>BTHU01000003.1:134535435-135735435 GCA_036184795.1 Tokudaia tokunoshimensis | reverse complement strand
ATCACTATGCAGTTGATGTGGTGTTGACTGACATGTCATTGGTGGCTAAATAAAATATCCTGGGATTATTTGACTATAAACCTCTGGTGCCATTTACATATTCTCATAACAGAAGGAATCCTGGAGGCTAGGATGTCTTCTGCTGAAGGATTTCATGCTTCCTGAGGCAGTAGCAATTACCTTCCTAATAGATAATGTTCCCTATACTTTTCTATGTCCATGATACTCCAGACAAGAGAATGAAGGGGAGATAAATGAATGGTGTCTTCAAGTGCTGACTTGGGTTTTTTAAGCTGGTCACTTACTCTCCTGGATTACACAGGGATCTTTAGAGTTGAGACTTGCCTGCTGTGGCTCAAAGAGCCAATTCTCCTCCTTTACCCACTGCAGAGGGATAAGAGATTTCCTACTAGATTGCACAGTTTCTGAAGAACAAGGGTTACCAATCTTTCTTTTTGACCACAATTATATGAAAATTATTGCCAATGAACAGTTTAAGTGGATTGTCCAAGTTAGTTGTTCAGGATGGTGATTTTTTTGGGGGGGGAGCAGTTGTGCACAAGATCACTATTTTGATTAAGGAAACATGTAAATTAAGCAAAGTAGTAAACACATAAAACAAGGATTCTTCTTTTCTTGCCATCACAACTTGTCATATGACTATTGTCATAAATTCACTATGAACATTTCTTAGTGACATCCATAGTGAGTTCATTGTAACGAATTCACTATGTCCATTTCCTAGTGACACCCAAGCACGTAAAATACTAAATGAACTTATTTTAATTTTCTAACTTAGAAAACTTGCATATGCCTTTCTAAATGCTGAGTACCTTTCTTAAGATAAATAGAATTTACAGCTTTTAATGAAATAGATTTGGAATTGATAAATTCAGGTCAATACAAGTGATGTATATGCAACCTCTAGAAACTTATCCATAGGGAGATAAACTTCAGCTTCATAAAAAAACCATGTTGATTGCAAGTAGTCTGAGGAAGCTACATACCATGTATAGAGGACACGCATCTTGGATTGATAGACATGAATAAATATTATTTTAATTTGTTTATTATCTTTGAGATGAGGGCTTTTGTATCTTTAATTACCTTGAATGCAATATTAGTCAAGAATGATCTTGAAGTTCTACACTTTCATCTTGCACCTCCTGAGTACTGGATTATAGATGTGCCACCACAAAGTTCTAATGTATGGGTACTAGGGACTGCATTCTTAGCCTGCTGCATGTTCATCTGACAGTACTTACCAAGTTATTTCCCTAGCCCCTATAGATTCTATTTATATGCACTTACCTCTCATGCTATAATACAAAAAAAAGTTATGATTCCATAAAATATTGACGAACTAAGTGGTTTCACAGCAAACTCCATGGAATTTTAAAGTAAAATTTCTTTTAAATAATACTAACCTGTTTATTTCATGGACACTTTAGTCTATTTGCTGCAAAAGAAATTAAAATAGATGTGCAGTGTGGGAACAGAGCAGGCCATCTGCCTTTTTATGTTAAATGTAGAGTTCTGGAATGTAACAGGTGGGTGGAAAATTTAAAAACTTTGAACTGAATAATTTTATAGGTGAATAAAAAAAAACACTTTTGTTACTGTTGATCTCTCTTTTCTTCTTTTATGTCCTCGTGTTTGCAGAATTATTGTCAAGTCTGGGGCTTAAAGACATGAGTTCTGATTAAAATTAGAACATTTTAATACATGGGCAGAAAATGAGATGTGCTCTCTTCTCCATGCCCTGGGCAACTACAGGCTATAAGATACACCAGAGGCAGGCTATCCAGACTCATTTGCATAGCTTTGTAAAGTTTTTATTTGCTTACTTTGTTCTTTCTTAATTCCTATGACTAGTGCTCAAGTCTTTGCCTTTAATGTTTGCCAGGCTTTTGTTTTTGTAGAAATACCAAACAAGCATAAATGTTCCACATCTCTCCTGTTAAACCTTGGAGAATATTTTAAAATATACCAGCATGTGTGATTTTGTGTTGCAGTCATAATAAATATATCAAAGGGATGTGACTCTATGGGTATTTATTTCATCCAAACACATACAGAAGAGAAGTATGTAAGCAATCTTACAAGTGTACACATAGACTTCTACAACTTTCACCAGGATGAATATTGAACACTTGTTGTAGTAAGAGAGATTTTGAAGGCTATTAGCATTAAGGAAGTTGTATTTTGTCAAATTGTAGTGTGTAACTGAGTGTCTCAGTGGTAGAGTACTCACTTGGCATGAGAATGCCATTTCCATTATCACAAAATAAAAACAAAACAGTTGAACCAACAAGTTATGTTGTTTGAGAAGTCATATTGCATTATTTTTCTGAACATCAAATCTAAGTCATCTATTGAAGTATATTGCTGCTGAGGAAACCAACAATTAATTTATACCTGTCTTCTCCTTAGTGAGTGTGTGTGTGTGTATGTGTGTGTGTGATCTATCTATCTGTCTGTCTGTCTGTCTGTCTGTCTATCATCTATCTATCTATCTATCTATCTATCTATCTATCTATCTATCTAATCTATCTATCTAATCTATTCTGTACACACACACACACACACACACACACACACACACACACACACACACACATGTTAAAAGGTAGAAGCATTTATAAGCATTAAAGAAGGATTTCCTGAGGGCTCGAGAAAGGGGTCACTGATTAAGAACGTCTTGCAAAGGACCTGAATTAGCTTCCTGGCACTTACATAACATCTCTCACAACTGCCTGTTACTGCAGATCAAAAACCCTCTTTCTGACCTTTCTTGATACCTGCAGTCATGTACATACACCCATAAATGGACATACACAGACATAAGTAAATAATAATAAAAATCTTTTCTAAAACACAAAGTAAATATCTTATAAAACCAAAACCAAAAATCTCCAAGCAATAAATCTTGTTTGTTTTCTTTCCTTTCTTACTGGTTAATCCTTTATGTAAACTATGCTTTTACAGAGTCATTTCTTTTTTACATTTGTAACTGAAGTCCTGCCAAAACTGGACGGTTTAATGAGCATATTCTTAGTTTATTGATCATATGCTGCTTCTTTCTTTCATTCTCTCTCTCTCTCTCTCTCTCTCTCTCTCTCTCTCTCTCTCTCTCTCTCTCTCTCTCTCCCTCTCTCCCTCTCTCTCTCTGTCTGCCTGCTTTTCTTCTTTCCTTCCTTTCTTCCTTCCTTCCTTCCTTCTTTCCTTTCCTTCTCATTTGTTTCTTTTTTCCCTTTTCTTCTCCTCCTGCTTCTCTCCCCCACCTCCTCCTTCTCAGAGAACACACGGCACCAATTGTACCTGCATTGATCTCCATGAAAATTTAGAAAAGGAATATTTTAACAATTTCATTTCAGCCTGTGACTTATCTTTTTCCCCCATAGGAAGATAGAAGATGACACTATGAATTTGCAGTGTATATGTTATTATTTTCCTTGTATTATTGCAAAATACAAGGCTATTTGACACCTTTGTAACTCCCAAATTTCTTCTTTTGGAATAACCAAAGGGCTTTTGTCTAAGTTGTTAATATATACTCATTGATATGCATGTTTCACCTTGAATATTTGGAGCACTAATGACATAAGAGGCAAGAAACATTGAGTGTCATGAAGCTATTATAATGCATTTTTCTGACTCTATAAGATAGAATAAACATTGTACTTCTTTGATTAGAATGATAAAAGAATACTATTTGTTATATTGATCAACATAACTGAGAGTGTTGCTTGATTGTGTGATTCTGAGTTTCATAGAAAAAAATCACAATAAGCAGCAAAAAGATAATGTTTGTGGGCAAGTAAATGCATATATATATTTTTTTAGGTATATCAGTGCATGATGTATGCTTCTGTTCAACATTGTTTGATAATCTTCCATTGCTTAAAGAGACAGTGCACATTAATATTTAGGTAGTTATGGCCTGCCCATTCTCTAGTGTTTGTCTACCTCTTCCGTAATACCTTTTGTATAGTGTTTATTAAGCCACTTAAATGCTACTTGATAAATAGCAAATTGTTCACCAACTCAGTGTTTCAGAGAGATGAGGTACTGCTACAAGCTAAGCAAAGTCAAAGGAATATTCTTCTTATTCTTTTTAGTGAACACATTCTGGTCAACAATTGATGTTTACTTCTGGAATACAAAAATGTAGGTGTAAATTTTTGATTTTTATTATAGTAGCTTTTGGCAATTTGTTATGGCACCCAGAGGATACCATTGCTGAGAGTTTACATCTTGAACTGAACAAAGGAAGCAGAGAGTGAACTGGGAATGGTGTCAGTCAATGAACTGGGAATGGTATCAATTCCCAGGGACTACCTCAAATGATACACTTTTGTACAGCAAGACTACACATCCTATGCACCCCTCCCAAACAATACCAATTGAAAATGAAACATTTAAATCTTAGAGACCGTGGGGGCATTTATCATTCAAACTCCCACAGAAAGGTTAATGGAAAATTTGAGAACTTCCAAAATGCCAAGCCTCAAATGACAGGTCAAACACTAAGTCCCAAACCACCATACAAATTAAGGATTGAGACAAGTTGAGAAGTGTGTGAAGAGCAAGAAGACTTTATCCTGAAGCATTATTGTATTTGCAGTCAAAATTTTATTTAGAAGAAAATGATTTATTCATTTAAAATGAATTTAACTCAATTTATTAAGTTTTGCTTGCAAGTGAACTTGTGTCCCCACTTATAATTGTCAATTTATAGCAGCTGCATTGAAATAATGAAACAATTATTTCAATAATTTTTAAACTTGTACTACATACATAAGACTAAAATAAAGACATTGAATATTTATCAACTTTTACCCATTCTTCTTTCATCTGTATCACTTGTATTATATTATTTTTGCTTGCTTATTTGTTTGTTTGTTTAGTTGATTGCTTGATTGTGTTTTGATTTTTCAAGACAGGATTTGTGTATGTTGCCTTGGCTGTCCTGGACCTCTCTCTGTAGACAAAAGCTGACTTTACACTTAGAGGTCCACCTGACTTTGCCTCCTGAGTCCTTGAATTAAAGGCATGTCTGCTGCCTGGATTATTCTAGTTTTGATGTTATAACATTTCTTCCTTCTTTTTCCACCCTCAAAACTCTCCCATATGCCTTACCCACTCTCCTTCAAATTCCCAGCCACTTTATTATTTTTTTCACTAATTGTACTTGCATGCATAAGTATATATCCTAAATACAACCTGTTTGGTCTATATAATGCTATATGTATATATGTTTTTGAGGTTGACATTTATCACTGGATATCCCATTACTGTCCTATAACCTGAGGAATATCACCTCTTCTGCTCCCAGATTTCCTCAGTTACCCTTTAGTTCTTTTAATAAGGTTAGAGCTTCACAGGCTTTTCACCCATAAGACTTTATGCACGTTGCTTTTGATGCTACTAGGAGACACAATTTCATGACAAACTCCTTGATCTTCTGACTCTTATTATCTTTTTGTCCCCTCTTCAGCATTGTCCTATGAGTTTGTTGATGTGTCTATTGAGCTAGGCTACAATATCATAATAATAGCTTCAAAATGTTTAAGCTTTAGACTGTACATAATCTTTGAACTTCTGATATCCTATGAAAACTATCATGAAAGATAAATGCAACTAAATAACTAATATCAACACTATGCTTGCACCACCAGCCTAGGCCTCTATTATTAGCATATTTCATTTCTTTCATATAGTTTCAGAATATTTATCAAATGTTATCCTAGTATGTAAGATAAGGGATCATTTTTTCAGCATCTCAGGAATATAGAAATAGGGTTTCTTATTAACTAAACTGTTACTATGTAGGGGAAGCATGGTGGATAGCGAGCCCTAGAGATCCCTGAGGCTCTGCTTCACTAGACACAGTGTCTTTTAAGTGGGTTCTGGGGATTGAACTCACAGTTCCTTGCTTATAAAACAAGCCCTTTATCAACTGAGCTGTAAGTTTAGTTCTTCTCTTACTTTTTTTTCAAGCTAGATTATGCAGAGTAAGATTTTTGATGGTCATTATGAAGATGCTCCCGAGGTCATGTCCAATTATCCAATTATGTGCTAAGACCTATTTGTCAGAATAAATCACACAGCTGAGCCAAATCTAAAGGTTGGTAAATTAAATCCTGCCCGCACTGAGACCAAACACCATCCAGAATCCCAGTATCAACAAAGTGGGAATATCTACCGTTTCCATGGAGACCAATGAGTATTTGTGCAACTCTTCTGACTGTGTCTGTTTTCTCTCCGTCTATCTTTATGATACTTTTGTTTTAATGTTAAGGAATTTCTGTATTGTATCTCTTTCTTCAATTATGGTGGGGACTTTGTGGGATTACAACATAGGACAACTGGTTTCAGCAATAATGGAAGTTTTATCTTTATCTCACTTTGAAGTCAACCTTTCTTCTCTTTGGAAACTTACTTACATCAAAGTCTGAGGTTCTTCCTTTTTTTTCCTCTATGTCTGTTAAAGTCAATCTATTTTATCTTCCCCCCAACAACTATAGCATGAAATCTACCAGTTTATTTTCTTGGGTTAGTGTATTCTTGAAAAATATTAGTATATTTCATTCCCCTTTCTCTCTGGACTTTTTAATTTTTTGCATAAAGGGGAATGAAATATACTAATAGTTGAGCTATATGTAGAGGCACAAAATTGTCCCAACCATTCTAGATGCCAAGATAGAGGATCACTTGTCCACAGATTTGAGATCATCCTAAATAAGATAAGAAATTCTCATCTAAACAAAGGATCTGTTTGATTTCAAGTTCAGTTCACATAGTCTTATTTTATCCCATTGCAATAAATTTAAAAATATCTCTTTGATGTGTTTTATATATGAGGAGCCTATGCTGATACCTAAATTCCTGACAATTTTATAGAACTCTGATTTTGCATTCCTGGCTTAGCTATTTGTGCAAATATATTTAATTCTTCAGCTCATCTTGTGGTGCATTTCATGACTATGAGATCATAGGTTTGGAAGTTATATTCTGTGGGCATCTGAGAGACCTGATTTTAAAGTATGTGTCTACAAAGAGACTCTAATTTTGCTTGGAGCCATATGCTTAACAGTACTACCAGTCAGGGGGCTATTCTACATGAAATGTGTTGACATTTTGTGAACCACTTGGGTAGGCACTGTCAAAGCTGAAGGTTAAATGAAGGCTAGCTTGTAGCTATGAATTCTAGAAGGAAATATACTCTTCCTTCTTTCTTTGGCTAAGGCCAAAAATGAAGGGTGTGCAGATGAGGCTCCTTTGTTTCTGTTTTCCTCCTCCTCCTCCTCCTCCGACTCCTCCTACTCCTGGCCCTTCTCTGCCTCCTCCTCCTCATCATCATCATTTTGCAGAGTATGGCAATACATTTCAAGTCTGGATTATTTTTACTTTGGCATCTAGATGTTGGATTAGGACTTGTTGTATGTCTTTCAAAAGAATTATTCTACAATTAACTATAAATGGTACAGTATAATATTAGTCCACTAATAGTTTGAGACTCAAGTTTTTACACACCTCAAATGCTGCTTACCCAGAAGCAAAGAAAGGCTCACAGAGTCAGAGGAATGAATAAAATTTCAGCATTCCCAGAAAATAGTATTTATTAAAACTTGTAATCAGTGATCTTCTTTCAAACTGCAAATGCCTTTGGAAGGAAATTCCCTGTGAATGTGGCATAAGCACACCCATCAAAGGACATCTATTGAGTTAAAGATGGAGGAAATATAATATAGTAGGTTGTACAATTAAGGCAAGCTTGGCTCAAATTTAAGGATGACAGTGAAGAAAACAATATATAATTACCAGTATGAAACTAATTTAATCACATCATTTTTCCTAAGATAAAAAAATCAGTCGACATGAAAAATGAAGACAGAAAGTTATTAATAAAACATTTTGTAATCACTTTGCAATAAAGGACCATTTTCATTAAGTAGAAATGATATTTGGTAGGAGAGAGATTTACTGAGCTGACTTCAATTCTGCTTGCCAAATGACTTTCAGAAAGTTAAATCTAATGATCAGTTTTGTCTTCATTTAGGAGAGCTACCACTGGCATTCAACAGATTTGGTGGCTCCTTTGGCCTTTCAAATACTCTCCTCTATTAGATGCTGAGTGAACACGTTCTTATGTTTTTTTCTACTTCCTTAATGCTCATTCCTGTTCACTGGACATTGTTGTATCAAAGAGAGCTACCAAAACCAGCTAGGTTCACAGGACCAAGTCTGTATCCTCTCTTCCTTAAATATATTTTCAAATAATCTATAGTTTTAATGTCACTTCTATGTTTATGATCATCTTTGAATTTAGTGGATGTTGACTGTGAACTTTAATCATTTTTCATAAACAATACATTGATTATAAGTAATGCAACTCACTTAAACTATCTAACACACACTCACACACACACACACACACACACACACACACACACACACACACACACACACACACACCTGTTGCTTTGAAAAGGTACAAACAAATGTCACAAAAGCCAGGAATAGGAGGTGTTGTGATCAGAAAAAGGGAAAGCAGCATAAGAATATGCTCCATGGGCATGTTGGAGAATGTGGTGCCTCAATGGGTCCATGCTGAGGCATCCCTTCCCTTGAGGAACCAGACACAGGACAATTTAGAATAGAAGAGAGTTTATTTAGGACATGAGGAAGGGAGTTAAGGGGGTAGTAGAAGCAGAGAAAGGCAGAGGGAGGAAGAGAGTAGAGAAGTAGAGACCAGCCATGATTACGTAGAGAGAGAGGGGGATAGGGAAGGGAAAAGACCAAGAGGGCAAGAAAGCGCAAGAGAAAAAGAAGAGCAAGAGAAAAAGAACAGCAAACACTGTTTTTTTAAATTTATTTTTTATTATTTTTTATTTATTTATTTTTATTAGAAATATTCTTTATTTACATTTCAAATGATTTCCCCTGTCCTGATCCCCCCCTGAAAGTCCCATAAAACATCTCCCCTCACCCTGTTCCCCAATCAACCCCCTCCTGCTTCCCTGTCCTGGTATTCACCTACACTGCTGCATTGAACCTTTCCAGGATTGGGGCCTCTCCTCCCTTTGATGTCCAAAAAGCCCATCCTCTGCTGTCTATGCATCTGGAGCCATGGGTAATACCATGTGCACTATCTGGTTGATGTTTTTGTCCCTGGGAGCTCTGGGAGTACTGGGTGGCTCATATCATTGTTCCTCCCACAGTGCTGCAAACCACTTCAGCTCCTTGGGTCCTTTCTCTAGCTCCCCCATTGGGACCCTGTGATCAGTTCAATGGATGGCTGAGAGTGTCTCCCTCTGTTTTTGTCATACACTAGCAGAGTCTCCCAGGTGACAGTTATATCCAGCTCCAGTCAGCAAGTACTTGTGAGCATCGATAATAGTGTCTTGGTTTTGTAACTGTGTATGGGATGGATCCCCAGGTGGGGTAGTCTCTGGATGGTCTTTCCCTCAGTCTCTGCTGCACACTTTGTCTCTGTATCTCCTTCTGTGGGAATTTTGTTTCCCTTTCTAAGAAGGACCAGAGTATCCATACTTTTTTCTTCCTTCTTCTTGGGCATCATTTGATATGTGAATTGTTTCTTGGGTATCCCAAACTTCTGGGCAAATATCCACTTATCAGTGAGTGCATACCATGTATGTTCTTTTGTGATTGGGTTATCTCACTTAGGATGGTATTTTCCAGTTCCACCCATTTGTCTAAGAATTTCATGAATTCATTGTTTTTAATAGCTGAGTAGTATTCCATAGTGTAAATATACCATCTTTTCTGTATCCATTCCTTCATTGAGGGACATATGGTTTCTTTCGAGATTCAGGCTACTATAAATAGGGCTGCTATGAACATAGTGGAGTGTGTGTCCTTATTACATGCTGGAGAATTCTCTGGGTATATTTCCAGGAGTGGTGTAATAGGGTCCTCCGGTAGCATCAGTGTATCTGGTTTTATGTGGAGGTCCTTGATCCACTTTGAATTTAGCTTAGTACAAGGAGATCAGAATCCAGTTTTCTGAGGAACCATGAGAGTGATTTCCAGAGTGGTTGTATCAGCTTGCAAGTAGTGGAGAAATGTTCCTATTTCTCCACATCCTTGCCAGCACCTGCTGTCTCCTGAGTTTTTGATCTTAGCCATTTCTGACTGGTGTGAGGTGAGTTGTTCTGATTTTCTTCTCCCTGATGACTAAGGATCTTGAACATTTCTTTAGGTGCTTCTCAGCCATTCAATATTGCTCAGGTGAAAATTCTTTGTTTAGCTCTCTAGCCCATTTTTAATAGGGTTATTTGGCTCTCTGAAGTCTAACTTCTTGAGTTCTTTGTATATATTAGATATGAGCCCTCTGGCAGATGTAGGGTTGGCAAAGATCTTTTCCCAATTTGTTGGTTGATAGCTAAAACTATTCTCAACAGTAAAAGAACTTCTAGGGGAATCAGTATCCCGGACCTCAAGAAGTACTACAGAGCAATAGTTGTAAAAACTGCATGGTGTTTGTACAGTGACAGACAGGTAGATCAAAGGAACAGAATTGAAGACCCAGAAATGAACCCACACACCTATGGTCACTTGATCTTTGACAAATGAACTAAAATCATCCAGTGGAAAAAAAGATAGCCTTTTCAACAAAGGGTGCTGGTTCGCCTGCTGGCTAACATGCAGAAGAGTGCAAATTGATTCATTCTAATCTCCTTGTACTAGCTAAAGTCAAAGTGGATCAAGGACCTCCACATAAAACCAGACACACTGAAACTAGTAGAAACTAATAGAAAAGAAACTGTGGAAGAGCCTTGAGCACATGGGGAAATTTCCTGAACAGAACTTATGCTCTAAGATCAAAAATTGACAAATGGGACTTCATAAAATTAAAAAGTTTCTGTAAGGCAAAGGACACTCTCTCGATAAGCAGCCCACTTTTATAATGGGCCAGACCTACCTGGCTGTTGCCAGGTAACTGTGGTGAGGGGCATACCTGGCTGTTGACAAGTAACTGTGAGGCAGTGGTGGTGCACGTCTTTAATCCCAGCACTTGGGAGGCAAAGGCAGGTGGATTTCTGAGTTCGAGGCCAGCCTGGTCTACAGAGTGAGTTCCAGGACAGTCAAGGCTACGCAGAGAAACCCTGTCTCAGAAACAAAACAAAACAGACAAGTAACTGTGGAGTGGAGCTTAGACAGAATCCTAACAGGAGGTACTTTGGGTCGGGAAATACCCATGGTGAACATGAGGACCTTAGACTTTATGCCTGAACTTTCCTTTCTTTCTCTTTTTTCTATGGGAGAGTTTTCCATACTTCTCTGCCCAGTTTCATTCTTAAGATGCCCATAGTCTGCTTGCTCTAATTTCACATTCTTAGCAGAGAATTTAACTAAACAAGCTGAGCACTTGTGAGTCAGTCTTCTCTGGTAACGTTCTACCCCATAAATTTTAGCTATGGTGAACCTTATTGTATGAAGTCTTCATGTTATCATCTCTGTGGGAAAGGTAGTTTCTTGGAAGAGGCTGTGCAATACACAGGGTTCACAGTGAGATCTCTGGTCGGTGGCGCTTCCTCTTTTGAAGTACTGAACATAGTCAATCTCCTATCTTCATTTGCCCTCACACTTGTTTGGGAATGCAGATGTTCCTTTGCACAGCTCATTAACTTCTACTGAATATTGTTTCTATGACCAGTAGGCTGCCAAACATTATTTCTATAACCACTAGCTCCTGAGCTTTTCCTTTTAATATTTATTTTAAATTTATTATTTACATGTATGTGTCTGTATGAGTGTGTGCTAATGTATATGTGGGAGTGCCCCCAGGAGACTAGAAGTGCTGAGCTTATTAATAATTGTGAGTCTCGGCACTCAGGACAGGATCAGAACTCTGGTGCTCAGGATAGAGCAGCAAGTTCTCTTGAACTCTGTCTGAGCCCCCTCTCTTGCTTTTAAACACAGTTAAAAACAAGATAGTTTGTAGGAAGATTTAAACAGATCAAGCAGAGAGACATCATTCAAGGATGCTGTTCGTGAGCATTCAGACTTCTATGAATCAGTAAGGAAGCTTAATTCCAAGCGCCTGTAAAATGAATTGACACAGCTTTTTCTTTTCTCCAAGTTCAAAGAAAGCAATTCAAAGAATCAAAACTTATTAGACATCTTCGTAAACAATATAAAAATTCCTTCCCCTACAAGAACTTACCTATGCTTTATATTTTAGTGATTAATTTGCTTTGTTTTCATACGTAAATTTTCTGTGTCTGTATGGAAGAATGTTGGTAATTCAGATACATAGATATAGAAAATTAATAATACTCCTATGGTGGTCTTTATTTGCTGTATGTGTAAATGTTTTAATTTTATTGGATTGTCTCAACGCTCATCAATGCTAGTACATAGTATTATTTATCTTTGCTTTATAATGATCATAAATTTCCATAATGGTTATATGTACAAGAATATGAACTGGGGTGTGTGTGTGTGTGTGTGTGTGTGTGTGTGTGTGTGTGTGTATGTGTTCCATTTGAAGTAAGTCAACAATGTGGTAGTCAATACTTAGAATACACACAAGTATATGTACAATGTAGATGTTTTTTCCTTTTAAAATTCTTCCAATTTGTTCATGCATATTTATTAACCTGTACTCCTGGTTTCCTTTTCTCATTACATTTCTTTTCTAAGGTGTTCCAGTTCATTGCTTACCTCCATTTCCTTGGTGATGACTTTCACTTGATTTCGTTAGTTACACTGACTCCACTCTGTTGGATTTTTTTTTTCCAATTTAGTCTTTTGACATATTCCCATTGTTGTTTATGCATCTCCCAACATTTTGATACTCAAGTATGTAGCAGAGTTGTCTTGTACTCTAAAGGACTGAAATCTGAGATTGATGCCATTTTCCAATGAACTGTACTTCCTACATCTGGTTTAAAAGCTTGTGTGTAGCCAGCATCATATCTCTGCTTCTCCTTGTTCCCTTCATAGCCAATGTATCTTCCCTGTTCTGTTTCTCTTCCCACGAAGTAATTTTCTTTTCTTTCTTTTTTTTTTATTTTCTATATTTTTTTATTTATTTTCAATGATTTCCCCTTTCCTGGTTCCCTCACCGAAAGCCCCATAAGCCCTCTTCTCTCCCCCTGTTCCCCATTCAACCCCCTCCCGTTTCTCTGTCCTGGTATTCCCCTACATCCAGTCTTTCCAGGACCAGGGGTCTCTCCTTCCTTCTTCTTGGAAAATAATTGATATCTGAATTGTGTCTTGGGTATTCTGAGCTTCTAGGTTAATATCCCCTTATCAGTGACTGCATACCATGTGTGTTCTTTTGTGATTGGGTTAGCTCATTAAGGATGATATTTTCAAGTTCTGACCATTTGCCTAAGAATTTCATGAATTCATTGTTTTTAATGGCAGAATAGTATTCCATTGTGTAAATACACCACATCTGTATCCATTCCTCCGTTGAGGGACATATGGGCTCTTTCCAGCTTCTGGCTATTATAAATAAGGCTGCTATGAACATGGTGGAGCATGTGTCCTTATTGCATGCCAGGGAAGCCTCTGGGTATATATCCAGGAATGGTATAGCCAGATTCTCTGGGAGTGTCATGCCCAGTTTTCTGAGGAACCGCTAGACAGCTTTCCAGAGTGGTTGTACCAGCTTGCAATCCCCCCAGCAGAGGAGGAGTGTTCCTCTTTCTCCATATCCTCGCCAACACCTGTGTCTCCTGTGTAATTTTCTTTTTTTAAGAGCAGAAGGGCTTTTGCTTCCACACTATTTTAGGTTTTCATGGTTTAGGTTCTGATACCCTGCCATGTAGTAGTAAATCAGACTCTTCCCACCCACACCATCGCGTCTTCCTTCTTTTCTCCACTCAAAAACCTAAAAATTAACTGCTCAGAAATAGAAGATGCCTACATGGATTTTTATTGGCTGTCAACAATGTTGCAGGCTTTTTCCACCCCCGGAAATGTTTGCTGGCACAGTGTAAAGGGAAAGAAAGCAGAAAATGGGGGTTTTATTTGCAAGGAATTGCCAGGGTAATTGGAATGGCAAGACAGCTCATTTTATCTTTAGAATAATTCTGTAAGGCACAGATTAGTATCCTTGTCTGAGCATAGCTATTAAGAATATGAACTTATTTTCTTTGAGAAGATAATTTCTCAGCAGTTTTGAAATACTATAAATGGAACTGAAGAGCAAAAGCTAATGTAAGAATTTAAGATACTAAGCAAATTCTAGAAAGTCACGTTTACAAATTATATTCCTTTCTCTCTGACTTCTACTGGTTCAGAATGAATGAATAGCATACATTATACCCTTTAGAGAAATAAAATCATATTAATTTACAGCACTATAATGCTACTGGAAACTTGCAACCAAGAAAATAACCGCAGCCTTCTCATATAAAAATTCCACAAACATGCCAACTATTTTCAATTCATAAATACAATGTCATACCATGTTTGTGACTTTGACTCATAGAATTTGTTTAGATTATAACGTTTACAACCTTGATATAACATATAAGATGAACAAGATATATTTACAAATGAAATAGATACAATGATAAGTAGAAAAGTACATGCGTGGAAACCTAGCTTGTGTGTCAGATGAGGGAGGAGTGTCAGGGTGATGATATTCATGTCTGTGCCTGCTATTTCTGAGGAGCCTGTGGTAAGCATTCCTAAATACCTAGATGCAAAGATATTAATGAGAAGAGTAGGAGGCAGGGCCATCTTGCAGCTAACATGCTCTTTTTCTTTGTTAGTGCCCCTCCTCCTTTCATTATCTCACACAGTCTCAGAGAACTGACCACTTTTCATCACATGATCATGAATAAGGCACGAGAAGCTCTAACTTTAGCTTATGGTAGCTTCCTCACCTTTGAGAAGCGTCTTACCCTCAGCAAAACTGAAAATTTTCCAACAAAGACTTCAGTTGGAAGGACTTAAGTCACATGTTCACACCTTCCTAAGTCCAATTTTTGCAGGACTGGGTGGTGATGAGCTTTTGTCTAAGTGTGGGATGCACTCATATAAAGTATAGGGCAATTAATGCTTCATTATTGAAAATCACCAGTGTTTGTAACAATTAATAAGTGACTACTTTATAGCAGATCATTAACATTCCGCATGATAGGAACCTAGGAAATATCTGTGTGATGGGAAAACCTGATTCTAATTTGTATCCTTTGGGAATCATAAGTAGGTTTCAGTCAACACAAATTGAAGGGATGAAATCTAACTTCCAGGGAAAAGCTTCAGGGTATTTAGAAGAAGTATTTCAGACAATTACATCCATAATATGGAAGAGAGACCAAAAGGGATGGCTTACTTGGTCAAGTATTTTCTGTACAGGCATGATAATCTAAGTATAGCTCTCTGGGGTCTGTGCAAAAGGTTGGATGTGGTGATGAGAGATCATAACCCAAGCATGGAGGAAGGAGACACAGAAGGGTTATGGGTACTTCAACCTGCCTGTCTTGGCAGTGAGCCACAGGTCCAGTTACAGGATCTGCATATACCTATAGACTGCAGGTGCACGGCAACATGACAAGTAGCCTGTGATAATATGTCTCTGTAGTATAATATTTCCATAATATAAATTCACCTTAAAATGTTTTATAAATTAGATTTGCAACTTGAAAAACAATCCCCTAAATATCGGCATGATCTTACTTGGATATTTTTCCACAGTTTTAAGAAAATAACACCAGTTTTACAAAAGGTTGTTTGAAAAAGCTGAAGAATCATGAACTGCGTTCAATTCATTTATGAAGTCAATGCTACTCAGCTCCTCAGATACCAAAGCTGACAAACACAGTAAAAAAAACAGAGACCACTAATCAGTATTTCTCATCAGAAAAACTGAACAATTCTATCAGAAACCAGCAAATAGAGTTAAATGATGTAAACATCTTGAAGGAACTTCTAGTGCATTATGCTTAATGAAAAGAGGTCCCATTGCCTTTTCTTTCTTTCTTTTTTTCTTTCTTTCTTTCTTTCTTTCTTTTTTTAATGTTATAAGACAACGACTCATGTAATCCACGTTTGTTTCAAACATACTTGATTGTACAGGGTAACCTTAAATTTTGTTCCTTCTGCTTCTATTCTTTAAATTCTGGAAAGAAGAATATGCTGTCATTTCTGCTATTTATTGTTCTGGGATTCAGGCCTGGGTGTTCATATTTCTTAGGCCAGCACTCTAGCAACTGAGCTGTATGCCCATATGCATATTAGATAATATTCTTGAAATGTAGATATTCTAGAGATGGAGACTATGTCAGAGAAATCAGAGGATATTTGAGAAGAGTTATCACTGTGGAGAACTCTGTGGTATTCTCCAGTGATGGAAATATCTTGAGTCATATCTGCATGACAATATTCTGACTGAAATGCTTTGGCAATATTTGGAAAACATTTCCATTGAGGGAAACAGTTTGTCCCGTTTTATTTTTAGACTTCGGCAGAATGAGAAGACTATAACATTCTTCCTCTTTGCATAGTCTTTCCAGTGATGTGCCTTATCCAGTCTTAATTTGCTTCCATATGGCAAATGTTTGAAGAATTAGAAATTCTCTATAGGACAAACAGAAGAAATACCTCTAATGGCACGTTACAGTTGATTAGGAAAATTTGCTAGAGACAATATTTAATCAGAATCTACCTCTTGGTTACTAAATATTGTCATCTGATCCAGAGTATATAGAATTATCATCTGGTCCTAGTTAAAGAAAATGAATTATATACAGTTAAGAGAGGGAATGCATTTCCAGTGTTGGCAGGTTCTGACAAAATATTAAGCTGGAAATTGAACCTGAAGCCAAGTTCCATATATTACAATTTTGAGGTCAAATTATCTATCCTGCACATAAATTCTTGATGCCAATTTTGGTTCTAAATTAATTTCCAACTATTTCCTTTGCTTTGGTTAAGATCTGCTGGGAGTTGGTGTGGAATTCTCATGTAGAAGAAGCTGTCTTAGTTGATTGAAAGTGGAATTATAAATATTTTCCGATAAAATTGAAGATTTACATGGAAAATATCTCTGATAAAATTGAAGAAATAAATAGAAAAACACATTAAGATTAAGTATTTCATGGAAAAATTATACAGATAAAATGGTAGGCCTTTCAATCAACATAGAAATATTTTTATGCCTACCATTTTATCTGTATAATTTTCCATGATAATCTTCAATTTTAATGTTTTTCCATATACTTTTTCCATTTTATCAGAAATATTTTCCGTGTAAATCTTCAATTTTATCAGAAAATATTTATAAATATACTTTCAATCAACTTAGTAATATCTTTGTTCATACCAATTTATATGTATAATTTTCCATAAAATAGTCAATTTTAATGTGTTTTTCTATACATTTCTTGAATTTTATCACAAATGTTTTCCTTGTAGATATTAAATTTTATCAGAAAATGCTTATAATTCTACTATCAATCAACTTAGAAATATTTTTATGCCTACCATTTTATCTGTAATTTTCCATGATAATCTTCAATTTTAATGTTATTTTATATTTTTCTACAACTTTATTAGAAATATTTCCCACGTAAATCTTCCGTTCTATCATAAAATGTTTCTACTTCTTTTTTCAATAAATTTATTAATGTTTTTTGTGTCTACCATTTTACTCATTAATTTTACATGAAAATTGTCAATCTTTTTTTTTTGACAGAAACCAAATTATTATTTATTACTGTGCCATTTGACCAAAGAAGTACTTTCTTCTTACAGTGGGTTTTAGATATTGTATGTGGAGATACATTTAGTTGTTACAGGCATTGTGTGAGTGTGTATTGTTAATATTAAATTTGTTGTGCATTAGGGATACATGCAATCCTTTAACACAATGGAAACTACTCTATGGTCAAGTAATGAGCGTAGTAATTGAAAACCCGATGCACTAAGCTGGCTTCTGTTTCTTTCTTATTTTTTTTATTGACTTTTTTTTTTATATTCTAAGTTTTTTTTTAATTTACATTCCAAATCATTTCCCCTTTCCCGTTTCCTCCCTCCCCGAAAGTCCGATAAGCCCCCTTCCCTCCCTCTTTTCTCCATTCAATCCCCTCTCCTTTCTCTGTCCTGGCGTTCCCCTACATCCAGTCTTTCCAGGACCAGGGGTCTCTCCTTCCAACTTCTTAGAAATCTATTGATATGCGAATTGTGTCTAGGGTATTCCGAGATTCTGGGTTAATATCCCCTTATCAGTGACTGCAAACCATGTGTGTTCTTTTGTGATTGGGTTACCTCACTAAGGATGATATTTTCAAGTTCTGACCATTTGCCTAGGAATTTCGTGAATTCATTGTTTTTAATTGCAGAGTAGTATTCCATTGTGTAGATATACCACATCTTCTGAATCCATTCCTCCATTGAGGGACATCTGGGTTCTTTCCAGCTTCTGGCTATTATAAATAAGGCTGCTATGAACATAGTGGAGCATGTGTCCTTATTGCATGCAGGTAAAGCCTCTGGGTATATGCCCAGGAGTGGTATAACCGGATCCTCTGGGAGTGTCATGCCCAGTTTTCTGAGGAACCGCCAGACTGCTTTCCAGAGTGGTTGTACCAGCTTGCAATTCCACCAGCAGTGGAGGAGTGTTCCTCTTTCTCCACATCCTCGCCAACAACTGCTGTCTCCTGTGTTTTTGATCTTAGCCATTCTGACTGGTGTGAGATGGAATCTCAGGGTTGTTTTGATTTGCATTTCCTAATGACTAAGGATGATGAACAACTCTTTAGGTGCTTCTCAGCCATTAGATATTCTTCAGGTGAGAACTCTTTGTTTAGCTCTGTACCCCATTTTTTAATAGGGTTACTTGCCTCTCTGGAGTTTAACTTCTTGAGTTCTTGGTATATGTTGGATATTAGCCCTCTGTCGGATGTAAGGTTGGTAAAGATCATTTCCCAGTTAGCTGGTTGCCGCTTTGTCTTTTTGACAGTATCTTTTGCCTTGCAAAAACTTTGTAATTTAATGAGGTCCCATTTGTCTATTCTTGATCTTAGAGCATAAGCTATTGGAGTTCTGTTCAGGAAATTCTCCCCTGTGCCCATATGTTCAAGGTTCTTCCCTAGTTTCCTTTCTATTAGTTTCAGTGTGTCTGGTATTATGTGGAGATCCTTGATGCACTTGGAATTGAGCTTAGTGCAAGGAGATAAGAATGGGTCAATTTGCATTCTTCTGCATGTTGACCTCCAGTTGAGCCAGCACCATTTGTTGAAAAGGCTATCTTTTTTCCACTGGATGGTTTTAGCTCCTTTGTCAAAGATCAAGTGACCATAGGAGTGTGGATTCATTTCTGGGTCTTCAATTCTGTCATTGATCTACTTGCCTCTCACTGTACCAATACCATGCTGTTTTTAACACTATTGCTCTGAGGTACAGCTTGAGGTCCGGGATACTGATTCCCCCAGAGGTTCTTTTACTCTTGAGAATAGTTTAAGCTATTCTGGGTTTTCTGCTATTCCAGATGAATTGTTGAATTGCTCTTTCTAACTCTATAAAGAATTGAGTTGGGATTTTGATGGGGATTGCATTGAATCTGTATATTACTTTTGGTAAGATGCTCATTTTTACTATATTAATCCTGGTAATCCATAAGCATGGCAGATTTTTCCATCTTCTGAGGTCTTCTTCAATTTCTTTCTTCAGAGACTTGAAGTTCTTGTCATACAGATCTTTCACTTGTTTGGTTAGAGTCATGACAAGATACTTTATATGTTTTGTGGCTATCATGAAGGGTATCATTTCTCTTACTTCTTTCTCAGCCTGCTTTTCCTTTTAGTATAGGAAGGCTACTGACTTGCTTGAGTTGATTTTATATCCGGCCACTTTGCTGAAGTCATTTTTCAGCTATAGGAGTTCTCTGGTGGAGTTCTTTCGGTCGCTTAAGTATAGTATCATATCGTCTGCAAATAGTGATAGTTTGACTTCTTCCTTTCCAATTTGTATCCCTTTGACCTCTTTTTGTTGTCTAATTGCTCTAGCTAGAACTTCAAGTACTATATTGAAAATATATGGAGAGAGGAGGCAGCCTTGTCTAGTCCCTGATTTTAGTGGGATTGCTTCAAGTTTCTCTCCATATAGATTGATGCTGGTTACCGGTTTGCTGTAAATTGCTTTTAAAATGTTTAGATATGGGCCTTGAATTCCTGATCTTTCAAAGACCTTTAGCATGAAAGGATGCTGAATTTTGTCAAATGCTTTCTCAGTATCTAATGAGATGACCATGTGGTTTTTTTCTTTGAGATTGTTTATATAGTGGATTACGTTGATGGTTTTCCTTATATTGAACCAGCCCTGCATCCTTGGGATGAAGCCTACTTGATCGTAGTGAATGATCATTTTGATGTGTTCTTGGATTCGGTTGGCAAGAATTTTATTGAGTATTTTTGCATCGATATTCATAAGAGAGATTGGCCTGGGATTCTCTTTCTTTGTTGGATCTTTGTGTGCTTTTGTTATTAGTGTAATTGTGGCTTCATAGAACGAGTTGGGTAGTGTTCCTTCTGTTTCTATTTTGTGGAACAGTTTGAAGAGTATTGGTGTTAGGTCTTCTTTGAAAGTCTGATAGAATTCTGCACTAAAACCATCTGGACCTGTGATTTTTTTGGTTGGAAGACTTCCAGTGACAACTTCTATTTCTTCAGGGGTTATAGGATGGTTCAGATGGTCTATTTCATCCTGATTTAATTTTGGTATTTGGTATCTGTCAAGGAAATTGTCCATTTCCTCAAGTTTTTCTAGTTGTGTTGAATGCAGGATTTTGCAGTAGGATCTGATGATATTTTGAATTTCCTCAGTTTCTGTTGTTATCTCTCCCTTTTCGTTTCTGATTTTATTAATTTTGATACTATCTCTGTGCCCTCTGGTTAGTCTGGCTAAGGTCTTATCTATCTTGTTGATTTTCTCAAAGAACCAACTCCTCGTTTTGTTGATTCTTTGTATGGTTTTATTTGTTTCTACTTGATTGATTTCAGCCCTGAGTTTGATGATTTCCTGCCTTCTATTCCTCTTTGGTGTATTTGCATCTTTTTGTTCCAGGGCTTTCAGGTCTGCCATTAAGCTGTTAGTGTGTGCTGTCTCCTGTTTCTTTTTGGCGGCACTCAGGGCTATGAATTTTCCTCTTAGCACTGCTTTCATTGTGTCCCATAATTTAGGGTATGTTGTGCCTTCATTTTCATTAAATTTCAAGAAGTCTTTGATTTCTTTCTTTATTTCCACCTTGACCAAGTTATCATTGAGTAGAGCATTGTTCAGCCTCCATGTGTACGTGAGTTTTCTTTTGTTTTTGTTGCCATTGAAGACCACCCTTATTCCATAGTGATCTGATAGGAGGCATGGGATTAGTTCTATCTTCTTATATCTGTTGAGGTCTGACTTGTGACCAATTATATGGTCAATTTTGGAGAAGGTACCATGAGGAGCTGAGAAGAAGGTGTATTCTTTAGTAAAGTTTCTTTTACAAATGAGGGTGCCCTTGCATTTGGAGCATAGATATTCAGAATTGAGAGTTCTTGATAGTGGATTTTTCCCTTGATTAGTATGTAGTGTCCTTCTGTGTCTTTTTTGATGACTTTAGGTTGAAAATCAATTTTATCTGATATTAGGATGGCTACTCCACCTTGTTTCTTGGGTCCATTTGCTTGTAAAATTGTTTTCCAGCCTTTTACTCTGAGGTAGTGTTCGTCTTTGACACTGAGGTGCGTTTCCTGCATGCAGCAAAATGCTGGGTCCTGTTTACGTATCCAATCTGCTAGTCTATGTCTTTTAATTGGGGAATTGAGACCATTGATATTAAGAGAGATTAAGTCATAGTGATTATTGCCATCTGCCATTCTTGACGCTATCTTTATGTTTGAGTGGTTATCTACTTTTGGGTTTGATTCAAGAAGGTTATTATCTCATTTTTTTCCTGGGTGTTGTTTCTCTCCCTGTGTTGGAGGTTTCCACCTATTATCCGTTGCAGGGCTGGATTTGTGGAAAGATATTGTAAAAATTTGATTTTATCATGGAATATCTTGGTCTCTCCATCTATGGTGATTGAGAGTTTTGCTGGGTATAGTAGTCTAGGCTGGCATTTGTGATCTCTTAGTGTCTGCATGAGATCTGCCCAGGATCTTCTGGCTTTCATAGTCTCTGGTGAGAAGTCTGATGTGATTTGGATAGGTCTTCCTTTGTATGTTACTTGGCCCTTTTCTCTTACTGCTTTTAATATTCTTTCTTTGTTTAGAATATTTGGTGTTTTGATTATTATGTGATGGGAAGTATTTCTGTTCTGGTCCAGTCTGTTTGGAGTTCTGTAGGCTTCTTGTACATTCATCGGCATCTCTCTCTTTAGGTTAGGGAAGTTTTCCTCCATAATTTTGTTGAAGATGTTTACTGGCCCTTTAAGTTGCAAATCTTCACTCTCAGCTATACCTATAATCCTTAGGTTTGTCTTCTCATTGTGTCCTGGATTTCCTGGATGTTTTGGGTTACACGTTTTTTGCATTTTGCATTTTCTTTGACTGTTGAGTCGATGCTTTCTATGGAATCTTCAGCACCTGAGATTCTTTCTTCCATCTCTTGTATTCTATTGTTGATGTTTGCATCTATGACTCCTGATTTCTTCCCAAGGTTTTCTATCTCCAAAGTTGTCTCCCTTTGTGATTTCTTAGTTGTTTCTACTTCCTTTTTTATTTCCTGGATGGATTTGCTGAGATCCTTCACTTGTTTGTTTGTATTTTCCTGTATTTCTTTAAGGTATTTTTGCATTACCTCTTTCAGGATTTCTGCCTGTTGTCCCACGTTCTCCTGCATTTCTCTGAGAGATTTTTGTGTTTCCTCCTCATGGGAATCCATCTGTTGATCCATCGTCTCCTGCATTTCTTTAAGCAGTTCTCGTGTTTCCTTTGTAAGGGCATCTAACCGTTGATTCATTTCTTTAAGCAATTTTTGTGTTGCCTCCTTATGGGCATCCGTCTGTTGACCCATATTCTTCTGCATTTCTTTATGCAATTTTTGTGATTCCTTTGTGAGTGCATCTACCTGTAGATTAATCTCATTTAGCGATTTTTGTGTTGTCTCCTTGTGCGCCTCCATCTTTTGATCCATGTTCTCCCGCATTTCTCTAAGCGATTTTTGTGTTTCCTTTGTAAGGGCTTCTAACCGTTGATTCATGGTCTCCTGTAACTCTTTATGAGATTTATTTGTGTCCTTCTTGTGATCCTCTAATAGCATCATGAGAAGTGATTTTAAATCCAGATCGTGTCTTTAGGATGTGGTGGGGTATCCAGGACTTGCTGCTGTTGGAGAGTTGGGTTCGGATGGTGCCATATTACTTTGATTTCTGTTAGTAACATTCCTACATTTGCCTTTTGCCATCTGGTTACCTCTGATGTTAGTTGGTCTTGCTGTCACTGGCTGTTGGTTGGACCTCTTTTGAGCCTGCAAAGCTATTTCTGCCCCCCACCCCGGTTTACCAGGATTCCCCTGGCACAGATTTCTGGGGCCTGCCCTGCTCCTGAGTGACTTTGGTGGCCTGATGTGCCTTGACCCAAGTGATGTTATATTGGGGAGTCCTTGCACATCCAAAGGCTCAGCGTAGTGGATTCCTTGAGCAGAGGTCGCCAAAGGGAGGCTGGTAGGCTCCTGCCCTGTGCAGGGGTGTGTGATCTCTCCTGGGTGGGGAGGGGGCATCCCTCTGCCAGGCAGAAGTCCCACAGTAGAGCTAGCACGCTGGTTACTGCAGATCTGCCCAGCACTTGGGAGCTGTGTACACACAAGCCGCCCAAGACCCAAGCAATATTATGCCTGTCTGTCTCAGAGCCTGGCTGTCCCAACTTCCCGGCCACTGGAGCAAAGATGGTTGAGTGCACTCTGCACTCTCTCTGTGGTGCTGGTCACCTTGCCGAGGCGATGGCCTGCTGATCTGGCACCCAGACGACAGAGCTGTCCAGTTCTTGGGAGAAGGCGGAAGCCCCAACAGGCCGTGTCCCAAGCGATGTTATATTGGGGAGAACCTGGGTACCTGCGTCTTCAGTGCAGTCTACTGGAACAGCGGAAGGGAAGCTGGTAGGCTCCCGCCCAGTGTGGGGTCCCTCTGCCAGGCAGAAGTCCCACAGCAGAGCTAGCACGCTGGTTACTGCAGATCTGCCCAGCACTTGGGAGCCGCGTACCCACAAGCCGCCCGAGACCCAAGCGATATTATGCCTGTCTGTCTCAGAGCCTGGCAGTCCCAACTTCCTGGCCACTGGAGCAAAGATGGCGGAGTGCACTCTGCACTCTCTCCGTGGCGCTGGTCCAAAAATTGTCAATCTTAATGTGTTTTTCCATATGCTTCTTCAATTTTGTCAGATACATTTCCCATGTAAATCTTTAATTTTATCATAAAATGTTTTTACTTCCTTTTTCATTAAATAATAAAAATCACCAAGCAGGAAAAAAAAAAGAAGAAGAATCTGTCTTGCATTTCGGCCAAGGGGAACATGAAGAAACACACTCAGAGAATGTTAAGTTCATTAAAGGGCTAAGGAGAGAGTTTAGTTAGTAAAGTTGGCTTTACATGCTATGCAAACATAGTGCATGTGATTGATCCTCAGAACCCACATCAAAAGCTGGATATGGTTGTCCATCTTGACCAAGTCCAATTTCAGTGAACCTAAAAGTATCTTTAAGGACTTTCTGGAAGTTCTGTCCTTTTCTATGAGGAGATGTGGCTCAAGTCAACAATACTAGTAACCAATCTGTGGAAACTTGATCATCCATTCCCTCTTCTCTAAGTCCATTTAAATCCTACTCTGCCATGAACTGTCTTTTTGCCTTCTAGTACAAAAGTAAAATTGTATTTTACTATGAAGCTCTCCAGAACATACATTGATAAGATTCTCCTACTCTGATGAGTTGCAATTGTCTGTCTTCTCCAAAATTTTGTAGCCAACAAGGAACTAATAGCTGTGTTGTCTTTGGTGCATTGTTAGCAAATAACCATTCATTGATTGCCTTTGAAAGAAAGTTGGGCAGCCAGATTAGGTATAGAGACTGAGATTCTTTCTGTATACTCAGTATCCTTTCTTTTCGGTTTATTCCTAATCTATGTAAAGTATAGGAGTAAATATTCTGATTTAATGGTTAAATTACTGACTGATTTTACTCATATTTTCAAATTAAAATTTTAAGGCTAATACTAAAGGCTTAGTATATAAGACTAATACTATAATTCCCGTATTAATGGCATAATAGTATCTCTAAACCTGTAGTAATCTTTCAATGCCTTTCCTTTCCCTTCAAATTACTTGTTTCTCTAGAATTCTGTATGTAACGACGATGGTATTATTTACTTCATATGGATCCTTTTACACAGTTAAAAATATTTATTTAGGTGTAGATGGAGGTTATGCTCATGAGCATTTTCCAGAGGATACTAATCTCTCATACTTGAAACCACTCTCCCTACTCTCTCATGCCTTTACTACAGTTCTCTTGTCCATAGCTCGATTGTTCAATGGTGTATGGATTCTCCATGCCATAGCAATGGTTCTTAGTAATGTAAATTGCATCATGCCCATGTTCCTTAGTGATTGGCTTCTTCTACAATTTCCCTCAGGGATAAAAAATGTTTTGCAAGTTGCTCAGTGTACCTTCTTCAGTGTTATAAATAACAGACAAGAAGAGATAGTCTTCTAAGGAGACAAATGTTAAGATCTTCTGAGCATCAATTCAATAAATAGAAGCTGAGGCAACATGTCTAAACTGCAACTGAATTTTTTTCTCACACAATGTTCCTAATAAACTTATAACATTTTCGGAACAGTAAGTTTCCAAGCAGTAAGTCTCCATATGTACAGCACTCACTTGTGCTCTATGGAAAGTGTTACAATGAGAGGGTATGTGTTTCTTATTGTTATTTGAATTGACAACTTTTTCTTACTACTGGAAAATCTTAAAGTGCCTTTTTCTATAATTTCAATTAAGGAATTAAGTAAGAAAACTAAAATGATATATTTCTATGTTAATATTCTGAATACAAACTTTCTTTCATATATTAAAGCAGCCTGATCAATTATTGAAAACCATGTTATTAATTTTAAGGGTAACAAGTGTTTCAATAACCTTACTGGGAACCAGAAATGCTTGTTTCCTAGCAGACTGGCCCATTGTGATTCTTTCATGGGTTGAGGCTTCTGGGGAAACATACAATAATGAATGTGTGTGTGTGTGTGTGTGTGTGTGTGTGTGTGTGTGTGTGTGTGTAATTGTAGCTATAGGACATTAGGGTGACAGCTTATAATGTCATACAACAAAAATAAGACATCAAAAACAGAAACTGTTTAATAAAATTTTAACTGATCGGATTGAAAAATGGAATAGTCTTTGAAAATATACATGGATATGGATCAATTTTTGTGCTGTGGGAATGAATTCATTTGATTAAAATATTTTGGCCTTCTCTATTTTGTGAACTCATTGACTCTATAAAACAATGGTAAAATGGAAATATTATCTTCCAAGTGTTTCTTATGTGATGGGTCAGACCCTGATGTGAAGACTGAAGGCATCCATTGATAGTATGCTTATATTAAATAATGAGCTTTGAAGTTAATGCCTTGCTCCAAGATGACATTTGTGGGAAGTGAATTAACTTCCCAAGGAAAGGTACATGAGCAGGCAGAATTATAGTTCTGATTTATAGCAGTTGCTTTTTTGGAATGTAAATTTGGTGTTGAGAAAAGCAGATGAAAAACGGGCATGTATGATTAGCCATGAGGTCTGGAGGAAACAGAACTCTTTGTTTACTAGAAGACTGGCCCATGTGATTCATTAATGGATACAGGCTTGGGTGGTAAACATGTCATATTATAGTAGATGGATTGAAGGATGGGTGTGTGGATAAAAATGTTTGACGCTAGGGTGACAGGTCATATTCTAAGTAGGAGGTTGAGAAGTACTGACAATTCACTTTGCTGTGTAAAAGGGTTAACTCTTGATTTCATTAAATGTATTCATAGCAAAATGAACTCTTTACTTTAGTAAGGCTGGAGATAGAATAATAAGACCAATGTGGTACATCATTTGTGATGTATAGATGCATTGTATATTTTTACTATAATATTTTAATTAATTAATTAACTTTACATCCTGACCAAAGTTTCCACTTCTTCTTCTCCTCGTGGTCTTTCTCCTCCCCCTCCTCTCCTTCATTCACTATTTCTCCCCTTCTCTTCAGAAAAGGGGAGAACTCCCATGGACATTAATCAATCTTGGTATATAAAGTTTCTTTAAGACTAAAGGCATTTTCTCCTATTGAGGCTAGAAGAGACATCCCAATAGGGAAAAAAGGGTCCCAATGGCAGGCAACAGAGTCAGAGACTGACCCTACCTCTGCTGTAAAGAGTCTTAAATGAAGACCAAACTACAAAACTATTACATATGAGCAAAGGCCCTATATCAGTCTTGTGCCAACCTGAGTTGGTGGTTCAGTTTTTGTGAGCCTTTATGAGCCTAAGTAGGCTGATTCTGTAGGTTTTCATGTGATATTCTTGACTCATCTGGCTCCTACAATCTTTCCTCCATATATCCTTTTTTTAAAATTATTTTTTATTTATATTCCAAATAATTTCCCCTTTCCCGTGTCCTCCCTCCCCGAAAGACCCATAAGCCCCATTCCCTCCTTCTGTTCCACATTCAACCCGCTCTCGATTCGCTGTCCTGGCATTCCCCTACATCCAGTCTTTCCAGGACCAGGGGTCTCTCCTTCCATCTTCTTGGAAATCAATTTATATGGGAATTGCGTCTTGGGTATTAAGATATTCTGAGTTAATATTCCCTTATCAGTGACTGCATACCATGTGTGTTCTTTTGTGATTGGGTTACCTCACTAAGGATGATATTTTCCAGTTCTGACCATTTGTCTAGGAATTTCGTGAACTCATTGTTTTTAATAGCAGAGTAGTATTCCATTGTGTAAATGCACCACATCTTCTGAATCCATTCTTCTGTTGAGGGACATCTGGGTTCTTTCCAGCTTCTGGCTATTATAAATAAGGCTGCTATGAACATACTGGAGCATGTGTCCTTATTGCATGCAGAGGAAGCTTCTGGGTATATACCCAGGAGTGGTAGAGCAGGATCCTCTGGGAGTGTCATGCCCAGTTTTCTGAGGAACCGTCAGACAGCTTTCCAGAGTGGTTGTACCAGCTTACAATCCCACCAGCAGTGGAGGAGGGTTCCTCTTTTTTCACATCCTAGCCAACAACTGCTGTCTCCTATGTTTTTGATCTTAGCCATTCTGACTGGTATGAGATAGAATATCAGGGTTCTTTTGATTTGCATTTCCCTAATGACTAAGGATGTTGAACATCTCTTTAGGTGCTTTTTAGACATTCAATATTCTTCAGGTGAGAACTCTTTGTTTAGTTCTGTACCCCATTTTTTAATAGGGTTACTTGGCTCTCTGGAGTCTAACTTCTTGAGTTCTTTGTATATATTGAATATTAGCCCTCTGTCGAATGTAGGGTTGGTAAAGATATTGTCCCAGTTTGTTCATTGCCGCTTTGTCCTTTTGACAGTGTCCTTTGCCTTACAGAAATTTTGTAATTTTATGAGGTCCCGTTTGTCAATTCTTGATTTTAGAGCATAAGCTATTGGAGTTCTGTTCAGGAAATTTTCCCCTCTGCCCATATGTTCAAGGTTCTTCCCTAGTTTCCTTTCTATTAGTTTCAGTGTGTCTGGTTTCATGTGGAAGTCTTTGATACACTTGGAATTGAGGTTAGAGCAAGGAGATAAGAATGTATCGATTCAAGTACTATATTGAAAAGATATGAAGAGAGAGGGAAGCCTTGTCTATACCCTGATTTTAGTGGAATTGCTTCAAGTTTCTCTCCATTTAGATTGATGTTGGCTACCGGTTTTCTGTAATTGCTTTTATTATGTTTAGATATGGGCATCAAATTCCTAATCTTTCCAAGACATTTAACATGAAAATTGCTGAATTTTGTCAAATTCTTTCTCAGCATCTAATGAAATGACCATGTGTTTTTTTTTCTTAGAGATTATTTATGTAGTATATTACATTGATGGACTTCCTTATATTGAACCATCCCTGCATCCTTGGGATGAAGCCTACTTGATCGTGGTGAATGATCTTTTTGATGTGTTCTTGGATTAGGTTGGCAAGAATTTTATTGAGTATTTTTGAACCTACAGCTGATAAGTAACTTCGGCAAAGTGGCCGGATATAAAATCAACTCAAGCAAATCAGTATCCTTCCTATACTCAAAGGATAAGCAGGCTGAGAAAGAAATAAGAGGAATGATACCATTTATGATAGCCACAAACAATATAAAGTATCTTGGGGTGACTCTAAGCAAACAAGTGAAAGATCTGTATGACAAGAACTTCAAGTCTCTGAAGAAAGAAATTGAAGAAGACCTCAGAAGATGGAAAAATCTTCCATTCTCATGGATTGGCAGGATTAACATATTAAAAATGACCATCTTGTCAGAAGCAATATACAGATTCAATGCAATCCCCATCAAAATCCCAACTCAATTCTTCATAGAGTTAGAAAGAGCAATTCAAAAATTCATCTGGAATAACAGAAAACCGAGGAGAGCTAAAACTTTTCTTAAGAGTAAAAGAATTTCTGGGGGAATCATTATCCTGGACCTCGTGCTGTACTACAGAGCAATAGTGTTAAAAACTGCATGGTATTGGTACAGTGACAGGCATGTAGATCAATGGAACAGAATTGAAGACCCAGAAATGAATCCACACTCCTATGGTCACTTGATCTTTGACAAAGGAGCTAAAACCATCCAGTGGAAAAAACATAGCCTTTTCAACAAATGGTGCTGGCTCAACTGGAGGTCAACATGCAGAATAATGCAAACTGACCCATTCTTATCTCCTTGCACTAAGCTCAATTCCAAGTGGATCAAGGACTTCCACATAAAACCAGTCACACTGAAACTAATAGAAAGGAAACTAGGGAAGAATCTTGAACATATGGACACAGGGGAGAATTTCCTGAGTAGAACTCCAATAGCTTATGCCCTAAGATCAAGAATTGACAAATGGGACCTCATAAAATTACAAAGTTTCTGTAAGGCAAAAGACAGTCAAAAAGACAAAGTGGCAACCAACTAACTGGGAAATGATCTTCACCAACTCTACATCCGACAGAGGACTAATATCCAATATATACAAAGAACTCAAGAAGTTAGACTCCAGAGAGCCAGGTAACCCTATTAAAAAATGGAGTACAGAGCTAAACAAAGAGTTCTCACCTGAAGAATATTGAATTGCTGAAAAGCACCTAAAGAGATGTTAATCATCCTTAGTCATTAGGGAAATTCAAATAAAAACAACCCTGAGATTCCACCTCACACCAGTCAGAATGGCTAAGATCAAAAACATAGGAGACAGCAGGTGTTGGCAAGGATGTGGAGAAAGAGGAACACTCCTCCACTGCTGGTGGGATTGCAAGCTGGTACAACCACTCTGGAAAGCAGTCTGGCGGTTCCACAGAAAACTGGGCATGACACTCCCAGAGGATCCTGCTCTACCACTCCTGGGTATATACCCAGAAGCTTCCCCTGCATGCAATAAGGACACATACTCCATTATGTTCATAGCAGCCTTATTTATAATAGCCAGAAGCTGGAAAGAACCCAAATGTCCCTCAACGGAGGAATGGATTCAGAAGATGTTGTGCATTTACACAATAGAATACTACTCTGCAATTAAAAACAATGAGTTCACGAAATTCCTAGACAAATGGTCAGAATTTGAAAATATCATCCTTAGTGAGGTAACCCAATCACAAAAGAACCCACATGGTATGCAGTCACTGATAAGGTGATATTAACCCAGAATCTCTGAATACCCAAGACACAATTCCCATAGAAATTGATTTCCAAGAAGATGGAAGGAGTGACCCCTGGTCCTGCAAAGACTGGATGTAGGGGAACGCCAGGACAGAGAAGCGATAGGTGGTTGAATGGGGAACAGAGGGAGGGAAGGGGGCTTATGGGACTTTTGGGGAGGGCGGAAACGGGAAAGGGGTAATGATTTGGAATGTAAATTAAAAAACTTATAAAATAAAAAAAAAGAAAAAAGAAATATAAATAAATAAAATATCCAATAAAAAAGAAAATAAAACAATTCTGTTACTAAAAACAGAAAAAGAAAAAAAAAAAGAATGGATCGATTAGCATTCTTATGACCTCCAGTTGAACCAGCACCATTTGTTGAAAAGGCTATCTTTTTTCCACTGGATGGTTTTAACTCCTTTGTCAAAGATTAAGTAACCATAGGAGTGTGGATTCATTTCTGAGTCTTCAGTTCTGTTCCATTGATCTTCATGCCTGTCACTGTACCAATACCATGCAATTTTTAACACTATTGCTCTGTAGTACAGCTTGAGGTCCAGGTTATTGATTCCCCCAGAAGTTCTTTTACTCTTGAGAATAGTTTTAGCTCTCCTGGGTTTTCTGTTATTCCAGATGAATTTTTGAATTGCTCTTTCTAATTATATGAAGAATTGAGTTGGGATTTTGATGGGAATTGCATTGAATCTGTATATTGCTTTTGGCAAGATGGTCATTTTTAATATATTAATCCTGCCAATCCATGAGCGTGGAAGATTTTTCCATCTTCTGAGGTCTTCTGCATTTTCTTTCTTCAGAGACTTGAAGTTCTCGTCATACAGATCTTTCAATTGTTTGGTTAGAGACACACCATGATACTTTATATTGTTTGTGGCTTTCGTGAAGGGTATCATTTCTCTTACTTCTTTCTCAGCCTGCTTATCCTTTGAGTATAGGAAGGCTACTGACTTTGAGTTGATTTTATATCTGGCCACTTTGCTGAAGTTGTTTATCAGCTGTAGGAGTTCTCTGGTGGAGTTCTTTGGGTCGCTTAGTATACTATTATATCGTCTGCAAATAGTGATAGTTTGACTTCTTCCTTTCCAATTTGTGTCCCTTTGACCTCCTTTTCTTGTCTAATTGCTCTAGCTAGAACTTCAAGTACTATATTGAAAAGATATGAAGAGAGAGGGCAGCCTTTCTAGACCCTGATTTTAGTGGGATTGCTTCTAGTTTCTCTCCATTTAGATTGATGTTGGCTACCAGTTTGCTGTAAATTGCGTTTACTATGTTTAGATATGGGCCTCGAATTCCTGATCTTCCAAGACCTTTAACACGAAAGGATGCTGAATTTTGTCAAATGTTTTCTCAGCATCTAATGAAATGTCATGTGTTTTTTTTTTCTTTGAGATTGTTTATGTAGTGGATTACATTAATGGACTTCTTTATATTGAACCATCCTGCATCCTTGTGATGAAGCCTGCTTGATCATGGTGAATGATCTTTTTGATGTGTTCTTGTATTCGGTTGGCAAGAATTTTTGAGTAGTTTTGCATCGATATCCATAAGAGAAATTGGCCTGAGCTTCTCTTTCTTCGTTGGATCTTTGTGTGAATTTGTTATTAGCATAATTATGGCTTCATAGAATAAGTTGGGTAGTGTTCCTTCTGTTTCTATTTTGTGGAATAGTTTACAAAGTATTGGTTTTTTGTCTTCTTTGAAAGTCTGATAGAATTCTGCACTAAAACTGACTGGACCTGTGCTTTTTTTTGTTGGAAGACTTCCAATGACCACTTCTATTTCTTCAGGAGTTATAGGACGGTTTAGGTGGTCTATTTGATCATGATTTAATTTTGGTATTTGGTCCTCCATATCTTCTACAGGATTACCTGAGCTCTGGTTATTATAAGTACGGTTGCTATGAACAGAGTGGAGTATGTGTCCTTGTTATATGTTAAAACATCTTTTGGGTATATGTCAAAGAGTGCAATAGCTGGGTCCTCAGGTAGAACAATGTCCAGTTTTCAGAGGAACAGTGAGACTAATTTCAGGAGTGATTGTACCACTTGGCAGTCCCACCAGTAATGGAGGAGTGTTCTTCTTTCTCCACCTCCTTGCCAGCATCTGCTATCACCTGAGTTTTTGATTTTAGCTGTTCTGACTGGTATAAAGTGGAATCTCATGGTCATTTTGATTGCATTTCTCTACTGACTAAGAATGTTGAACATTTCTTTAAATGCTTCTCAGCCATTCCAGATTCCTCAGTTGAAAATTCTCTAGTTAGCTCTGTATCCCCTTTTTTTTTGTATCCCCTTTTTAATAGAGTTGTTTGGTTCTCTGGATTCTAACTTCTTGAATTCTTTGAATATTTTGGATGTTTGCATTCTATTGAATGTAGATATTAGCCAAAAAGAAGCTCAGAATGCCAACGATACAACTCACAGAACATATGAAACTCTAGGATAAAGAAGATTACATCAAAACAAGGATGCTCCAGTCCTACTTAAAAGGGAGAAGAAAATAATCTCAGGAAGTAGAAGAAGAGAGGAATCTGTGAGAGAGATAAGAGAGAACTAGTTCAGATAAGGGAGATGGAGAAGTATAGAGTGTCAGGAATTTGAAAGGAGGTGAGCAGCAGTGGTGCAGTGGGAACTTGGGTTAGCCAGTAGAAAGTCACAGATGCCAGGAAACCAAGAAGTCCCCACAACCCAACAGGGAGGATATTAGCCGAAATGCCCAACAAAGGGGGATAGAATCTATAGAGACCATATACAGTGGATAGGCACAGCCCATGTTGAGGGATGGGGCCACACACCCACCTCAAATTATTAAACTAGAATTCCATCTGTCAAAAGGAAGTGCAGGGACAAAGAGTGGAACAAAGACTGAAAGAAAGGTCATCCAGAGACTGCCCCACCTAGGGATCCATTCCATCTGCAGACACCAAACCCAGACACTTTTGTTGACACTAAGAAGTGCTTGCTGACAGGAGCCTGGTATGACTGTTCCCTGAGAGGCTCTGCCAGAGTCTGACCAAAACAAATGTGGATACATGCAGTCAGCCATTAAACTGAGCATGGGGACCCCAGTGGAGAAGTAAGGGCAAGGACTGAAGGAGTTGAAGGGGTTTGTAACCCCATAGGAAGAACAACAATAACAACAAACCACACTCCCACAATGCTCCCAGGACTAAACTACCAACCAAAGAGTACACATGAGGTGAGTCATGGCTATAGTTAGATACGTAGCAAAGGATGAACTTATCAGGCATCACTAGGAGGAGAGCCCCTTTGTCCTACGGAGGCTTGGTGACCCAGGGTAATGGAATGATGGGAGCTGAGGCAGGAGTGGGTGGGTGGGTGGGGGAGCACCCTCATAGAGGCAGAGGGAGGAGGAAGGAATAAGGGATTTATGGAGGGAAAACTGGGAAGAGGGGTAACAATTGAAATGTCAATAAGTAAAACCATGAATAAAAAATGAAAGAAAAAGATGTGATGTGTGATCACCAGGAACAGTTTTATTAATTTTATATAGTTATTGATAATTGTGTGTCTATGTGTTTGCCTGTGTGGGGATCATGCACACATGTGTCATTTCATGTGGGATATAGAAAAAGGCACAAGATTTATGGGAGCTTGAGTTATTGGTGGTTATGAGTTGCAGGCTATTAGTTCTTGGGACAAAACAAGTATCTTTTGCAAAAGCAGCAAAGATTTAAGTCTAGAGCCATCTCTCAGCACACATCCCCCCAAGACTTTTTTATGCTAATTAAAACAATTACCACTCTTCATTATTGCTGGATATTAAGGGAAGCTACAATTCTCCTGGTCCTCTAGTCTAATTCTGTCCCGGAGTTTTCTTTATTGCTTAAAAGTATAATTTTTTTTTACTTGTTAGTTCCCCTTTGTGCCAGCTATGGCAGGTGTTTAAGCATATTTGCCAGGCAGCATGGATGTCCCCACATTTTCCCTTGCTGAACATAATTGTCCTAAGCCTCCAGCTTAATTTTCTGCTTTTCATACTTTCTCTCAGCCCCACAGTTAGCTATTCACACTAACCTTTCAGTTTTTCTCCTTTTAGTCCTTGCTTTCAGTCCCTAGCCAACAGCTCACAGGCATTGGTTCTATGATAACGTTTTAAAAGGGAATCTGCAAAAGAAGACCCTAATTCCCAAGAAAGACACTGGACTGAGCTTCTACTTACCTGTAACTATATTTCTGAGTTTTAAATATGTCTAAAGTTCCTCATTCAGAAAATGAACCATGATGATTAGTTTCTCATATAAAATCATGACACAAGAACATCTCTAAGGTTAAGTCATGTATATGACAGAAGTGAGAATATCTTTAAAAATAACACTTTTTTCTACTCTTAAATATGATGCTTAATCAAAAGCTTACAACCTTTCTTTTCCTCCCCTCAGAGTTTAATTATCAAAGTTTGATTAGTGAAGAAAGAGGCTGTGAATTTGAAGAAGCAGGAAGAAGGATATGCAGGAGGGTTTGGAGGGATGAAAGGGAGGATAGAAATGTTGTGATAACATTATAATCTGAATAATAAAATGTAAAAATACTTTTTCAGAAATAAAGAAGTTTAAATTTTTTGATGTAGTTAAAAAATAAATTGATGTTACTTTTCAGTATTAGATTAGAAAATTGATTAATGAAGCTTATAGTGCAATAAAGAAAACCTTCTTATCATTAAATATTGTTTATATCTGTCTGTTACAAGAGCATATGCACAATAAACATTGATATTAACAGAGATAGGAATTATCTAGACAATAACAGGGCATATGTCAGGAGGTAGACAAAGAATGTGTTTTGTGACCAAAGCATTAACTAAGAGTACTCCGTTTTCATTGGAGTTTATATTGCAATCACCACAAACACATTCTATAAAAATATCATGTGTTATTCAATGACTAATTGTTGTGTGCCTGGTGAACAGAACAAGAAGAAAATGGCAAGGTGCCACAAATCCTCCCCATCATGAAAAAGTGACTACATTATGTCTTAGTCCCTTGATTTTTGTGGGACTGTTTCAGCATTCTGTAATTAAGTGCTAATTTTGAAATCTATGTTTATCATTTAATGTTAAAATATTCTCAAGGGGTGCAGATTGCACTCCGCCATCTTTGCTCCAGTGGCCGGGAAGTTGGGACAGCCAGGTTCTGAGACAGACAGGCATAATGTCGCTCGGGTCTCGGGCGGCTTGTGTGAGTGCAGCTCCCAGGTGCGGGGCTGATCTGCAGTGACCAGCGCGCCAGCTCTATTGTGGGACTTCTGCCTGGCAGAGGGACCCCGCACTGGGCTGGGCGGGAGCCTACCAGCTTTCCTTCCGCGACCTCTGTTCCCGCAGACTGCACTGAAGAGACAGGTACCCCAAGCTCCCTATACCCAATGTAACATCACTTGGGACACAGCCTGTTGGGGCTTCCGTCTGTGCCCGAGAACGGGTCAGCGCTGTGGTCGTCTGGGTGCCAGATCGGCCGGGCCATCGCGTCTACAGGGTGAGCGGCACCACGGAGAGTGCCCTCCGCCATCTTTGCTCCAGTGACTGGGAGGTTGGGACAGCCAGGTTCTGACACAGACAGGCATAATATCCCTTGGGTCTCGGGCAGCTTGTGTGTATGCGGCTCCCAAGTGTGGGGCTGATCTGCAGTAACCAGCGCGACAGCTCTGCTGTGGGACTTCTGCCTGGCAGAGGAACGCCCCCTCCCCCCCCCTAGGAGAGACCACACACCCCTGCACAGGACAGGAGGCTACCAGCCTCCCTTTGGTGACCTCTGCTCCAGGAATCCACTAGGCTGAGCCTCCAGATGTGCAAGGCCTCCCCAATATAAGATCACTTGGGGCAAGGCACATTAGGGCTCCAAAGTCACTCAGGAGCAGGCAGGCCCCAGAAATCGGTGCCAGGGGAATCCTGGTAATCCAGGGGGGGCAGAAATAGCTTTGCAGGCTCACAGGAGGTCCAACCAACAGCCAGTGGCAGCAGGACCAACTAACACCAGAGGTATCCAGATGGCAAAAGGCAAACGTAGGAATGTTACTAACAGAAATCAAAGTAATGTGGGACCATCCGAACCCAACTCTCCAACACCAGCAAGTCCTGGATACCCCACTACACCCGAAAGACAAGATCTGGATTTAAAATCACTTCTCATGATGCTATTAGAGGATCACAAGAAGGACACAAAAAAATCTCATAAAGAGTTACAGGAGACCATGAATCAACGGTTAGAAGCCCTTACAAAGGAAACACAAAAGTCGCTTAGAGAAATGCGGGAGAACATGGATCAAAAGATGGAGGTGCACAAGGAGACAACACAAAAATCGCTTAACGAGATGAATCAACGGGTAGATGCACTCACAAAGGAATCACAAAATTTGCATAAAGAAATGCAGAAGAATATGGGTCAACAGATGGATGCCCATAAGGAGGCAACACAAAAATTCCTTAAAGAAATGAATCAACGGTTAGATGCCCTTACAAAGGAAACACGAGAACTGCTTAAAGAAATGCAAGAGACGATGGATCAACAGATGGAATCCCATGAGGAGGAAACACAAAAATCGCTCAGAGAAATGCAGGAGAATGTGGGTCATCAGGAAGAAATCCTGAAAGAGGTAATGCAAAAATACCTTAAAGAAATACAGGAAAATACAAACAAACAAGTGAAGGATCTCAGCAAATCCATCCAGGAACTAAAAAAGGAAGTAGAAACAACTAAGAAATCACAAAGGGAGACAACTTTGGAGATAGAAAACCTTGGGAAGAAATCAGGAGTCATAGATGCAAACATCAACAATAGAATACAAGAGATGGAAGAAAGAATCTCAGGTGCTGAAGATTCCATAGAAAGCATCGACTCAACAGTCAAAGAAAATGCAAAATGCAAAAAACGTGTAACCCAAAACATCCAGGAAATCCAGGACACAATGAGAAGACCAAACCTAAGGATTATATGTATAGATGAGAGTGAAGATTTGCAACTTAAAGGGCCAGTAAACATCTTCAACAAAATTATGGAGGAAAACTTCCCTAACTTAAAGAGAGAGATGCCGATGAACGTACAAGAAGCCTACAGAACTCCAAACGGACTGGACCAGAACAGAAATACCTCCCGTCACATAATAATCAAAACACCGAATGTCCTAAACAAAGAAAAAAATACTAAAAGCAGTAAGAGAAAAGGGCCAAGTAACATACAAAGGAAGACCTATCCGAATCACATCAGACTTCTCACCAGAGACTATGAAAGCCAGAAGATCCTGGGCAGATCTCATGCAGACACTAAGACAGCACAAATGCCAGCCTAGACTACTTTACCCAGCAAAACTCTCAATCACCATAGATGGAGAGACCAAGATATTCCATGATAAAACCAAATTTTCACAATATCTTTCCACAAATCCAGCCCTGCAACGGATAATAGGTGGAAACCTCCAATACAGGGAGAGAAACAACACCCTGGAAAAAATGAGATTAAAAACCTTCTTGAATCAAACCCAAAAGTAGATAACCACTCAAACATAAAGATAGCGTCAAGAATGGCAGATGGCAATAATCACTATGCCTTAATCTCTTTTAATATCAATGGTCTCAATTCCTCAATTAAAAGACATAGACTAGCAAACTGGAGACATAAACAGGACCCAGCATTTTGCAGCATGCAGGAAACGCACCTCAGTGTCAAAGACAAACACTACCTCAGAGTAAAAGGCTGGAAAACAATTTTACAAGCAAATGGCCCCAAGAAACGAGGTGGAGTAGCCATCCTAATATCAGATAAAATTGATTTTCAACCTAAAGTCATCAAAAAAGACACAGAAGGACACTACATGCTGATCAAGGGAAAAATCCACCATCAAGAACTCTCAATTCTGAATATTTATGCTCCAAATGCAAGGGTACCCTCATTCGTAAAAGAAACTTTACTAAAACTCAAAGCACACATCGCACCGCACACAATAATTGTGGGTGACTTCAACACCCCGCTCTCTGAAATGGATCGTTCAGGAAAGCAGAAACTAAACAGGGACACAGTGAATCTAATTGAAGCCTTGGACCAAATGGAACTAACAGACATATATAGAACATTTCATCCTAGAGCTAAAGAATACACCTTCTTCTCAGCTCCTCATGGTACCTTCTCCAAAATTGACCATATAATTGGTCACAAATCAGATCTCAACAGATATAAGAAGATAGAACTAATCCCATGCCTCCTATCAGATCACTATGGAATAAGGGTGGTCTTCAATGGCAACAAAAACAAAAGAAAACCCACGTACACATGGAGGCTGAACAATGCTCTACTCAATGATAACTTGGTCAAGGTGGAAATAAAGAAAGAAATCAAAGACTTTTTGAAAGTTAATGAAAATGAAGGCACAACATACCCTAAATTATGGGACACAATGAAAGCAGTGCTAAGAGGAAAATTCATAGCCCTGAGTGCCGCCGAAAAGAAACGGGAGACAGCATACACTAACAGCTTAATGGCAGACCTGAAAGTCCTGGAACATAAAGAAGCAAATACACCAAAGAGGAGTAGAAGGCAGCAAATCATCAAACTCAGGGCTGAAATCAATCAAGTAGAAACAAATAAAACCATACAAAGAATCAACAAAACGAGGAGTTGGTTCTTTGAGAAAATTAACAAGATAGATAAGCCCTTAGCCAGACTAACCAGAGAGCACAGAGATAGTATCCAAATTAATAAAATCAGAAACGAAAAGGGAGAGATAACAACAGAAACTGAGGAAATTCAAAAAATCATCAGATCCTACTACAAAAACCTGTATTCAACACAACTAGAAAATCTTGAAGAAATGGACAATTTCCTTGACAGATACCAAGTACCAAAATTAAATCAGGAACAAATAGACCATCTAAACCGTCCTATAAGCCCTGAAGAAATAGAAGTTGTCATTGGAAGTCTTCCAACCAAAAAAAGCACAGGTCCAGATGGTTTTAGTGCAGAATTCTATCAGACCTTCAAAGAAGACCTAACACCAATACTCTTCAAACTGTTCCACAAAATAGAAACAGAAGGAACACTACCCAACTCGTTCTATGAAGCCACAATCACACTAATACCAAAAGCACACAAAGATCCGACAAAGAAAGAGAATCTCAGGCCAATCCCTCTTATGAATATCGATGCAAAAATACTCAATAAAATTCTTGCCAACCGAATCCAAGAACACATCAAAACGATCTTTCACCACGATCAAGTAGGCTTCATCCCAGGGATGCAGGGATGATTCAATATAAGGAAATCCATCAATGTAATCCACTACATAAACAATCTCAAAGAAAAAAAGCACATGGTCATCTCATTAGATGCTGAGAAAGCATTTGACAAAATTCAGCATCCTTTCATGCTAAAGGTCTTGGAAAGATCAGGAATTCAAGGCCCATATCTAAACACAGTAAAAGCAATTTACAGCAAACCGGTAGCCAGCATCAATCTAAATGGAGAGAAACTTGAAGCAATCCCACTAAAATCAGGGACTAGACAAGGCTGCCCTCTCTCTCCATATCTTTTCAATATAGTACTTGAAGTTCTAGCTAGAGCAATTAGACAACAAAAAGAGGTCAAAGGGATACAAATTGGAAAGGAAGAAGTCAAACTATCACTATTTGCAGACGATATGATAGTATACATAAGCGACCCAAAGAACTCCACCAGAGAACTCCTACATCTGATAAACGACTTCAGCAAAGTGGCCGGATATAAAATCAACTCAAGCAAGTCAGAAGCCTTCCTATTCTCAAAGGATTAGCAGGCTGAGAAAGAAGTAAGAGAAATAATACCCTTCACGATAGCCACAAACCATATTAAGTATCTTGGCGTGAGTCTAACCAAACAAGTGAAAGATCTGTATGACAAGAACTTCAAGTCTCTGAAGAAAGAAATTGAAGAAGACCTCAGAAGATGGAAAAATCTGCCATGCTCATGGATTGGCAGGATTAATATAGTAAAAATGAGCATCTTACCAAAAGTAATACACAGATTCAGTGCAATCCCCATCAAAATCCCAACTCAATTCTTCATAGAGTTAGAAAGAGCAATGCAAAAATTCATCTGGAATAACAGAAAACCCAGAATAGCTAAAACTATTCTCAAGAGTAAAAGAACCTCTGGGGGAATCAGTATCCCGGACCTCAAGCTGTACTACAGAGCAATAGTGTTAAAAACTGCATGGTATTGGTACAGTAACAGACATGTAGATCAATGGAACAGAATTGAAGACCCAGAAATGAATCCACACTCCTATGGTCACTTGATCTTTGACAAAGGAGCTAAAACCATCCAGTGGAAAAAAGATAGCCTTTTCAACAAATGGTGCTGGCTCAGCTGGAGGTCAACATGCAGAAGAATGCAAATTGACCCATCCTTATCTCCTTGCACTAAGCTCAATTCTAAGTGGATCAAAGATCTCCACATAAAACCAGACACACTGAAACTAATAGAAGGGAAACTAGGGAAGAACCTTGAACATATGGGCACAGGGGAGAATTTCCTGAACAGAACTCCAATAGCTTATGCTCTAAGATCAAGAATAGACAAATGGGACCTCATTAAATTACAAAGTTTTTGCAAGGCAAAAGACACTGTCAAAAAGACAAAGCGGCAACCAACTAACTGGGAAATGATCTTTACCAACCTTACATCCGACAGAGGGCTAATATCCAAGATATACAAAGAACTCAAGAAGTTAAACTCCAGAGAGGCAAGTAACCCTATTAAAAAATGGGGTACAGAGCTACACAAAGAGTTCTCACCTGAAGAATATCTAATGGCTGAGAAGCACCTAAAGAGATGTTCATCATCCTTAGTCATTAGGGAAATGCAAATCAAAACAACCCTGAGATTCCATCTCACACCAGTCAGGATGGCTAAGATCAAAAACACAGGAGACAGCAGTTGTTGGCGAGGATGTGGAGAAAGAAGAACACTCCTCCACTGCTGGTGGAATTGCAGGCTGGTACAACCACTCTGGAAAGCAGTCTGGCGGTTCCTCAGAAAACTGGGCATGACACTCCCGGAGGATCCAGCTATACCACTCCTGGGCATATACCCAGTGACTTTACCTGCATGCAATAAGGACACATGCTCCACTATGTTCATAGCAGCCTTATTTATAATAGCTAGAAGCTGGAAAGAACCCAGATGTCCCTCAACGGTGGAATGGATTCAGAAGATGTGGTATATCTACACAATGGAATACTACTCTGCAATTAAAAACAATGAATTCACGAAATTCCTAGGCAAATGGTCGGAACTTGAAAATATCATCCTTAGTGAGGTAACCCAATCACAAAAGAACACACATGGTATGCAGTCACTGATAAGGGGATATTGACCCAGAATCTCGGAATACCCTAGACACAATCCGCATATCAATAGATTTCTAAAAAGATGGTAGGAGAGATCCCTGGTCCTGGAAAGACTTGATGTAGGGGAACGCCAGGACAGAGTAACGAGAGGGGGTTGAATGGAGAAAAGAAGGAGGGAAGGGGGCTTATGGGACTTTTGGGGAGGGAGGAAACGGGAAAGGGGAAGTGATTTGGAATGTAAATTAAAAAAATAAAATAAAATAAATAATAAAAAAAATATTCTCAAGGAGGAACTCGTTCAAACAGGTCCAAATTTCACTTCAGTGCATTAAGTAACAACCTAACATCTAGTAATGTCTTCGCTGTGGTACTATCTTCCTGGTCACTCTGTCTTGTCGCTGGCAATGGGTAAAGGAACATGCAGTCACCCCCTTTTAATCCTATGAGTATCATTTTATTCCATTTGTGGGTCTGTAACAGAATAAAATTAATTAAATTAAATTTCGGTCTTGCAAATTTCCATTGATATAGATTAGGTGCCTTGCTACAGTACACTCGAAAACAGAATCCAACTACATATCAAAATTATCATTCATCATGATCAAGTAGTCTTCATCCCAGGAATGCAGGGTTGGCTTACTATATGGAAATCCATCAATGTAATCCACTATGTAAACAAACTCAAAAAAAAAACCCACATGATCATTTCATTAGATGTTGAGAAAGCATTTGACAAAATCCAACACCCCTTCATGATAAAAGACTTGGAAAGATCAGGAATTCAAGGCCCATACCTAAACATAGTAAAAACTATATACAGCAAACCCGTAGCCAACATCAAACTAACTGGAGAGAATCCTGATCAATCCCACTAAAATCAGGTACTAGACAAGGCTGCCCACTCTGCCCCTACCTATTCAATATAGTACATGAAGTGCTAGCTAGAGCAATTAGACAACAAACAGAAGTCAAAGGGATACAAATTGGAAAGGAAGAAGTCAAAATATTTGCAGATGATAGGATAGTATAATTAAGTGACCCCAAAAACTCCACCAGAGAACACTTAAATCTAATAAACAACTTCAGCAAAGTGGCTGGATATAAAATTAACTCAATCAAATCAGTGTCCTTCCTCTACTCAAAGGATAAACAGGCTGAGAAAGGAATTAGTGAAGCAACACCCTTCATAATAGTCACAAGTAATATAAAATACCATGGTGTGACTCTAACAAAGCAAGTGAAAGATCTGTATGACAAGAATTTCAAGTCTCTGAAGAAAGAAATTGAAGATCTCAGAAGATGGAAAGATCTCCCATGCTCATGGTTTGGCAGGATTAATATAGTAAAATTGGCATCTTGTTGAAGCAATCTACAGATTCAGTGAAATCTCTGCTTAATTCTGTATCTCTCAATATATTCCTCTGTTTTTAGCCTAAATCTTCTATAACTATTTTGTATTTTATATTTAACTCTGTGATTCATTTTCAAGTAATTTTGTATGGACTTGATAATGTAATTGTTTTCCCCTTTTTAATGGGGAAGCATACTGGTGTTCCCTTGGTGTCTGTCCTGGATTGAATTTTACCCGCATTGCTCTCATGCCAGCTGAGCTGCTGTGTTCTGAATTCCTGTTCTGCTGTGAGAATCATTAGGCAATATCTGCCAGTGTCAGATAGCTCCATTGTTACCATTAAATAGCAGGTCTTAAATGGAGTGCACTAATTCTTTCCACTTTTGCCTTCATATTGACAATTGAGTTAACTTTGTTGCTTACCATGTGAAATTTATGTGAATCTTTTCCGTATTTACAAGTGTCTTTGCTCAGATATTGATAGTGAATACATAGAATGTGTAAAACAATCCAGAGAAAACTGACATAACTACATAGAGTGTTTGTAGCCTGGAACACGGTGGATCAATTTTGCTAAGATTACTTCTGAAAGTATTTTTAGTTTTCTCAGCAAATATGTTCTGTGCAACTTTAGCTAGACACACAAGTATGTCATTTCTTTTTGAGGAATTATACATGGCTTGTATTTTAAGTTCAATATTAATGATGTAATTGTTGGTAGAAATAATTTATTTTTAAAAAACATGTCTCATATAATATAAAAACAGTTTTAGGAACTTATTTTGTAGATTTCTTGAAACTTCTATATAGTCAATTATGTCATTTGCAAATAACAAAATTTAAAAAGCATTTTTTGATGTTATATCATTTCCCCATTCCTTTTCCTTCCTTCAAACCTTCCAATATATATGACTTGCCCTCTTCCAAATTTATGATGTCTGCTGTCATTGTTTTTACATACATATGCATATATTTATAGACATTTTTCATTTTTTTCTGAAAACCATAGTGTTTAGTTCCAGATTATAATAAAGCTTCAGATTTTATGCTGGATAATAATGGAAAGAGGGGACTCTATGTTAAATTTCAGGACCCAAGGCTTAAGAGCTAAGCTTTATAAGTTTGAGTTCACCCAGAATTCACAGCGAAATCCCACTGCTCTAACCTTAATAGGCCGATCTTCTGCTCAGTATCACTGGGTTCAGCTACTTCATACTTACTTACAGATCCTTTATTATCCAATGTTATATTCCTTATTTGTGTCTGAGATCACATTGAAATGAGGTCTGTCTTTCTGATATATATTTGCCTATTTCAGGCATTTCTAAGAAGACTTAGACCTTTCCTCAGATCCCCCACCTCCCCCATTAACAGGAGTTCTCAGCAGAATGATACTTCAAATTCTTTTCCTTTTATTCTTTCATATATTATATCCTCACCATAGTTTCCTCTCCTTTAACTACTGCCAGACCCCATACACATCTCACTAGGCTTAGATTTTTCAAAACCTATTTTAATTATGGTTCTTTAACACTTCAACCTCTCTTCTAGCCCAACATTCACTAGAGGTAGAGGAAAAGAAAGGTTAATAGTAAATGAGGGTTGTGAACCTGTTTGAAAATAGTTCTTTGGGGCAATTCCAATCTTCATTGTGAGTAGTCCAGTCCACTAGTAAAATGTCAGATGTGATTTGTAACAGCAGCTCTATCCAGAAGAAAGTTTGAGGCTCCACTAATTTGTACAAGTTTGCAGAAGTAGCAGGAAGCAGCTAGAATACCACCAGAAGCTCTTCGGTGCAGTTTTCTTTACAAAGTCGTGGCAAGTGAAGATCAGTGAAAACAGCAAGCTGAACCAATCAAAGCAAGAGCATTATCAAAGAAGATCATCATCACTGAAGCCCAATCCAGACCAGCAAAGAGTTGCAAGGAAAACCAATGCAAAAACATTGTCTACTATCTGCTGGGTTATAGTTACAGTCTTTCCAAACTTTGTGTCCTCTAAAGCATCCACTCCAACAAACATTACATGTACCTTTCACGAGGCAGCTTCTATAAAAACACATGTCTATTCTCAGCAAACCATCCTCTTATGTGTCTGCTTCAGTAAAACATCCCCTATAAGGCAGTTTCCAGAAAACCATCACAAGACTACTGAGTTTCCAGTGTAACCAGAAATTCCCACTTCAACCACCCCCCTTCCTCCAGATCTGCTCCTCCATTTCCCTTCATAGATGAGATGGCCTCCCAGAAACATCACCTGAACATGGCATAACAAGTTACAATAAGACTAGGAACAACATCACACATCACGGCTGGAATAGGCAACCCGGTAGGAAGGATAAGGACACAAAGAGGAGGCAAAAGAGCCAGAAAAACCCCTACTCTAACTGTTAGGAGTTCCATAAGAACACCAAGTTACACAAGTATAACAGACATGCAGAGGGAGAGACTAGGCCAGATCCACACAAGATCCATGATTGCCACTTCAGTCTCCCTGAGCACCTGATAGCCATGCTTAGTTGATTGTGTAGGCCATGATCTCGTGGTGCCCTTCACCCCTCTGGCTCCTATAATCCTTTCTCCCCCTCTTCTGTGGGATCCCTGCAGCTCTACCTGATGTGTGGCTATGAATTTCTGATCTGTTCCTATCAGCAGTTGCTAAATGAAGACCCTCTGATGGTGACTGTCTAGACTCCAATCTACAAGTACAACAATGTATTTTTGCAATCATTGACTTTTCATTGACTTGGTTGTGATTGGTTCTATCCTAGGTCTCTGGGCTATCCAGCTTCTGGTTCCTGCTTCCCCATACAGGCATGGGCTTGCTCTCATGGCATCAGTTCTAAATTTGACCAGTCATTCATTGGCCAGTTCACAAGTTCCACACCAATATTGCCCCAGCACATCATGCAAATAGGACAAAATGTAGTTCTAAAGTTGACGTCCCAGTCCTATCACTGGAAACTCTGCCTGGTTACAGGAGGTGGCTGATCAGGCTGCATTTTGTTCATTACTAGGAGTCTTCACTATGGTCACCCTCACAGACTCCAGGGAGTTTCCATTATACTTGGTTTACCCCTTATCTCTAATTTGCCTCCCCTTCATTCCAGTCTTCTCTTCCCATAGGTTCTCCTTCCAAACCACCCACCCAGCCTGATCCCTCTTGTATCCCATCCATACCTGCCTCCAGTACACCCACAAAATCTATTTTATTTCCTCTTCCCAAGAAGACTTAGATGCTCTGCATTGAGCCCTCCTTGTTCCTTAATTTCTTTAACTCTGTGGATTGTAGGGTGATTATCCTTTATTTATTAGCTAATATCCACTTATAAATCAATCTATAACATGTTTGTCTTTCTGGGTTGGGTTACCTCACTTAGATGATTTTTTTGTAGGTTTTCTTATAGTTTTAGCCATTTGACTGCAAATTTGAAGATGTAATGCTAACAGTTGAATAATACTCCATTGTATAAATGAGCCACATTTTCTTTATGCATTGTCCAGTTAAGAAACATATAGGTAGTTTCCAGTTTCTGGCTATAATGAATAAAACTACTATGAACAAAGCTGAGCAAGTGTTCTCATGGTATGGTGGAGCTTCTGCTGAGTATAAGTCCAAGAGTGGTATAGCTTGTTCTTAAGATAGTTCTCAATTCTCTGAAGAACTGCCATATTGATTTTCAAAGTGAAATTCAGTTCACTGATACTGAGAAATATCAATGATCAATGATTGTTAATTTCTATTTTGTTGTTGTTGTTGTTGTTTTGGCTGCAACTGCTTCTGCTGCTGCTGGTGGTGGTGGTAGTAGTGTGTGTGTGTGTGTGTGTGTGTGCATGTGTTTGTGTGTGTGTGTACCTTCTTTTGGTTTTCTTGGCAGGAGATTACTTAGATCCTCTGTTTTCATGGGTGGAGTTAATCTACTTGAGTTGGAGGGTGTTTTGTTTGTTTCTTTTTTCTCTAATATCATCTATAGGACTTGATTGGTAGATGGATATTGTTTGAATTTGACTTTACCATGAAAGCTATTTCATGTTTTTTCCATCTTTGGTGACCTAAAATTTTTCTAGGTATAGTAGCTGGACTGGCATCTGTGGTCTCTTAGAGTCTGCAGTACATCTATTCAAGCCCTTCTGGTTTTTGAGACTTTAATGTGAAGTCAGATTTAATTCTAATTGGCCTATCTTTATATGTTGTTCTTTCTCCTTTGTAGTTTTTAGCATTCTTTCTTTTTCTATATGTTTAGGGTTTTGATTACTATGTGGCAATGGGACTTTCTTTTCTGAGCCACTCTATTTGGTGTTCCATAAGCTTCTTGCACCTTTATAGGCTACTCCTTCTTTAGGAACAGCAAATTTAATTTTATGATCTTGCTGAATATATTTTCTGGACTTTTGAGTTGCGAATCTTTTTCTTTTTTTCTATTTTTTCTTAGGTTTAGCCTTTTTATAGTGCCACAGATTTCCTGGATATTTTGTGTCAGAAGTTTTTTATATTTACTATTTCTTTAATCATGTCTTCAATACCTAAAATCCCTCTCTTGCATTCTGTTGGTGAAACTTGTTTCTGTATTTCACTTACCTAGGTTTTCCATTTCCATAATTCCCTGTTTGTGTTTTTTATTTTCTTAATTTCACTTTTCAGACTTGAACAGTTATCTGTTTCATTTAACTGTTTTTTCTTGACTTTCTTTAAGGGATTTATTTATTTCCTACATTTTTTGTCTGTCTTTTCCTTGTTTATTTAATGTATTTACTCATTTCCTTTTTAAGGACCTCTATCATCTTCATAAGGTCAGTTTTAAGGTCTTTTGCTGGTGCTTTTGCTGCATTATAATATTCAGGGCTTGCAGTAGTAAGATAGCTAAACTCTAGTGATAACATATTACCCTCATTATTGTTAACTGTGTTCTTAAGTTGGTGTCTAGATAACAGGGGTTTTTATAAGTATAGGCCTAGGTGTCAACTTCTGAGTTTGTCTTTGTTGGATGATTGCATTTTTCCTTGGTTTCCATTTTCTCTTTAGTCTTCCGTTGTATGTGGTCTGGAGTTCTTATGGTCAGCATGGCTTCTGCTCCAGCAGGTAGTCCCTACTTGAGTTGGGGACTGGCCATCTGGAAGCAGGCATGGCCTTTGGTGAAACAGGGGGTCTCTGTCTGAGTTGGGGCCTGGGACATGGTTTGAGGTGGGGAATGAAGATAGGGGATAGTGTGTCAGGATATACTGAGAGAATGGAAGAGGTCTGTGGTGGGCAATCTTTCTGGAGTTTTGGTGTCTGGTATGGCTCTGGCCAGGCAGTGAGTATCCACCTGAGTTTACTTACCTGCTCTTTTGACTGATGGGGCCTGTTGTACTTCACATTCTGTTCATGCCAGTTGTGGGACAGGGCCAAACAGTTGGAGTCATACAGTAGGGAGGAAAAAGGTTGCAGTGGATTTAGTCACACTGAGGGAGTAATAGAGTTCTCTGGGAAGGGGTTGGCTCATCTGTTCTTCTGACTGCTCTGGTGTGGAGGTTTGAATATGTTTGGCTCAGGGAGTGGCACTATTAAGAAGTATGGTCTTGTTGGAAGAAGTATGTAACTGTGGGGTTGGGTTTGAGATCCTTTTCCTAGTCATGTGGGACAGATTCTTCTCCTGTTTGTCTTCAGAACAAGATGTAGAACTCTCAGCTCCTCCTGTGTCATGCCTGCTGGATGCTACCATGCTTGAGTCTTGATGATAATTGACTGAACCTCTGAATCTGTAAGCCAGTCCCAATTAAATGTTGTTCTTCGTAAGAGTTGCCTTGGTCTTGTTGTGTCTTCACAGCAATGGAAATTGTAACTAAAGCAAAAGTTGGTACCAGGAGTGGGGTATTGATGAGATAGGACTGACCGTGTTTTTCTTTGGAAGAATGTGGATTTAGAAAGTCATAGAAAGTTTTAAGTGGGGCTTAATGAACCATCCTAGTATGAATATGAAAGATGGTGGTGCTGAGGATGTTTTAAACTATGTAGGTCTGCTAGTCTTGTAGGTTTCAAGGAGAACAATATTAGTATGTGGCCTAGTATAGCTGTTTTTGTTTGTTTTTTTGTGTTTGTTTGTTTGTTTTGCCACTGTCATAAGTGTCTGCCTGAGGCTAAGGTGAAAAGATTTATATTAATTGCTTTGACAAAAGAAGTCTCAAAACAGCCTGGTATAAATTTTGTTGTGTTGTTACTAAAGTTCACTCATATGAAGAACATTTTTATGAAAAGAAGCAAGGAGAGAACGGACAAATACAAAAAGTATGATTCAAAGGTTAGTTCATTCTTTCTAGAATTTGTTTCCTCTCTCCATTACCTTTTACAGATTCACCCCAACATGTATAATTATTTTATGTAATGACACTATGCTTCTGGGTACCAAATTAGTCAGTACCAATGTTAACATGAAAATACTGAGCACAATGTAGTGGTATATATTTCAGTTTCAGCACTCAGTAGGCTAAGACAAGAGAATCTCAAGTTTGAAGCCACCCCAGGATACAAAATAAATCTAGATATGCCTTGGTTAGTCATACTGTGTCCAATAAATGAAATAAAGTGAGCCACTTTCAGATTAATTAATATATAAACAATAGATAGTGACTAATTAAAATAAATTCAGATAATTTAAAATTATGTTTGGGTAGATTTGGTTTGGGGTGGCTCTCTTTCTTATTACTGAAAATGGTCATTGCTGCCTCCTCTAAAGGACATGGGTTCTGTGTCTTCCCACAGAATAAAAGGGACAAAAGTACAATTTCACTTCATGAGTCTGTTTTACAAGCATGACAGTCCTACCCATTCAAATAGATCCTGGTGACCTAGTTGCCACTTGAGTTTCTTATTCTGTATTGCACCAGAATGATCTCCACCATGCAATGTAAAGATAATCATTCCAACTACATCACAGGTGAGCATCTACTGACATTTTTATTTACTGTTGTACATTTATTTGTACAGCTTTTAAAATGTTATGTATAAGATATATGTATATATTTAGGCATGTATATATGTATTTATAGCTTTATTATTCTTTATAGTTTATTTTTGACAAGATTTTTCAAATAAAAGGAATATAAAATAACTTCCATTTATTCCTTGGTACTTTTCCCATTTAGAGTAGAATTGTCTAACTCTGGAATGTCAAACTATGTTGAGTTTTAAATGTGTCACTCAAGAAGATTCCTGATTATTTCTGAATAGTATTTTCACTGGATCTTTGTTAAGCTCATAACTTATTATACCTTATTCTTATCTGGCCTTAATGATTTTTGTTGATAGCTCTGATACCATATAAAATGTTTGTGTGTGTGCATGTGTGTGATGTGTGCATGCACATATGTGTGCATTTCTACTGTAAATGACATGCTTTTTAATTCTAGCTGCTATCAAGACTGTTTTATTTTTTTGTCTTCAGGTTTTAGAATTTTTAATGTTATATTACTGTTATATATTTCAATGTATTTATACTTGGAATTTGTTAAGTTTCATGATGAAGGATATTTGCTTTCTCTTGACTTTCAGGTTTTCTTCTAGAATATCTTTGAGCATTGTTTAGCCACATCCTATGTTACCTACTCTCTGTGATGATGCACACTTGTGAGATACTTCATACATGTTTTCTTTATCCTCTGGCCTGAGAGTCTAACCTTTATTTTGTTATGCTTGGTCTTCCTGCTATGTTGTTCAAAATATGTATACTCTTTACCAACAGTGAAGATTACTTATTCTTTGCTTCTACATTATTGTTAATTTGTCTATTGAACACTTCCTTTTCTTATTATATTTTATTTCATTTACACAATTTTCACTGTTTTTCAAAGAATTTTTTCTATTTTTTTTCATGGCATTTTATTAAATTCTCTTTTTGGCTGCCTTAAAACCAGTGCCTGGGTATTCTAACATATTTGTTACAATATTGGTGTGTTTTGGTCTCCTTAGAGTGTTGATGGTTCTCATTATCTGTGGTTTATTTATTGTTATGAAGAGCTATATAGTTCTGATATTACGATAAACTTTGAATGTCATTGAAACATATATCCTGGGATTCTTTGGGACAAGTCTGATAAGAAAAGTGAGTGCCTCCTTTGTCATTACAGCTACTAAATAAGATCTACAAAGCTAGTTCCACCTAATCTCCACTGACATTTCAAGGATGGGGAGGGACTCCCAGTTACTATACTGTATGTGGTTTCTTCTGATCTCCTGTTCCCATGGGTGGCAAATAGAGGAAAAAGCACATGCTATTTATGGATATTTAGAAAAATGCTGATTTTCAGATGTGATGAAAAGTTTCAAATTCTTCAAAATTTTTACCTCACATAGATGAAGGTATTTGGGTACCTTTTGTAGTTTGTAAATGGGAGCTTGAGGCTCCTCTGTTTTGCTGTCACAAATGGGGTTGGACTGCAGAATTTTTCATTCTCTTTCAGTTTCTTCTTACAATAGCTTAATACCCAGTATATTTCAAGTCTCTTCCTAATTGCCTTCTTACTATGTTAAATCATTTGGCTTAGTTTGATTTAATCTTTGAGATTCAATACACTTTTGCTTTTCATATAGAGGTATGGACTACAAAATACCAGACAGAACACAGGATTTAAAAGGATAAAATTCTATCTATATGATAATAACTATACTATTTGGAAGAAGACAATGGAGTTTGATAGTACCAAAATGCCATTGGCTGCTGAGTTGCTTGCCAAGCTTGTTAGCCCATGTTTGACCCTTAGAACATATAAATGGATGGAGAGCACCAACCCCTACTACTCGTCCTTTGGCATCCACATGTGAACCATGGTATGCCCCACTGCTACTTCACTTCCCCCAAAAAAGGAAAGATATTTTTTCAAAACTGTCAAAGATTTTAATTCCTGTCTCATCTTAAAAGTTATATTTCTATAACTAGAAAGAGAAAAAGACAGACAACTGAGCTGAGAACTTCAGGATTTCTCAGAAGATTACTACATAACAATGGGTATTTTTGCAACGTATTAGCAACATTAGCAAAAATGTGTTTTTATACATAGGCATATATTCATCTGGGCATAATCATGTAAATGGACAAACAGATTTGGTAAGCGTGAGTTTCTTATAATAATGGCAATTACTTATAAGGACTTTAATGCACAGAAAACTATTTTAAAAGTTATGTGTTTCTGATGATGAGAAACAATGAGATGGATTTGAATGTTTCTGCCTTCTTTTCTTTCTTTCTGTGTTTTCTTCCCTCTCTCTTCCTTTTCTTTCTCTCTTTCCCTTCCCTCCTCCCCATCCTTCCTTCCCTTCCTTTGTTTCTTTATTTTGGTCCCACATTTTTAAAGTAAGAATGTAAATGATTGGTTTTATTACTACATTTTCATGCATTACTGTCTCTCCTCCATCCTCTTGGTACACCCAGCTTTTCTTACTGCTTTAGATAAAAGAAGGATGTCAGGCAGGGACACTCATGGAGCTGAGTTAAGGAAAAGGTTAGAATAAGTGACATTTGTATGGAAAAACTTGTTTGGCAATCTGAGTGAGTTCTTTTATATTTCCTACCCTCTGGTGAACTTACTGGTAAAATTTGTTCATTTTATCAACTCCAAGGGATGCTTGCTGCCCATCATCATCTTTTCCCTGAGCCTTGCAGATTTCTGGAATCTAGGGAGATGAGACACCAATGAATTTACTAGTTAGAATATGAATTTAGCTTGATCATGTGAACTCTTGGTTCACTGCTAAAAATATGAAAGTGAATGTATACCATTCTTAGAGTTTATAGTCAAGAACCAATTTCCTTTTAGCAGTAAAAGATGAGTTCCATTGGTTAAATGTATTTCCTTGTGGAAAAATACTATTCTTGGGACTTCTGGCGAGGAGGGTGGTGGTTGGTTGATATTGTTGTTCTTCTTATGGGTTTGCAAACCCCTTCAGCTCTTTCGGTCCTTCCCCTAACTCCTCCATTGGGGTCCCCTGCTCAATCTGATGGTTGCCTGCAAGTATCCGCATATGTATTGGTCAGGTTCTGGCAGAGCCTCTCAGGATACAGCTATATCAGGCTCTTGATGGCCTTATCTGGCATTGGTCTAGTGAAGAGTTCATGCCCCAGCATAGGAAAATGCTAGGGGGATGAGTTGGGAGTGGGTGGATAAGTGAGTGAGAGAGAACCCTCATAGAAGCAGGGAAGAGGGGCTACAGGATAGGGAGCTTTCAGTGGGGAAGCTGGGAAGCAGGATAATATTTAAAATGTAAATAAATAAAATAGCCAATTATAAAAAGAAAAAAAAAGAAAAATACTATTCTTTACATGACCATTCTAATATGTATAAAATAAGGCATTTAGGGCTGGATTTTGTATTAGAACTTAGGAACTATTTGGAATTTAGATGTTAATGTTCTTAACAGAACTAGTGGATTTCTCATCTGGTCCCTGGTCCCCAAATTTGGCAAGAATACAATCACAGATTTGATAGAAAATTTCTTCAACAGGAACCTTGTTCTAAGGTCAATTCTTCAGGATATCTGAAATGAACTAAAAACAAATTACAACATTTTATTAGCTGATTATATCCAGTTGTTGCAATTCTCCTTGACCCTTATTGAATCACAGTTCTCAGCTGACTGGTTCTCACTTGTGAGAAAGAAGCCTTTTGAAATACTAAATTTCAGTATTGACAAGCTCCCTTACTGTCCTTGTTTCATATTGACAATCTGGAAAATAAATGACAAGTTCTTCATGGCCCTCACATTTGTGTGCATATAATGGCTGTATTTAGAAATGAGATAGTCCAGCCCTTATAGATGTTTTCATGCAGAAATCTGTGTATCATAAAGCAATCTCCAAAGAATGACACATAGCTGATTGAGAAGTTGACCAGAAAAGATTAATTGCACAGGTGCCCACACACTGGAGGGTACAGGTGTGGTTTTTGATGATGCTTTCTTCATTACTAGATTGACTTTGCATTTCAGACACTTTTTTCACCTTTGAGTGTCAAATCCTTTGTTTTGCCTAATCATTGTTACACTGCATCCTGCACAGTTTCTGTGAAAGCCAAAACTATTGATGTGAGTCAAAATTGTTAATAACTTACAGTCAAAATTGTTGATAACTTACAGAATGAGGCCTCTTTTGTAAAGTTGTAATTTAAATGGTACAGAAGAGATAAAAGAAAGAGGTCTTAAAAGAGGATGTTGCAGAAAAGCTAAGAATAGATGTTGGTAGCTGGTACCTGTTCTTTTTTTTCCTTCCTCCATTATTCTGCCTCTTAGCCCATTTGCTAATAAATGATGATAGCAACAATGTTAAATGTGCCAACACAAGCTAGTTTGTAATCCTATATAACTAGTGTTCACATTAAAGGGTTTTAAATGTAGCACTTACAGAGGCAGTTTCAAGTGCTAAGGATAAAGAGATTTTTTTTCTAAGGAACCAGAGAAATCTGGTATACTGGAAAATACATGCTGTAAATGCTCTTTGTTCCTTTGTGTGAGGAATGAGATTTCTATAATGTTAAGCTTATTGCTATACTCGCGATGACTTCTACTACAAAATAAGGGGGGAGAGCAGTTAATGAAAAAAATGAAACTGTTAGAAGATGCAGACTGCCTTTTCAGCTATTGTAACAATAAGTTCAGATACACAGATTATGCATTTCTGTTGTGAAAGGCCTTGTGAATATTCAATAAAGCAGCCTGGAAAGCTAAAGAGCAGGGGCTAATACAGAGGCACCATGCTCATTTGGAGCTTCATTCCTACTCTGGAAACAATAAAGTCATGCAAATTAATCTTTATTATTTTCTATATAACACTCTCTAAGTGTTTTAGTCTTCTAATTTTGACTTTTACAGTTATGTCAATTTCTATTGAGGTTGTACTGACTCCATTCCTTTCTTGATGATAACGAATATTGTCATGTTATTTAGTGACCTTCTTTAAGACTGTAATGTTAATGAACAAGCCTCTTTCTCTACGGGTTGTAAATGTTCGGGTCATCTTGGCATGCATCATTGCCCTGTAAATTTACATATTGATTTAGTTAGGCCTATATTTGAATAGGCTATTTCCATTTTGATGTCTACTTAAATACTGTGAAAGAAAAAAAATCTAAAAATGTCCATGGTTGTTAAAAGACTGATTTTAAACACAATTTTTTACTAGTGTTTCCCTGCAAATTTCTGAAAAATTCTGGGAAAAAAATGGCTTTGCCTGAAAATGGTCTAAGCGTACTTTAGCAAAATCCTTTAGGAGTATCACTGCCAGTCTTAAGACAGTTGTTTAGATTGAGGAGCCATCTCAGCTTCTGCGGACACAGTTTTCTCACAGTATTGTTTTGTCTTGATGTTTATCTCATGAAATATATGCATTTTCACATACAATCACTTTTTGGTATTTAAAAACAAATAACTTGAATGCAGTTTTCATCTGATTTGGAATGAAATTTAGTTAATTTTCAATGGATTTCAGATTTTCCATACTAAAGAGTCAGGTGTGCATTCTTTTTCATACTTTTCTCAAGAGCTCATATTTTTCCCAGTGAGAATTTCCACCCACCATCTGTTAGTGGAGTTTCAATGAAAATGGATCACATCTAGCTTTGACTATGAGTGAAATAACTCAATTCATTGTACCAATGCAGCTTACTGTTTTGATGAGTCATAAAATCATATTCCTAAGGTGGAAATCAAATTGCTCAAACCTATAGAAAATTTCATGTCAAAATGTTCACTGATTTTTCAGAGAAGATATAGAATCCTTACCATTGAGGCAGTGATGCCTAGAACTAGCCTATAAGCGAGTGATGTTTTTCATATGATGTCAGCAAGGCTACTGGTACCTGAACCACTTGTCTCTCCTGCTTTATATTTGTGTGTGTGTGTGTTGCATTTAATATACTGAGCAATATCAATTCAGACAAGAAAATTACTAGGCAAGGTGAAAAGATTTGCCATCTTTTCAGAAGTGGGAAGATTTCTTATACAGTATAATATGATAAGTATAAAGAAAATTCCAAGAATATGACATGTGCTTCTAATATATAAGAATGAAGTGATATGGGCTTATCAGACTAGAAAGTTATATGACATTCCTTTGCGTGCTCTGTGACAGTCATGAAGTGCTACAGCAAACACACATATGTAGGTGAATAACTTACTCAGATCTTTATCTGTCCACAGAAAGAATAAGTCCCCACTGAGAAATATGTACCCAACTCTCAGGAATACAAATTGGTTGCACTATAGTATTTGGCTTCACCTAAGACCAGAGGGATATATTTTGATCAAATGATACTTAAAACTTAAATTCAAATAAGTTAAGAAGTTGTTTATACCTACAAAAGAATACATAAATAGAAGTTTATTGTTTGAAATCACATAAATTTCAAACTCTAACTCTATGCTTTTAAACATATTTTTGTTTATTAAGAGATCATAAGGCTAAATTAAAGCTACCAGTATGTTCTAAGAACTGCTTTCTCAAGGCCCTTTGAAATATGTTTATTTAATATCAGGATTTTATTATTAGTCATTTTGCAGGAACATTGCGTGATACAGTGATTAAGATTCATGATCTGAATTAACAGAAAACATAAAAAAACCTCCTTACATGATAAATATGTTGATTTGTTTATGTGTCTTAGCATTTAGCATTCAATACTATATTTTTTAAATAATTTTAATTAATTATTTTTATACACTATATATTTTATTCCCCAGCCTGCCAACCTCTGTCCACCCTCTAACTGTTCCACATCCCATACCTCCTCCACTCCCCCTGTCTCAATGTGGATGTCCCTACCCCTCACCCCACTTGACCTCTAAAATCCCTGGGACCTCCAATCTCTTGAGGGTTAGGTGCATCATCTCTGAATGAACACAGACCCAGCAGTCCTCTATTTTATGTGTGTTCAAGGCCTCATATCAGCTGGTGTATGCTGCCTGTTTGGTGGTCCAGTGTTTGAGAGATCCCAGGAGTCCAGATTAATTTAGACTGCTGGTTCTTCTACATGGTCACCCTTCTCCTTAGTTTCATTCTGTGTTCCCTAATTCAACAGCAAGGGTCAGCTGCTTCTTTCAATTGGTTGAGTGCTAATATCTACAACTGATTCAGCTGCTTGTTGGGTCTTCCTGAGTGCAGTCATGCTAGGTCCTTTTTTGTGAGCTCTCCATAGCCTCAGTAATAGTGTCAGGCCTTGGGACCTCCCATTGAACTGGATCCCACTTTGAGCCTGTCGCTGGACCTTCTTTTTCTTAGGCTACTCTCCATTTCCATCCCTGTAATTCTTTCAGACAGGAAAAATTATGGGTCCAAGTTATGACTGTGGGATGCCTCCTCCCTCATTTGAAGTACTGTCTTCCTGCTGGAGGTAGGTTCTATAAGTTCTCTCTCCCTACTATCAGGCATTTCATCTAAGGTCACTCCCTTTTAGACCTGTGAGTCTCTCACCTCCCAGGTCTCTGGTGCCTTCTGGAGGGTGCCCCCAACCTCCTATCTCCCGAGGTTGCCTGTTTCCATTCTTTCTGCTGTCCCTCCTGCCTTCAGTCCATTTTCCTCCCCTAATGTCAGACATGGTTCCCCTTTCCTGTCTCTCCCCCTTCTCCCCCTCTCCCCCACCCTTCTACATTCCCTCCCAAGTCCCTCCCTCCCTCCCTACTTGTGATTGCTTTCTTCTCCCTCCCAAGTGGGACTGAGGTGTCCTCACTTGGGCACTTCAGCTTATTGACCTTGTTTGAGTTCTGAGGACTGCATCTTGGGTATTATGTACTTCTTCTTCTTCTTTTTTTTTGTTAATATCCACTTATTAGTGAGTATATAACATACATGTCCTTTTGGGTATGTGTTACCTCACTCAGGATGATATTTTCTAGTTCCATACATTTGCCTGCAAAACTCAGAATGTCCTCATTCTTAATAGCTGCCCCACCATGCCACAGGGGCACATGTTCCACTATGTTCTTAGCAGCCTTGTTTGTGTTAACCAGAAGCAGGAAGCAACCTAGATGTCTCACGACAGAAGAATGGATACAGAAAATGTGGTTCATTTGCTCAATACTATATTATAAAATTTGAAATGTAAAATAGAATTTGGGGACTGAACAAAAACCATAAGTTTTCAAACATTGCTAAATTGTATTGGGTGCATGAAAACAGCAGATTGCAAGGATGTGTGTCTAGGGCTATTCGATAACCCTTTGCTGTGTCAATCTGAAATTACTCTGGTACTTGAAAGCAAAAACAAATACAATAATCGAGAGTAGCTGGTGCTGCAGTTTGTAGTGAGTCTTTCTTGTTGGACCCAGGAGCATGTGGCAGATGCTTGCTGGGACAGGCTCCTAGTATTGCTGAGACTCATTTAATGCAGCTTTTAGCAGTTTTCTGCTTGTCAAGGTTTCACCTCTCTCCAGCCTCCCATGAACAATTCAAATCCTTGCTTATGGCACTGTGAGAATGGCTAGGCTTTCTGTCACTTGGCTGGCAATTTAAAATGCATTGGCTCAAACTGATTTCACAGATACTGTCACTTTGGGTCCTTGTTTTTATGATGCATGGTACAATGGAAAGGGATGGCAGTTTTTGTGGGGTAGGACAGCTACTAAAATCTTTAGACATGTGGACTCAAGGCATAAATACAGTCAGCCCAGACTGAGCGAAGCAATCAGCGTTTATGCCGAGATTACAAATGTGAGTGCCAACATAGATGGTTAGGCAATGCCTTTCCATCTATTGATGCTCCTAAAAAATAAATGCAGATATTCCTTTTAAAAAATGCATTATACTACTTTTACTATTTAATAATAATTAAGTTTCCAGTTTTCTTAATTAATGGTTTCATCATGTTTATATACTTCTTTTCATTTTTCTTTTCTTTTCTTTTTCCTTCTTCTGCTATTGTTTTCTATGTAGCCCTGGCTGTCCTAGTACTCACATTGTAGACCAGGCCACCCTAGAACTTAGAGATCTTCCTCCCTCTGCTTCCTCAGTGCTGGAATTAAAGGTATGCACCATTTTACCTGGAGCTTCTTTTGTTTTGCTTTTCAACATGTTCCCTTTAAATCAAGCACGTCTAATAATACTTTTGCACTAAGGAGTCACCATGCAATACTGTAGTAGGAATGGAACTGTACTTTGTGAGACGTGTCCCGGTTGTTAGCTCTACATCATGTAATGGACAGTTTCATGAACTTTCTTATTTATGAAAAGAAGAAGTTGTGTCATCATAAGATTTTTCTCTGGGTTAAAATAAGAAACACCCAATCTTACATTCAAAGAATAGTTTGACCTAGCTTTACCCTATTTTCTCTACCTTTATCTAATATTTTACTCAACTAAAAGGCCAATAAGCACCACTTCCCTAATATTTTAACCTTAATTTCTTTGAGCTGATTGTATTCACTGGCTATCTATAATGTCCCCTCTTGTTCAAAATGTTTGTGCTCATAACTTTTCTCCCTTTCTTCTCATCTGACTTGTTCTTATTACAGATTCTCAAGGATTCAACAGACCCCTCGCCATTTCAATTTTTGGATGTATTTTACTTATAAATATTTTCAGAGTGGAATTTTTTGGCTCTGCCAATTAGTGTTTCATTTGTCTGCTCATAGTTTCAACCTGAGATAGGATATCCCATCTCTTAATGATATGAGAAGCAATGTGATAGTTTGAGTAAGAATGACCCTCAGACTCTGCTATTGCTGCAACTGTTTGGAAAGGGTTAGGAGGCAAGGGTATTTTTGGAAGAAGTGCACCACTACATGTTGGCTTTGAGGTTTCAAAGGCTTACAATACACCCAGTTAGGTTTCTCTGCCTCTGCTTGAGAGTCACAATATAAGCTCTCAGCCACTGCCCCAGCTTCATGTCTCTCTCTCCTGCTGCCATGCTCCCCTCTATGATAGTCATGAACTCTAACTCCCTGGAGCCATGAACCCCAATTTACATGTTTTATTTTATTTTATCAGTTGCCTTGGTCTTGGTGTTTTATCATAGCAATAGATAAGTAACTGAAATAGAAAACATGAACATTTTTCTTCTACATTTTAATAACAAATCACACAACTTACCTGTGTGGATGATGTCATTAATTTCTTTAACTTGAACACAGAGAATCTGTTGGGATTACAGGTAAGGTTCAGGTGGCCATCTGTGGCTGTTCCCAATATGGATTATCATTTTAAGAATGAGTCCCCTTTTCAGTCATGTACAATTTCTGTTGATCCTTAAAGAGAAGAAAAAATATTGCACTCTGGTTTTCATATCTTCTAGATGCTATCTCCTGTTACCATTCGTGAGGAATCATGCAGTGTGTAATGGAGTAATAATTTTTCTTTTTTACTGAAAATGTAGTACTGAGACTGCAGCTTTAGCACGTATTTATCTCACCATTGTACACTCCCCTGCTGCCTAAGGAGTAATGTTTGTAAGCTGCATTCTTGCATTCTCTCATTGTTTCATGTCTCATCATTATAACTTTTTTATTTGCTATTTACTTTCTTTTACCCCTTTTTGTAACCGTTCTTCCATTTTTCATATTTCCAATTACATAAAGCAGGACATGCCTTCCTAAAAGAATGCTTAAATCTAAAATGTATTTTTAAGTCTTGTAAATCTTGATGGCCTTGAGTCATGAATTTGATTGATTTCCTATTTATTACCACACACAGTTACTCTTCAGAAGATAGAAGAGTTGTGTACTAGGATGGAGAGACAGGGACATTAACTCTAGACTCCTAAATAGGTGGGGTCTTTCCTCTCCGGGAAATGCTTTATCTCCTATGTTGAATGAGAACACTTATTTCTTTCAGAAACTAAGGTCTTTAAGATTTGTTGAAACAGTAAGAGAAATATCTTGTGAAACAGATGCCTCTAGACTCAGTGAGTGGAAAACAACACTCTGAGATTGCAGTCAATGAGAGTGTCTACCTTCTTTAGAGACATCAAAATGTCCTTGAGATTAGTGAAACAAAAAGAGATTTCCAAGAGAGACACAACCAGATCCAGTGAACAGAAACTAACATTCTTGATATTGGTTGAGGAATGAGCGGGATCTCCTTTTTGAGAAAGACATACCCAGACAAGTGAGCAAAATTCAGGGCCTTTGAGATTGATAAGGTAATGAGAGAACTTCTCTCCCACTAAGATAGGGACAACCAGACATGTCTCTTTCCCTTGGAGCTTTATGATAGCACATTCCTGTAGCTTCTCACATAGCTTTTCTGCTGTGCATGGACACTGCATATTGGATGAAACAGGTCTACATTATGGTGTTTATTTATTGTATTATTCCTTGTCTCTTATTTAAAAAATGACCTCAAATTATGTTACTAATCTCTTGAGTACCTAGAGTTCAATATTATGCACATTCTTTTCTTTACTTTTATGTTGTGTGTATGTGTGCATATATTTGGGTAGGAACAGCAGTGTGAGTATGAGTGTGGAAGCTAGTGATCAGCCGCAGGTGACTTTCCTCAGCTGCCAACTGACTTTTGGTTTAGATACTGTTACTGGGTTGTAAATGACCAATTAGACTATGGTGACTGGTGCATATATTTCCACTCCTAAAATTTTGTATGTGGGTTCTGGGCATCAAATGCAGGTTCATATGCTTTTGCTGCAAACACTTGACTTATTGTGCTATCTCCCTGGTAACCACATTTGATTTCTTAAAATTATAGATTTTTTTGACAGTCACAGTTTCTCCTATCTCCATGATGATTGTATGTCACTATATTGGACGATTTTCTTAACTCTATATTGAAAAATCCCTTTAAGATTTAGATCAAATCTTATGTGTTTTCCAAATCCATGAAAATGGCGTTTTCAGAATGTGTCTACAAGTGAACTATATATTTTTCTTTAAACTATTCTTATGTATGTGTTTATGTGAACGTCTATGTGTCTGCATGTGCACCATATTGCTGCAGTGCCTGCTGAGATCAGAAATGGACATCAGATGCCCTGGAATTGGAATGACAAGGAGTTTTAAACTGCCCCAAACAGATGCTGGGTAAAGGACTCAAGTCCTGTGCAAAAGCATACGTGCTCTTAACTCTGAGCTGCCTTTTAAATTAACGGTATCTTATGTTATCTTAGGATCTCTCATGATCATTTATATAGTGTTTGCACATTTACTTTCCTTAGCAAATCTATAATACGTAATAACTGTCATGGACAGCATCAACTTTTCTATAAGTCCTAACTCCAAAACCTAAGAATGTAACTATTTAGAGACTGAATTGCTTCAGAGGTAATTAGGGTCATTATATTGTGCCCTAAGTCATTATTAGAGGTGTTCTCATGAATGGAGATGCACAGGGATCCTGTGGCAAGCACAAGGATCCATAGGGATGATAGTATGTGAGATGAGCATGAGCAAGCCAAGGAGAGAGCACCAGTGAGAATCAATCCCACTGACATCTCAATCTCAGATTTCTAAACTCTGGAAAGGACAGGTAATGACTCCCCACTGCTTGAGCCACTCTGCCTGTGCTATCTTGCTTTAGCAGTTATTTTATTTGTCTATATTCTATATGGATAGTATCCTACAGGGAATAGGAACCCACAAAATTGAATTTTAGTTATACTGGTAATGGCTAGAAGAAATAAAATATCCATTTGTATATCAAAATTGCACTTACTATTATTTTGTTCTTAGGATAATTTAAATTGTGAAATATCTGTGAGTTAATCTAACCATCCTAACTTTAAAAGTGTTTCTTTTAAAATTTTTCACAAAATTCTACAATAGTTTAAATAATAGTTTTGTTTGTTTTTTTTCATTAATGATGCAGATGCTAGTACAAATGTGTCTCATGGAATCCATAAATGGGAAGTGTCTCAGACATGTTATTAATGGCTAAGTGAGCAGTATCCTCAGGAGTCCTTTAATTTATGAACACCTGTCTCATCATTAATGTAACAGGTTCTCATTATGATGGGTACCTACAAATGGCAGTTGATGGCATTCTTATTGTACCACTGAAGAGGTGGGAATACTAATTTAATGAGTAATTGACATCTACATTGTCCTAAGATACTTGCTCTTCACAAAACAGCATTATAGAATACACAAAGGTATAATTTATACCTGATATTGAAATTCTTTGTCAATAACAAGATTGATGCATTCCATAATATGCACTCAGTTTTTAATACATACATGTATAGCTACAAAACAGAAAAAGCAGAGTATAGAACACATCTAGAAACATTCCCTTAATTTGCCACAGGAGTGTACCCATATATAACTGGCTACCAGCTGTGCTACATGCAAAACCACTTCTGATCCCAGTGTTCTCTTTATCCCAGTGTTCTACTAGTTTCCTCTCATTGCTGTACCAGACTGACATTGTGTAATTCATTCACTCTAAATTATAATAATATAATTTATAATAATAATATAATTTTCCATAGGCACACTCTTTTAGGTGTATATCAATAGTTACCTTCAGTTAGCTAGCACTCAGCTATGATAGAATAAGTATTGGAAGAAAGTAATAAATAGCAAGGCAACTCTTTCGATCTGTTAGACCATATAAGATAATGTCTGTGGACAAGAGAGGCAATATTAAGACATGATTATAATAAAGACTTGTGTTTAATGTCCTTTCTCAATCCAAAGTACTCATTGGGATCTCCTCTTGACATGTCATAATCTAGACTTAATGTGAGATCCACTTGCCATCAGTAGTCATTTGTATTTAAATCAGTATTTTTGTTTTGTTTTGTTCTTTTGAGGCATGGTTTTGCTATTTAGCCCTGGCTGTCTTGGAACTCACTCTGTACACCAGGGTGGCCTCAAACTCAGAAATCTGCTTGCCTCTCCCTCCCAAGTGCTAGGATTAAAGGCACGCACCACCACTTTACTTGAGGAGCTGGGAAGATGGCTCAGTAGGTAGAGTGATTGCTAAGTAAGCATGAGGACTGAATTCAGAACCTGTAAACCCACATGAATCCAAGCTGGTTAGATTTATGAGCATGCGAGTCCACCTTTAATCCGAGCACTCAGTAAGCAAAGACAAGGGGTTCCTGGAACAAACTGGCTAGTTATGTTATCTGAATTGGCCATCGCCAGATTCTGTGAAAGAACCTGCCTGAGTAAATAAAGAAGAGACTGATCAAAGAAGGTGCCCAGTGTCAACCTCTGGCATTCATACGTTCATTTATACATACTTAAGCAGATGTACAAGCACATGTGAACATATAAATAGACATGCATGCATACACAGAGAAATCAGTAACTTCTCATAAACAATGACAGCATTTTTCTCATTCACTCACTGCATCTGATATTTCTTTTATCACCAAACTGGCACTGGAAAGCACTGAACCAGGCTGTCCTCAATGCTTCTGTCTCCAATTCAAACTCTGCATATCAATGTTTACCTATTGTGTCTCTGCTTTACACTTTACCTAATGCAATGCTGTGTTTTCCAAATTATGGACCACAGGAAAGATTAACATAAAACTTCCTGAAATTCATTGGGACTATACCAGTATGTGAGAATATTATATTAATTTTGATTAATTAACTTTTATTGTAGAAAATGTCTTATAAGCAATGTAAGACATTCATGTAACCCACAAAATTTTTCTATCCACTTATATACAAAAATTACAAGAGGCTGAATAACTCATAAATTGATTAACAGAAAAATATATTGTTTATTATAACAAGAGAAAGAACAAATATAGCATTTGAAAAACTACTTAAAATACTGTGTTTCTTGGTCTCGGAAATAAAAAGCAACATAAACAGGAGAAGTCCGGTGTAATTCTGATAGGTCTTCCTTTATATGTTACTTGCCCTTTTTCTCTTACTGCTTTTAATATTCTTTCTTTGTTTAGTACATTTGGTGTTTTGATTATTATGTGACAGGAGGTATTTCTGTTCTGGTCCAGTCTGTTTGGAGTTCTGTAGGCTTCCTGTATGTTCATGAGCATGGACCTGGGTACAGAGGGCTGTAGAACTGCCCCAGCTCTCAGGTGCAGATAGTTTCTGGAAAGCTCTTGTCCTGGCTGCTCCACTATTCCTGTGCCTTGTGTGCTCCTGGCCAGTTCTGTTTGGACAGTTACTGGAGAGAAAGTGGTGATCTCACCTCTGCTCCCAGGAGTGAGATCACTCCTGGGAGACCAACTTTCTTCTGGCGGGACCCATGTGGAATAGCCCCAGCTCCCGGGTGCAGGTGGTGGCCAGAAGAATCCTGTCCCCTGTCCCTCTAATGTTCTTATAGCAATTTTATATTTATCAAAGTAGTGCTTCATGGATGGTTATCTTATGAAACACTTAATCTCCATTTTCATATCAATTTTCTCTACTCTAAACATATTTGTATTTATTTAATGATTAGCTGATTTATTACATCATTCATTTATTTTTGCAATAGTTATTCTTCTGCCCATTTCCACTATTTATTTTCACAGTAGAAAATGTAAAAAATATTATAAGAGCAAATTAATTTTAGTTCTGAATTCACAAGGATGCTACAATGCAAATGCTATTTATACTTGTGGGAGACTCCATCTCACTCATAGTCTATTTAATGTAGAACATGCGCTTTGAATGGAACAGACCTAGCAGCAGTCTCAGTAATAGGCCAGCTTGGTCTAAGATGCTCCTTGTAATCTCTTCCCATTTGCTACTAATGTTGGTGAATGTTAGGCATGCTTTTTGATATTTTGATTTTTCTCGTTTAAATCATTTCAATGATTAGAAGAGAGGATAAGAGAATCAAGTCTTTTCACTTCTGATTTGGGCCAGCAGATCAAGTATCACACCAAACCAACAACACCAACAACATCAAAAACAAACAAACAAACAACCCTAGAAGATCAAACAGCAGCTCCTTTGCCAAACTTTGAAAGTTTGAGATATGTTTCTGGAGACAACCATTTTCTAATAATTTCTGTGACAACTTTAGAATATCACATAGACATTCTTTATGATGTTGACCAAGAACAGGTCCATGAAGGTATTGTTAGTATAACCTCACCCTTTCTAAGTTGGCTACACAGAAAACGGGTTTTATGAAAATGATTTGGTATGTCGTTTTTAGGAAAAATCAAACCACAATCATTGTTGGTAATGAGTGTTATGTCAAGAGTACTGAAGGGAACAAGATGTGAGTGCTTCCTAAGAGCTCCTTCATCCAGGTGACGGATTCTGCATCCTTTATTAGGTAGCTTTCTGGACAAACCACTCATTCAGAAAACTGACTTGTTTTCATTTTTAAATGCAGTTTCCAGAATAAAGCCATGAATAGCAGCTTGCCTATATTTTCTGATCATCATCAGAGCATATTTTTATATCCAAACAACAAAAGACAAATAGAATACAATGTCCCAATCATAAAGTAGGCAATAAAAAATGCAAAGGCATGAAGGAGATAGAGGGGTTTTATGTCTCTTGTGTTTGATTCATTTGGATGAAGTAATACTTTATCCAAAGGGAGAAATAATCCCTGACTCTTCTCTAGGCAGAGAGAGAATTTATGCATCAAGTCAACTCAATGGATAGCACTGATAGTATTTTGACTTGCAGCTTATATTCACAGTAATTTGGCCTTTCTTGTAAGTAATTCCCGTTGAATTCAAATGATGGTATGGAGGTGACTTACCAAAGTGAAGGCCTTCTGCCAGAGTGGATGATGATGAACCCCTTAATACCCACTGCCTCATTTTGCTCATTCAGAGTAGGCTCAATTTTACACATACAGAAATGAATTCAATTTAGCTTTATATGAAACTGCTCATAACTCTTTTCTTAAAAGTAAATAAGAAGTTATATAGTCTTGTTTATATTTTATTTAAGAAAATGGGACATTTTCTTAAAAATATAGGAGAGTATTGCAGAGAAAATTTTGTGGCTTGTATAGTCAATAATTGTTTTAGGAAACTGGTATTAGACAAAGGCCTAAACTGGACATATTTATCAAAAAGAAATGAAAAAGTTGATTCCTTCAAAAAAATTTTTACATCCAGTTAGAAAGGGATCAGCTAGCTGTTGTATATAGTTTCAATGAAGTATCTGCAATTAGATAAGATAAAGACAATGACAAGCAGAGGAGCTATCTAATACTCTGTGTGTGAGACCCCTTGATGGGATCCCCTAATATGGATCAGAGTCCAGATCTCTAACCCTGTATAAAAGTCAGACATGTCTATGTGGGCTTATAAGTCTAGTCCTTGAGATGTTTAGGGAAGAGGCACGAGGATTGCTAGGGCTTGCTGGCCAGCTGACCTAGAAAAATGTAAGCTTCAGCATCAGTGAGAAGACATACCTAGAAGAAATGAGGTAAGAGTGGCCAAGCAGGACCCTATCCTTGTCTTCGTTCCTCTGCACATACTCAAAAATAGGTGACCCTCCCCTTTCATTCACATGTGCACATGAACACACACATACATGCACATACCACACACATTCAGCAAATAAGCAATGAATACTTAAATAAATACATCTAGTTCAATGAGATGCATTTCCAATTAAATTAATAATTCTTCCAACAAATTAAAGAGTCATTTTTTGAAGAAAAAAATTAATTTAAACATTCAAGAGCTTGACTATTATAGAATATTATGGAACAAAAGAAACTTCAGTGACTTTTTTAAAGTTAGAGTATATTAAAGCATTGTAGATTTCAAATATTAATGATACATTTCTTTCCTTACCTTCACTACCATCCTATATCTCTCACATCTTCTTATTTGAGAGCAAATTTACAGATTAATTTGTGTTATAATTCAAGACAGGTACTGTAGCACTGAACTACACCTTTCATTCAAAGTTTTCTTCGCACTGGTACTGACCCCTCCATCTTGATGAAGACAGTAAAGTCATCCTTTGCAACCAAGGCAAAGCTTAGGAAACTATAGCCTGTGGTTAGTTCCCCTAGTTTCCTTTCATGTAACTTGCTAGAATGATGTGATATGCACAGCAATAGGAAACACAAACTATGATGTTCTTAAAATTTTACTGAAATACAAAGAAACACATTCATTTGTATGATTTCTTTAATTCTTGTATTTATTTATGTTTTTAATCATTTTTTATTTTGATTTGCTTTTTGAGACATGATTATACTTTGTTGCCTTGGCTGTACTAGAACTAGCTATGTAGAATAGGCTGGCTCAAACTCATAAGAGATTTACTTGCCTCTGCCTTCTGAGTCATGGTATTCAATGTAGGCACCACCTTGTCCTGCATCTTTTGTTTGTTTTACATGGATGCTTTTCTGACTGAGAAATCTTGAACAAGATTAAATTGGTGTAGTTATAAAGACTAAAATAATTGTCTTTCACCTCTAGTATTCTCTCTCTCTCTCTCTCTCTCTCTCTCTACACACACACACACACACACACACACACACTCACACACACACACACTTCTTAAACTAGTTTTTACAAAGATAAATGTATTAGAGGAGAATATTGGAATAGAGTGCCTACATTTAGTGGCAGGAAGATTTTTCAGTAGTGATAAAGGACAAATCTCTACTCTGAAGGAAAACAGGAAGGATGAAACAAGAAATGTTTTCTGTCATGACTGGATATTACAGCATCTGCAGTTATTTGTGAACTTTTCTGTGGTGAGCCAAATTTGCTCACTTCAAATACTGTTACTCTAATATGCTTCTGAGTACTAAATGAGATATATGTAGGCAATGCCTAGTGCCTTTCACTATAACTCGAGTCATGGTTGTTAATTGAATATGGACAGCTGGTAATTAAAACTGTTCTTTTCTTTACAATGTAGAAGACACTAGATAGTTGAAACTGGAAGAATTTTGTATTTTATTAGATGCAGAGGATCTTGAGTAAGGGGTTTATAGAAATTTTACTCAAAATAACTGGGAGGAAATGATAATACTAATTAATATGTAAACTCAGAGGAGGTATCAACCAAGATACCAATATTCAGAATAGGCATTTGGGCATTAGTTGATATGTGGAAGCTTGTTGCTTAAAAAGAATTTAAAGAAATGTTGGATCATTCCATTATGAAAACTAATTAAATTACTTTCTTAAAAGAACAGGATTTCATGGGAAAGTTTTGTTGAAGTTATTAAGAAGAAATGTATATATTGGATGTTAGCCCTCTGTCGGAGGTAGGGTTGGTAAAGATATTTTCCTAGTTTGTTGGTTGCAGTTTTGTCCTATTGACAGTGTCCTTTGCCTTACAGAAACTTTGTAATTTTATGAGGTTCCCATTTGTCAATTCTTGATGTTAGGGCATAGGCTATTGGTGTTCTGTTCAGGAAAATTTCCCCTGTGCCCATGTGTTCAAGGCTCTTCCCTAGTTTCTTTTCTATTAGTTTCAATGTGTCTGGTTTTATATGGAGGTCCTTGATCCACTTGGACTTGAGCTTAGTACAAGGAGATAAGAATGGATCGATTTGCATTCTTCTACATGTTAGTCGCCAGTTGATCCAATACCATTTGTTGAAAAGGCTATGTTTTTTCCACTGAATGGATTTAGCTCCTTTGTCAAAGATCAAGTGACCATAGGAGTGTGGGTTCATTTCTGGGTCTTCAGTTCTATTCCATTGATCTACCTGCCTGTCACTGTACAAATACCATGCAGCTTTTAACACTATTGCTTTGTAGTACTGCTTGAGGTCCCAGATACTGATTCCCCCATAAGATCTTCTACTGTTGAGAATAGTTTTAGCTATCCTAGATTTTTTGTTATTCCAGATGAATTTGAGAATTGCTCCTTTTAACTCTATGAAGAATTGAGTTGGGATTTTGATAGGAATTGCATAGAATCTGTAGATTACTTTGTGCAAGATGGCCATTATTACTATATTAATCCTGCCAATCCACGAGCATGGGAGATCGTTCCATCTTCTGAGGTCTTCTTTGATTTCTTTCTTCAGAGTAATCAAGTTCTTGTCATACAGATTTTATTTGGTCAAATGAGTCAAGCCAAGATACTTTATATACAAAGAACTCAAGAAGTTAGACTCCTGAGAATCAAATAACCCTATTAAAAATAGGATACAGAGCTAAACAAAGAATATTCACATAAGGAATATCAAATGACTGAGAAGCACCTAAAGAAATGTTCAACATCCCTTCTCATCAGGGAAATGCAAATCAAAGCAACCTGAGATTTCACCTCACATCAGTCAGAATGGCTAAGATAAAACACTCAGGAGCCAGCAGGTGCTGGCAAGAATGTGGAGAAAGAGGAATATTCCTCCACTCCTGGTGGGATTGCAAGCTGATACAACTGTTCTGGAAATCAGTTTGGCAGTTCCTCAGAAAACTGGGCAAAATAATACCAGAGGACCCTGCTATACCACTCCTGTGCATATACCCAGAGGATTCTCCAGGTTGGAATAAGGACACATGCTCTACTATGTTCATAGCAGCCTTGTTCAAAATAGCCAGAAGCTGGAAAGAATCCAGATGTTCCTCAATGAAAGAATGGATACAAAAAATGTGGTATGTTTATACTATGGTATACTACTCAGCCATTAAAAACAATGAATTCATGAAATTCTTAGACAAATGGATGGAACTGGAAAATATCATCCCGATTGAGGTAACCCAATCACAAAAGAACACACAGGTATTCACTCACTGATAAGTGGATATTAGTTCAGAAGCTTGGAATACCCAAGACACAATTCACATATCAAATGATGCCCAAGAAAGAGGAAGAACAAAGTATGGATACTTGGGTCCTTTGTAGAAAGGGTAATGAAATACCCGCAGAAGGAGATGCAGAGACAAAAGTTGGAGCAAAGTCTGAGGGAAAGACCATCCAGAGACTACCCTACCCGGAGATCCATCCCATATACAGTTACAAAACTCAGACTCTATCATCGATATGCACAAGTGCTTGCTGACTGGAGCTGGATATAGCTGTCATCTGGAAGGCTCTGCTAGTGCATGAGAAATACAGAGGGGGCCACTCTCTGCCAGCCATTGAACTGAGCACAGGGTCCCCAATGGAGGAGCTAGAGAAAGTACCCAAGAAGGTGAAAGTGTTTGCAGCGCCATAGGAGGAACAACAATATGAGTCACCAAGTACTCCCAGACCTCCCAGGGACAAAATCATCAACCAAAGTGTATACATGGAGTTACCTATGGCAGCAGAGGAGGGTCTTGTTAGACACCAAAGGGAGGAGAGGCTCTTGGTCATGGAAAGACTTGATGCCTTAGTATAGAGGAATACCAGGACAGGGAAGCGGGGGAGGGTTGATTGAGGAAGGGGAGATAGCTTATGGGATTTTCAGGGGAGGGGGTAACCAGAAAAGGGAACAACATTTGAACTGTAAATAAAGAATATATCTAATAAAAAAAGGATAAAAAGAGATTTAAAATGAAAGACACTAAAATGTATAGAACATTAGCATAACTGCTGAAGAATAAGAATGTGCCTTATGATGGAAGATAGGGTGGCCAACAGAGATGTCAAGAAGGAAGGGCTCTGAGAAGACTGTGGAGGTCTCCAGCTTCAGCAGGATTTTATGATACCCGAGAGCATAGTGAAAAGCAGCTGTGCAAAGAGATGATTGGGACCAGAAAGAGCTTAGTCGTATAGTGTACATGGATCATGAGGATGTGATTCATTTAACACTGGATGTCATTTTCTGTGAACTGTAATACCATTTAGCTTCTGTTTTCACAGGGGTTCCTTTCAGGAAGACAGGTATAATTAAACAGCTAATTTAACTTTTAAAAATTACCTTAACATGAGTATTTTGGAGAACTGGAAATAGATAGCTTTTGGTTTAGTTTGTTTGGTTTTCCAAAATTTAAGTCATTTTGTCTGTATGTTAGTTTCATGACTGTAGAAGTTATGAGGATCTGTGTTGTTACATTTCACAAACTGACCACAGGTTGAGAGAAGATTCAAAGTTAGAGTATAATTCCTTGTATGAGCAACCCTTTTTGAAAACAACTACTCTTGCCAATACTCTGGTTCCTAGGAATAGCACAGACCTCTTTCCTGCCACCCAGCCTCAGGTGCTGAGCCATCCTTGAATATTTTTCTCTTTTCTTCTAGAACAACCAATTGTCATGTTTATGTGCTTAACAACATAGATTTGGAATTAAAAAGTTAAAATTACAATCGTTCCTTCTTTTTTTACTAGGTGTGAGAACTTGGGCATATACTTTAACCTCCAAGAGTCTTTACTTAACTCATCTCTACCATGTAAACAGCATTGTTATCTGTGATCACAGTTCACTGATGATTCAGTAATATAATCCTGGAGAAGTGGTTAGCCCCGAACCTGATGCATAATAAGGGCTCACTAAATGCTATTCACTCTGTCAATATTAGTGGCCACATAATATTATGGGTTACATGATGTCTGGCTTCTTATCTTCCTTGTTACTTGATAACAGCTTCTAAAGACTTTTGTGATAACCTGATAGTGTTGTTGTTCCCTTAAGCCTTACCTCACAACTGATATTATAATCTACATATCAATTATATTCCCTTTAGCATAATTCTACAGATTATATTAAACATTAATTTTCTTTACTTTCTTTCAGAATATAGGGAAAATTTGAGGGCCACCTAGTATGCATTAAACTTCTTCTTGACAGCTTTTCTTTTAATTTTCTATTCTGTACCGGAGGCAGAAAATAAATGAACTAAACTCCCTTCCAAACTTGACAAGCCTGTGCAATTGTTCAGTGAAGTTTCTTTTACCTGATGTCCACAATTCATATTCAGTATCATCTTTTGCAAGTATTGATCTCTTTCCTCCTCAAGACTCTCTATCTTTTGAAAGTAAAAATTCCTCTTAGGGAACACATCTTATATTCCTTGAAAGTCAAATGTCTCTTTCTGTTTTAGATTTGTGCAAATCCCTTGTGTCCTGAATTATTATGTTCTTTATAGCACCTCTGAATACTCGTGAGAGACCTCCAAGCATATCTGTTGATTAGAAGCATTAGATGTTTAGTTATAGAACCATTTTTAATTTCACATATAAAATAGGCCCCTGGTAGCAAGGAAAGCAATTTACTGGAGGACTATTAACCAGTAAATTGTGTGTTGATAAGGAGAAAAATTTAACTTTTTTAAAAGATGCATTTATTATTTTTGTATTTTATTTACCTTTTTATTTTTGATAATATAACACATATTTTTTCTTTTCCCTTTACCTCCTCCTCCAATTCCCTATATACCTCTACTTGCTCTCTTTTCAACTTGGTTTTTCCTTAATTGTTTCTAAATAAAAACACACATACTAACACACACACAAAAACACATATTCCTATATATAACCTGCTCTGTCTGTAACACTAATCATATGTGTGTTTTTAGGGTTGATGAATTGCTACATGGATAACCAATTGCCATATTCTTCCTTAAGAAGGACTGTCTCTTGATTTTTATGTGAATGAGTATTTTCCTAAACATATATGTAAATATCTGTGTCTGGAAATACCAGAAGAGGGAATAGAAACATGGAAGTGGAGTGGCAAAGGAGTTGTGTAAGAGCTGCCTATGTTCCTAACCTCTGAGTCCTGTATCATGGTGCTGTTCTCTAGTACAATGAGTTTCATAGGTAAAGTTTATAATCAAGTGCCTGAAATACACAGTTAGTCCATGAAATACACAGCTACTCCAATCAACTGAAGCTTTTCACCTTGCTGATCTTTGCATGTTTTTCTGCTTGAGCTGATTCAGTGACCCTATAAACATGGAAATTGTATTCATCAATGCTTTCAGAGCATCAATAGTTAGTTGCTTTTTACTATCTGTCGTGGTAACATGCATACCTTGACATTTGGACTGAGCCATGCTTCCTAAAAAAATTCATGGACAGAAAGTTTGAAGACAGGGGAGAGTAGGTAGTCTGAGGGAGTATCAGTGTTTTGAAAGCACACAGACATGATTTATAACTAAAGAACATGCATGTGTGCAGCGAAACTATAATTTAGCTTAAGGACAAAACTGAGCACATACACATTCCTATTCTGCTGTTCTTTACTCATTCATTATAAGAAAAGATTAGAACAATGTTATAAGATGTAATTTATCATGTGACCTAATCCTTTTATGGTCACTGACTCTGAAATGATCAGAGTGGTACACAAAATAATGTATGTATTTTAAGGAAGTCTCATTGGACAGAATCTATCTTTTTACCTTTCACAAGCATCCATATTCTATTTTTCAAAGTGTTGTTTTCCAGGTTATCACTGATGATACAATGGGGCATTTGGTCTGAGTTTGCACTGATTTTGCTCACTGGGATGAAAATTCTCACAGTAACAGAAGATGGAAATAAGGTATGCCTGTTATATTAAGTTAATGACACATATTTTTATTTTTTTTCTTTCTCTTTTTTCTATTCAAACTTACTTTCACAAACAGGTTTTCTGCTTTTGAGAAAACCATATTAGGAAATCATAGGAAAGATACAATCATTTCAAGAGAATTTATATTTTAATGGCTCTAGTAAATGCCACAAAAGTAACTCTTTTGAAATTGTTTGCATACAGGAAAACATATTTAGATTGAGAATTGTTTGATTGTCTACACACTGACATTGAGGAGTCCTTGTGTTTGCAAATATGTATTAATATTTAAAATAATAATAAATTCTTATCGCATAAGATGAGTTATATATAACAAATTTTAGATCAAGAATACAAAATCCAAGGCTGTAAGAAATGGCTTCCTCAAATATACTTGCTGCTTTCGCAGAATACCTAGTTTCTTCCTGGAATGAATGTAGCAGCTCATAATCAGCTGAAACTGTAGTTTCTGGGGATTTAATATCCTCTTCTGGTCTCCATTGGCACCAAGAACAAACAGAGGAGATTCTGCATACATACATATAAAAAATAAATAATTGCAGAGTAGTATTCCATTGTGTAGATATACCACATCTTCTGAATCCATTCCTCCGTTGAGGGACATCTGGGTTCTTTCTAGCTTCTGGCTATTATAAATAAGGCTGCTATGAACATAGTGGAGCATGTGTCCTTATTGCATGCAGGTAAAGTCTCTGGATATATGCCCAGGAGTGGTATAGCCGGATCCTCCGGGAGTGTCATGCCCAGTTTTCTGAGGAACCGCCTGACTGCTTTCCAGAGTGGTTGTACCAGCTTGTAACCCAATCACAAAAGAACACACATGGTATGCAGTCACTGATAAGGGGATATTGACCCAGAATCTCGGAATACCCTAGACACAATCCGCATATCAATAGATTTCTAAAAAGATGGTAGGAGAGACCCCTGGTCCTGGAAAGACTGGATGTAGGGGAACACCAGGACAGAGTAACGAGAGGGGGTTGAATGGAGAAAAGAGGGAAGGAAGGGGGCTTATGGGACTTTTGGGGAGGGAGGAAACGGGAAAGGGGAAGTGATTTGGAATGTAAATTAAAAAATAAAATAAAAAAAATAATTTTAAAAAGAATATTAAATCAACGTTTTCATATATATATATATATATATATATATATATATATATATATATATCCATTCTTATTACATTTGGCTCAATTAATCAGCCACAGAAGACTACAAAGGAAATATTATTTCTGTGACCTATAAAACACTGAGGTTTATTTTTTTTTAAGTACAGAAATGTGGGAATTTCTGATTTGTTTTCTGAAGTTTAATCTTGTAAGTCTTTTTGGTAAAAAGAGTTGATTTTTATGCCTTGATGAAAAGAGAGAAGCTTTCTCTGATGTACCATTGATGCTTGCAATTTCTATCTAATCAGGAAAACAATTTTAATTAATTCAGACAGTTGCCTCTATGGTGTCTGTGCCCTTTTGGGGCTCCTTCATTATGGACGCAAATGTGCTCCTAAAATAATGAGAATGTCATTATCCTGCTTTATTCATCGTGGTGGTCAGGAAGAGAAGAAAAGAAATCATCTGGTGGTGAGGTAATCATTTAATATACAGTAATGACATTAACTTTGATATTTCTGAGCCTCATTTTTGTGGTATGAATGGACAATGTTCTCTTGTGCACAGTAGTGAAGAGGATGAGGCCAGATGTATAGAAACATTTAACTCAATGTCTTCTTTCCTTGTCATATCACAGACAGGTCTCCAATTATACATTTGATACAGAATGCATACTTCTTAATCTACGAATGTGAGTTAGATAATTTATAAATGAATAAAAAAATTAGATGGTATGCTAATGATAAATTTGAAACAGTTTTGTGGAGAAATTATGAAGATTGAGTTGTCCTCCAGCCAATATTACTTGAGGAAAAAGATCTTCAATATATGTGAGAGCTGATTCCATTATTAAGTCTATGTCACTAACTTGGAGAATGACTGAAACAAATATCTACCATAATATAATCATTATTATATAAAATTGCTACAATTTATTACTCTGGATATTATTTATTCAATTGATAATTCACTGAAAATATTATATGTTCTTATTATGATCAGAGAGGGAAAAAACAAAAACTATTTCAGTAGATTTAACATTATCACAGTGATTTCAATAATAAGCATGTGAGGAAACAATATACATAAATAGACATGACAACAGAGTCTTCAGTGGGACAGGGACTAAGAAAATCATCTCCTACTTGGGGGAATTGCCACAATATTAGTCAAACTTGCATATCAAATAATGTTGCTATTGAGCTAGAAAGACATTATAAAGGATAGATACAGGGAGGATAAATCATGGAAATACAGATCATGGAGGTTAGTGATCTTGGATAGAAGACTTAGAGGATAGGAGTCTTAAGGGACAGAGGTCATGGTTAATCAGGGTGACAGGTGATAGAATTATGGTAGACAGATGTTTGGGAATAGACGTTATAGGGAATAGAGTTCATGGAAGATCATGGAGGGTAGAGGTCTTGGAGTATGAATATCACAGAAGATAGAGCTCATATAATAGAGAGGTCATAGGGTTGAAGTATAGAGATCAAAGGATAGAGGTCATAGAAGAAAGAAGTCTCGAACAATTAGGTTTAGACCCTCTTGCATTTAGAACTTAGTCTTGTTCTTCAGCAGTAGAAGCATTCTATAATTAATCTAAATGTTTGAAATTAAGGTTAAAAAGTTTACTGCAAAACTAGTTCCAATGGAACAATAACATATATCTCTGCTAAAATTGAACCTAACCAAGGTTCCAACTAAAACATATCAATTATTTCTAAACTCCTACCTCTGGCCTTAGTTTGTGTCCTCATCACTACACACCTAGATTTCTACATTGGTTCTTATCATAATCTCTAAGACGAGTTTTGAGAATAACAAAACAATTTTCATGACATAATGGAGAACTGGACTGTTTTTTTAAGCATTCATTTCACTGAATTTCTTATTTTAATATCCTCCAGAAAATTTCAAGTTTTTTTTTCATTTTATATATTTTTTTTATTTTATTTTATTTTTTTAATTTACATTCCAAATCACTTCCCCTTTCCAGTTTCCTCCCTCCCCGAAAGTCCCATAAGCCCCCTTCCCTCCCTCTTTTCTCCATTCAACCCCCACTCTTTACTCTGTCCTGGCGTTCCCCTACATCCAGTCTTTCCAGGACCAGGGGTCTCTCCTTCCATCTTTTTAGAAATCTATTGATATGCTGATTGTGTCTAGGGTATTCCAAGATTCTGGGTCAATATCCCCTAATCAGTGACTGCATACCATGTGTGTTCTTTTGTGATTGGGTTACCTCACTAAGGATGATATTTTCAAATTCTGACCATTTGCCTAGGAATTTCGTGAATTCATTGTTTTTAATTGCAGAGTAGTATTCCATTGTGTAGATATAACACATCTTCTTAATCCATTCCTCCGTTGAGGGACATCTGGGTTCTTTCCAGCTTCTGGCTATTATAAATAAGGCTGCTATGAACATAGTGGAGCATGTGTCCTTATTGCATGCAGGTAAAGCCTCTGGGTATATGCCCAGGAGTGGTATAGCCGGATCCTCCGGGAGTGTCATGCCCAGTTTTCTGAGGAACCGCCAGACTGCTTTCCAGAGTGGTTGTACCAGCCTGCAATTCCACCAGCAGTGGAGGAGTGTTCCTCTTTCTCCACATCCTCGCCAACAACTGCTGTCTCCTGTGTTTTTGATCTTAGCCATCCTGACTGGTGTGAGATGGAATCTCAGGGTTGTTTTGATTTGCATTTCCCTAATGACTAAGGATGATGAACATCTCTTTAGGTGCTTCTCAGCCATTAGATATTCTTCAGGTGAGAACTCTTTGTGTAGCGCTGTACCCCATTTTTCAATAGGGTTACTTGCCTCTCTGGAGTTTAACTTCTTGAGTTCTTTGTATATCTTGGATATTAGCCCTCTGTCGGATGTAAGGTTGGTAAAGATCATTTCCCAGTTAGTTGGTTGCCGCTTTGTCTTTTTGACAGTGTCTTTTGCCTTGCAAAAACTTTGTAATTTAATGAGGTCCCATTTGTCTATTCTTGATCTTAGAGCATAAGCTATTGGAGTTCTGTTCAGGAAATTCTCCCCTGTGCCCATATGTTCAAGGTTCTTCCCTAGTTTCCCTTCTATTAGTTTCAGTGTGTCTGGTTTTATGTGGAGATCTTTGATCCACTTAGAATTGAGCTTAGTACAAGGAGATAAGGATGGGTCAATTTGCATTCTTCTGCATGTTGACCTCCAGTTGAACCAGCACCATTTGTTGAAAAGGCTATCTTTTTTCCACTGGATGGTTTTAGCTCCTTTGTCAAAGATCAAGTGACCATAGGAGTGTGGATTCAATTCTGGGTCTTCAATTCTGTTCCATTGATCTACATGTCTGTTACTGTACCAATACCATGCAGTTTTTAACACTATTGCTCTGTAGTACAGCTTGAGGTCCGGGATACTGATTCCCCAAGAGGTTCTTTTACTCTTGAGAATAGTTTTAGCTATTCTGGGTTTTCTGTTATTCCAGATGAATTTTTGAATTGCTCTTTCTAACTCTATGAAGAATTGAGTTGGGATTTTGATGGGGATTGCATTGAATCTGTGTATTACTTTTGGTAAGATGCTCATTTTTACTATATTAATCCTGCCAATCCATGAGCATGGCAGATTTTTCCATCTTCTGAGGTCTTCTTCAATTTCTTTCTTCAGAGACTTGAAGTTCTTGTCATACAGATCTTTCACTTGTTTGGTTAGAGTCACGCCAAGATACTTAATATGGTTTGTGGCTATCATAAAGGGTATTATTTCTCTTACTTCTTTCTCAGCCTGCTTATCCTTTGAGAATAGGAAGGCTTCTGACTTGCTTGAGTTGATTTTATATCCGGCCACTTTGCTGAAGTCGTTTATCAGCTGTAGGAGTTCTCTGGTGGAGTTCTTTGTGTCGCTTATGTATACTATCATATCGTCTGCAAATAGTGATAGCTTGACTTCTTCCTTTCCAATTTGTATCCATTTGACCTCTTTTTGTTGTCTAATTGCTCTAGCTAGAACTTCAAGTACTATATTGAAAAGATATGGAGAGAGAGGGCAGCCTTGTCTAGTCCCTGATTTTAGTGGGATTGCTTCAAGTTTCTCTCCATTTAGATTGATGCTGGCTACTGGTTTGCTGTAAATTGCTTTTACTATGTTTAGATATGGGCCTTGAATTCCTGATCTTTCCAAGACCTTTAGCATGAAAGGATGCTGAATTTTGTCAAATGCTTTCTCAGCATCTAATGAGATGACCATGTGGTTTTTTTTCTTTGAGATTGTTTATGTAGTGGATTACATTGATGGATTTCCTTATATTGAACCATCCCTTGCATCCCTGGGATGAAGCCTACTTGATCGTGGTGGATGATCGTTTTGATGTGTTCTTGGATTCGGTTGGCAAGAATTTTATTGAGTATTTTTGCATCGATATTCATAAGAGAGATTGGCCTGAGATTCTCTTTCTTTGTCGGATCTTTGTGTGCTTTCGGTATTAGTGTCATTGTGGCTTCTTAGAACAAGTTGGGTAGTGTTCCTTCTGTTTCTATTTTGTGGAACAGTTTGAAGAGTATTGGTGTTAGGTCTTCTTTGAAGGTCTGATAGAATTCTGCACTAAAACCATCTGGACCTGTGCTTTTTTTGGTTGGAAGACTTCCAATGACAACTTCTATTTCTTCAGGGGTTATAGGACGGTGTAGATGGTCTATTTGATCCTGATTTAATTTTGGTACTTGGTATCTGTCAAGGAAATTGTCCATATCCTCAAGATTTTCTAGTTGTGTTGAATACAGGTTTTTGTAGTAGGATCTGATGATTTTTTGAATTTCCTCAGTTTCTGTTGTTATCTCTCCCTTTTCGTTTCTGATTTTATTAATTTGGATACTATCTCTGTGCCCTCTGGTTAGTGAGGCTAAGGGCTTATCTATCTTGTTAATTTTCTCAAAGAACCAACTCCTTGTTTTGTTGATTCTTTGTATGGTTTTATTTGTTTCTACTTGATTGATTTCAGCCCTGAGTTTGATGATTTCCTGCCTTCTACTCCTCTTGGGTGTATTTGCTTCTTTTTGTTCCAGGGCTTTCAGGTGTGCCATTAAGCTGTTAGTGTATGCTGTCTCCCGTTTCTTTTTGGCGGCACTCAGGGCTATGAATTTTCCTCTTAGCACTGCTTTCATTGTGTCCCATAATTTAGGGTATGTTGTGCCTTCATTTTCATTAACTTTCAAAAAGTCTTTGATTTCTTTCTTTATTTCCACCTTGACCAAGTTATCATTGAGTAGAGCATTGTTCAGCCTCCATGTGTATGTGGGTTTTCTTTTGTTTTTGTTGCCATTGAAGACCACCCTTATTCCATAGTGATCTGATAGGAGGCATGGGATTATTTCTATCTTCTTGTATCTGTTGAGGTCTGATTTGTGACCAATTATATGGTCAATTTTGGAGACGGTACCATGAGGAGCTGAGAAGAAGGTGTATTCTTTAGCTCTAGGATGAAATGTTCTATATATATCAGTTAGTTCCATTTGGTCCAAGGCTTCAATTAGATTCACTGTGTCCCTGTTTAGTTTCTGCTTTCCTGAACGATCCATTTCAGAGAGCGGGGTGTTGAAGTCACCCACTATTATTGTGTGCGGTGCGATGTGTGCTTTGAGTTTTAGTAAAGTTTCTTTTACGAATGAGGATGCCCTTGCATTTGGAGCATAGATATTCAGAATTGAGAGTTCTTGATGGTGGATTTTTCCCTTGATCAGTATGTAGTGTCCTTCTGTGTCTTTTTTGATGACTTTAGGTTGAAAATCAATTTTATCCGATATTAGGATGGCTACTCCACCTCGTTTCTTGGGGCCATTTGCTTGTAAAATTGTTTTCCAGCCTTTTACTCTGAGGTAGTGTTTGTCTTTGACACTGAGGTGCGTTTCCTGCATGCAGCAAAATGCTGGGTCCTGTTTACGTATCCAGTCTGCTAGTCTATGTCTTTTAATTGGGGAATTGAGACCATTGATATTAAGAGAGATTAAGGCATAGTGATTATTGCCATCTGCCATTCTTGACGCTATCTTTATGTTTGAGTGGTTATCTACTTTTGGGTTTGATTCAAGAAGGTTGTTATCTCATTTTTTCCAGGGTGTTGTTTCTCTCCCTGTATTGGAGGTTTCTACCTATTATCTGTTGCAGGGCTGGATTTGTGGAAAGATATTGTGAAAATTTGGTTTTATCATGGAATATCTTGGTCTCTCCATCTATGGTGATTGAGAGTTTTGCTGGGTATAGTAGTCTAGGCTGGCATTTGTGCTCTCTTAGTGTCTGCATGAGATCTGCCCAGGATCTTCTGGCTTTCATAGTCTCTGGTGAGAAGTCTGATGTGATTCGGATAGGTCTTCCTTTGTATGTTACTTGGCCCTTTTCTCTTACTGCTTTTAGTATTCTTTCTTTGTTTAGAACATTCGGTGTTTTGATTATTATGTGACGGGAGGTATTTCTGTTCTGGTCCAGTCTGCTTGGAGTTCTGTAGGCTTCTTATACGTTCATTGTCATCTCTCTCTTTAGGTTAGTGAAGTTTTCCTCCATAATTTTGTTGAAGATGTTTACTGGCCCTTTAAGTTGCAAATCTTCACTCTCATGTATACCTATAATCCTTAGGTTTGGTCTTCTCATTGTGTCCTGGATTTCCTGGATGTTTTGGGTTACACGTTTTTTGCATTTTGCATTTTCTTTGACTGTTGAGTCGATGCTTTCTATGGAATCTTCAGCACCTGAGATTCTTTCTTCCATCTCTTGTATTCTATTGTTGATGTTTGCATCTATGACTCCTGATTTCTTCCCAAGGTTTTCTATCTCCAAAGTTGTCTCCCTTTGTGATTTCTTAGTTGTTTCTACTTCCTTTTTTAGTTCCTGGATGGATTTGCTGAGATCCTTCACTTGTTTGTTTGTATTTTCCTGTATTTCTTTAAGGTATTTTTGCATTACCTCTTTCAGGATTTCTTCCTGATGACCCACGTTCTCCTGCATTTCTCTGAGCGATTTTTGTGTTTCCTCCTCATGGGATTCCATCTGTTGATCCATCGTCTCCTGCATTTCTTTAAGCAGTTCTCGTGTTTCCTTTGTAAGGGCATCTAACCGTTGATTCATTTCTTTAAGCAATTTTTGTGTTGCCTCCTTATGGGCATCCATCTGTTGACCCATGTTCTTCTGCATTTCTTTATGCAAATTTTGTGATTCCTTTGTGAGTGCATCTACCTGTTGATTCATCTCGTTAAGCGATTTTTGTGTTGTCTCCTTGTGCGCCTCCATCTTTTGATCCATGTTCTCCCGCATTTCTCTAAGCAATTTTTGTGTTTCCTTTGTAAGGGCTTCTAACCGTTGATTCATGATCTCCTGTAACTCTTTATGAGATTTATTTGTGTCCTTCTTGTGGTCCTCTAATAGCATCATGAGAAGTGATTTTAAATCCAGATCTTGTCTTTTGGGTGTGGTGGGGTATCCAGGACTTGGTGCTGTTGGAGAGTTGGGTTCGGATGGTCCCACATTACTTTGATTACTGTTAGTAACATTCCTACGTTTGCCTTTTGCCATCTGGATACCTCTGGTGTTAGTTGGTCCTGCTGCCACTGGCTGTTGGTTGGACCTCCTGTGAGCCTGCAAAGCTATTTCTGCCCCCCCTGGATTACCAGGATTCCCCTGGCACCGATTTCTGGGGCCTGCCTGCTCCTGAGTGACTTTGGAGCCCTAATGTGCCTTGCCCCAAATGATCTTATATTGGGGAGGCCTTGAACATCTAAAGGCTCAGCCTAGTGGATTCCTGGAGCAGAGGTCACCAAAGGGAGGCTGGCAGGCTCCTGCCCTGTGCAGGGGTGTGTGATCTCTCCTGGGGGGGGAGGGGGGGCGTCCCTCTGCCAGGCAGAAGTCCCACAGCAGATCTGGTGCGCTGGTCACTGCAGATCAGCCCAGCACCTGGGCGCAGGTTACACACAAGCCACCAGAGACCGAAGAGATATCATGTCTGTCTGTCTTTGAGCCTGGCTGTCCCAACTTCCCAGTCACTGGAGCAAAGATGGCGGAGGGCACTCTCCATGGCGCTGCTCACCTTGTAGATGCGATGGCCCGCCGATCTGGCACCCAGACGACCACAGCGCCGACCCGCCCTTGGGCACAGATGGAAGCCCCAACAGGCTGTGTCCCAAGTGATGCTATATTGGGGGTAGGGAGCCTGGGGTACCCGTCTCTCCAGAGCAGTCTGCGGGAACAGAGGCCGCGGAAGGAAAGCTGGCAGGCTCCCTCCCAGCGCGGGGTCCCTCCACCAGGCAGAAGGTCCCACAGCAGAGCTGGTGCGCTGGTTACTGCAGATCAGCCCCGCACCTGGGAACCGCACACACAGAAGCGACACTATGCCTGTCTGTCTCAGAACCTGGCCGTCCCAACCTCCCAGTCACTGGAGCAAAGTTGGCGGAGCAAGTGTTTTTTTTTTAAATGTCTGTTTACAATCAATTTCTCAAACGCTTTTTGACTTTTCAGCCAGCACTCACCTACTCAGTTCTCCTTCGACAGCTCTCAAAATTTTCTCTAATACTGTTGCATTGAGTTAACATTCCCACTACTCAGATTTTAAGTGAGTTAAGACCCTTTTTGGATATATCACTTCTTGAAAACATGTTACCTCTTCAAATTGCATAGCAAATTCAGATCCCTCTCACCAAATAGTTTCAGTGCTGATTGAAAAGCAAATATTAATGTGAAGGTTAGAGATTGCTGTCATATGTAATAGTAGTAATTCTAATGATATGGAAAGGACCTTCTGATTGCCATTATCACCTCTATTTTTATAATCAGGAAAACTATAAACTTGTCCATTTCTTGTTTTGGGTGAAAGTCCTGTTTTGCCTGTTGAATTTTGATTTACATTGACGACATATATTTTGCTCTGTTTCTTCAGTTTATTAGATCACAAATTCTAGGAAGCAGTTAAACATTATTACTACTCTCTGTTGTATAATGTTAGTGCTAAGTAGTGAGTATAAAGAGGAGCAGTGCTTTTCTTTGTCCTTTGTATGTGTGTTTGAGGGCAGGGTTCTATACCCAGGCTACATGTAAACTCACAATATTACCTAGGCTGTCATCTACTTGCTGTCCTCCTGTCTTCAGAGTAAAACTTACATGCTCTCTTCCCTTTATGTTCTCACACCTGTGCCTCACTTATTTCAGGAAAATCACCTATGTCATGCAAGCAATGAGAAAAACACATTGTCTACTTCTGGTAGATCATAAAGTATACTAACAATCTCTTTATACTCAGATATTAAAGTCTAAGGAACCAGATAATGGTGACTTAAGATAGAGATCAACATTTATATATGACTAAGTGCATTTTTTTAATTTGTGTTTTCAAATCATAAAGGAAGAACAAGGCAACAAGGTAGACAAAAAAGCCTGAAGAGATATATACCATAGAATATGTTAGAACAAATAAAGTAAAATCTGAAAAAAGATTTACTATGACACAGAAGTTCCATTTCTAGGCATATTCCCAAAGGATTTGAAGGCAAGACCTTAAAGATAGCATCACAGTTTACAAAAGCTAAAATAATAACCCAATTCACATATTTATATACCAATGAATCAATAAGTAGGATGCAATACCTATATGTAACAGAGTTATTATTCAACCTTAAAAAGAAGGACTTCTGACATAAGCTCTAATATTGGAAAAGATCTTTAATTCAGTGAGATAAGTCAATTGCAAAAAAAAAAGTATTGTGTAATTTCCCACCTGTAAATCATTTTTTTCACTTTTAGAAATGCCATGGATGGATAGAAATGATGACTGAATGGTAGTAGAAGTGTATGAATGTATTGAACATCACTGATTGGGATACTTTATAAAAGTTAAGAAAATAATTTTTATAGTATGTGTATTTTAGCAGAATCTCAAAATCTACTGAAAACCTAGATAAGTAATTTAACTAAAACCATGAGAGTTTTAGGATGACAATGACATTAAAATATTGTGTGAAAACTTAAAACTGTAACCTTTATTTTCAGTGACAAATGATTTATTGCTAGATGTGTTTAAATCTTTGGGATCATTGTTTGTGGAAGGTAGGTACACATTTTATGTTCTTAGACAATAAAATCAATTAGACATTGATTAAATACAATGTCATAGTAAAATATTTTATAGTAAAGATTTTAAAAAGAAATATAAGCAATAATAATCCAAAAGGAGGTGCAACTAACTCAAATGTCCTGTTCCATAGTTATCCATAACACTAACTGCAATGCAGGGTTCAATAATGATGTTTGTCATGTACAGGACCAACATAGCTCACTTTGTCATATCAGGCTTTTAAGAGGTATTTATTCAAGTGACATGAAGGAAGCAACACATGATATAGAACCATACATATGAAAATGTTTCCTGTAGTCAAACTTCATAGGCATGACAAACAAAAGGCACTCATTTAAACTTTCCATTATCAGAAAAAGCTCTGACAAGATGATCAAAATGTGCCAACTAAGGAAAAATATAAAATGACAGAGAAATCTAATGCAAACCTAGAACCACTTTAGTCTTACCTGCTATGTCCCCACATTTCTGTGATTTAAAAGTCACAGTCATCTGCATACAGTTCCAGACTTTCAGGAATCTGGACATAATTTTATAATATAGAGATGACTCAAACACATCACTCATATTCCTGTAAGTAACCACAGTAAAACATATTCATTCACAAAATTGGTCTATTGTCAGTTCTGTATCTGGAGTGAGTAGATGTTCACATATCCTCAGTAATAAAGATTCCCAATACAGTTCTAAGGGATCTGATACCTTTGATTGGCCTCCAGAGACCCCTTTATCTACATGGACTCCCCCCTCATCTTTTCAAAACAATGACTGAAAACAATAGTAAAATAACTAATATAGTTTAATTGGTTTTTTCTGGCATATTTTGATTTAATAAAATGCTAAACAAATGATAATAGTATCATGGGAAAGATGTGGTTTTTCCTTCTAACCTACCATATGATGTGCTAAATTGAGAAATTGGGCAAAGTTACTGATGCTGCACCTGGCACAGATGTTTCTATGTTTCTCATGTAACTACATGAAGAGAACAAGCTATAAAGAAAGGAATGCATAAATAGACCCCCTGTACATCTCCTACATTACAGTACATGGTACACATTGTAAGAGTCTTCACTCGGCTTTTAATAGCATCTTCAATTACTCAGAAATTGACCCCCCAGTCACATTTGTGGTTAGACATATGAGAGTAGTTTGTTTCCTTTTTACAATGGAGTATGAGAAGATGGTAGCTCTGAACATCCCCTGATAGTGAGATCAAGCTATGGTGTTGACCTCTATCTGCAAAATTTGTCTTTCACTTGCTTCTACCTAAGTTGCAAACCCTTTGTTCCTAATTTATTGATTTGAAATTCATGAGTTTTGCAATAGCTTCCCATCAGGACAAATAACCCCCCTGCTGTTGAAATCACTTGCATAATTTAATCTCATTCAAAGTTGAAGGTGCACCATTGCCTCCTTTGCAATTACCCTGCATTCAAGCTTTTCACCTTATTCAAAGACTTTTAATTTTTCTTGATTCTTAAGCATTTCTCAACTGATAATGTGCTCATTTGAATGCCTCAGTATGATACAGCAATCTATTTTTATATATAATAGTTTTGGAGACATTAATATACAGATTATACTCAGAGATAAAGTCAATTTTATTTTTGTATACTGATTTCTCTCCCAAAAGCTGGATATTCTGGCTATTCCAAAAAATAAAGATTATAGTATATAATATAAAATCCCTTCTTGACCGGGAGTTTGTCATTTCATGGTATTTTGTATTTAATTCTATTTTAACAATGATTATATTATAAAAATTATCTATATGTGACTATCCTTATAACTTGACCACAAGGTCCTTGAAGAGGTGGATACATTTTCATTATCTGCTTATTCTTAGCATAATGTATAGCATATCATCTGAAAAATTGTTTCTTCATTGTTTTGTTCTTTCCTGACTTTTATATGAAAGAACATAGATATTTTTCTTCTGTAAAAAATAGTAGTGCAGGTATTATTTCATAGTCTAATTAGATCTGCCATAGCAATTTTCCCTTGTGTGTGACATGCCTGAAAGATGAACAGCTGACATCTTCAAGCTTCAAGCTAACACCAAGTGGCAGCTCAGTTGAGATTTACCTTTATACTTGATAAAGTTTTACAACTGTCAATAAGACCATTTCCATTCTTTGAAGCATTATAGAGTGAATGTAAATTATAGTTTACCTGAAAGCTTTCAAAAATTTGGAGACAGCCATATTTCTCCCTCTGTTGCTCAGCTTTAGACTATTTTAGCAGTATTTTTCATACTTAAAATCCGAATACATACACTCCTCTCCTAGTCACTATTCTTTCTTCAGAAACTAAATCTTCTTAATGTAGTATTTTATTAACATCATAAACAGACAAAACTGGACAATAATACAATGATCCTCCCATGTTTTTCTATTTTTATCTTTGAAATTTATACAAATTAAAATGTAAAATCTTTTCTTCTCCTTTCCACATTCAGATAAAATTAACTTTTTAAAAGTGAGGCATCTTTTTCATATTAGTAACCAGAAATGAAATTAACTTTGCAAAATTAGAATTCAGGACAATTAAAGTGCTATGAGACTTTAATTCTCAAACAGTATAGCATTTCAGTTTTGCATGCATAGGAATGCATAGGAAGAAGGATCAAAATGTTCAAAATCACGTATGGGCTGGCTGGTATAAAACTATAAATCAGCTTTCTTATTTATTACTCAACTTGGTTCATAAAGTGAGCCAGATCTTTTCCTAGGCTATACAAATAAAACTTACATGTGAAAAAAATCTAGAAAAAGAAAACACTCGTGACTGACAACTTAAATTGAAGTCAGGCACCAGATGAGCAAATATCAAGAAAGAAAAGAAAAGCACTTGTAATGCCTGCCAATATGATTTTGACTTTTTTTCTAGAAAGGATATTGTTAACAATAATAGGAATTCTAAAGGCAATAAGATTTTAAAATTCAGAAGCCTATGAGGGACATTTTCATGCATGCTTTTAATAAGGAAAAAAATCCTGTCAAGTGTCCAATGAGAAAGATTCAGAGTTATTTTCATGCATACTTTCAAAGATAAAGAAAAATAATTTCCAGGAACTAACATATAATGTCTCTTGATATAGCCAACATCCCAATAAAAATATCAAAATCTAAAGCCAATTCTTTAGGGTACCAGTAATGTATGCAATACTTATTCAAAGTCTCAGCTTATTAGCTACTACACAGATTTTAGAAATCCATCAGGAGTCAATTATTCTAAATCTTTTACCAAGATTCATTTAATCACAGGTCATTGGCTAGAAAATATATGCTATTATATGAGTAGCCATTTTCTTTGGGACACAAGTATAAACCTAATATTGAAGTATGGAACTATGGGAAATTCAATATACTTCTTGTTCAAGCTGCCTGAAAGTATAGACTTCCCAGTGCAGAGCATAGAGAAGAAATTGTTTTACTTGACTTGGCAAATTATTCTTCTGTTTAATACAGACTACATTTATTATGACCAGTTGAAGATATCTAACCTAAATTGCTTTTATATAATTTAATGTCTTATTCTTCTCCCCAACTTTATCCCCTGGAAAAACATCCCAGCATTGTTTCCTATTACAACTATCAGAAGTCAAGGGAGACTTGAAGGCAAACTATCATAAACATTAAGCAACCTCCTTTGGGGCACACAATTACAAAGGGGGCTTATCAAATATTAAATAATCTGTCTATAAGTCATTTTTCTATCTTAGTATGTTTTTGCAAGAAATGTCTTTGGTGGGTTTATTGCAAGACAGAATATGTTAAATTTTAGGCATTAAATATGGTTAAAGTTTGTAAAAGTAGAAAGGCAATAATGATGGTTTGGAGGGAGGAGCATGGTGAATAATGATTGACACAAGTGAAAAGAAATGAGGCTGTGGGAGGTAGGAGGACGTGTGAAAAAGAAATCTTGTATGAAAATTTCATGTGAACGCATGCTGAGTATCTTAATCAAAAATTGACAAAATAGATCAGAACAAAACCAAATATTTTTGACAGCAGTAATAGAATTCACTGACTGGTCACTTTCGTGTCTTCAATAGTGTCTGCGCTCTCAGGAACTCTGCATGCCACCAATAGCTGCACTCATCTGGTAAAAATGGATCTTCTCTAGAAGGATTTCACACTTCTGTGACCAGCATTGAGGAGAAAACTCTGTTTTATGGTGAAGTCACATAAAGGAAAACTCATCTTGGAACATACTTCAAATGCAAGGGCACAGTTGTTATGGAGGCAGAAAAGTCTGGAGACCAGGGTTTTGTCTCTGTAGTTAGAGAGCAGGTCAGTGTACAAATGTAGAAAAGAGAAAATTGCCCAACTGAGGCTGAGCTCAGTCTCCAATGAACATTCCAGAAGCTGCTCACAGACTAGCAGCCACTCAGGCCAAGAATTTCTTCAAATGACTGCAGTCAACATCAGACTTGCTTCACTTCCAAACAACTAAGTTAAAGAAAAATGGATGAATGTGTTCCATAAAATAGAAATAGTGCCTGATAATGCAGAAACATGTCTAGACTGTTGCAAGATGAAAGACTTGGAGTAGGAAAATAAATAAATGAAGCTACTTGGAAATTTTAAACATAATTAAAATACCTCTTTGGTGTCTGTTAATTTTGAAAATGTTTTATGGACTAAGACCTTCCAATTGCTGCAATCAGACAAATGTTTGAACAGAACAATTTTGTATGGAGAAAGTTTGAGAGATTTTTTTCTTAATCCTGCTTAAAAGCAGGATTTAATCCTTAGTCTAATAAAAGATGTTACAGCTATGGGCATGTTATGTCAGTCTTTGACCTTCACTCACACAGGCTTCTAATGCCAGTTTGTATAGTACTGGACTGCCTGCAGGCTTCTTTAAGGGCCCATTATCATTCTATTGTATGAAGAACCACATTTTCTTTAAAAATAGAGACATTTATTTTACTCATATTCTCAATTTTATATACCAAATACAGCTTAATAAGTTCCTTTAGATATGTTAGTCAGTGGAATTGTTCATTAACATTAATATTTAACCATAAAGAATAAGACCACTTTAGCCATTAAAAAGCAAGAAACTAGGGGTTACATTAATCTACCGGATGTGAATCACCAATCTGAACCAAGCTTAATCACTCTGGTTGAGCCTCAAAGTACTTTTAAAAACTTTCATTCTTAAAGGAAAAGAAAAATCAGTTTAAATATATTACCTACATAAATAAGAAAAATGAAAAACAAGGCATAATTAATAATTTTATTGGACATTTTGTTTTCTCTGCACATTAATGCCTTGATAATACTCATTTTTTTCTTTTTATTGTCCAGCTCCTGAAAGGGAGGCATTTTACAACTCTTGGCATGCCTTATGATGTCTTTGATATTTACAATATAGGGTAGACTATAATTCTCCTGTAATCTAAACTTCAGCTATATTTCCCTTAGAGAACAATATTGATGTCCAAACTGCAATGAATGCCCTACATCTCAGGAGACTGGATAAGATTTGTAACCCACCATTTATAAAATTATGGTACCCATAGAATTATTTTGCAAATAAAGGAATATTTATATTTACATAGTAGATTTTTATCTTGTACTCTTCTTGTCTTATTATAAAGTAGCAATTTTTCAGAATGACCATGTGCTGATCTGGGCTTTGTTTCAAACATGATTTCCAATGCAAAGTAGAAAATGGTCATAGAAATTACTATAAAAATGTCCTTTTAAAAATAAAGATAGGAAACTTAGTCATCAGAAAATACTTAGTAAATACATTTAACTTTGCAGGCACTGGGCTGCTCTCAAACATAGTCAGGGAACATGGTTGCAGTAGGTACCAGTCACAGGAAAGATGCAGAGTTGGTCAGGATGCTAAGAAAAACAGACCAAGTTCTCAGTCAGTTACAGAACAAATACATTGCTCTACCACACCAAGGTTCAAAGGATCAAGAAGAAATAATATAATAGCCATAGAATTTGGAAGAGTGCTTGGAAATGCTGTCATCTAAACACATATGGCTATCACACACATGATCTTGCATCAGCTTGGTTCTGTGAATAAGACTGACATACAATCAAGCTAACAAAAATCCCTGCATAGATAGGGTAGATTATATCCAGGCTATGCTTTGCCTGAAGACCTGTAGGAATTAAATAGTTTCAGGGAGAGGGAGAATAACTGTTTTTGTGAGGATGTAGACACTTGTAGGTTTCCTGTGCTCTAGTGGATAGATCCACACCCATTACATAATAGACAATACTACTTGTACTTAGTTATCAAAAAATGACATGAAAAAATGACATTTGATGTGTCCAGAGAGTTTAGAGTATGTTGATAAGATAAATAACAAGTAGAGCTGACTACATTTCATTGTTCACTGAATAAAATTCTCAAAAGTAGAAATAAAATGCAAAGTAGGTAATTTAGACATTAAGATAGCTGGACCAAAATACATATCTGGAAGTAAGACATTGGACATGATATGTACAATTGATGTGTATTCATAAAGAAAATATATAATGGATCTTAATTATAATTTATTGGATATTTTATCTTATGGTAATGAGTTATTATTACCAAAAATCTGTGTGACATTCATCTAGAAAATACTTAGTCCACATTTCCTTCATGAACTATGAGAAAAATACAAACCTAGCTGCAATATGTTTCCATTTCAGTTGACTTCTTACTAACAGGGGAGCAGTGTTGTTAGTGATGTTAGTCAGTTACTGAGTATAGAAAAACATTGGGGCAGGAAAAATTTAAGCAAAATTATTACTTATGCAAATCACTAGAATTTAGTTGACAGCATCAAATCTTGGGAGCTCAAAATTACCTGTAAGGTTAGTTCCAATGTCCCCCTCTCCTCTCCCCTCCCCTCCCCTCGCCTCTCCTCTCCCTTCCTCTCCCCTCTCCTTCCCTCTCCCCTCCCTCCCTTCCCCTCTCCTTCCCTCCACTCCTCTCCTCTCCTTTCCTCTTCCCCTCCTCTCCCCACCCCTCCCCTCTTCTCTCCTCTTCTGCTTCACTGTCCTCTCTTCTTTTCTCCACGTCTCTCTTTTGTCTTCTCTTTGGACAAAATCAAACACATAGCCTATTCTCTCTCTCTCTCTCTCTCTCTCTCTCTCTCTCTCTCTCTCTCTCTCTCACACACACACACACACACACACACACACACACACACAGAGAACATAAATACTAATAATCTTTAAAGTTCAAAACATTAAATACTAAAAAGTGATTTAAAGAATGATTTGAGTTTGAAAGAAAATGAGTGAACTAGTCCATATAAGCTTCCACAGAAGAAAGAGGAAAGTACGATCTTTTTTTATAGCTAAGGATGTTGGCTAATTGTTTTACTCAAAATCAATAACATATTAAATTGAAAAGATGTGAAGACTGAATTATCAAGTGAGCTAAATAAAACTGAATGGTTCCTGATTACAGAGAGTGTGGTGGTACAATGAGTAATAGCCACTAGAAGCATAATGAAGATTACAGTGAGTATTGAAAATCATCAAAGGAGTTGGAAGTTTATTCTTTCAAACAGAGTGCTTGATTTAACTACATTTTAGGAATATTACCCAACTGCCATTTGTGTATTAAGAATTAAGTAAGTATTAAATCAACAGGACAAATAAATTTATTTGTACTTTTCTAAACGACAAATTAATCCTAGAAAAGTAATATTGATTATACATGATATGTTTCAGATATTTATTTTTTCAATGTGGAAGTATTTCACAACTCATAAATTTAATATTTGTTTGAAGCAAAGATATCTATGTGTTTTAGCTTCAAAGAATACCACATATAGTCTACATATAGCTTCTGGGTATCTGCTCCCAAGTTCATTATGGTTGGTAAATAAAGATGCCTGCAACAAACAGCTAGAGAGAAAAGACATAGATGGGGCTTAGGTTTCCCAAATTTGAGACCGCAAGAAGAAGAGAAGAAGGCTCTATGAGATTGAGAAGAATGTGTAGGAAAAGTAAAAGGAGAGCTGCCCTGGGCTGTGGGACAAGAGACCTGGCCCAGAGAGTTGCCTGGTTGGAGCTGAGAACCGCCCAGATAGAACACAGCAAATAATGAGTGATGCATTAGTGATGGGAAGGTAGATTCTAACAACATGAATTGTAGTCAATTGCCCCCAGCTATTGTGTTGCCTAAAACTTATTACAATATAAAGGCTATTTTTGTGTCTTTCATCCAGAAATACAAATTGTCTAAGGTTGGTAGAAACCCCATGACTGGATTTTTAATATATATATTATATATGCTAAATATTTTTATATATTTCAAATTTTAAATATGTTTTGAAATGAAGTAAAATTACCACACTTTCCCCCTCTTGGAGCCCCTCTTAAGTACTCTTCCTCAAAACCCTCAAGTTTCCCTCTCAAACTGATAGCCTTTTTCTTTGTTTATTATTGTTACAGACACATGTGCATGGATATATGCACAACTATACATAAATGTGGCAATCTTTGATGTTGGTGTATATATGATTTCAAGGCTGAATAGTCTGAATTGGTCAACAAATATAGAGGCTCATCTCAAGAAGATGCTAATTCATCTTCCAGCAGTCATAAGTTGCCTTATGTTCTTTGACTAGACATGGGACTCTGTAAAATTTCTCCTTTCCATATTAATATGTTATTGATATTGATATTGTTTTCAATATTGTTTAAGTAGTCATTTTTAGTACAGGCTATTTACAATAATCTTCCTGGTATTCTGGCTCTCACAAACTTTCAGTTTTGTTTCCTGAGCCATCAATTCATGAGATCAGACCATTCCCCCAATCTGTGGATCTCAGCATTGTGTCCAGTGGTGGTATTCGATGATGGTTTCCATTTCCTGTAGAGAGAGACCTGTATGGCAAGAGGCCACAGCTCACATAAGGATACAATTTAGGAAGTAGTAAGGATTTTTGCTGGTCTAGCAAATTGTCGTTCATAGATTCTTTTCTAACATCCCTAGTCCTGGGAATCTGGCTGTGTTTTAAGTACCAAGCATGATTTTTCTCATGGTGAGTGGGGCTTCAATCCAATTAAGTTGCTATTAGTTTTTGTTTTCAATTCTGTGTATATGCATGTGTTTCAGTGTGTGTGTATGCGTGTGTGCAGGTACCATCTAAGACCAGAGACGTTAAATTCTTTAGAATTGGAGTTTCATGTGATTGTGAGCCAAACTATATGGAAGCTGTGAACTGAACTGTGGTACTTTGCAAGAGCAGTTCATGCTTTTCACTACTGAACCATCTACAGCTAGGAATATAGACATTTTAGTTGTGTGGAACTTCAGATCATTTTTCCACAAGGAAAACATAAAAGCAAATCATCTATTTTTCAATGTGCTATAGATTGTGAAAATAGATATTAGATGAGTAGAACTCATGCTTTCTGATTCCCCTACATTCATTTTTAGATTACTATCTTGGTTTCAGAATTAGGTCCTCTTATAGAGAGGCAAGTTACTAGACAAAACACATTTTATCTTGTTGGACAGTGTGAAAGTTTTGTGTCACAAGTCAGAATTTTTCTCACTGAGACAGGCAAAGAGGCACTACTCTCATCAAAACTATTTGATTCAGTGTCAAGTATTTTGAGTATTGTTTGGTAGGTTAGATCCCTGTCAGGTCCCCATATTCAGCATACTTTGATGGTTTGAATAACCAAAACCATCTGGAATAGGCTAGACTGCTATTTGACTGACAGCTGACATGCTCTCCTTTGTGTGTTTGTGCCTCGAGGAGGGAAGTGTGGACCAAGTAGCCCCTTTCTTGACTAATAGTGGAACCGTCATATTTTCATTCTTGTAGCTTTCACCGTGCAAGAAACCCTGAAAACATAGCTTCTAGTTTTAGGGTCCTGACTTCAATCAAACCACCACAGACAGCCTGTACTAGTTCTCAATGGCTTCATATGAGCTCTCAGAAGTCTCTTTGAATTCTGCGGTTTCAGGAGAAAGAGATGAACACATCTTTAGGGATTCAGCAACAAGCGAGACCTGAGGTCAGCACTGATTGAAACTGAGACAGAGCTTTACATGGGCCACATTATCTTCTAGTTGAACAAGAGGCTGCTTTTTTTCTTGTGGCTAGACTTGGGGGTGGCTCTTTCCTTGTACTGTATTACTATCCTCTCCTGCATATACAAATTCCTCGTCCTTACTTGGTTTTATTTGTGGGTTTTTCAAGGGCCTGACTTGATAACACCGATATCAGATGAGACTGGGATTCCAGCTCTACTCTCCCAGCAGCAGCCGCCTTAAGAATTTTAGAGAAAAACTGGTGCTAGCTGTATCCCTCAGTTCAATCAGCAGGTAAGAGACAGAGAAACAGTTTCAGAGAGTTACCAGCAGTAATGGTTGGGAACTACTATGAAACATTTTAAAATTGATAAGAGGTCAACAGGCTGTAAGCTAAGACTATAGCTGACAAAGTGCTACAGAGCTGAGTGAAAGACCTTGGTTCCTAAGAGTTAAAGATATCCAGTGAAGGCTATAACTAGAGCAGCCAGACATTGTATCTTGGTGCTCCAGCTTCAGCTGCTGGGTGCCGGCCTTCAAAGTGGAAATAATTCCTGCCTTCAGCACCTGGGGCCCTTGAAAGTTAGATATCATAGCTCTCCAGAATAGGCCTCCCGGTTTGAAAGCTTAGAGCAATAGGTTTCTGATTCTAAGGAGTTGAAGCCACCAACCTCTGATTCTCAGACCAATTTGAAGTCACTGGAGATAAAGCATGCCAAGAAGTGAACTACAGACTGTAAGAGGAAAAGACTAAACTTTTTGATTGTTCTCAATTTTAAAATTACTTTTGACATAATTATTTATTTATGTGCATACTCCAATACAGAGATTAGTCACAAGAGAATCAACTACATCTTAATGTTAATCTTCACTTCAAGTTACTAAAGACACTTCAAAGGAAAAACAAAAACAGCTTAAAAGGATATGTAACAACATAAGTTGTTCAACATCTTAGACAATCTGCAAGTAGTACAGCCACGTTACAAAATGTGTGGAATTTCTTACAAAATGAGATAGACATAAGCCATCAATCTTGGTGCTTAAGGCTAAACTATGTAATGTAAGATTCTTGAACACAAAGTCTTGCCTGTGAAAATCCATAGCAACTGTTTGCATAATTTGAAAAAAATGGGAATAATCAGGAAGTTTTCTTTCTCTCTATGCTCTTCCACAGTGACAGTGGGGACAGTTCTACATGTGATCTGTGGACAGATCCTATTCTCTTTCCCTCAATCTTTCTCAGTCACTGACTATTTCCATTTAACCTTAAGCTCTCGATTTCATCCCATCATCTGTTCGTAAATTTGCATTTCTATAATTTCTTGGAGACTATTGTGTATTATTCCAATTGTGTCCAGGCATCCATTATATGTAAAATCCTGCCCTCTCTGTCTTCATCATAAACCCTTAGGCAGTCAGAGCTTGCTACTGATTATAACAACTTTAAACTTATGTGTGGTAATACAAGGTTTGACCCATTGGGTTTTCTTGTATGAACCAGATTGATTCCAGAGATTAGTAAGTTTCTCTCGTGGCTTCATGGCAGGTTTTACTTGGGTGATTGATGAAAATAAACAAACAAACAAGCAAAGAGATGCCAGAACTCCATTGCTGCAATGTTTACATAATTGGCTAAAGCTTGATTGAGGCTTACCAAGGAATAATACAACTCAGTAGTGAGACATACATATATTTTTTTTTTTTTGTTTTTTCGAGACAGGGTTTCTCTGTGTAGCCCTGGCTGTCCTGGAACTCACTTTGTAGACCAGACTGGCCTCGAACTCAGAAATCCTCCTGCCTCTGCCTCCCAAGTGCTGGGATTAAAGGCGTGCGCCACCACCGCCCGGCTGAGACATACATATTTTTATCTTTATCTATAGTGTCTGCATCCTAATCCTAACCTTAGGAGGTCAGCATGTTTTAGTAAAAAGACACAGAAAGGTACAGACCCAAAAGAATCAATGGAGATCTTGCTATTTGTACTTTTCAAATAAACCCTTTAAGTTCTGGGACAGAAGCCTACTCTCAATGCTTCCAATTTGTGTCTGTTTTGAATTTTAAATGTATTTTAAAGTCTGATTGAACATAAGGTTGTTCATATGCATAAGGACCCATATGTTGTTTTGACATATATACATCCTCTCTGTGTGAATCAGCTTAGAAATATATACCTCCTTAGGAATTTGTCATTTCCTCATGGTGGAAATATCAAAAATACTTTTTGGAAGCTATTTGAAAATATAAACTGCAATATTCTTATCTTAACCAATCTTTTCAGTCTTTTTGAAGATAATTTCCTTTATATTTGAGATTAAAATATAATCATGTCATTTACTCTTATAATCCTGTTGCTCTCTCTTTATGTTTGAGGTATTATCCAATACCAAATGGTTAAAGCTTTCCTAGACTTTGTCTCATCCCATGAGACAAATAACATATCTATTGAACTTGTCTTTGTTTAGCTCATGGTTCATCTGTCATATTGATGAGGCTTTATGGATGTATCTTCAGATATTCCTAGAAATACAATTCAGTAAACTAGATATTTTCACATTATGACAATGACTGGAGTCTCTAGAAAATGCATACTATTCACTTCTTCAAAGGTAGAGCTATGACATTAAAACATGGATCAAGTGACCTTTGGAGAAAAACTTGTCTGTCCAATTCACTATGGACTGTTCTCATAATTGCAATATGAGAAAAACAGAATTTTGTTTTAACTTGCTTGGATTTTTCCATGTTTCGTTTTCACCTATTGATTGGCAACCTATTTTGAGATTCTTGGAATTAAACAATAATCAATTAAAGAGAAAAATGACCTGTTTTTCAAGTCTCAGAATCAGTTTCAGTTTCCTGGGCACACTTCCTTTGCTTTATTTGGTGTGTGTGGTCATTAACGTCTACACTTTTAAAGTGCAGTGGTGGGTATCACGGTGCTTGTCTGGCTTAGTTACTAGAATAAAACCTGTCTGAATATGGAGACCTGTTCCTTCTGGATGGTAATAAGATGTTTACTGCTGTGTCAATAATTAAGAAATACTTACTGCTTAGTATTTTCTCGAGTTTATGTAGTATAATGTATTTGATAGTGTTATATTAGAAATAACTTGACAAATTGTTGGAGGAATCCAGAGATAATTAATGGTGAGAGTTTTACTTCATCACTGCAATTTTAGTACACAACAATGCACTGGAAATGAATGAGTTAAGGAGAGAGAATATCCACAAATGATACTCACTAAGTTTGCATAGTTTTAATATAATAAAATGTTATACCTATGAACATAAATATGCAAAACAAATTTCCAAGGACATAAATATCTACCTATATCTACTATTTTTTATTTGAATGGGTAAGTTTAGTATAGTATAATAAAAGATAGATAATTTCCTTTTTTCTTAGATTTAATATGGCTTTCCTACAATTTACATTTCATTCAAACAGTATCAAGTTCAGAGATTTAATTGGCCTATTATTGAGGCAAAATAAGTAATTTTTCTTAGAAAAAGAGTACAAATCCTCTTTTTATTTTTTAACCTAATAAGCAGAAGCCAAAAAATGCTGCTGAGTTATGAGTAACTTACACCATTGCTGTGTAAGCAATAGCTTAAGTTTAAATGTAGAATAACAGTCTCTGCAGTGGCAGTGATAGTCAGTTCAGTGTGCAGCTGTTTTATTTTGGATCTAAATAGAAATTTTATTAAAATTTCATCATTTTAACATCTGATGCATTTCACATAAAATAATCCAAAAATATGCTACACTCTCTTCTGTTTATTCCAGGAAGTAGGGCAGAGCAGGAGCAGGGTATACTGTATTATTTTTTTTTTTGCTGAAATACTAAAATAAGTGTCTCTTTCATATACATATGCATACACACACACACACACACACACACACATAAGCACAAATTGCACTGTTTGCATAATGCTACTTGCTTGTATGCCTTTAGGGCTAGCCATTTGATATTGGATAATGGATTGTGTGCTTTTCCCTGAGATGGAATACACATACATACATACAGAATCTGTTTAAGAAAACAGCCTCAGTGATGCAGATATAACAAGATATGTGTATAGTACTAATTATGAATTATGCCCAATGCAGAACTGCTACCTGCCTCAATGGTTTATGCTCCCAAATGAAAGACACACATAGTCTTTACATATTAATCTACCTTAAGCAGCACAATAGCTGTTTGACTGCCTAACCTCCATGCTGTTAGAACTTACTTCTCACTGATAATTCTGAGTTACTACTTACTAATTTCTATGTTCTACCTTGGCTGCTCTTAACTCCAATTAGTCAGTTGACTGGGCCATGAAAACATGGCCCAGAGCCCAGGCCACTCTCCTCACTTGTCTATTCCATGGTACTCTCTGTGTCTCTCTTCTCCCCACAATCTCCTAAGGCATGGCCAACCTCCTCCTCCTTCTCCTCCTCCTCCAGATCCCAAGCCTGGGAATCCTAAAATCCTACCTCCTTCTGTCCTCCCCAGCTATTGCCTTCTGACATCTTTATTTACCAATCAGAACCAACTGGGGGCAGGTTCCCAGAAGTTATGTGCAGACTCTCTTGTGCAAATTTTTTTTGAGGGGGGGAACCAATTAGCATTGATACAAAAACATGCTATTTCCACAGACTTCACTCTCATGAAGGCTCCTTATCAGGATGACAAAAATCACATTTCTCAGAATGTCTCCTTATCTTTGATGTCTAAGAAATGCAGCTATGAGCTTGTGAGACCCTGTTCACAAGTCTCTATTCCAACTCATTCCTAAATCAATCAATCGATAAAATCTTTTCTTGTTGCTTAATATTTCCCTTCTCATTCTTAAATTTTAAACATCAACTTCTTATTGGTTTCACCCTTTCAAAACATACTCATGTCCTTTGCGGACTGGAAGTCTTTTACTTCCTCACATATGAAAATAGTCCAGCATGGAGATGGAGCTTGGTGAGCAGAAACTGAGAGGAGCAACAATTCTAAGCACTGTTGATTGTCAGCCAACCCTGTTCATATTGATTAGGTATTATGTGAAGGTTGATTTGCTGCCCTTGGTTCTGATGCATCTTGTATTGCTTCCCTTAGAATTGTATCTTTCCTTCGCATTCAGTGAATCTTCAAAGAGTCCATTTTATCATTGTAGTCATTTGTCACATAGACTACAGTGAAATCTATTCAGCTGTTTATCAATGAGATGGTTTGTCAGGGCTCAATAATCCTTAACCTCAGACTAGGGCACTCCTCCTGATACATGTCACACACACACACACACACACAATTACTCTGATCTCTTTCATATTTCTATTACAGTATGAATTCTATTTATGTTGTAATTTTTGTCCCTAGCTATAGATTATAATCTTTATGAGGGTCTTTGATTTTTTTTTTTTTTTTTGGTTTTTTGAGACAGGATTTCTCTGTGTAGCCCTGGCTGTCCTGGAACTCACTCTGTAGAGCAGGCTGGCCTCGAACTCAGAAATCTGCCTGCCTCTGCCTCCCAAGTGCTGGGATTAAAGGCGTGTGCCAACACTGCCCGGCTTTTTATTGCAGAAATATCCAGCACTTTTTGTAGGTTGTGCATTAACAATAAAGTACCAAAGCTGATGTGATGTATCATTTCATGTCATCCATTCCCTTCCTATTGCATTGTACTGACATAGAGCAGAATCCAAATTGTGGACATGAAATAAAAGAGTCATTTAAAAATGCATGTAGACTTTTACACAGTAATATATTATATCCTACAAAAAGAAGAACCATACTCAACATTCAGAATAATATTTAGGCTTCTTATCAGCTCACAGAAACCTTTTATAGAAAACCTGTTTGAACGGGAAGATATAATTTATAAATAATTTATGTTATGTGACAAATAAACAGGAAATTAAGGTTTAAGAGGGAGACAAAGTTGCTTGCAATAATGAGCATAAGGCCATACATTCAGGAACACACAGGCAACAAAACTGTCCATGATATGTTGAAAAAGAAAAAAGAAAAAACAGTAACTAAAAGGACACAAAGTTGTGTCAGAAAAGGAGCAGTATAGGTGGATCTTGGAGCTAGCATACAGGGAAGAGTATGATCAAGATAACTTGCATGTGAGTCTCAAAAAGTTAAGAAAAATAAATAAATCCATCAACACAGGAGTTGATGTTGTCATGTACTAAGTGCCAAAAAGAAGACTTCAATTAAATTATCTATAACAACAAGAAAATGACATCATATGGGATGAACTTTTTTTCCTAGAAATTATGATGATTTGAAGTGGGAGAAAGAAAAGGAAGTTATAGCAAGACGAGGTGAGAAGAGCTCTCTCTGCTTTCTCTGGTTTCAACAACGGTGGTAGGGGTTAGAAGTAGAGGAGTGTAGGCAGACTCCAAACCCAGAAAACACCCACCTCCCCAGGAAATACAGGTACACCTTCATATTAGCCCCTTGGGGTGTGTGTTAGACTTCTCACTTTGATTTTGAAATGGTCAATTTCCAGCCACAGTCTCATGCTGCTACAGTCATTTAGTTTTTCAAACCAGTTGAAGGCTTTTGTTAGTACTCTTCAGTATTCTATTTTTTCTAATTATTGTATGATTCCTCTCTTCAATCCTTTATTTGTAGCTCTGCAGGAAGACTTGATCATAATTATTCTGTCCTAAGGCTCTTAATACCTGTTCTTCAGATTTTTAGCCACAAGTAAAATTACCTGGATTTTGGTTAGCCACCTCTTCTCCCATTGGGGGAATCATTGAACCACCATTGTTTCAATCTAAGCAAGTTTTGCTCTCAACAATTATTTTATAATTGCTTCTTTAAAATGTGTTTGTTCTAAATATTTCTAGAGACAGAATCTACTACCTTGCTCATAATAGTCAAGTGCTCTATAACCCAGTCACATCTATCTCATTTCACACATATTTTCTTATGTTTAGGCCCTGGAAAGACATTTAAAATCAGATGTAGATTATTCTAAGTTAAAGGCAAGCTTTTCTGCAGATTGCCCATGAACACTTTGGATTTTAGTGATAATCTTTGCCTGCACTTTTCCAACATGTCTACTATGAGGGATTCATTTGTTTTTATTCATTATATGTGGATGCATCTGATGTAGGTGCTTGGCACTTCTGTAAGAATAGCTAAGACTCTTTCCTGTTGAGCCATTTTATACCACAATTTTTAAAGTTTAAATTACTATTGTGAAATTCCAAGATCAAAGAGGAGTTTTGATTAATTAAATTTTAAGTTTTGAATTTTAATAAACAATTGTCCCTTCCCCTTTCCCCCTTCCCAATCCTCTTATGCCCTCACAAATTAATACTTATTATTATCATTATAATTAATATCATTATTATTGTTACATATATGTATGTATAGTATATATACATAAATGTAGAGATGCAACTGACTAAATTCATTTGATGTTGCTTTTATGCATATGATTTCAAGGCTAGCTACTTTTTATTGTATAATAACCAATTGGGGCACTCAACCCTGAGAGGAACTAATTCTTTGTCACTCAGATAATATTAGTTGTCTCTAGCTCTTTGGGTGGGACCACATGATATTTCCCCCTATACTTTAGCATGTCTACTAGTATCGCTACTGCTCAGGTCATATTTAGGTAGCAATATAATTGATGTGTCATAGATGTAGCTTTTCTATCATTTCTAGGAGATTCAATCTCACAGCAGACTGGCTAGCCTCAAGGTTCTTACACTCCTCTTCCTCTACTTCTGCAATGTTCTCTGGGCCTTAGGTGCTGGATTTGTGTGAGTCAACCCATAGAAATACAAATGCTTCTTGTTTTTCTGGATTTCATACATCATTTTTAATTATTTCTTTTATTTTTGAGATTATAATTAAATTATTTCCACTTCCCCTTTCTTGCTCCAAAGTCTTCCATATACCTCCCCTATTCTTTCATATTCATGACTTTTTTGCATTAATTGTTGTTAGATGAACATCTGTTTAAATATATGCACATATATTTCTAATTCATAACCTGCCCTGTCTGTATGTTACTTGTATGTATGTTTTGGGGGCATTTTCTTCTTATATATGGCTTCTAAATCTAAATCTTCAGATATGAGGATATAACTTGGAATATAACTTCAGAAAATAGGTAAGTAGAAGGGTCATATGGAAGGAATGGGGAGGGTAATAGCAGGTTACAGCTGATATAAAGAACTAACTGGGAAAAACAGAGAGGAAGGCAATAGTTGGAGAGATGAAATGTAGGTCGATGGAAAAGAGAAGGACAAATATTACTCAAGACATTTGATAAAGCCTTTACCAATAATAGTATTTGGCTAAAAATAACATAATATGTACATATTGTGTACAGATTAAAGAAAGTTCTCCTACTTGGACTGATAGAAAGCAAGTAGCTTACTCTCTACATGAGCCATAGCTTAACAAAAATACGAATACATGACATAAGAAACCTCTATTCATATTGTCTGTTACTGTTGCCTTTGGTTGCTTTTCAATGGTTGAAGATGCCATCTGTTTTTTACAAAGAACTCAAAAGATTCGAGTTGGATTTGACTTGAAAGCCTCTAACCTATGGTCTAGCTTTCATGGTGCCAGAAATTACTGTTCAAACTGCCAGGGGAGGGAAGCAACAAAAGCTCCATATATCTGCAACACTTATGAAGCACAACAATGTCAAGATGTCCCCAAGGGTACAATAGAGCCACTCAATTCTGACAGTGACAAACAGGTGTCTAGTAGGACTTAGGGTCTACCCAACAAGACAGAAAACATGGCTGATAATAGAAACCTAACCAAATACCCAGAGTTGGGGACATCACAGATCTTAGAAGAGAACCTACTACTGTCACTTTACTAAGCCACTAACCACATTCTACATACTTATCCTTATACACATAGATAAGTGTAACTCTTCCCTCATATTATAGAAGCTTCTTTGGCAATAAATGGAGACCATTACAGAGAATCACAACAGATCATAACACAAAGATCAACTGATTGTGAGGAGCTCAGCCTCAAGGCATAAATCATCATAGAGGAAATATAAACAACACAGAACAACAGCATACTTGAATTGTAGCTTCAGATTTCTTTATGTGTAAATTACCTGTGCTTGTTTCTTAGTCATAATAAAGGATGTCTGAAAGCTTTGAAATTGATTTGTGAGATGGAGATGCAATGTGCTAACAGCTTGTAATATGTGAAGACCTCTAATGCCCTAGATATCAGGTAGAGAGTTGTATAAACTGTTTTAATTGTGAATACATTACTCGATAATCTAAGTCTAATTTCTAAGCCCAATTTGTCTTGTTCTATGGCCTGTTCAGATAAAAATTTTACTATGGCCCCTGCTCCAATGACTTTTAATGAACTTGTACATGAATGAGTCCATCATAACAAACCTGGATATTTTTAATATTTGGTGAATGTAACTGCCTAACTATAATTCCAGGGCTCAGAGGGTAGACAGGGATCCCTAGAGCTAGTCAGATATCTATACAAGCCACATACAAACACTCTGGTTTAACTCAAATTTCCTGTGGTGGTTTGCAAAGGTCTGGCTTTGTAGACTCCTGAGTTTGAATGCTTGACCCAGAGAGAATGACCTTATAGGAATATGCATGACCTGGTTGGAAGAAGTGTGTCACTGTTGAGGTAGGTTTCGAGGTCTTGTATATATTCAACCAATTCACAGTGTGTCTCTGTCTCCTCCTTACTGCCAATGGATCATGATGTAGAAATTTTGGTTCTATCCCTAGCACAGTATCAGCATATATGCTGTAATACTTTCTGCCATGATGATTATGGACTAAACATCTGAAACTGTAAACCAGCCCCAATTAAATGTTTTCCTTTATAAGAGTTGTTGTGGTCATGATGTCTCTTCACATCAATAAAACCCTAAACACTGCCTCAATGAATAACGTAGAAAGCAATATAAGAAGACTCCTAACAATAACTTTGGCCTTTCACATGCATATTTTCAAACATGAGTGCACACAGTTGTATAGATACTTGTGCAAAAAATATGTACACATACATGCACATCAAATACACATGTGCAAATGCAAAACAGAAACCAGTTTAATTGTATATGTCTTACCAGGGAAGATATGATTTGCTTTTGCATTCCTTATTAAAGTAGAAACTTTAATAAGTATGGAAAGAAATATTTCAACATATATCATTGCATCTTGTAGATTGAAATGCTTCTGAATATTTGCACATACTATTTCTGCTACTATTTATCTGAAAGTTTCATTTGTAAGAGTAGATGTAAGATAATAAAAAAAAAGATACATGGTGATACTGAATATCTTTGAGATTCTCAGCCCATTTCTCTCCTGAAACAATACAATGAAAGTTACTTTCTTCTGAAAGTGAACTTGTGCACAATCTATTAAAAGAGATTTCTTGGCAATCACAATGTAAGAGACACTCATCATGGGAACCAACATGTTTTCTAAACTCAAGCCAGGAGGAAAAAATGAAAAGAGTTCAGGAGGGAATAAGATTTTATTTTCTTTGTTCGGAATTCATGTTATAACTCCTCACACTCACAGATAAGTAATCATTTTCTGTTCAATAAAAGTTGTATAGTTAACAACTTTTTAGATTACAAAATGTGTGGTTTATTTAATCATCTAATAAAACTGCAAGGGAAGTATGTTTTTTCATTATTTTATGGGCAGGTGATTTACTGTTGATGTATAAATCAATAAAACATATATTGAAAGTATAAAACTCTAATAATTAATGTGTATACAAATGTACATGTATGAATGAATGCAACTACATGTGCACACACTCATGTGGTGAAGCCAGAGGACATGCAGAGGTGTCAATACATAGGTAACATCCACCTTTTTTGAGACAGTCTCTTGTTGGCCACAAACTTATAAAGTAGGCTAAGCTGGCTGGCCATTTGAGGCACAGGGATTTATTTGTCCACAGGATTAAGTGAGCAGTTCAGAGAGGAAAGGTAACTGATCATAGTTAGAGTTGAGGGTAGATTGTGTGCTGACAGAGTAGCTATAGTATAGAAATATACCATTCATTCAGGACAACACATACTTTTCTTCAAATAAGAGGGACATAACTCTGTGGACAAGTCCCTACCTGTTTTTGGCTTATTAACTGCAAATTCACAATAAAGAGGAACTAAGTTTAAAATGCCTCTTTAAAGTTTTTTTGTCTTAAAGACCACATGGTAGTGAACTGTTTTTTCTGGTCTAGCCCAGGAAGAAGGCCGCTAATGGTTTGACTGGAATAGTTTGACATGTTTGCATTTGATAACTGAACTTGATTTATCTACAATATGTGGCTTTTACAGGAGTATAAAATTTAAGACAGTGAATATATTATGAATCATTTGAGGAAGATTCACTGAAAAAAATCCTGTATGCACTTTATTGTGTCGGATTGAGGGACAAACCATGTATGCTTTAAGTAACAGCTGGAGGGAACAAGGCTATCCAAATTTGTTGAAGTCCAAATAATCACGCCAAAGGCACTATCTTAAGACATACTGGTGCAGAGTTTAGTGGATGTCTTGTTATTTTCTGGTCTGTCTGTAGGACAGTTTCATTATTATGCCTTTATTCCACACTTTTGGAACCGAAATACTTATTCTATGTCACTGCATGTTAGGCATATATAACTTATATGCCTTCATTTTACAGGGACTCAGCTCTAAGGAATTGCTTTAGGTCTTAGGAGGTATTTTTGAATATTTGCATAATGCTGGTACTGTTAATATTACTGGGATTTTTTTTTTTTTTTTGAAGTTTGACTGAGTGAATTCTGCCTAATGAGATAGCCTTATGCCTATGAGTGTCAGGGGTGTAACGGTAGAGTTTGGATGTAAAACATCTCAAACAGTGTGGTGAATACTCTGGGTTGTCAACCTAACTATACATCTGGAATTACCTAAAACACAGACAAATGGGCACACCTCTGAGGGATTTCCTTGTTCTTTAATTAAATCATTTGGTGTGGAGACACCAATCTCAATCTTTACAGTGGGAAGACCCAGATCTCTCTCAATGCAGATCATTTTATGTGAAAGCAGCCACATTTAATCTGGGCCACAGGTTCTGGCTGCTTACATAAAATGCGTGGAAGAAGGAAGCTTGCTTTCTTTGCCTGCTCATTCTGGCTTTTGGTAGCAAATCTATTCCTTCACTGGCATTTGAGACTACTTCTTTGGGATTCTATTCTAAAAGCTCTGTTCCTCTAATGGACCCTGACTAATACAGACAGGCTCATGTGTTTGAGCTCTTGTTTCCAGCTTGTATTTTGGGGGGAAGTATTCAAGTATTTTGGAGGTGAATATTAACTGGAAAAGTTGGATGTCTGAGATATGGGTCTTGGGATTTGTAGCTTATATCCACTTTGGCCTTGCTTCTGTTTCTTGATGTATAAGATGTGAACAAGCTGACTCATGGTCCAGTCCTCATGGCCACACTTTATTTTTGCTGCAGTGTTCACCTACAGTAAAATGAAATGTATTTTCCCCATGTATTTCTCCTAAACTCTCTTTATCATATTAGTACACTGTGGTTTTTTTTCCACTGGAATGTTCAGTTGAGTTTTATGGATACTTAGAACAATTTATTATGATTTTCTCTTTTAGGAAGGTTAGCTGGTGAATTACCTTGAATGTCAAATGCAGAATCACTCTGTATATCTGAAAACAAACTAATTATGAGATATTAGTGTTGTCAATATTACGGATTTTGCTTGTTTGTATTCAGTCTATTCATGTTAGGCTGATATGAGAAAACTGTCAAAATTTTATGTTTTTACTAAAGTCCTTATTAGGTTTGAAACTACATTTGATGCAGGCCTCAGAAGATTAATTATAGTGGGAGGATTAACTTCTCTCCTTTTTATTTTTTCTGGAAAAATGTACTAGCTGCTGTTATTGTTTGCATGTGTGTTCTGCACCAGAGATGTCACCTCCTGGCCTGTGTCCATATTCCCCAAAGTGATTGGTTATTGTATCTATTAGATAAGGATTTATTTTCTTTAACAGATGTCAGACCAATTTTTTACTACTCTGTCAGATTTGATCAACTGTGGCTTTAAGGGATTTTATTTACTTTATCTAATTTTAATTGATTGATTTTTGTATTGTCAATTAGTTTTGTTATATTGATTTATGCTATCATACTGACAATTTTGTTTCTTTTTTTTTTTAATTTAATTTAATTTTATTTTTTTAATTTACATTCCAAATCACTTCCCCTTTCCCGTTTCCTCCCTCCCCGAAAGTCCCATAAGCCCCCTTCCCTCCCTCTTTTCTCCGTTCAACCCCCTCTCATTACTCTGTCCTGGCGTTCCCCTACATCCAGTCTTTCCAGGACCAGGGGTCTCTCCTTCCATCTTTTTAGAAATCTATTGATATGCTGATTGTGTCTAGGGTATTCTGAGATTCTGGGTCAATATCCCCTTATCAGTGACTTCATACCATGTGTGATCTTTTGTGATTGGGTTACCTCACTAAGGATGATATTTTCAAGTTCTGACCATTTGCCTAGGAATTTCGTGAATTCATTGTTTTTAATTGCAGAGTAGTATTCCATTGTGTAAATATACCACATCTTCTGAATCCATTCCTCCGTTGAGGGACATCTGGGTTCTTTCCAGCTTCTGGCAATTATAAATAAGGCTGCTATGAATATAGTGGAGCATGTGTCCTTATTGCATGCAGGTAAAGTCTCTGGGTATATGCCCAGGAGTGGTATAGCCGGATCCTCCGGAAGTGTCATGCCCAGTTTTCTGAGGAGCCGCCAGACTGCTTTCCAGAGTGGTTGTACCAGCCTGCAATTCCACCAGCAGTGGAGGAGTGTTCCTCTTTCTCCACATCCTCGCCAACAACTGCTGTCTCCTGTGTTTTTGATCTTAGCCATCCTGACTGGTGTGAGATGGAATCTCAGGGTTGTTTTGATTTGCATTTCCCTAATGACTAAGGATGATGAACATCTCTTTAGGTGCTTCTCAGCCATTAGATATTCTTCAGGTGAGAACTCTTTGTGTAGCTCTGTACCCCATTTTTTAATAGGGTTACTTGCCTCTCTGGAGTTTAACTTCTTGAGTTCTTTGTATATCTTGGATATTAGCCCTCTGTCGGATGTAAGGTTGGTAAAGATCATTTCCCAGTTAGTTGGTTGCCGCTTTGTCTTTTTGACGGTGTCTTTTGCCTTGCAAAAACTTTGTAATTTAATGAGGTCCCATTTGTCTGTTCTTGATCTTAGAGTATAAGCTATTGGAGTTCTGTTCAGGAAATTCTCCCCTGTGCCCAGTATGGTATAGTGGTTAAGAGGTTGGACTGCCATGCGAAACCCTACAGGTTCAAATCCCACTTCTACAATATAGAACTGATTAATGACAATTTTGTTTCTAATGTGATGTGTTTAATACAGCGCTTGGTTTTGACACGTTTTATTCTTTCATTTTCAATTTTCTTTTTTTTTTTAATTTTATTTTATTTTATTTTTTTAATTTACATTCCAAATCACTTCCCCTTTCCCGTTTCCTCCCTCCCCGAAAGTCCCATAAGCCCCCTTCCCTCCCTCTTTTCTCCGTTCAAACCCCTCTCATTACTCTGTCCTGGCGTTCCTCTACATCCAGTCTTTCCAGGACCAGGGGTCTCTCCTTCCATCTTTTTAGAAATCTATTGATATGCTGATTGTGTCTAGGGTATTCTGAGATTCTGGGTCAATATCCCCTTATCAGTGACTTCATACCATGTGTGCTCTTTTGTGATTGGGTTACCTCACTAAGGATGATATTTTCAAGTTCTGACCATTTGCCTAGGAATTTCGTGAATTCATTGTTTTTAATTGCAGAGTAGTATTCCATTGTGTAAATATACCACATCTTCTGAATCCATTCCTCCATTGAGGGACATCTGGGTTCTTTCCAGCTTCTGGCTATTATAAATAAGGCTGCTATGAATATAGTGGAGCATGTGTCCTTATTGCATGCAGGTAAAGTCTCTGGGTATATGCCCAGGAGTGGTATAGCCGGATCCTCCGGAAGTGTCATGCCCAGTTTTCTGAGGAGCCGCCAGACTGCTTTCCAGAGTGGTTGTACCAGCCTGCAATTCCACCAGCAGTGGAGGAGTGTTCCTCTTTCTCCACATCCTCGCCAACAACTGCTGTCTCCTGTGTCTTCAAGTCTCTGAAGAAAGAAATTGAAGAAGACCTCAGAAGATGGAAAAATCTGCCATGCTCATGGATTGGCAGGATTAATATAGTAAAAATGAGCATCATACCAAAAGTAATACACAGATTCAATGCAATCCCCATCAAAATCCCAACTCAATTCTTCATAGAGTTAGAAAGAGTAATTCAAAAATTCATCTGGAATAACAGAAAACCCAGAATAGCTAAAACTATTCTCAAGAGTAAAAGAACCTCTGGGGGAATCAGTATCCCGGACCTCAAGCTGTACTACAGAGCAATAGTGTTAAAAACTGCATGGTATTGGTACAGTAACAGACATGTAGATCAATGGAACAGAATTGAAGACCCAGAAATGAATCCACACTCCTATGGTCACTTGATCTTTGACAAAGGAGCTAAAACCATCCAGTGGAAAAAAGATAGCCTTTTCAACAAATGGTGCTGGCTCAGCTGGAGGTCAACATGCAGAAGAATGCAAATTGACCCATCCTTATCTCCTTGCACTAAGCTCAATTCTAAGTGGATCAAAGATCTCCACATAAAACCAGACACACTGAAACTAATAGAAGGGAAACTAGGGAAGAACCTTGAACATATGGGCACAGGGGAGAATTTCCTGAACAGAACTCCAATAGCTTATACTCTAAGATCAAGAACAGACAAATGGGACCTCATTAAATTACAAAGTTTTTGCAAGGCAAAAGACACCGTCAAAAAGATAAAGCGGCAACCAACTAACTGGGAAATGATCTTTACCAACCTTACATCCGACAGAGGGCTAATATCCAAGATATACAAAGAACTCAAGAAGTTAAACTCCAGAGAGGCATGTAACCCTATTAAAAAATGGGGTACAGAGCTACACAAAGAGTTCTCACCTGAAGAATATCTAATGGCTGAGAAGCACCTAAAGAGATGTTCATCATCCTTAGTCATTAGGGAAATGCAAATCAAAACAACCCTGAGATTCCATCTCACACCAGTCAGGATGGCTAAGATCAAAAACACAGGAGACATTTTCAATTTTCTATTGAAGTCCATTTTAAAAATATATTTTGTCATGGTCACAACCAAGTCATATGCTATGAAACAACATTGAACTATTCCTATATTCCATTGCTCAATAGTACAGATTTTGAAGCCAATGCACTATTTTGTCATTTCGTTGAATAATATTTCTTCTGTTTATACACAAGAAATATGTTAAAGTGCACCAACAGATGCTTGGGACTATAGAAGTACCAGACCTTCTAATTAAACACTCTTCCCACATTTATTAAATACATTATGAATTGTGAGGAACAGTAGCAAAGCTAGCCACTGTCATGGGCACAAGTCTTACCTTACTGTCAACCTTTGCAGCGCAACACATGCTTATGTATCCTGATCTTCCCTTTTCACTGAAAAAGTACTTCACAGCTTCTGTTTTTGCCATGTCAGTCATAGGCACCACTACTCTTTTGTGGGGCTGTGGGTTGAGAAGGACTTTTACAACGTAAAATAAAGGTTGCTTTCACAGCCATATAGGATGTGGCAGTGGTTATGAAAACAAAGATGGTACTTATGGGACTAACACCAAGTAGATGGAGAACACTGTATGGGACAAAGGCACGCCTACTTCTGCCTTAGTTAGAGTTTTATTGCTGTGAAGAGACTCCATGACAAGTATTATAAAGGAAATCATTTAATTGGGGCTGGCTTACAGTTTTAGAGGTTTAGTTCATTGTCATCATGTTGGGAAGTATGGCAGCATGCAGACAGACATGGTGCTGGAAGAGGAGCTAAAAGGTTTACATCCTGATCACCAGGCAGCAGGACGGAAGATTTACTTGAATTTCTGAAACCTCAAAGTGTTACATTTCCCCGTAAACAAAGCCACACCTCCTAATACTGCCACTCCATATGGACTAAGTATTCAAACACATGAGTCTATGGGAGACATTCCTATTCAAACAACCACAACATCCTAGAGAAATGGGTGGCTCACATCTTAGCAAAGTAGTGTGTGGCAGAGCTGGTCACATGATTCATTAGACTTCTCAGGATGGTATGGAAATGAAAACAAGAGAATTGTTCACTTCTGGAATTTTCCATTTGTAATTTCAGATTTTGTAACTAAAGTTATGGAACCTAAAAGAACAGATAAATAAAACATTTTGCAGCGGAATCATTATGTATTAATTATCAGAAATTAAATTATAGAGGTACAGATGCATGCATGGGCATATTATGCAATATATTACATTCCATATTATAAAACATTATGTTATGATGTTTATTATCTAATTAAATGTGTTAAAGTATTAGTTGTATTGCTTTATAGTATTCCAATTTCCATATGTTTAGTACCATTATTTATCCAACAATTTTCATAATCATATGCATTTAGAGTATCACAATTTATTATTCTAATTTTCCTGCTCTTAGCATATTTGCCAGTCTTTTTTAAAATGATGAGCTATCTTCATAACTCAGTACAGAATGTCAGAATGGCTGTGTCAAAATGCATAACTTTGTAGTGTTTCTCTAATAAATAAATTTATTTCTCTCTAATGCTGAATAATCTGAGGCACACAAAAGGCAAGCTACCTTTTGTCAGACTGGTAACAAAACATGGTTATTTGATCCTTATTTTTAATAAGTTGCTCACTGTTTAGTTCCGAACAAATGTCTGTTTGCCACAGAGAGGGTGCCAGTGTCAGACCAAAGAAATGTTGCCACCCACTTCCAAATAAGGGACACATAGTTTACTGCGGTTACTTACGGAAGTGTGCACCACACAAAGGTAACTACATAGCTAAAATGTACCCATCAAGGATAATGTGTATAAAAGAGCCATCCCAGGATCTCCCAGCATGCCTTGCAGGCAATTGAGTAGGAGTTTCCTCTCTACAGCACTGCTTTTGTATAACTTTGATGCAGAGCCTTGTTGGAGGTTGTAAATCTCAAGGGATTGTAAGGGTTGTTTCTTTTAGAAGGTCTTCTAGAATTTTGTGTGACTCTCTCCCACTTTGGGGATGCTCTGTTTCAATTAAGAAGAGATAGCTCTCTGGCATTTGCTTTTATGCAATTTTATTAAAAGATATGCAATTTTTATCACAGAAAAATTATACACATTAGAGTGGAAGTGGAATTTGAATACAAGACACAAATGTTATGAGATTCACATCAATGTTGTTGCAGAGATGGTCTAGTTCTTGCGCTCTTGCAAAAGACCTGAGTTGGTTTTCTAGCATCCAAGTTGGATGAATTGCAGCAGCTTGTGACTCTAGCTCTATAAGGGTACCACTCATAAACATGTATGCTCTCTCCTCTCTTTCTCTCTCTCTCTCCTCTCTCTCTACCTTCTTTCTGTCTCTCTGTTTCATACACACACACACACACACACACACACACACACACACACACACACACACACACACACCTTACTACCATCAACACCATCACCACACTTAAAATAAAACAAATGTTTTTAAAAAGCAGTTCCTATGTTTTTTATTCTCAAGACAGTACATCTTAGAAAATAATTTATGAATCTGTGACTTAAGACCTTTTAAATATGGCGGCAGATTTCTAATATGTCGATATTATTTTTAAAAACTAAACATTAAACTGGAAATATCTGCAGATGGCAAGTCATTTACTGAAACAGGAAAAATATATGAATCCTGAGGGATCTTCTGACCCACTAACAGTGGGACATAGACCTACATTGAATAGTAATTGAGAGCTATTACTAAGATAATTAGAAAACGGATCTGCTGCAGAGGGGTTAGACCTTAGCTTCTGAATTTATTAAGAAACAGATTCTGATCTGTGAATGAAAAGGACTCAAAGTTCATTAATACCACAACCTCAACATCTGCCTGCCACAGGGAAGATAATGATTTAGTGAAAATTAATCTCACCTCTTCAAGGCAGCAGGATTTCTCAGACAATTACAACATTGGCATATATTTCCATACCACATTACTTACAATTTAAAGATAAGTGTTCCTTGACATTTCACGAACAATAGGTATTAAGAAAAAAGGTATTTGGGGAAAGCTGTTTTTCTCTAACTTTTAATTAGAAAAGTCTTTTTTTCCTGTGCAATCTCTTTCCAGTTTTCCTTATTGTCCTTCCACAAAAATAGTGTAATATTCTGAAAGAGCCACTGACCAACACCAAAATAACAGGACTATCAGAGGAGATATTGTAAAAACTAAACAAAAAGCAAAGAAGAAAACATCCTTTCAAACTGATATTATTTATTTCAATCTTTCCAATAGTCCCCATTATATGGCTAGGTGTCTTAAGGCTACCATTTTCTTTGTATTTGAGGCTATTTTCTCTTCCAATGTAACACTTTCTTGCTTGGGGAGAGTTTTTTTTTTTTTTTAAAGAATCATCCAATTGCTTGGTATTGGCTAACCTTTTCTTTTTAGATTACAGAGTAACTTTCTGTTGTGTTGGCTTTGTCTCCAATATGGTGGCACCTATCACCTGCAGAACATGTGAATTTTGATAAACTTTTAGCTATTAAAACTAATGGTATTATTAATACCTCTGCAAAATTCTATATTATATATTTTTATTGATTAAATTAAGATGGTTGTAGTCTATGGCTTCCATCCTTCAACATGTTGAAGAACTATCACTCCCAAAGGCAGAAGACACAATTGTATTTGTGCCACATGCCAGTAGCATTTGCTGTCTTTTAATGCTTTTAAACAATTATAAATAACTGCCTACATAGTGACAGCATTTCATGGTGATTTCACCTTTCATTTTCTTAATGACTGCTGAGACAGAATATCTTTTCATGTGCTTGATGAAGTAATTACTCAAAATGTTTATTCATGTAGCTCCGTTTTTGTTTGAGACAGGGTGTCACTACATAGGCCAGGCTGACCTGGAACTCCCAGTGTTCTGTCTGTCTATCTTTCCTGAGTGCTGTGTTAATGGCATGTGCTTTTTATTTATTTGTTTGTTTATTTATTTTAGTTTGAAGAATCTAATTTTCTTTATTTATTTTATTTATTGATTTTTTTAAATTGCTTACCTTACTTTCTGCTCACTGCCTCCCACACAGTCACCCTATCCTGCAATTTCTTTCCCATTCCTCCTCCCAGTGGATATCCCCCAATCCTGACACATCAAGTCTCATTCAGGCTAGGTGTATCCTCTCCCACTGAGGCCCCACAAGGCAGCCCATCTAGAAGAAGATATTCTATTGACAGGCAATACCTTTTGGGATAGCCTCTTCTCCAGTTGTTCAGGACCCACGTGAAGACCAAGCTGCACACCTGGTACATATGTATGGGGAGGTCTAGGTTCAGCCTGGGTGTGTTCTTAGATTGGTGTTTCAGTCTAAGAAAGCCTCACGGATCCAAGTTAGTAGACTCTGTTCATCTTCTTGTTGAGTTCCAATCCCTTTCAGGGACTGTAATCCTTCCACCTATTCTTCCATAAGAGTCCCCAAGTTTTATCTACTGTTTGGCCATGGGTGTCTGAGTCTCCTGTTGGGTGGAGTCTCTCAGAGGCTATGCTAGACTCCTGTCTGAAAGCATAACTGAGTATCATTAATCATGTCAGGCAGAGATTGGTGCTTGCCTCTCAGATGGATCTCAAGTTGTGTAGGTTTTGGTTGGCCATTCCTTCAGTCTCTGCTCCATCCCTTGTCCTCACATTTCTTCTAGATGGGATAAATTTTGGGTCGAATATTTTGTGGATGAAATGGTATCTCTGCCACTCCACTAGCGTTCCTGACTGGCAACAGGAGGTGGTCTCTTCAGGTTCCATATCCCTAACACCTATGAGTCATAGCTAAGGTCACCCCCGAGGATTATTTGGTGCCTATCTTATCTGAAATCTCTGTCATGTCCTTGAGATATCCTCCACCAGACCCCCATCATTTGCAGATTTCCATTCATTCTCATGGCCATCTGGTCATTTCTCCTGACCCTCCCCACATATGATCCAGACACACAGCACCATTCTCCTCCCCATTCCCTGTCCTATCCAGTTCCCTTCCTCAATCTGTCTCTTATGACTATTTTATTGTCCTTTCTAAGTGAGATTCAAGCATCTTCAACTGTGGCTTCTTGTTTAGCTTCTTTGGGTATTTATTTATTGATTGATTGAATGAATGAATGAATGAATGAATCATTCATTCATTTTGGTTTAAAAAATCTTGAAAGCCACTTATATTGTTATATAAGTCTTAGCAGAAATGTCGTGGAAATATTTTTTTGCAAGCAATAATCCATTAAACTGAATTACCAAGATCAGAATCTTAATTTTTCTAAATTACAAATTATATTACACTTCTTTTTTTTTTTTACAAAGAAAAGAAAGATCAATGGTGACTCTCACTAGATTGCAAATGTTATGTATTCCATGGAGGCCGAATTAGTACCCACTCCATTCCAGGCTCTTGAGCTGGTACCAAGCAAACAACTCAAAGAGGGGGAAATACTATGTCTGCCCCCCAAGCCTGGAACAAGAGGTCACACTCACAGAGAAGTGAGTGCCATGAATGACTACATCTGTTTTACTAGAAATATGTTTTTCCTGGTGCTGAGGACAGAACCAGAGCCTTATGCATCCTTAGCCCATGCTCTGAGACACACGCTCAGCCATAGATTGAATGTTTTAATATACTAAACCTAAGATGGCCACCCTGTAGTACTTCCATCCAATTTCGATATTGTGGATCAGCTGCACAATCTTTTTGTTTTTGAGGTGTTTTTTTTGTTTTAATTTTATTTTATTTTCTAAGATTTTTTTATTTACACTCAAACTCATTTCCCCTTTCCCGTTTCCTCCCTCCCCGAAAGTCCCATAAGCCCCCTTCCCTCCCTCTTTTCCCCATTCAACCCTCTCTCGCTTCTCTGTCTTGGCAAAAAAAGCACAGGTCCAGATGGTTTTAGTGCAGAATTCTATCAGACCTTCAAAGAAGACCTAACACCAATACTCTTCAACTGTTCCACAAAATAGAAACAGAAGGAACACTACCTAACTCGTTCTATGAAGCCACAATTAAGCTAATACCAAAAGCACACAAAGATCCGACAAAGAAAGAGAATCTCAGGCCAATCTCTCTTATGAATATCAATGCAAAAATACTCAATAAAATTCTTGCCAACTGAATCCAAGAACACACCAAAACGATCATTCACCATGATCAAGTAGGCTTCATCTCAGGGATGCAGGGATTGTTCAATATAAGGAAATCCATCAATGTAATCCACTATATAAACAATCTCAAAGAAAAAAAACACATGGTCATCTCATTAGATGCTATATTACACTTCTATGACTACAGTTTTGGTTTAGTTTCATAAATATTTGAAAATTTCTCAACCATATAATTTTCTTTACAAAGTTGATAATTTCATATTTTGTGCTTATCTCTATTTCTCAATTTTTGTGTTAATGTTTAGACATCATTAAAATCTAGTTTTAAACAATCAACATCTACTTTTTCATCAGCCCTTAGTAAAATGCCATCTTTGTTGCTGTGTTCTTTTTTCTGTTGAAATTCAATGCACTCTAAAAAACACTGGTCTAGACCAATTTCAGGTTTTATTTTAGGTAAAATAATTTATTTGTCTTTGTAGAATTTCATATTGTCCTAACTCATGACATTTCTCCTGTCCCTCCCCATATCTGATCCTATAACTAATACAAACATTTTTACATTGTAAGTTAAGCCTTATAATGTTATTCTTTTTTAAGACAATTTTTTTATATCTTAGGTACTGTTAGGTTCACATACAATTTAGATTCAGGTCCTTGATAGATACAAAGAGTTCATTTGCTTATGTTTTCAAACTTTTAACTTATATTATTAATATTCAGAAATGTTCAGTGTGGAAGATTTAAAATATTTTATGATATTTACTGCTTGGTTTTTGTCAATGGAGAGGAAAGAGTCTATTTAACTTAGTCATTCACATCACAATTTATCATCAAAGGAAGTCAAGACAGAAAATCAAACTCACCAGGAACCTATAGAAAAGACTAATTCAGAGGCCAAGGAGGGTGCTGCTACTAGGCTTGCTCCTCATAGCTTGCTCAGCATGTTTTCTTATAGAATTTAGGACTATTTTCCCAGGGGTGTCCCAACCCCAATTGGTACCTCTACAATGATACCTGTCTCAGCTATGGTTATAATTGCTGTAATGAAATAACATGACCAAAAGCAACTAGGGGAAGAAATCAATTTAACTCACAGTCATATATAACAGTTCATTATCCTGCAAGGGCAGGAACTCAAACAGGGCAGAAGTTTGGAGGTAGCAGCTAATGCAGAACACATGGAGGTATTGGGGGCTGACAGGCCAACTGTCAGCTACATAGACAGGCCGCCCCTCCCCTCGAGTGAAACTCCTGACCTTCCTGATGGAACATCAAGGTCAAGATAAAAATCTGTGACCTTCCTGGGAAAAACCGCAGAACGTCCCAGGCACCCGACCCAGGGCTTGGCCCATAGCTCACTTCCCCCTAGGTTCCCCTCCCAGCCTCCTCATTCCTACTGCTTAAAACTTGCTGCCTATAAAACCATACAAAGAATCAACAAAACGAGGAGTTGGTTCTTTGAGAAAATCAACAAGATAGATAAGCCCTTAGCCAGACTAACCAGAAGGCACAGAGATAGTATCCAAATTAATAAAATCAGAAACAAAAAGGGAGAGATAACAACAGAAACTGAGGAAATTCAAAAAATCATCAGATCCTACTACAAAAACCTGTATTCAACACAACTAGAAAATCTTGAGGAAATGGACAATTTCCTTGACAGATACCAAGTACCAAAATTAAATCAGGATCAAATAGACCATCTAAACCATCCTATAAGCCCTGAAGAAATAGAAGTGGTCATTGGAAGTCTTCCAACCAAAAAAAGCACAGGTCCAGATGGTTTTAGTGCAGAATTCTATCAGATCTTCAAAGAAGACCTAACACCAATACTCTTCAAACTGTTCCACAAAGTAGAAACAGAAGGAACACTACCCAACTCGTTCTATGAAGCCACAATTACACTAATACCAAAAACACACAAAGATCCGACAAAGAAAGAGAATCTCAGGCCAATCTCTCTTATGAATATCAATGCAAAAATACTCAATAAAATTCTTGCCAACCGAATCCAAGAACACATCAAAACGATCATTCACCACGATCAAGTAGGCTTCATCCCAGGGATGCAGGGATGGTTCAATATAAGGAAATCCATCAATGTAATCCACTACATAAACAATCTCAAAGAAAAAAAGCACATGGTCATCTCATTAGATGCTGAGAAAGCATTTGACAAAATTCAGCATCCTTTCATGCTAAAGGTCTTGGAAAGATCAGGAATTCAAGGCCCATATCTAAACATAATAAAAGCAATTTACAGCAAACCGGTAGCCAGCATCAATCTAAATGGAGAGAAACTTGAAGCAATCCCACTAAAATCAGGGACTAGACAAGGCTGCCCTCTCTCTCCATATCTTTTTAATATAGTACTTGAAGTTCTAGCTAGAGCAATTAGACAACAAAAAGAGGTCAAAGGGATACAAATTGGAAAGGAAGAAGTCAAACTATCACTATTTGCAGACGATATGATAGTATACTTAAGCGACCCAAAGAACTCCACCAGAGAACTCCTACAACTGATAAATGACTTCAGCAAAGTGGCCGGATATAAAATCAACTCAAGCAAGTCAGAAGCCTTCCTATACTCAAAGGATAATCAGGCTGAGAAAGAAGTAAGAGAAATAATACCCTTCACAATAGCCACAAACCATATTAAGTATCTTGGCGTGACTCTAACCAAACAAGTGAAAGATCTGTATGACAAGAACTTCAAGTCTCTGAAGAAAGAAATTGAAGAAGACCTCAGAAGATGGAAAAATCTGCCATGCTCATGGATTGGCAGGATTAATATAGTAAAAATGAGCATCTTACCAAAAGTAATACACAGATTCAATGCAATCCCCATCAAAATCCCAACTCAATTCTTCATAGAGTTAGAAAGAGCAATTCAAAAATTCATTTGGAATAACAGAAAACCCAGAATAGCTAAAACTATTCTCAAGAGTAAAAGAACCTCTGGGGGAATCAGTATCCCGGACCTCAAGCTGTACTACAGAGCAATAGTGTTAAAAACCGCATGGTATTGGTACAGTAACAGACATGTAGATCAATGGAACAGAATTGAAGACCCAGAAATGAATCCACACTCCTATGGTCACTTGATCTTTGACAAAGGAGCTAAAACCATCCAGTGGAAAAAAGATAGCCTTTTCAACAAATGGTGCTGGTTCAACTGGAGGTCAACATGCAGAAGAATGCAAATTGACCCATTCTTATCTCCTTGCACTAAGCTCAATTCTAAGTGGATCAAAGATCTCCACATAAAACCAGACACACTGAAACTAATAGAAGGGAAACTAGGGAAGAACCTTGAACATAGGGGCACAGGGGAGAATTTCCTGAACAGAACTCCAATAGCTTATGCTCTAAGATCAAGAATAGACAAATGGGACCTCATTAAATTACAAAGTTTTTGCAAGGCAAAAGACACTGTCAAAAAGACAAAGCGGCAACCAACTAACTGGGAAATGATCTTTACCAACCTTACATCCGACAGAAGGCTAATATCCAATATATACAAAGAACTCAAGAAGTTAAACTCCAGAGAGGCAAGTAACCCTATTAAAAAATGGGGTACAGAGCTAAACAAAGAGTTCTCACCTGAAGAATATCTAATGGCTGAGAAGCACCTAAAGAGATGTTCATCATCCTTAGTCATTAGGGAAATGCAAATCAAAACAACCCTGAGATTCCATCTCACACCAGTCAGAATGGCTAAGATCAAAAACACAGGAGACAGCAGTTGTTGGCAAGGATGTGGAGAAAGAGGAACACTCTTCCGCTGCTGGTGGAACTGCAAGCTGGTACAACCACTCTGGAAAGCAGTCTGGCGGTTCCTCAGAAAACTGGGCATGACACTCCCGGAGGATCCGGCTATACCACTCCTGGGCATATACCCAGAGGCTTTACCTGCATGCAATAAGGACGCATGCTCCACTATGTTCATAGCAGCCTTATTTATAATAGCCAGAAGCTGGAAAGAACCCAGATGTCCCTCAACAGAGGAATGGATTCAGAAGATGTGGTATATCTACACAATGGAATACTACTCTGCAATTAAAAACAATGAATTCACGAAATTCCTAGGCAAATGGTCAGATCTTGTAAATATCATCCTTAGTGAGGTAACCCAATCACAAAAGAACACACATGTTATGTAGTCACTGATAAGGGGATATTGACCCAGAATCTCGGAATACCCTAGACACAATCCGCATTTCAAAAGATTTCTAAAGAAGATGGAAGGAGATACCCCTGGTCCTGGAAAGACTGGATGTAGGGGAACGCCAGGACAGAGAAACTAGAGGGGGTTGAATGGAGAAAAGAGGGAGGGAAGGGGGCTTATGGGACTTTCGGGGAGGGAGGAAACGGGAAAGGGGAAATGATTTGGAATGTAAATTAAAAAAAAATAAAATAAATAATAAAAACAAAAAAAAAACTTGCTGCCTGTGTGGCAATAAACGAGACCTTGACAACAGAACCTTGCTTGGTCTCCTTCTTTTCTCCCTCCCTTGACCCTCAGGTAACGCCTCTTCGGGACCCTGAATAACTAGACCTGCTGGACGGGTCATGGAGGGGTACTGCTTGCTGGCTTGTCCTTATGGCTACTTAGTCTACTTTCTTACACAACCCAGGGCCATCATCAGCCCAGGGTAGTCATTACCCCCAAGAAGCTGGGCCCCCATTGAGTCCCCATTCATTACTAATTGAGAAATTACCCTAAAGAATTGACTACAGTCCAATCATATAGAAGTATTTTATTTTTAATTGAGATTCTCTTCTCTCAGATGACTTTGGCTTGTTTAAAGTTGACATAAAACTAGCTAGCACAAAACTCCTAAACAAAAGCCTGAATAAATATTATAAAAGAGGGATTGTTGTTGGAAATATTGCAATAGTCATAGTGTCAGGATATCTGCTCTGAGACAGTGACTTCTATTATGACAAGGTTTTGACAAGGGTCCTGCATTCAGTGAAAGTCAACATTGTCAACTCGATATTATCAATATAGTAGCAGTAGTAGTTGGCATGCCAAGATAGATGGAGTAAATCTGACATGGCCTTGCAAGTAAAAGAGCTACAGGAAACTACAGGATGTAGAAGAAAGGAGAATCAGTCTGTTATTCTCTAACAATCTCAGCTATATGTATTCTATGAAAAGTTATGAAGAAATTAGACAAGAGCATACTCTTTCAGTCAAAGGCTTGATTCTAATTTAAGTTCTATTATTCTGAACTTTAACCTTGAGCACATTGGGACTGATTTGGTATTTCCCTACACTTAACAAATGGATTAGTTGAATAACAGGCCTTTAAACTTCCTTTTGCTATGAAACTCAGAGTCTTTTTAAGAGTAAACTTACTCTGTGATTCTGCAGTATTTAGTAACCATGACCAATGATGTTCCTAATACTCATACTCCCAGCTTCTACACTGCTGTTTACATGTTGCTGAAACAGCAGTTATACTTAAACTGAAAATTAGGATGCATTTGGATTCACAGAATAGAAACATCACCTCACACAACATGACAAATTCTGGATTCGTTTGTATATTCAATCTGTCATAGAACTAGCTGCTAATTTTACATTTCATAAATAATTAAATCAAGTCTATGAAATAACTAGTGCAAGGAAACCCATACATTAGAAGAAAAGAATTTTTTCCTGTCAAATAGTCATGAGTATGAGACTGTCTTAGATAGTTCTGCTTCAGAGGGAAGCAATATTACCAATCAACTACTAGATAATAAAAAGCTTATCATTTAGTATGTGTTTTCTGCAAATATGGATTACAGTTTAATTATAGCTCATAAAACATCTATACTATAATTTTCATTCTTAAAATTAATAACACTCAATATCATGTATGTGAGTTAGGTCATCTATCAAAAGAAAATAAATGCTTAGTAAAGTGTACCCTGGGACAGAAAAGTTTAGAAGGAATGTTATGAAAGAGATAATATACACATTTTTCCATGTTCTGAAACTGTCCTGCTACAAAATATAAAACTTATTAATTTATATTTTATATTTTAATTTAGTTATACTGGAGTGAAGCATATATTATTCTTTAATAACACTTACAAAAATATATACATGTGTTGGTACACATATCTATATGCACATGTGAGGCTGGTAGGGGCATGCAGTGAATCATTATTGGTCACTAAATTTATTCCCATGGTGAAGAGTGCCTGATTGGATTGTGTTATGTAAGATTTCATCAAGATTGGTCTGCTGTAAGCTCCAAGAAGCCTCCAAGGAGTAACAAGAGTTTTCCTCTATGCTCTACAAAAGGACAGGTGGGTGAAACTATTCTCAGCTTTTTGAAGGGATGGTAAGGATATGAATTCAGGTCCTCAAGCTTTACAGTAATCTTTCCTAGTAAGTGATTCACCTTTCCAGTCCTTGATCTTAGTATTTTCATATAAAATCACCACAGCACAGTTTAGCTACCTTCCCCCATCCATCTTCTCTACTCTCAGAGTTCTCTGAGGCACCCCAAGCTGTATTGAGCAGTGCTCCATACCCAGCTGACCTCTACTCTTCTGCCACAGCAAGATCATCCAGGTTAACCTCCCTCCAAATACTTACTACAACAGGAACCTCCAGGGAACAAAACCACCCAGATGGATAAAGGGCCTTGAAAGAAGACAATAAGCAAAAGCCAAGGCAATATGACACCTTCAGAGCACAGCTGTCCTACTACAGCAAGTCCTGGATAAGCTCTCACGGTCAAAGCACAAGAATATGACCTTATGTTCAATCTTATAAAGATGACACAGGCCTTTAAAGCAAAAATGAATAAATGCATTAAAGAAATACAAGAAAACACAACCAAATAGACAGAGGTCATCAAAGAGATAACAAAGAAATCCCTGAAAGAGATACAGGAAAATACAATTAAACTGGTGAAGGAAATAAGTAAAACTATGCAAGATGTGAAAGTGGAAAAAAGGAGGAGAAGGAGGAGGAGGAGGAGGAGAGAAGGAGGAGGAGGAGAGGGAGGAGGAGAAGGAGAAGAAAGAAGAAGAAGAAGAAGAAGAATCCATGAATTGAGGGAATTCTGTAAATGGAAAAGGTAGGGAAGAGAACAGAAACAACTGAATCAAGCATTGCCAACAAAATATAGGAAGCAGAAGACAGAATGTCAGGCATAGATGATAAAATAGAAAAAAAAACTTATATATCAGTCAAAGAAAATATTAAATATGAAAAATTCCGGCAAAACATTGAGGAAATCTGGGATACTATGAAAAGACCTAACCTAAGCATAATAGGAATAGAAGAAGGTGAAGATACACAAAGACTCAACAAAGAAAAAGGACTTCAAATTGGTTTCTCTTATGAACATTGAAATAAAATTATTCACTAAAATACTTGCAAACATAATCCAGGAAGACATAAAAAACATTATCCACAAAGATTAAATAAGTTTCATTCCAGGATGGTTAAATATATAAAAATCCATCAGCATAATCCATCATATAAAAATCCTGAACAGAAAAAAAAATCATGTGATTGATCATCTCATTGGATAGTGAAAAAACCTTCTACAAAATACAATACCCCTTCATTTTAAAAGTACTAGAGAGATCAGTAATATGAGGTACATACCTAAACATAAAGTAATGTACAGCAAGCCTAAATCTAACATTAAGAAAACTTAAAAGCAATTCCACTAAAATCAGGAACAAGACAAGGGTGACCTCTCTCCTCTCTCCCTATCTATTCCATATAGTGCTTGAAGTTCTAGCTAGAGCAATAAGACAACTAAATGAGATCAAGTGGATACAAACTAGAAAGTAAGAAATCAAAATATTGCTATTTACAGATGATATGATAGTATACATAAGCTATCCCAAAAATTCTACTAGAGAACTCCTACAGCTAATAAACACCATCACCAAAGTGGCTGGATACAAAATTAACTCAATGAAGTCAGCAGCCTTCCTTTATACTAATGATAAACAGTCTGAGAAACATATTAGGGAAACAAACCCCTTAAAAATAGCCACAAATAATATAAATATATTGGTATAACTCTTAACCATCAAGTGAAATATTTGGATGACAATAACTCCAAGTACCTGAAGAAAAAATTTGAAGATATCAGAAGATAGAAATATCTCCCATGCTCATGAATAGGTACGATTAGCATAGTGAAAATGGACGTCTTACCAAAAGAAATTCACAGATTCAATGTAATTGCCATCAAAATTCCAACAAATTTTTATAGACCATGAAAGAGCACTTCTCAACTTGATATAGAGAAATAGAAAGAACAGGATAGCTAAAACAATCCTAAAAAATAAAAGAACTTTGGGAGGGGTCAACATCCCTAAACTCAAGCAGAGTGACAGAGCAATAGTGATAAACACTGAATGCTATTGGTACAGAAATAGACACTTCGATCAATGAAATCTAAGTGAAGAACCAGAAATAACCCGCCCCACCTATGTACATTTGATATTTTATTAAGTAAGCCAAAACCATACAATGGAAAAAAAAGCATCTTCAATAAATGATCTTAACTAACTGGATGTCTACATTAAGAAGAATGTAAATGGATGCATATTTATTACCCTTCACAAAACTCAAATCCAGGCAGACCAAGGAACTCAACATAAAACTAGATACACAAAATCTCATAGAAGACAATGAGGGAAATAGATTTGAATGCATTGGTACAGGACACAATTACCTGAACAAAACACCAATAACTTGCACTAAGATTAACAACTGGTTATAGAACCTTATGAAATTACAAAGTTTGTAAGGCAAAGGACACTATCAACAGGGAAAAAAATATCAGCCTATCACTAGGAAAGGGTTGTCATCAACCCTACTGTTGACAGAGGGCAAATAACTAAAATTTATAAAGATCTCAAGAAGTTAGATACCATCAACACACACACACACACACACACACACACACACACACACACACACACACACACACACAAAAACAATTTAGAAGATGGTGTACAGAGCTAAACAGAGAATTCTCAACAGAGGAACCTTAAATGGACAAGGACAAGAAGCACATTTAAAAATGTCCAAAGTCCTTATTTAGACATGTGAAATGCAAATCAAAATAACTTTAAGATTTCTATCTTTCACAGGTTAGAATGTCTAATATCAAAAACTCAAGTGATGGCACCTGCTAACAATGATGTGGAACAAGGGGAACACTCCTCCATTGCTTGTAGAAATGCAAACTTGTACAAGCATTTTGGAAATCAATTTGGTTGTTGGGAAAAGTTCTATCTCAAGACCCAGTTATACTATTCCTATACATATACCCTAAAGATCTTCCACCATCCCACAAGGACATTTGCTCAACTGTGTTAAAAAAAAACAATTTTATTTGTAATAGCTGGAAAATGGAAACAACCTAGATGTCCTTCAACTGAGGGATGGATAAAGAAAATGTGGTACATCTACACAATGTTATACTACTCAACTATTAAAAACAAAGACATCATAAATTTTGAAAGCAAATGAATGGTACTTGAGAATATCATCCTGAGGAAGGTAACTCAGTCCCAAAAGGACATGCATGGTAATACTCCATTATAAGTGGATATTAGTCATAAAATAAATGATCCTTATACTGCAATCCATGGTCTCAAATTAGCTGAACAAGAAGAAAAAGCACAAGTGAGGATTCTTGAATCTCACACAGAAGGGGGAATAAAATAATTTTAAGAGGAAGATAGAGTGAGGGAACTGAGTGGGAGAGGGGACAGGGAGAGGAATATGGGGTTCAGATCATGAGTGGGGAGGGACAGGATACATGACCAGATGGCAATGACTATGAATGGAAATTCTGTAACTGGTGGGATTGCAGAGCTGGGAGCATCTCCAGGATGTAACAGAGACCTGAGATAAGGGAAATACCCAAGAATGAATGGGAACAACCTTAGCTGTGATTGACAACGTTGGGATATGAAACCTGAAGAGGCCACCTCCTGTAGACAGTCAGGTATTGCAGTGGAGCAATAGGAACACAAACTCACTCACAAAACTTTTGATTTTTTTTTTTTTTGATTTTGAATTTATCTTGCCTATAAGAAATACGGGGACTGGGGATGAAGCAGAAATTGAGAAAATGGCCAACCAATAACTGGCCCAACTTGACACCTATTCCATGGGGAAGCACCAATCCCTGACACTATTAATAAAACTTTGTTATGCTTGCAGACAGGAGTCTAGCCTGAATGTCCTCTGAGTGGCTCCAAGCAGCAGCTGACTCAGATAAATGGAGATACCCACCTAAGAACAGTGTATAAACTTGGAAATTCCTATGGAAGAATAGAGGGAAGGATTGGGAGCACGATGGGGATAGGAACTCTACAGGAAGACAAATAGACTCAACTAACTTGGATCCTTGGGCCTCTCATAGACTGAAACACAAACCAAAGAGCATACAAGGACTGGATCTAAGCTTTCCCAACCATATATAGCAGATGTATAGCTTGGGCTTCATGTGTATCCTGAACAACCGGAGCAGGGACCATCCCAAAAGTTGTTACCTGTCTGAGGGGTATGTTCTTCTAGCTGGGATGCCTTGTCTGGCTTCAGTGTGTGAGGATGTATGTAGCCTGGCAGAGACTTGAAGAGCCAGGGTAGGGGGACACTTTTTGGGGGGCACCTGATCAGAGGACATGGTGATTGAGGATAGGGAGAAGGATTGTGGGAGGGGCTAGTGGGAGCGGAACAGTGAATAAATAAAAGTGAATAAATTAAAAAATATTTAAAAAGCATCACAGCAGTATTAAAAAATGTACTGTTACATGGAATCCACAATAGTGTCTGTGTTTGGTGCCTGTATATTGGATGGATCCCCAGGTGGGGCAGTCTCTGGATGACCGTTCCTTCAGTCTCTGTTCCACACTTTGTCTCCATATTTGTGTCAGGAGCCTGATATAGCTGTCTCCTGAGAGGCTCTGCCAGATTCTGACAAATAAAGAGGTAGATGCTCACAGCCAACCATTGGACTGAGCCAAGGGGTTCCAGTGGAGGAGTTAGAAAAGGACTAAAGGAGCTGAAGGGATTTACAACCCTATAGGAAGAACAACAATACCAACAAACCAGAACCCCCAGAGCTCCCAGGGACTAAACCATCTACCAAAGAGTATACATAGAGGGATTCATGGCTCCAGCTGCATATGTAGCAAAGGATGGCCTTGTTAGGCATCAGTGGGAGGAGAGACCCTTGGTCCTGTGAAGTCTCGATGCCCCAGTGAAGGGGAATGCCAGGGCAAGGAGGCAGGAGTAGGTTGGTAGCTGGGGGTGTACCTACATAGAAGCAAGGGAGGATGGATAGGAGGTTTCCAGGGGGAAGGGAATAAAGAAAATATCCAGCCAGGAGGTGGTGGCACATGCTTTTAATCCCAGCACTTGGGAGGCAGAGGCAGGAGGATTTCTGAGTTCGAGGCCAGCCTGGTCTACAGAGTGAGTTCCAGGACAGCCAGGGCTACACAGAGAAACCCTGTCTCTAAAAACCAAAAAAAAAAAAAAAAAGAAAAAAAAGAAAATATCCAATAAAATAAATAAATATAAAAAATGTACTACTAGTTACATTTTTTTCCTATGTATAAGTTACTTTATTTTCAGTTAAAATTCTTTTTTTATTGAAAATTAACTCTTCTGCAGTCTCTCCTTATGCTACAAAAGGTTGGTGTCTATCCTAATAGTGGGAGTGAGGATCATCTCTTACTCTTAGGATTCTTTTTCTTTCCTGGCTTGCTTTGCCCAGCATTGATATGAAGGTGTGTGCCTATTCTCATTGTAATTTGTTAGTCTCTGTTCAGTTGATATCCCTGGGAAGACTGCTCTTTCTTTGAAGGGAAGTGGAGGAGGAGTGGATCTCAGAAAGAGGAAAAAGGTAGGATGGAGTGTGGAGACCGGTACGAGTGGAGCCTCAGCTGGAGCTGGTAAAAAAAAAGACAGAGAGAGAGAGAGAGAGAGAGAGAGAGAGAGAGAGAGAGAGAGAGAGAGAGAGAGAGAGAGAGAGAGAGAGAGAGAAAGAGAGAGAGAGAAATAGATTCTTCTCTTATATGATACATCCCAACCACAGTTTTACCTCCCTCCTAATAGCTCCCCACAACATCCTCACCCTGTCTCCTGATCCACTTCCCTCTGCTTCATCCTCAGAAAAGAGAATGCTGCTAAGAAAGAGTAGCCCAACAGAACAAAACAAGATACAATAAGACAATTTGAAAGCCCTCATATTGCAGCTGGACAAGATACCCAAATAGATAATATTATCATAATATATTCCCAGAGAACATGCTGAAGTCACATGTAGGTTTCGTGCTTGTTTCCGTTTCTGTGAGCCCATATGGGTCCTGCTTATTTGATTCATTGTCCCATTCTTCCTGGTACCCTGAATCCCCTCAATCTCCTACAATCTTTCCTTCCCCTCTCCAAAAGAGTTCCTGGTGCTCTGGGCAGGGAGGGCACCCAATGGAAAGAGACACTCTCTCCGTATAATGTTAGGCTATGGGTTTCTGTAACCACTCCTGTCTGCAGCTAGAGGAAGCCTCTGATAACCACTGATTTTAGCAAAATACCATTAGGTATCATTTCTTTTCCTTTTTTAATTTTTTGCTAATCACTTTTTATTATACCCTACGTATCTATATTATCCTGTTTCTAGTTTCTAGCCATCCAGGCAGTGAAGACCATGGGCCAACTTTTGTGGTGTAGGCCTCAAATTAAACCAAACATTAGTTGGCTACTCCCATAAGCTCCAAGCAGCCATTGCCTCAGTACATCTTGCATACAGAACAGATTATAAATGTAGTGTTTGCGAGTGGGTTGATGCCCAGGCTTCTTATTCTATAGCCTGCATATCACCTTCTAATGCAAAGAGACTAGAACATAAGGGTGAACACTGCATGCAGGGCACATCTGGGTAGATGTTTTCCTCTGCAATGATTCTGCCAAGTTTATGAGTTTCTGTCAGTTTTCAGAGAGTAACATGTCCTAGCATCAGCCTAGGCTGTTTAGGAATCTGTCTGACATTCATACCCAACAATTTCAACAAATCTAACCCATTCCAACCACTGGAAGCCATATTTGGCTACAAAATATATGCAGTTTAGACTTGATAACCTGCACTACTAAGAATACTCAAGAGTCATCCCCATAGACTCCAGGAAATTTTTACTGCACTAGGTTCCATCGCACCCTCTAAATGCCCTCCAATTCTATCCATCCCTTCCTATACTATCTCTCCTCTTCTCCATCCCCACCTGATCTGTCCTATTTCCATTCCTACCTGTCCCCAGTCTACCCACAAAAACTATTCTATTTCCCCCTCCCTGATTTTTTTCTCAGTCTATTTGTCATTTGTTTGTAGGAGAGTTAATGGGTTCTTTTTTTTGAGTTAATCTTATACCCAGCCACTTTGCCAAAAGTATCTATGAGCTAAGAGATATCCACTAGAATTTTTAGGGTCACTTATGCATATTATCATATCATCTGCAAATAGTAATTTGATTTCTTTTTCCCATTTTGTATACCATCAATGTCCTTTAGTTGTCTTATTGCTCTAGTTAGAACTTCAAGTACTATGATGGTTCATATATGCTAAGCACAAAGAGTAGCACTATTAGAATTAATTTGCTGTTTCCACTTTCTTCATTACTGGACTCTATCATGTTATAAACAAAAGTTGTGCCAGTTGTTGGACATACTAACACGCTTGCTTCAGTCTTTGTGAAGAATTCTGGAATGGGGTTTTATTTTGACTGATAAAGGGGTCAAAGTGGGGATAAAGAGCAGTTGTTTCTAATTTACTTACTACATATCATCTTTAGGTTGTTCTGGAACTTTGCTTGACTCAGAAACAATTTGATTTCTATGTAAATTTTAATCCCTATATCTCACAGAAGCAAACAAAATAGTCATTTTATGGACTTAATGCTGACATTATGCAACATGGGTTATTACATACACTGGTTGTTATTTCATAATATGATGGACACAAGATGTACTGGATAATTTTCTGCCAATTTGACACAAGCTAGAGTTATCTGAAAGGAGGGATCCTCAGTTGAGAAAATACCTCCATAAGAACCGGCTGTACTACAATATGGCAGGACGGGTTGGCACACAGGGGCCCTTCCCCTTTTCAGAGAAGTAGGGGGAGGAATATTGGAAAAGAGACTGTGTGAGGGGTAGACTGGAAGAGAGGGGTTGATAGAGATGTGAAGTTAATAAATAAGCAAATTAATGGAAAAAATGCTGAGACATTTTCAAAATTAGTAATCAAAAGGGGAGAGTCCAGCCCATTCTAGGTGGTGCCAACCCTAGATGAGGGTCTTGGGTTCTACAAGAAAGCAGGCTGACCAATCCCTGATGAGTAAGTCAGTCAGCAGCACCCATCCATGGCCTCTATATTAGCTCCTGTTTCTAGGTTACCACTGCATTTTAGTTCCTGTCTGGACTTCCTTCAGTAATGAACTATGATGTAGAAGCCCAAGACTAATAAGGCTTTTTCATCCCAGGTTGATGTTAATCATGGTGCTTCAACACAGTACCGAAAACCAAAACATGGACAGTAGGCATTTTCATAAGATCAAGTTTGTTAGTAGCTCAGTTATGAAGGTAATGATAATAACAAGTATGCCATATATCAACACTATGAAATGTTGATATTTTTTGTCTCATGTGAATTCTCTAAAGTTAGGTTTTAGTTTACAGAACAACTCTGCAGCAGAGTTTTAAACCCTAGCGTGGCAAGTTGAAAAAATAAGCTGGAAGTTTGACTAATTGGCCTGTGTCATTAATAACTAGAAAAAAATCTGTGACAAGCCAAATAAGTCCACATAATCTATACCATCTCCATGATCAATTAGATGTATTGATATTGTCAACATGTCTCAGAATCTGTCAATAGATATCGTTTGAAAATGATGTAAAGGTATGAAGGAGTGAATAATATCTGTCTTATTTCATGTTCTTTATTACCCTGGACTTCAATTAGACATATGCTCATAAAAGACTATAATAAAATTGTTTCCAGTTAAAATAGATAGGATCTTAACTAGCTCTGATAAACATCGTATGTTCCTGGCTCACTTTCTTATTTTTATTTTATTTTTTTCTTTTCTTTTATTGAATATTTTCTCTATTTAGATTCTGAATGTTATCCCTTTTCCCGGTTTTCCCTCTGGAAACAACCTATCCCATTCCTCCTCCCCCTTCTTCTATGAAGGTGCTCCACCTACACACTACTGCCTCCCCACTCTGGCATTCCCCTACATTGGAACATCAAGACTTCACAGGACTAAGGGCCTCTCCTCTCATTGACAAGACCATCCTCTGCTACATATGCAGCTGGAGTCATGGGTCCCTCTATGTGTACTGTTTGGCTGGTGGTTTAGCTACTGGGAGCTCTGGGGGTTCTGGTTAGTTGATATGTTGTTTTTTCTATGGGGTTGCAAACCCCTTCTGCTCCTTAAGTCCTTTATCTTACTCCTCTATTGGAGACCCCATGTTCAGTCCAGTGGTTGATTGTGAGCATCTGCCTCTGTATTTGTCAGGCTCTGGCAGAGCTTCTCAGGAGACAGCTACATCAGGCTCCTGTCAGCAGGAACTTAATGGCATATGCAATAATGTCTGGTTTGGTGACTGGTTATGGGATGGATCCTTAGATGGGGCAGTCTCTGGATGGCCTTTTCTTCATTCTCTGTTCCATACTATGTCTGTACTTCTCCCTGTGAGTATTTTCTTCCCCATTCTAAGAAGGATTGAAGAATCTATGCTTTGGTCTTCCTTCTTCTTGAGTTTCATGTGGTCTGTGAATTGTATTTTTGGTATTCCTAGCTTTGGGGCTAATATTCACTTATCAGTGAGTGTATACCATGTGTTTTCTTTTGTGATTGGGTTACCTCACTCAGGATGATATTTTGACCTCATGCTGTATTACAGAGCAATAGTGACAAAAAACAAATGTACGGTATTGGTATAGAGACAGGCAGGAAGATCCATGGAGTAGAATTGAAGACCCAGAAACAAACCCACACTCCTATGGTCACTTTATCTTTGACAAGGGAGCTAAAGCCATTCAGTGGAAAAATGGCAGCATTTTCAACAAATGGTGCTGTTTCAACTGGCTGTCAGCAAGTAGAAAAATACAAATTGTTCCATTCTTATCTCCTTGTACAAAGCTCCAGTCCAAGTAGATTGAGGACCTCCACATAAAACCAGATACACTGAAACCCATAGAAGAGAAAGTGGGGAAGCACCTGGAGCACATGGACACAGGGGAAAATTTTCTGAATAGAACACTATGCTCTAAGATCAAGAATTGCCAAATGGGACAAATAAAATTGCAAAGCTTCTGTAAGGCAAAGGACACTGTCAATAGGACAAAATGGCAACCAACAGATCGGGAAAAGAACTTCACCAATCTTACATCTGATAGAGGGCTTATATCCAATATATACAAAGAACACAAGAAGCTAGACTCCAGAGAATCAAATAACCCTATCAAAAATGGGGGTACAGAGCCAAACAAAGAGTTCTCAACTGAGGAACATGTAATGGCCAAGAAGGGCCAAAAGAAATGTTCAACATCCTTAGTTTCCTGGCTCACTTTCAAAATACACACAAACACAGGAAATAAAATATAATGGGTATGAAATATTTGATGTTACTCATATGAATATTTCTGTCTAAAACAATGCAGATATCAATCTATTTATAGTCTATTTTATTCATTCCTTCAAATACCTTAAACTCAATGGACAGACCTATCTTTTACTCAGAACTAATCAGCCATGATCAGGAATCAGCACTGAAAATGTGCTCTTGGAGCATAGTGCTGTGTGATGGTGTGGAAGGGCTTGGTAGCTGGGGAGGAGGTGGTGGATGTGCTACCATACTTTTACCAAGGCTATGAGGCTCCCAGCATTTGGGAAGTGGCTGCAACCCTGGTGGAGAAGGAAACAAGCAGATACTGACCTACCAAGAACTACCTGAGCTACCTGACAGCCCCGGATTATTCTGCCTTTGAAACAGACATAATAAGAAATTAATTTGAAAGACTGGACATGGACAACTGATTGAATTACTCAGTATGAAACAAGGTCAAAAAAATGACATTACTGTGTGGTAAGAATGTGTAAACAATTCTATGACTCAGTTGGAACATCAGGCAGTCCAGTTGAGAATCTGAAGCTGACGTCACAGAATGGATGAAATGCCTGGAAAGTGTACAACGAAAATCTTGTTCATATGATTGAATATGCACAGAAAGGGCTTCAGAAGTTATGGGAACATATTCACAATTTAAACTGGAAGGGAAAGAACATGCAGCTTACAGCTGGATCTAAGTTGAGAGAAATGGAGTCAAATTGGGTGTCACTGGTGAGTAAGAACTACAAGATTGAAAGGACTATTGTAGAGCTGGAGAAGGAGATCTATCAAATCAAGCATCAGCAAAGGAAGGTAAACAAGAAAAACATGTAATGATGTGGGTTCCAGAGTCTCGGGAGGGGACTTTCTCAGAGCAACTGTTGGTAGTTGCATGTAAACTGTTGTATTGCTTCTATGTGTGTATCTCAGCAAAATAAAGATTGTCAACATGTTGCTATGTTTATAGCTGTAAAAACAAAAAGGAACCAGCACTGATACATCTATGGCTAGCATGTTGTAGCCAGTGAAATGTCAGTTGACTTTTATGTAAGAATGTCCAAAAGTTAGGGACTAATAAACAGTTTTTGTTCTTCTCTTTTTTTCTAGTTATCTAAAGAGTTACTTTTTTTCTTCTTAGAACAGGTATGAATATTTAGCTGGTCTTCCTATAAAATATAGAAAGAATTAATTCATGTCATTTCCCAGGCAGCGCTCTTGGTTGAAATTGATCATCTCTCCACTGTCTTCTTCCTCTGTCAATGGAAGCTGGAGACTTCACAGCAAGATTACTGTTTCATGGCATGTCATCTGGTATAGGAGAATGAAAATTTTAAAAGAATCCATTGTTTTCAAAAAACAGAGAGAACTGTGGTTGCTCTAAACCTAAGACTATCTATGCCAGTTATAAAAAAACAATGGAAACCTAATAATCATAACCAACTTGAATAACATAAATGGAGGATATTAAAAGGAAAATCAAAATGAACAAAGAGGGATGCTGAGCTTAAATAATTAACAAGGTTGAGAAAAATGAGGAAAGGGAAGAGGGCATGGTAGTGGGTATTTGAACTAAGGATCTATGAAAAGACCTTATAGAAATATAGTAGTTGCTAAGATAATTTTAAAAATGCAACTTTTTTTTTATTGACAGCTACGATTCCCTATACTGCTATTTCTTTTCTTTTTTTTTATTTATTTTATTTTATTTTTATTTACATTCCAAATCATTTCCCCTTTCCCGTTTCCTCCCTCCCCGAGAGTTCCATAAGCCCCCTTCCCTCCCTCTTTTCTCCATTCAACCCCCTCTCGTTTCTCTGTCCTGGCGTTCCCCTACATCCAGTCTTTCCAGGACCAGGGGTCTCTCCTTCCATCTTCTTAGAAATCTATTGATATGCGGATTGTGTCTAGGGTATTCCGAGATTCTGGGTTAATATCCCCTTATCAGTGGTTGTACCAGCTTGCAATTCCACCAGCAGTGGAGGAGTGTTCCTCTTTCTCCACATCCTCGCCAACAACTGCTGTCTCCTGTGTTTTTGATCTTAGCCATCCTGACTGGTGTGAGATGGAACCTCAGGATTGTTTTGATTTGCATTTCCCTAATGACTAAGGATGATGAACATCTCTTTAGGTGCTTCTCAGTCATTAGATATTCTTCAGGTGAGAACTCTTTGTTTAGCTCTGTACTCTATTTTTTAATAGGGTTACTTGCCTCTCTGGAGTTTAACTTCTTGAGTTCTTTGTATATATTGGATATTAGCCCTCTGTCGGATGTAGGGTTGGTAAAGATCATTTTCCAGTTAGTTGGTTGCCGCTTTGTCTTTTTGACAGTGTCTTTTGCCTTGCAAAATCTTTGTAATTTAATGAGGTCCCATTTGTCTATTCTTGATCTTAGAGCATAAGCTATTGGAGTTCTGTTCAGGAAATTCTCCCCTGTGCCCATATGTTCAAGGTTCTTCCCTAGTTTCCCTTCTATTAGTTTCAGTGTGTCTGGTTTTATGTGGAGATCTTTGATCCACTTAGAATTGAGCTTAGTGCAAGGAGATAAGAATGGCAGATGGCAAAAATCACTATGCCTTAATCTCTCTTAATATCAATGGTCTCAATTCCTCAATTAAAAGACATAGACTAGCAGACTGGATACATAAACAGGACCCAGCATTTTGCTGCATGCAGGAAACGCACCTCAGTGTCAAAGACAAACACTACCTCTGAATAAAAGGCTGGAAAACAATTTTACAAGCAAATGGCCCCAAGAAACGAGGTGGAGTAGCCATCCTAATATCAGATAAAATTGATTTTCAACCTAAAGTCGTCATCAAAAAAGACACAGAAGGACACTACATACTGATCAAGGGAAAAATCCACCATCAAGAACTCTCAATTCTGAATATCTATGCTCCAAATGCAAGGGCACCCTCATTCGTAAAAGAAACTTTACTAAAACTCAAAGCACACATCGCACCGCACACAATAATTGTGGGTGACTTCAACACCCCACTCTCTGAAATGGATCGTTCAGGAAAGCAGAAACTAAACAGGGACACAGTGAATCTAGTTGAAGCCTTGGACCAAATGGAACTAACAGACATATATAGAATATTTCATCCTAGAGCTAAAGAATGCACCTTCTTCTCAGTTCCTCATGGTACCTTCTCCAAAATTGACCATATAATTGGTCACAAATCAGACCTCAACAGATATAAGAAGATAGAACTAATCCCATGCCTCCTATCAGATCACTATGGAATAAGGGTGGTCTTCAATGGCAACAAAAAGAAAAGAAAACCCACGTATACATGGAGGCTGAACAATGCTCTACTCAATGATAACTTGGTCAAGGTGGAAATAAAGAAAGAAATCAAAGACTTTTTGAAAAATGCAACTTTTAAGAAGTGTTTAAATGAAATTACCCTACATGGGAAAAAAGGCTATTTCCAGATGACATGGGTTATTAAGTGAGATTTGCAATACAAGGTCATGGATGCTCTAGAGGTCTCCAAATCAACACAAGCCATTGTCATTGACATTAGTTACACACCATAGCTACAGGTTAAGGCCATATTGTTAAGTATGCTACATCTATAGCTTCAGGACACAGGTAAATCAATCTCAAACGATCTGGGAAACTTCTTGGTGGCTGTCTAGCTTTCGTAGTGCTGAAAGATGCTATGTAGGCTTCTTGGAGGAAAAAAAAGCATACCAATGGTTTTCCCTCAGAGCTGGACACGACATGTAGAAATAGTGAACTTCCAGAAAAAATTGTGCCTACTAATGCAATAGTCTTAGCACTCTGCTTGGGAGAAAATAAACTCTGTCTGATAGAATTTGAGAATGGCATCTCACCAGGGATTTCTACATCTATATTGTTTTTCTATAACATGTAAAAAAAACCTATGATTGGAAGCTCATAGGCCTTAGGGTTCAACCTGTTATGGCTATTATGCTAAATAGTCATGTTGTCAAATTGTAGTCTAAATACTCATGTTTAATCCATAGAACAGGGCTACTCTTAACCACAGTCAGGGATGGTTCCCTCTCCCATCCCAGTGCACAACAGTCAATGGAGAGATGAAGTGCTGAAACTGAAAGACAAGTTCGCAAACCCAAGTGGGACAGATATAGTAACTCCACCACACTCAGGTTCAGGAAAAATTATGGAAAAGGAGACAGAAAAAAATGCAAGATGTAGAGGATTAGGAAAATTGTTGTGTAATGCTACCTTCTGGCTATGACATAGCTATAACCATCATGAACTTACAGCACATGTAGTTACATGCCTGAGACTTATTCACAATGAAGTCAGAAAATAACCCCGCCTAGATGAGGTTAATCTCCAGGCCTTATTTGTTATTCCTGAGCTCTTTCCCATTCATAGTTGTCAGGAGAATGATTTCATTCTCTTCTTGAGTATGCAGTCACTGTAGAATGGCTGTGTTTCAGTGGATGTGCCCACAATATACACACATGGGGTAACACTAATGAAACTCAGTGAGTTATTAAAAAAAATAAGGGCATGAGTTGAGAAGAAGATAATTTGAGAAAGTGGAGGAGTTAGATGAGGGAATTCAAGTGGTAAATATGATTATATATCATTGTATGAATCTATGCATTTTTCAAATATAAAGAAAAACTACATTAATAACTGTAATTTCTACTTTTGCTCCTTACTCTTCTGTATTTAAGTAAGCATAATTATAATGTTCATGGTATACTAAGGCACCATTAGAGATTTTTTTTTTTTGTCTGCTCAATATTATTTTCTGCTCTGAGGTGGAAATATAATGAGAAGATGTTTTGAGTTCTGACAAAAGGCTGTAAAAGACCAAAGATATAAAAACACTATAGGTTCAATTAATAAATACATCAAATAATTTTAAATCCTCAGGAAAGCACACAGAGGAACTGAATGGAATAACATATTCTTTTTCTGAGCTGTTTCCATACTGTTTCCAGCTGCTACCCCAAGATTTTTCAATAGTAATACACTGGTGTATATGTTATGGTGGAGTTCTGTGTGACCTGGGATTATGAAACGATGTCTGGATCTGAGCAACTTTAGACAACTTAAAATCTGTTCTGAACTTCATGCCCCTGGCAAAGCTTTTGTTGCTTTACATATTTCTAGTCATTTGGAACTCCGTATATACACATAGACTTGCATATTGGGCAGGAATATTTAATTATATTTAATATTAAAATATAGAAGATCTGTGCATACACCTGTCTTTTATTATTTATAAGATATATGTATATTTGTATAATTATTTATTTATATTTTGTGTGATTCTTTGTCATGTCACTTACTGAAAACTGTGCACAAAGTAATTATGATGATACAAAGTGATTTTATGTTTCAGGTCAAATTAAATGACATATTTTTCCTCAAAATATGTTAGCATAGTGCTGTTATTTGTAAGAACATAATTACTTATACTCATACATATTTTATTTTTCAGCAGTAAAATGGTTCAAATTTTAATAAAAGTAAGATATCTGAAATGACAGCAGAGTAAAAAAATGAGATGATGAAATGACATTTAAAGAATTAGTATACAATAAAAGGTGGTTAACGATTGTCTTTAAATATGGTCACACTACTGGAAATTCTCTGCTCATTTATGCTTTTTTACGATTATAGTGACTGCTATTGTATGCTCAATATTCCAAGGTAGATGACAAGATCAAAAAACATCTAGATGCAAAGTCACATACTGTCTACTGCCCTTTGCTAAATGATGTCAGGACAGCTAGCTGAGTCACATTGCTATGCAGGAGGAAGGCATTCTAAGATATCAACCAGAGCTGACATGCTATGATTAACATACTATGGCAATTTAAACATTGATTGAGTTTCATTCATTTAATATGATCATTTAATTACAGTTCATTTTCTGTGTCTGTCGGTGACTGATTCCTTTTTTATATATAAAATAGGATTTTACATTGCTACAGATTCTTTAATTTTGTTACTGTCTTTGGTGCTGAAGTTAATAATAACTGTATAATGTCACACTGTTGAAAGAATGAGAACTTTTATTGGTATGAATTCAGTAGTGGTAAACATTTAGCAAAATGTTAATTGTTGATTATCACTTTGTCAGTTAAATTGTGTTTTTCTCATGTATTAGGCTATTTTGCTTTTGACTCCTTACTAAATTCTTAAAATTAGTAGGTAGAAAAAAAATTTTATTGGGTTTTTAAACCACACCAACATTATAAAATTTATTTTGTTCATTGAATTATATATTATATAAATACAAATATATATCATATATATTTTTTATTTTTACTTAATAACAAGTTTTGATATACATTTGTTTCTATATTTGCAAATATCTGCATCAAGAGTTATCTATATATTTTCATTTGAATTTTCTGTGTGTAATTCCCAGAGCCACGTCCTAGGAAAGGAGCTACTCATCTACATGCTTTTTAAGACAATCCAAAGGTGAGTTAAATCATCCCCTAATTTGAAACATTTAACATGCATAGATGAAGTAGAACAAATATGCATACTAGAAGCCAAGTGGCTTCAGGGTAAGCATGAATGACCCATAATGCATCAGTCTAGCCCTTGTGCTACTGAAATGTAAGCGTGATCATGAGATATGGAAGAGCACACAAATAGACATGCACTACAGAATGCCACAGCTTCATACGACTTAACTTGCCATCATTTCCAAACTTTACAATAGAGTAAAATGAGAATATCAACAAAACAGTATTTTAATTTTGTATTTTGATCTTTTGTTAACCAAGATCCATGGAGGCTGATATTCCTTTGTAAAATACTGAACAATATATGTTACTCAGCAAGAACATTTATGTATCACTGATTGACCATAGTACTCTGAGCTGCTATGAAATGATGTTCATGGTTGTAAAAGCATTGTTGGATTTTAATTTAGGATGAAGTTTTATGAGGAGGTAAAGGCAAATGAGTCAAGTACCTGTATAAGAACACACATTAATTGATCAACAGGTACAGAATTTAAGTCAAAAGACATAGTCAATAAGAAAAATAGGCAATATACAGATTGGGAAAAAATCTTATACTAACCCCACATCAGATAGAGGGTTAATATCCAAAATATATAAAGAACTCAATAATCTAACCACCAAAAACCCAAACAACCCAATCAGAGTTCAGAGCTCCCTAAAAACCCAGTTGAATGGTTCACTTACACACACTTGTTGTTAATACATGAGTAATATTCCTTTACATATATTAACCACATTTTCTGTATACATTATTCCATTGTGGGACATCTGGGTTGTTTCCAGAATTAGGCTGCCACAAATAAGGCCACTATAAACATAGTGGAACATGTACCCATGTGGCTTGGTGGGGCATCTTTTGTGTATATGCCCAAGAGTGGTATAGCTGGGTCTTCAGGCATATCTATTTCTAGTTTTCTGAGGAACGTCCAGATTGATTTCCAGAGTGGTTGTAACAGGTTACAGTCCCATCAGAAATGGAGGAGTGTTCCCCTTTCTCCATATCCTTGTCAGTATGTGCTGTCACCTGATTTTTTTGAACTTAGACATTCTAGTTGGTGTAATGTGGAATCTCAGGGTCTTTTTAATATGCATTTTCCTGATGACTGAGGACATTGAACATTTCTTTAAGTGCTTCTCAGTCCTTTGAGATTCTTCTCTTGTGAATTCTCTGTTTTAGTTCTATACCCCATTTTATGATGGAGTTGTTCAGTTTTTGGTGATTAGCTTCTTGAGTTCTTCATATATTTTGGATATTAGCCCTATATCAGTTGTGGGATTGGTGGAAGATTTTTTTCACAATATGTACATTGCCGATTTGTCCTGTTGACTTTCCTTTGTCTTACAGAAGCATTCCAGCTTCATGAAGTCCCATTTATCAATTCTTGATCTTAGAGCCTCAGCCATTGGGGTTGAGTTTAGAAAATTTCCCTCTGTACCAATGAGTTCAAGGATTTTTCTTTTTCTTCTATTAGATTCAGGGTATCCTGTTTTATATGGAGGTCCTTGATCCTCTTGGACTTGAGCTTTGTGCAAGGTAACAAATATGGATCTGTTTTCATTTTTGCTCTTTTTTATTAGACACTTTCTTTATTTATGTTTCAAATGCCCCATTTTCTCGTTTTCCCACTGAAAACCCCATATCCCATCCCCCCTCCCCCTGTTCACTAACCTAACCACTCCTGCTTCCCTGTCTTGGTATTCCCCTACACTGGTGCAATGAGTCTTTACAGGACCAAGGGCCTCTCCTCTCATTAATGTTCAACAAGACTATCCTCTGCTACATATATGGCTAGAGACATGGGTCACTCAAGGTGTACACTTTGGTTGGTGGTTTAGTCCCTGGGATCTCTAAGGGGTACTGGTTGGTTCATATTGTTGTTCCTCCTATGGGGCTACAAACCCCTTCAGCTCCTTGGGTCCTTTCTCTAGCTCTCAACTGGGGAACCTGTGCGCAGTCTTATGGTTGGTTGGATGAGATCATTCACCTCTATATTTGTAAGGCACTGGCAGCGCCTCTCAGGAGACAGTTATATCAGGCTCCTGTCAGCAAGCATTGTTGGCATCAACAATAGTGTCTGGGTTTGGTGATGGTATATGGGATGGATCCCCAAGTGGGTCAGTCTCTGAATGGCCTTTCCTCAAGTGTCTGCTCCACATTTTGTCTCTGTATCTCCTCCCATGGGTATATTGTTCCCCCTTCTAAGAAGAACCCAAGTATCCACATTTTGGTCTTCCTTCTTTTTGAGCTTCATGTGGTCTGTGAATTATATCTTGGGTATTCTGAGCTTCTGGGCTAATATCCAATTATCAGGGAGTGCATACCATGTGTAGTCTTTTGTGATTGGGTTACCTCACTCAGAATATTTTTTAGTTTTATCCATTTACAGGAGAATTTCATGAATTCATTGTTATGAATAGCTGAGTAGTACTCCATGTATAAATGTACCACATTTTCTGTATGCATTCCTCTGTTGAGGGCCATCTGGGTTCTTTCCATCTTCTGGCTATTATAAATTAGGCTGCTATGAACATAGTGGAGCATGTGTCCTTATTACATGTTGGAGCATCTTCTGGGTATATGCCCAGGAGTGATATAGCTAGGTCTTCAGGCATTATTCTGTCCAATTTTCTGAGGAACCAAAAAACTGATTTCAAGAGTAGTTGTACCAGCTAGCAATCCCACCAGCAATGGAAGAGTGTTCCTCTTTCTCCTCATCCTTGCCAACATCTGCTGTCACCTAAGTCTTTGCTCTTAGACATTTTGACTGATGTGAGGTGGAATCTCAGGGTTGTTTTGATTTGCATTTCCTTAATGACTGAGGATGTTGAAACATTTCTTTTGGTGTGTCTCAGCCATTCAATATTCCTCAGTTGAGGATTCTTTGATTAGCTCTGTACCCCATATATTTTTTTAATTTTATTTTCTAAGTTTTTGTTCTATTTACATTCAAAATCATTTCCCCTTTCCTGTTTCCTTCTTCCCCAAAAGTCCCATAAGCCCCCTTCCCTCCCTCTTTTCCCCATTCAACCCCATCTCGCTTCTCTGTCCTTGCATTCCCCTACATCCAGTCTCTCCAGGACCAGGGGTCTCTCCTTCCATCTTCTTAGAAATCTATTGATATGCGAATTGTGTCTAGGGTATTCCGAGATTCTAGGTTAATATCCCCTTATCAGTGACTGCATACCATGTGTATTCTTTGTGATTGGGTTACCTCACTAAGGATGATATTTTGCAGTTCTGACCATTTCCCTAGGAATTTCGTGAATTCATTGTTTTGAATTGCACAGTAGTATTCCATTGTGTAAATATACCACATCTTCTGAATCCATTCCTCCATTGAGGGACATCTGGGTTCTTTCCAGCTTCTGGCTATTATAAATAAGGAGGCTATGAACATAGTGGAGCATGTGTCCTTATTGCATGCAGGTAAAGTCTCTGGGTATATGCCCAGGAGTGGTATAGCAGGATCCTCCAGGAGTGTCATGCCCAGTTTTCGGAGGAACCGCCAGACTGCTTTCCAGAGTGGTTGTACCAGCTTGCAATTCCACCAGCAGTGGAGGAGTGTTCCTCTTTCTCCACATCCTCGCCAACAACTGCTGTCTCCTGTGTTTTTGATCTTAGCCATTCTGACTGGTGTGAGATGGAATCTCAGGGTTGTTTTGATTTGCATTTCCCTAATGACTAAGGATGATGAACATCTCTTTAGGTGCTTCTCAGCCATTAGATATTCTTCAGGTGAGAACTCTTTGTTTAGCTCTGTACCCCATTTTTTAATAGGGTTATTTGCCTCTCTGGAGTTTAACTTCTTGAGTTCTTTGTATATCTTGGATATTAGCCCTCTGTCGGATGTAGGGTTGGTAAAGATCATTTCCCAGTTAGTTTGTACCCCATATTTTGATCGCGTTATTTTGTCGTCTGAAGCTCTTTGTATATATTGGATATTAGCCTCTTTCTGATGAGGATTGGTAAAAATCTTTTCCCAATTTTTTTGTTGCCATTTTCTCCTATTGTCCTTTGCCTTACAGAAACTTTGTAATTTTATGAGGTCCTATTAGTCAATTCTTCATCTTAGAGCATGAGCTATTGGTGCTCTATTCAAGAATTATTCCCCTGTGCCCATGTTCTCAAGGCTCTTCTCTATTTTCTTTTCTATTAGTTTCAGTGTATCTGGCTTTATGTGGAGATCCTTGATCCACTTGAACTTGAGCTTTTTACAAGGAGATAAGAATGGATCTATTTGCATTCTCCTACATGCTTGCCACCCATTGAACCAGCACCATTTGTTGAAAATGCTGTCTTTTTCCCCCTGGATATTTTTAACTCTTTTGTCAAAGATCCATTGATCAAGTGATCTTAGGTGTGCAGGTTTATTTCTGGGTCTTCAATTCTATTCCATTGATCTATTTGCCTGTCATTGTACCTGTCCTGTGCAGTTTTTATCACTATTGCTCTGTAGTACAGCTTGAAGTCTGGGATGCTGTTTCCCCCAGAAGTTCTTTTATTGTTGGGAATAGTTTTTGCTATTCTGGGTTTTTTTGTTATTCCAGATGAATTTGAAAATTGTTCTTTCTAACTCTATGAAGAAAGGAGTGGTGTTTTGATGGAGATTCCATTAAATCTGTAGATTGCGTTTGGCTAGATGGTCACTTTTTGCTATATTAATCCTGTTACTCCCTGAGCATAGGAGATATTTACATTTTCTGAGATCTTCTATTTCTTTCTTCAGAGACTTGAAGTTCTTGTCATACAGATCTTTCACTTGCTTAGTTAGTGTTACACCAAGGTATTCTGTATTATTTTTGACTATTGTGAAGGGTGTTGTTTCCCTATTTTTTTTCTCAACCCATTTATCCTTTGAGTGGAGGAAATTTTCTGATTTTTTTTAATTAATTTTATATCCAGCCACTTTGCTGAAATTGTACAGCAGGTTTAGGAGTTCTCTGATGGACTTTTTGGTGTCACTTAAGTATACTATCATATCATCTACAAATAGTAATATTTTGAGTTCTTCCTTTACAATTTGTATCCTTTTGACCTCCTTTTGTTGTCTATTTGCTCTGGCTAGTAGTTTGAGTACTATATTGAATAGGTAGGGAGAGAGTAGGCAACCTTGACCAGTCCCTCATTTTAGTGAGATTGCTTCAAGTTTCTTTCCATTTTGTTTGATGTTGGCTACTGGTTTGCTGAATATTGTTCTTGCTATGTTTAGGTATGGACCTTGAATATCTGATCTTTCCAAAACTTGTATCATAAAGGGGTGTTGGATTTTCTTAAATGCTTTCTTAGCATCTAATGAAATGATCATGTGTTTTTTTCTTTAAGTTTGTTTATGTATTGGATTATGCCGATGGTTTCTGTATACTGAACCATCCCTGAATCCCTGGGATGAAGCCAAGTTGATCATGATGAATGATTGCTTTGATGTGTTCTTGGATTCAGTTTGTGAGAATTTTATTGAGTATTTTTGCATTGATAATCATAATGGAAATTGGTCTGAAGTTCTCTTTCTTTGTTGGGACTTTGTGTAGTTTAGAAATAAGAGTAATTGTGGCTTCAGGTTTCATAGAATGAATTGCGTAGTGCTCCTTGTGTGTCTATTTTGTGGAATAGTTTAAAAAGTATTGGTATTAGGTATTTTTTGAAGGTCTGATAGAACTCTGCACTAAATCCATTAGTAATGAGCATTTTTTTTTGGTTGGGGGACAATTAATGACTGCTTCTGTTTCTTTAGGGCTTTTGGGACTGTTTAGATTGTTTAACTAATCCTGATTTAACTTTGGTACCTGGTATCTCTCTAGAAAATTTTTCATTTCATCAACATTTTCCAGTTTTATTGAGTATAGGGTATTGTAGTCAGATCTGGTGATTTTCTCAATTTCCTTGGTTTGCTTTGCGTTGTCTCCCTTTTAAGTTTTGATTTAGTGGATTTGGGTTCTGTCTCTGTGTCCTCTGGTTAGTCTGGCTATGGATCTATCTTGTTGAGTTTCTCAAAGAACCAGCTCCTGGTTTTGTTGATTTTTTGTATAGTTTTTTCCCTTTTGTTTGATTTCAGCCCTGAATTTGATTATTTCCTGTCATCTACTTCTCTTGGGTGTTTTGTTTCTTTTTGTTCTAGAGCTTTCAGATATGCTGTCAAGCTGCTAGTTTCTGCTCTCTCCAGTTTCTTTTTGCAGGCACTCAGAGCTGAGTTTTCCTCTTATCACTGCTTTCATTTTGTCCCATAAGTTTGATTATGTTGTGGATTCATTTTCATTAAATTCTAAAATGTCTTTAATTTCTTTCTTTTCCAAGTTACCATTAAGTAGAGTGTTGTTCAGCTTCTATGTGTATGTGGGTGTTTTTGTTATTATTGAAGATGAGCCTTAATCTGTGGTGATCTAATAGGATGCATGGGATAATTTCAATCTTCTTATGCCATTTGACCATGATTTATTAAAGATGCTTTCTTTTTTCCAAGGCTTCTTGTCAAAGATCAAGTGTCCATAAGTGTATAGTTTTATTTCTGGGTCTTTGATTCTATTTATTGATCAACCTGTCTGTCTCTGTACCACTACCAACTGGGCTTTTTTTTCTTTTCTTTTCTTTTTTTTAATCACTGTTGCTCTGTAGTATGGTTTCAGGTCAGGGTGGATGATTCCCACAGAGCTTCTTCTATTGTTAAAGATTGTTTTTGCTATTCTGTGTTTTTTTTGTTTTCCAGATGAATTTGAGAATGGCTTTTTCCACATCTTTGAAGAACTGTGTTGGGATTTTGATGGGGATTGTATTGTAATCCACTTCTTAAAACAAAATTAACCAGCAAAAGTGGATTGTCCATTTCATCCAGGAAAAGAACTGAGTTTTGCAAAATGGCATAGACACAGGCATCTGTGCACACACATACACACATGCATATATGTACATATGCATGTAATTGTACTTAAAAATTATGTTGTCTATAAATTTAGTGAGACACTCAACACAATTTCAAATGCTTTGTAGGGGGTGGAGTGGGGCCTCAATGGGTAAAAATACTTGCTCAAGAAGTATGACTTTGAACCCCAGTAGTTACTTAAGAATATATACCTCCCTATGTAGTACAGGGAGATAGCTAGCCTTCCAGGAGTTTGGACAGACCTGAGGTGCATGTAGGACCACCCTTGCTGCTCAGAGGAACCAACCCACCCAGAACACTTAGGAGTATTCTGCTTTCAGTCTGCTGCTCAAGACCCTCCTCATTCACAGGGCTGCATAACCAGGTGGCTTGGGGAGATAGCTAGCATTCCAGGAGTGCGGACAGGCATGAGAGTGCAGGTAGGACCAACCCTGCTGCTCAGAGGAAGCAGTCAATAACCCTCAAGACCAGAAAACTCAGGGACAGGGGTCTTATGATTTCCATCTGAGCCTAGAGCTGATCCTAGTTCACAGAGCAACATACAAAAATATCGCCACAAAGGAACTGGTCTCCCAGGAATGCCTACAGACCTGTGTATCAAGAGAGAACTGGTCTCCTGAGAGTACTGATACACATGCTTGCAGGATGAATAAGCCACAGTCAGAGACAGAAAAACCAGCTAACACCAGAGGTAACCAAATGGCAAAAGGCAAACACAAGAACATTACCAACAGAAAACAAGGCGACATAGTAGCATCTGAACTGAGTTCTCTCACAACAGCAAGTCCTAGAAACCCCAACACACCAGAAAAGCAAGATTTGGATTTGCAATCACATCTCATGATGCTGATAGAGGACTTCAAGAAGGACATAAATAGGGCGGTGGTGGCGCACGCCTTTAATCCCAGCACTTGGGAGGCAGAGGCAGGAGGATTTCTGAGTTCGAGGCCAGCCTGGTCTACAAAGTGAGTTCCAGGACAGCCAGGGATACACAGAGAAACCCTGTCTCGAAAAACCAAAAAAAAAAAGAGAAGGGCATAAATAAATCTCTTAAGGAAATACAGGAGCACATGGGTCAATAGGTAGAAGTCCTTAAAGAGGAGACACAAAAATCACTTAAAGAATTACAGGAAAATAAAAACAAACAACTGAAGGAACTGAACAAAACCATTAAGGATCTTAAAATGGAAGTAGAAACAATAAAGAAATCACAAAGGGAGACAACTCTGAATATAGCAAAGCTAGGAAAGAAATCAGGAATCACAGATGCAAGTATCACTAACAGAATACAAGAGAAAGAAGAGAGAATCACAGGTGCAGAAGATATCATAGAAAACATTGACACAACAGCCAAAGAAAATATAAAATGAAAAAGGCTTCTAACCCAAAACATCCAGGAAATCCAAGACACAATGAGAAGACTAAACCTAAAGATTATAGGTATAGAAGAGAGTGAGGATTTCAAACTAAAAGGGCTTGTAAATATCTTCAACAAAATTATGGAAGAAAACTCCCTTAACCTAAAGGAAGAGATGCCCATGAACATACAAGATGCCTACAGAACTCCAAAAGATTGGACCAGAAAAGAAATTTCTACTGTCACATAATAATCAAAACATCAAATGCACAAAACAAAAAAGAATATTAAAGCCATAAGGGAAAAAGGTCAAGTAACATATAAAGGCAGACCTATCAGAATTACACAAGACATCTCACCAGAAACTATGAAAGTTAGAAGATCCTGGACAGATCTCATACAGACCCTAAGAGAACACAAAAGCCAGCCCAGACTACTATACCCAGCAAAACTCTCAATTACTATAGACTGAGAAACCAAGATATTCCAGGACAAAACCATATTTACAAAAAAATCTTTCCACAAATCCAGCTCTACAAAGGATAATAGATGGAAAACGCCAACACAAGGAGGGAAACTACACCGTAGAGAAAGCAAGAAAGTAATCTTTCATCCAACACTAAAGAAGATAACCACACAAAAATAAAAATAACATCAAAAATAACAGGAAGCAAAAATCACTATTCCTTAATATCTCTTAACATCAATGGAACTCAATTCCCCTATAAAAAAACATAGACTTCATATGTAAATAGGACCCAACATTTTGTTGTATTCAAGAAACATACCTCAGTGTCAAAGACAAATGCTACCTCCTAGTAAAGGGCTAAAAAACAATTTTCCAAGGAAACGGTCACAGGAAACAAGCTGGAGTAGCCATTCTAATATCAGATAAAAATGCCTTTCAAAAAAAAGTCATCAAAAAAGATATGGAAGGACACTTAACACTCAACAAAAGAAAATCTAGGAAGAAGAAGTCTCAATTCTGAAAATCTTTGCTCCAAATGAAAGGACACACACATTCATAAAAGAAACTTTATTAAAGCTCAAAGTACACATTGAACCTGATACAATAATTGTGGGTGACTTCAATACCCCACTCTCATCAATGTAAAGATCAGTGAAACACAAACTAAACAGAAACACAATGAAACTAACAGATATTATGGATCAAATGTATTTAACAGATATATACAGAACATTCTATCCTAAAACAAAACAATATACCTTCATCTCAGCACCTCATGGTTCCTTCTCCAAAATTGACCATATACTCAGTCACAAAACAGACCTCAGCAGATATAATAAGATTGAAATTATTCCATGCACCCTATCAGATCACCACAAACTAAGGTTGTCCTTCAATAAAAACATAAACAACTGAAAGTCCACATAAACATGGAAACTGAATAGCATTCTACTCAAGGATAACTTGGTTAAGGAGGAAATAAAGAAAGAAATTAAAGACTTTTTAGAACTTAATGAAAATGAAGGCACAACATACACAAATTTATGGGACACAATGAAATCAGTGCTAAGAGGAAAACTCATAGCTCTGAGTGCCTCCAAAAAGAAACTGGAAAAAGCATACACTAGCAGCTTTACAGCACAGCTGAATGCTCAAGAACAAAAAGAAGCAAATACACCCAAGAAGAGTACATGGCAGGAAATGATCAAACTCAGGGCTGAAATCAACCAAGTAGAAACAAAGAGGACTATACAAAGAATCAACCAAACCAGGAGCTGGTTCTTTGAAAAAACAAGATAGATAAATCCTTAGCCAGATTAATCAGAGGACACAGAGACGGAACCCAAATCCACAAAATCAAAAATGGAAAGATAGACATAACAACAGATACTGAGGAAATCCAAAAAAATCATCAGATCCTACTTCAAAAGCCTATACTCAATAAAGCTGGAAAATCTGGATGAAAGACAGATAATAAGTACCAAAGTTAAATCAGGATCAGATAAACGATCTAAACACACCCACTAAAGCAATAGAAGCAGTCATTAAGAGTCTCCCAACCGAAGAGTCCAGGACCAGATGGGTTCAATGCAAAGATCTATCAGACCTTCAAAGAAGACCTAATACCAATATTCTTTAAACTATTCCACAAAATAGAAACAGAAGGAACACTACCCAATTTGCTCTATGAAGCCACATTTACACTGATACCTAAACCACAAAAAGACCCAATAAAGAAAGAGTACTTTAGACCAATTTTCCTTATGAATATCGATATTAAATAATCAATAAATTTCTTGCCAACCGAATCCAAGAACACATCAAAATGATCATCCACCATGATCAAGTTGCCTTCATTTCAAGGGATGCAGGGAAGATTCAATATATGGAAATCCATTAATGTAATCTACTATATAAACAAACTTAAACAAAAATAAACACATGACCCATTCATTAGATACTGAGAAAGCATTTGACAAAATCCAACAACTCTTCATGATAAAAGTCTTGGAAAGATCAGGAATTCAAGGTCCATACCTAAACATATTAAAAGCAATATACAGCAAACCAGTAGCCAGCATCAAACTAAGTGGAGAAAAACTTGAAGCAATCCCACTGATATCAGGGACTATACAAAGCTGTCCTCTCTCTCCCTACCTGTTCAATATAGTGCTCAAAGTCCTAGCCATAGCAACTAGACAACAAAAGACAGTCAAAGGGATCCATATTGGAAAGGAAGAAGTCAAAGTATCACTATTTGCTGATATGTTAGGTTAGTTAAGTGACTTCAAAAATTCCACCAGAGAACTCCTAAACCTGATAAACAACTTCAGCAAAGTGGCTTGATATAAAATTAACTCAAACAAATCAGAAGCCTTCCTATACTCGAAGGATAAAGAGGCTGACAAAGAAATTAGGGAATGATTTCCTTCACAATAGTCACAAATAATATAAAATACCTTGGTGTGAATCTAATCAAGAAAGTGAAAGATCTGTATGACATGAACTTCAAGTCTCTGAAGAAAGAACTTGAAGATCTCAGAGGACGGAAAGATCTCTCATGCTCATGGATTGGCAGGGTTAATATAATATAAATGGCCATTTGCCTAAAGCAATCTACAGATTCAATTCAATCTCTGTCAAAACACCAATTCAATTCTTCATAGAGTTAGAAAGAGCAATTTCCAAATTTATCTGAAATAATGAAAAACCCAGGGTAGCGAAAACTCTTCTCAACAATAAAAGAACTTCTGGCAGAATCATCATCCCTGACCTCAAGCTAGAGAGCAATAGTGATAAAATCTGCATAGTATTCATACAGTAATAGGTAGGTAGATCAATGGAATAGAATTTAAGACCCAGAAATGAACCCTCACTTCTATGGACACTTGATCTTTGACAAAGGAGCTAAAATCATTCAGGGGAAAAAAGACAGCATTTTCATCAAATGATGCTGGGTCATCTGGCAGTAAGCATGTAGAAGGATTCAAATTGATACATTCTTATCTCCTTGTACAAAGTTCAAGTCTAAGTGGATCAAGGACCTATACATAAAATCAGATACACTGAATGTAATATAAGAGAAAGTGGGAAAGAACCTGGAGCACATGGTCACAGGAGAAAATTTCCTGAACAGAACACCAATAGTTTATGCTCTAAGATCAAGAATTAACAAATGGGACTTCATAAAATTACAGTTTCTGTAAGGCAAAGGACACTGTCAATAGGACAAAATGGCAACCAACAATTTGGGAAAAGATCTTTTCTAACCCTACATCTGCCAGAGGGCTAATATCTAATATGTACAATGAACTCAAGTAGTTAAACACCAGAGAACCAAATAACCCTATTAAAAATGAGGTACAGAGCTAAACAAAAATTTTCAATTTAGGAATACTGAATGGCTGAGAAGCATGTAAAGAAGTTTTCAACATCCTTAGTCATCAGGGAAATGCAAATCAAAACGACCCTGAGATTTCACCTCACACCAGTCAGAATGTCTAAGATCAAAAACTCAGATGACAGCAGGTGTTGGTGAAGATGTGGAGAACAACGAACACTCCTCCACACCTGAGGGGATTGTAAACTGGTACATCCACTCTGGAAATCAATATGGTGGTTCCTCAGAAAACTGGACATTGTACTACCTGAGGACCTAGCTATAACTCCCAGACATATACCCAAAAGATTCTTCAACATGTAATAAAGACACGTGCTCCACTATATTCATAACAGTCTTATTTATAATAGGCAGAAGCTGGAAAGAGCCCTCGTGTTTCTCAACAGAGGAATGGACACAGAAAATGTGGTATATTTACACAATGGTATACTACTCAGCTATTAAAAATGTTGAATTCATGAAATTTTTAAGCAAATGGATGGAACTAGAAAATATCATCCTGAGGTAACGCAATTACAAAAGAACACATATGGTATGCACTCACTGATAAGAGGATACTAGCCCAGAAGCTTGGAATACCCACGATACAATTCACAGACCACATGAAACTCAAGCAGAGGATGGTGTTGTTGGTCATCAAAGGGAAGAGATGACCTTTATTCTGAGATGGCCGGATGACCCAGTAGACCGGAATGCTAGGACAGGGTAGAAGGAGTGGGTGGGTTGATGGGTAGGGCGAGGAGGAATGTGATATGGTGTTTTTGGAGGGGAGACCAGGAAAGGGGTAATATTTGAAATGTCAATAAAGAAAATAATAAAAAAATCATGTTTAGAGTAAGTACTTTATCTTACTCAGGAAACTATATTTTCTGAAACAGTATTAACTGAGGAAGCATAATTGAGGGTTCAAAGAGTCAAGTACATATCATATATACATATATGATATGTACTTGTAATTGTATATGTAATTGTATTTTTATCTACACCTTCTCTAGGATGTTACAAGGATAAATTGAGCCAACAAGTTTAAAAGGGTGCTGTCAGCAAGGGTCAAGGGCTGTTGCTTTTATCTAAAGCTGCATCTTGTGTTTTCTTTTAAGCATAGTTCCACTGCTTATATATGATATACATATATATGTATATATATATATATAATGTATATTACATATATATATAATGTATTACAATCTTTCACATAGTTTCATAAAAATTCTATGAAATGACTGAGCATAGATGATCCCAAAGGAACAGTGATGGAATCAGAAGTTTCCAAAAGTTAAAGAACTGGATGACTTCACCGAGTTGACAACAGATGAATGCCTGATTGTTCATTTTCCCTTCTCCATCTGCAAATCTGTTCTTGATGACTAGGAAATAAATTATACTAATGTTTATGTTTTAAAACAAACTTCTCCAAACTATTCTTTCAAAAATCACACATACACATAAACACACATACACACAAACACACACACACACACACACACACACACTTTTGCACATACACTGCAAATGTTTTGTCAAATTTGAATATTGAATGCATAGAAACTGGGGGCTTATATCCCATCTTTCAGATCTTTAGAGCCGCTACCCTACCATGATGAGTGACCTCCCCATGAGCCTTTGTTTAACACTTTGTACTCCTCTGTGGTGTAAGAGAGACAGAGACACTTTCATAAAATTCTTTGTCAGTGTGAAATTTCACTGTGAAGAAGTAATGACCAACAGCAGAAAGCTGTCCCAGGTCAGCTGAAGAATGCTGTCGGCAGCTTATAAGAGTAAGTTTGGAAAGAACATGCTAAAAACACTTGAAGAACCCTTTTCCTCCATTGAAGATCAGGACAACAAAAGAAGTTCACTTGCTGATTTATGCCTGACATTTGAATAATTTGATTTTAATGCACATTTCCACAATAGTAGAAAACAACAATGAATTTATCATTAAAAATAAATTTCCTTAAATGTAAAATATGGTGATATACTCTTAATGTGTTTGAGACAATTATAGTGAAATAATTATTTCTTACTAAGTCATTAACAAAAATATTTGCAGCAATATTGGGCAAGTTTCAGTTGTAGTCTTATCACTAGAAACTTATTGCATTGGTTAACATTCTATTGTAGATGTATTACTTTTGAATGGAATTTAGTGGTTTAACAATACATGTAATATTTCAAATTTAATAAAATTTTAGTAGTCATAAATATATAAATGATAAGATTTGAAGAAACAAGCTTGAATTTTATCATGCTTGTAATAGCTACAAAGGAAGATTATTTTTCTTCTATCATAATGTACCCAGAAGTCTAATTGCCAAGATAGTTTTATGTTCTTTCTCACAGATGAAGACATTTCACATTAATCTATGTTCTAAAACATGGTAGACTTCTCCAGCCAAATACTCTATTTATCTGTGAGGCTAAAATTTCAGAGGTACCAAAGGATTTTGTAAATTTATATATAAAAATGAATTCATAAATCTTTTTACATTTATAGCAGCAATGCCAGAGCTAATCAAAAATACTCTGTCTTATGAAACTATCAGTAGGCCCAGAAATATGAGCTAATATTCTGTATATTAGAGGCATGAATAAAAGGTGACATGTATGCTTTGTCTTCTTATCTCTGGGGATGTGAGCTATTTAAAAAAACTTTTCCAGGGAGATTTTCTCTTTTTGTTACATGACTTCTCTAAAAGAGGATTGTGTCATTAATTTTAATACATTCCATTATTCATGAAAAAACATCTGGTTTAGTGTGCAAAAAAAAAAAAAAAAGAAACTGACTAGTATAGTTTGGTATTGCTTGTATCTCTTCTGTGACACTCATATTAATGCTTATTATATTTTGCTTGTGAACTTCACTAAGGGAATATGTTATTATACACATAATTATATAATTATATATATATATATATATATGTGTGTGTGTATGTGTGTGTGTTTGTTTGTTAATGTTAAAATGAAGTTAATTGGAATAAAAAATGAACATAAATTTTCTTAAACAGTAGTTCTGTTAAAATCAGTAAGTGAATAAATACTTCCATTCTTTTAAAATGAACAGGAATGTGATATGTATGATCACATTAAAATACTAAAATATGGCTCTAGAAATTATAAAATAAAATGGATTTTTCATAGCCCAAATTTTAGGTTTTCTATTCATCCTCTACTTTATAGCTAAAAAAAAGAAACACATTAAAAATGAGTTGAAGACTAACACATGATCAGCCACTAAGTAATACTGTAAGAACCAGAACTTTAGAGTCTCGGAGAGCAACTAACCTTACAGGACTTCAGGTAATACGGTTCCACAACAAGGAATCCATATCTCTCCTAACATCTTCTCTGAGAGTGGTCACCATTTCCAAAAAAAGGAGAATAAGGCAGGCCTGGAAATGGAAGTAAAATACAGCTAGAACAGAACATATTGCGAAAGGACGTCAAGTTTTGGGATTGATATATTGTTGATATATCTATAACCCTTAATGTATGAGAAGCATTAAGAAAATACAATCTGTAAAGAGAGTGAATATGAACATAGTTGAGCAAGTGTCCTTTTGGTAGGATGGTGCATCCTTTGAGTATATGCACAAAAGTAGTATAGCGGGATCTTGAGGTAGACTGATTCCAAATTTCCTGAGGAACCACCATATTTAGTTTCATAGATGGTGGAATTTGTACTCCTACCACTCCCCTTGCTCTACATCCTTGCCAACATGCGCTGCCATTTGTGTTCCTGTTCTTAGACATTCTGACATATGTAAAATGGAATCTCAAAGTTATTTTGATTTGCATTTTCCTGATGACCTAGGAATGCTGAAAATTTTCTTTAAATGTTTATCAACCTTTTGAGGTGTCTCTGTTGAGAATTCTCTTTACATCTGTACCCTATTTTTTCTTTGGATTATTTGGTTGGTTGGTATATATTTTATAGAGTTCCTTATATATTTTGGATATTTAGATTTCTATCAGACAGGGAATGAGCGAAAAGGTTTTCCTATGTGAGGACCTTGATCCACTTGGACAAGGGTTTTGTGAAGGGTGTTAGGTATTAATCAATTTGCATTCTTCTACATGTGGACATCCAGTTAGACCAGCACCATTTGTTGAAGATGCTTTCTTTTCTCAAGAGTATATTTCTGGTTTCTTTATAAAATATTAGGTGACCATAGTCCAGTAGACTTATATCTGCATTTTCAATTTGATTCTATCCAATAACCTGTCTGTATTTATGCCAGTACCATGTGTTTTGTTGTCTTTTATTGTCATTTGATTTTGTTTGTGTTGTTTTTCCTTTTTTAATTTAATTTTTATTTTATTTTATTTTATTTTATTTTATTTTATTTTATTTTCATACCAGTCCCATTCTGACTGGTATGAGGTGGAATCTCAGGGTTTTGATTTGCATTTCCCTGATGATTAAGGATGTTGAACATTTATTTAGGTGTTTCTCAACCATCCGGTATCCTCAGTTGAGAATTCTTTGTTTAGCCCTGTACCCCATTTTTTAGTAGGGTTATTTGGTTCTCTGGAGTCTAACTTCATGAGTTCTTTGTATATATTGGATATTAGCCCTCTATCAGATGTAGGATTGGTAAAGATCTTTTCCCAATATGTTGGGTGCTGTTTTTTCATGTTGACAGTGTCCTTTGCCTTATGGGACCTCATAAAATTGCAAAGCTTCTATAAGAACTCCTTCTAATGGAGAATACAGAGCCTGAACTAGCCCTCTTTTGTAACCAGGCAAGGCTTCTAGTGGTAGGAATGGGACTGCAATCCAACTACAAAATCTTTAATCCAAAACCTATTTTGCCTGTAAGATGTGCTGGGGCAATGGTGTTTCTGAGCTTGTGAGGCCACAGACTGATCTAACATGATATATTGGCCAATTTCTGGTCTAACATGAGGCTCAAGTCACAATGGGGAGCAATGTCCTGCATTGCCCGGATGGACAGGACCAGATATCTGGACGGTTCAGAGACTCCCTAGGGTAAAACCAAACACTACTAGAAGAAAAAAAAAGAGTGAAATATTTCCTAATGATAGTATCGTATTTAACTATCGTCATAGATCTATGCCTAGCCCAATCATTATCATAGAGGCTTCCTCCAGCAGCTGAGGGAGCTCTTTTAAATAGGAAGGAATACTGCCCAGATAATCAACTAACTAGGGCTCCCAGGGCCCTGTGACAGAGACCGAAGTGACAGTTATAGAGCCTGCATAGATCTGCATTAGGTTCTCTGCATATATGTTGTGGTTGCTCAGCTTGGTGTTTTTCTGGGACTTTTAACAGTAGGAGTGAGGGTGTATCTGACTCACTTGTCTTTTCTTGGGGCTCTTTTCCTCCTACTGGTTTCCTTATCCAGCTGTGATATGAAGGTTCGTGACTAGTCTTCTTATATCTTGTTATTTCCTGTTCAGTTTATATATCTGGGAGACCTGATCTTTTCTTAAGGGAAATAGAGGAGCAGTAGATCTGGGGAAGAGGGGAAGTGTATGGAAGGGACTTGAAGGAGAGGAGGGAGGAGAGGCTTTGGAATATATTGTATGAAAGAAGAATAAAAAGATAAATGAAACAAAATGCCTGACTCATACAGAAAATAACAAAATAATTAAAAATCAATTAATTAACTGCCAAATTATGTACAAAAAGCTCTTAACATATTCATTATATATTCATATAATATATATCTATGTTTTACTATGGCCTTGATATGGAAGAAACCCTCTGCCTCTGTTTCCAAGTTTTGAAATGATAGTGTGTGCCCTAAAACTCGACGCCATACTGTGTTTTGATGTTGAAATTGTTACTTTTATTAAAACATTTTGATTTCTATTTACACACAATTAGCAAGATGACCAGAATAATTTTAAAGGGAATATTAAAAATATAGAATAATTTGAGATGAACCAACTAATATAATACTTCTTATGTTTATATTAATACATTGTATATTATGTGCATGCATAGTTATATTACAATATAAGATTATATGTGCAATGTAAAATATATGCATCTGAAATTTCCAATATTATGGATATTATGCCAGTGTTCAAATTAGCTTTCCTATTTCTTAAGCTTTTCTATATCATAATCTAAATGTAAAATAAGCAAGAAAGACTACTAAAAGAAACACAAGGAAATTCCTGTCTTATTTTTCTCTATCATGATACTAATTAGACACTAAAAAGTAATCTAAGGTGGGAAGTATTGGAACAAAAATTCAAGGATGGTTCAGTATCAGAAAACACTTTTATCACACTGAAGGGAAATCATAGAGTTTACTTCATGTATGAGGACTTTTGCCCATACTTAATTCCTGTTCCTTATTGACTATAAATTGGTTCAAATATTGAAATTAAATCTTAATTTAATATTATTGTTATGAAGTCATAAACAAAGGGCAGAAGGTGTTTTCAGATAGGTGATGCTGCTGTATTAGGGAACAGAAAAGGGCATGTTGACTTGAAAAACAATTGTCAAAATAATTACAAATGAAGAAGAATATAACCTGAAAACACATGGGAATTAAAAACAAACTAGAGACTGCTTATGAAAGTAATTTGCATAAAATTACCAAAGATAAATCAATAGTTTCATTATATGGAAACACAAACTAGCTTAAATATATAGTGAATCATAATACCTCATGTACAGTAGCATAAATAGAGCAAAGATAGAAAGACTTTGGAATAAAAAATTATGAAATAATAAATTTGAGATAAGGTAGAGCTGGCATGGTGGATTAGTGGGCAAGGGTGCTAGTCACTGTACATTATCTGATCTCATCTGATCCTTGATTTGAGTTCTGTCCTTGAGACTCACGTGGTAGAAGGAGAAGAAAAACTCCTGCAAATGCCCTCTGACCTCCACACACATGCCACATGTGTGACTTAGACACACACTACAAATATAATTTAAGTTCATCTGTATTTATTTATATTTACATAATATATCTGTTTCTCACCTAGATCTATATAGAAATAGTTAGATATAGATATAGATAGATATAGGTATGTATAGATAAAGATATTGATAGATATACAGATAGAGATACAAACACACATGTACACACACACACACACACATATGACAGTGTTTTGCTAAATATCTGTCTTTGAATATTGGCCTGGTACTCAGTAGGTAGTCTAGGTTGTACTCAAACTCATTAACTTTCTCCTGCCTATCCTCTCAAACGTGTCACTGTAGACCATTTGGATCAAAGCAAAAGTGTTTTTGAAACAAAGGAAAGATACTATGTTACTGGATAAGCAGACAAAATGTAATATAGTGTTAAATCTCATGAATTTATTAATTTAGCATAAATATGAATAAATACCAATTCCTTATTTCTTGGAACCAGATCAGCTCATTGCAAAATTTATGAAGGATAAATATTCCTGAGAAAGTTGAACCATTAAAGCAATTCATAGGTGGATAGGCTGGTGATTGCTAGATAATAAAATGTATTATAGAATTTATATTAACACATCATCCTGATGACAATTATTACAGGAAATAGCTGTGAGTAAGTGGTGAGAATAGTTAAATCCAGACATCAAACCAGCACACACAATATAGACAGCATTTAAACTTAACAGAAGAAGACAATTTTGAACAAATTGGTTTGCAGAATAAATTAGTCATTTTTTTCTTTTATTTAATTTTATTTTTATTTTCTAAGTTTTTTTATTTACATTCCAAATGATTTCCCCTTTCTCGTTTCCTCCCTACTCGATAGTCCCATAAGCCCCCTTCCCTCCCTCTGTTCCCCATTCAACCCCCTCTCGCTTCTCTGTCCTGGCATTCCCCTACATCAAAAAAAGGTCAAACTGTATTGTTCTATAGAATAAATTACCAACAAATTTGATATTCATGTTTAAAAAATAAATATAGATCAAAAGTCTAAGAAACAGTTCTTGCAAGGATCAACTGAGAGCTGAAAATGAGATAAACAAGTGTAGCAGGAATGGAGGGACTGCTTCTATGTAAAAGCTGGGGCCCATGAAACCACAAAGCATCTTCTGCAGGAGGACCTAATTGAGGACTGCCTGAGACACCAGAATTCCTGCGGGAGGACTTAACTGAGGACTGCTTGAGAGACCACCATTTGCTATTGCAAACAATGCCAACCAATCAGGAATTGCTATTTTGAAGAGATGCTTTTATGGGACCAATAGGGACATGGGTGGAGGGTATTAAAGGAGTTTACAGCAGTGCTCAGATAAGCTTGCTGCAGCATTTCTCACCTGCTCCTCAAGTCTGTGTCATTAACTCTGGGTCAATTCACCCCCAACCACCAAGGGCAGATAGGATTGGGAAGACAGCTGTCCAGGGCACAGACAACATCTGGTACCCAACACGGTCATTGGACTACTCCATTGTCTCCGTTTTGTGGCTACTTGTGAATCTCATTTTCTGGGGGCTCGATTTTTGCCTGTTGCTGCAAGGACTGTGCTCATGGTTTGACCTGATCTGTGCTTCGTCCTTGTCCTCGTCCTCCTCATCCTCCTTGTCCTCCTCGTCCTCGTCTTCGTTCTCCTCCTCCTCGTCGTCCTCCTCTTTGTTTTCCTTCTCCTCCTCCTCCTAGTCCTCACCCTCCAAGTCCTCGTCTTACTCGTCCTCGTCCTTGTCGTCGTCGTCGTCGTAGTCGTCGTCCTCCTCGAACTCTTCCTCCTCCTCCTCCTCCTCCTCCTCCTCCTCCTCCTCCTCCTCCTCCTCCTCCTCCTTCTTCTTCTTCTTCTTCTTCTTCTTCTTCTTCTTCCTCTTCTTCCTCTTCTTCTATCAGTGCTGCTGCTGTGCCCTCTTAGGTCTCTTCTTCTCTAAGTTGGCCCCTTAGTGTTTTATGTTGTGAGGCCCTGAAGGTGAGAGTGTGAACCTCATTTCTGTCTTCTTTGTCTTTTCTGTCTGTCTATCCCAGTAATCTCAGTTTGGCTCGAGAGTGAGCCTACAGTGGCCATCTTTTCATTTTTGTTTGAGTTTTTGCAAACCTGACACCAGATGCAGCAAGGGTGCGGCAGCCATTATTTCTTTGTCTTTGGAGAAGTGTGCTGAGTTAAGTGTGCAATGGTTTCCCAGGTGGTGGTACCAGGGATCCTCTCTTGAATTCCTTTTCCTTCAGGGGTATACTGTCCAGGCATAAGGACTTTGAGCTACACCTGAGGGAGTCCCCTGCTTAGTACACCATGACTTTCCTCGCCTCTTCTGTCATATCTGCTCGTCATATCGGTTTCCTTTGTGCTTGTCGTCATAGGTTCCTTCCCCTCTACCATCAAGGAACGCCAGATTAGGAATGTGAAATCCTTCTGGTAACTCATGGTCTCAAGGTTACGACTCACAACCTGGACCAATTTTGGAAGGAGGTTGCTATCTTGTCTCCCTGGATATCCCCAGAGAACGTGTGGGATCCTGACCTTTGGATGTAAGTTCTTTACCTTGCCAGCAGACAATGAGGTAGAGTCTGGGATTATCCCTCCCTTGTTCTTTATCCCCATCCTCCTTGCAGTCATCACTAGTCTTAAGAATTCTTCCCCAGAGGAAGAGATATCTGCCCATAACAAACACTGCAAGAATCAGGCTAGTTACTAACCCTGTCCCACTTTCTCTGGACAAACAGGTTGATTTTAGCAATGATGATGAGGGAACTTCTACTCTGGCCCTCCAACCATCAGGCTCCAAGCCATACTCAAGTGCTGCTGTCTAAGGTCCCTCCCTCACTAACCCTTCCATTCTGGTCCCACTGGAGGTACCACTACCTTATCCCTGGTGTGATTTAGGGGGACTTTGCCTTACAGCGGTCACTCCTGCTGTGATTACTCCTGCTATGTCCATCCCTCGTGCTGGACTCCCTCTTCCCGGGGGTCTCATTGTCCTCAGGTATATCAAGAGACTTTTCCTATAACTTTTGGCCCTGATTTGGCAACTAGGCCCTGGATTCCAACTCCATTGGCAGACTTGGCGTTAATCAGAAAAGCTGCCAATGATTCTGACCCAGATTCCCCTTATTTTTAGCAAGTATTGAAGCAATGTGCCATGTACCTCCAGACCTATTACAATTGGTATACTCACCTTAAGGCAGTGCTCAACCCTGCTGTATTTCTTAATTGGAGGTCTGCATATCATGCCTTGGTTGAGAATTGGATTAGGACTAACCTGGAATATAACATTGACATGCTTATTGGCTATGGACTAGGGGGCGATGAAGGAGACAGAAGACCAGGATGTGGAGACATATGTACATACTGTGTTTATTAATTTTTCTTCACCCTGGGAGGGCTGATGATCTCTGGGCTTTGGTGCCCCTGTTTCTCATTCTCTTGCTGTGCCAGTTTACTCCCTGGTCTATCCTGTTCTTTTCTCTTCCAATGTTAGTTTGGGTTTGCCCTTCATGAACTTAATTACTACTACAGGATAATTAGAAGGTATCTGACCCATGGTGGAAATTCTCTGCTCCCCCACCAATGTCTCCTCCCTAGGCCCTTGTATCCAGCTGCACAATGACCATAGGAGACTTTCATGGTAATCTAACACACAGACTCATGTTATGTATGGAACTTCACATTCCCCTTACTGATTACAAATCCCCCAAAGGATCTCCCAAGCATATCACATCCACCCCTGCCTCACTGTCCAAAGGCCCCTCAAATGCCCAATTTCATGGGACTTCCTATCCCTTGGGAGCACTGCCAGCCTGTACTAGGTGTAAAAGTCCCCAGGGGACTACCTGATATTATCATCTAAACTCACACTTGGTATGTGGAGGTTTACTTCACATGCTTCCAATATTATTCCCTATGTTAACAGGTATTCCATTAGATGCCGATGTGACCCCATTATGAACAATTGGGATTTATGTGGCCCCTCTAATTGTCTTGATTTATGCCCACTTACTCTGTTAAAGGGTGGCTGTCTCTTTAATGGGACAGTATTAACTGGCTGTTTGGCTCTTCATGGATAGCCACTTACACCATGATGCATGAAGCATTGTCATACTAAAAATTATTTTAAGTGTCTCTAACAACATATCTCCAGGCAGTGTTCCAAAAATAAGGAGACCCTCCAGGTGCTGATGGCTCTCAAAAATCCCAATTGTGCCTCCCCCTAAGGAATTAATAAATGCACGGATGACAGAAATCCTTGAGACCGTCTTGTAGGCTGTTCCTTCTCTTCCTCATGTGTGACATGCCTACAGAGTGATATCTCATTGAGGGCTTGTAATCAATGATGGGTAAGATCCTGGAAGACAAGGCAACCTAAGACAAGCACAGTCTAGTACACTGGGAATCCTCCATGGTGGGGTCAACAATGTCTAGGAGATGATACCCCAGCTCCCACTAGGCTGTCAAAATTTAAAAACAAAAGGGTGGATATGTAGCAGGAACAGCAGGTCTGCCTCTATGTAAACACTGGGGGCCAGGAAAACACAAAACATCATCTGTAGGAGGCCTTAACTGAGGACTGCCTGAGAGAACAAGGTTTGTTAGTGCAAATAATTCCAGCCAATCAGAACCTGCTGTTTAGTAGAGATGCTTTCTTCGGACCAATGGGAGCATGAATAGAGGATATTAAAGAAGCTTACAGCAGTGATCAGATGAACTTGCTGTAGCATTTCTCACCTGTTCCCAGAGTCTGTGTCATTGTCTCTGCACCACCTCACTCCCAAACCCCAAGGGTAGGAAGGGTCAGGCAGAAAGCTATCCAGGACACAGGCAATAAACAAGGCTCCAAATGTTAAGTCTGACCAATGTATTTCTGGGAAAAAGTTAAAATCAACATACAAAGTCAGTAATCATATTTATCATTGTATTTCAAAGAATTATCTCCAAAATTCAAAAGATCTAACCCACTAGTAATGAACAAAAACTTTATAGAGGTTCCAAGCAAACAAAAAGACATTCAACAGTCAAAGTACTTGAAATACAAACTAAAACTCTAAATTTTAGATATTATTTCTCACACTGTCAAAAATCCAGAAGATTCTCAATGTATTCTTCCCATTTGAACATGACATATAGCTTTAGAGTGGGCAGGCCTTTCATTGGGTCTGCCCAAAACAAAGCACAGAATTAATCAACAGGAACAGAGATCTGTTGGGAATTGGTTCTAATGCTTTGAATTAATCAGGAATTTGCATGTCCAAACGATGAAGTTCCTTGTCAACGACTTGAGAGAAGAAAGCAAAAAGAATATATTTGATACAGTAAATACATCCTTAGTGTACTGTAGGAAAGTCTTCCTAAAAGACTTCAGGACGTGTGACAATAGAAGAGACACTGTCATGGATTTGGAGATTTCGCAATTCTAAAACTGTGGGAGGAAATTGAGGATACATTGTAGTCTATAGGAGTGGCATTGGAGAGATGGCTCAGACGTTAAGAGCACTGACTGCTCTTTCAAAGGTCCTGAGTTCAAATCCCAGCAACCACAGGGTGTTTCACAACCATCTGTAATGACATCTGATGCCCTCTTCTGGGGTGTATGAGGACAGCTACTTACGTATAATAAATAAATAAATCTTAAAAAATAAGTAGAGGCATTGATTTAAGTTGGGAAAAAATAAGGAAATTTTCAAGATTCAAAATCCTGAATATTCCAGTGAAAGTCTGAGAGTCACAAAAAGTAAGATATCCCTTTCCAGTAAGAGATATGGAAGTGTACAGAGCTGTGAGATATCTATGTGGTGGAGCATTTGCATCTCATGTGTGAGGCTTTGAGCTTTTCCATAGAGTCATATAGGGAAGGTAAGAAAAATATGGGAGAAAGACAAAGGGAGAGGGAGGTTGTATCTAGAACTTGTTTACAGTGTGTGTGTGTGTGTGTGTGTGTGTGTGTGTGTGTGTGTGCTTGTATAACCTCAGTTTCCTCCCAAAATTATTTTCATTCCAATCTTTTTTATTATATACATTCTTCATTTACATTTCAAATGATTTCCCATTTCCTGGTCCTCTCCCCCACCCGAAAATCCCATAAGCCATCTCCCCTCCGCTTGTTTACCAAACAACCCCATCCCACTTCCCTGACATGGTATTCCTCTACACTGCTACATCGAGCCTTTCCAGGATCATGGGCCTCTCCTCCCTTTGATGTTCAACAAGACCTATGCATCTGGAGCCATGGGTAACAACATGTGAACTATCTGGTTGACAGTTTCGTTCCTGGGAGATCTGGGAGTACTGGGTGGCTCATATCCATGTTCCTCCTATGGCATCATAAACCCCTTCAGCTCCTTGGGTCCTTTCTCTAGCTCCCCCATTGGGGACCCTGTGCTCAGTTCAATGGCAGGTGGGGCCCTGTAGGACTCTGTACCAATTGATCTTATACTTGGGAGTTCCTTGCTTTCTTGGCAGCACCGGTCTGCTCAGTCACAGCAGCAGAGATGGTGGCCTCACCTCTAAATGCTGGACTCCCTCTAAATTGGGACTTCCTGTAGCTCAGATGTCCCCTGGCAGGATAGGTGCACAGGAGACTGTGAAGTTTCCCAGCTTCTGGGTGCAGGTGGGGCCCTGGCAAACCGAGTCCCAAGTGATCTGACACTCAGGTGTTCCTGCATTCCTGGATGTAACTCAGGATGCTCAGTCATAGGCGTGTTGATGGCAACCTTACCTCTTCCTCCCACAGTTTTAAAGTTGCAGAAACCTCCAAAGTTTTGACAGTGTCCCTTCTATTGTCATATGTCCTGAAGTCTTTTCAGAATGTCTTTCCTACAGTACACTAAGGATGTATTTATTGTACCAAATATATTCTTTTTGTATATATATATATATATATATATATATATATATATATATATATATGAGAGAGAGAGCTTAAAGAACCCTTCAGTATATGAAACCAGATACAACATGAGACAGAAATCATTATAGTGAATATTTTGACAATGGCATTTTTATGTGCTTTGTATGAACACTAGGCCATTAATAAATGAAATTATGAAAGTATGTGATTGTCTATAATTCAGTTGAAAGGTACAGATGATTGAGGAGCTCTGTCATAGGCACCAGGCAGCTCATAAAGGTCACTTTTATGTCACTGGGAACAAAGATAGGGACAACCCAGAAAAGTAACTTCAATTAGAAGACTTGGAAATAATGCACAGTTCTACAGCTATCCTATGAACTCATCAAAAGGGGAATGGAGCCTGTCATTCATTGGAAGTACTTTGACTAACACACTCAATCCTTAAAAGAAAAGAATTAAAAGGAAAACAGACAGTAGGAGAAATTCATTATTCTTTCTTGTATGTCTAATTAGGTAAGGAAAAATGAGAAACAGGACTAAAAAGATAAAAAAATCTTATATTTTATGAACAGAAATGCTGTCTTCTAATATATCACATTCATAATAGAATTGATAAATTAACATGATGTTACTATATATGGAACACAGAAATTCCAAATCATTGAAAACATAGGAAAAAAATGTATGTTGATGTGTCTGGGTTGTCAAAATTTTGTTGATGACATGTTTTCACACATGTTGAAATATATATTTTCACAAATCTTTCTGAAGGAAAGGTTTTGATGAATATCTAAGTCAAATCATGTCTACCTCCTTTGATGTATGTATCTTCCATTGCAAAGTACCAAAGCAACAGAATGAAACTGAGTCTTCTAAGAACAAAAATTACTTGGTTCTCCAGTGTTTGTTCACGTATAGTATGTAAGAAACAACTGGACTCACTTGCACCCCATTTCTACAGAGAAACCTTCATTTGAAAAGGTATCCTTCCTTGAGAACACATGTATGAACTATGCCCCACTCATCTGAGTATACATCCTTAAGTCCAGTTGTCTTATATTTTGATGAAGCTCTGTGTGTATAAAGTGGAAGGGTTATAATATTTTTATCTTCCCCAGTGCATTTAATAAATTTCAGTGAATGACCATATTTGTTCATAAGCACCCATGACCTTGGGTGCTATTTTAAAGTTCCCAATAGCAGCCTTAGAAATTAAAAATCTTATTTTACTCTGAAACATAAATCATATACTCATTGTAATGGACCAGAGCTTAGGTAGTTAAATTTACTCTAAGAGAGCAGTCTACTTTTGAGAATTTTATGGCTCAAGTAAGTGCAGTAGGAAATCTGAAGAGACTGTCTTCCAAATCAAAATGAAGCTTGTAATATAAGGATACATTAATAAGCCAAAATTATGAAGATACTATTGTCAACATGCAAATAAATGAGCATTAACAAACTTTGAATTTCTCATTCCATTAACTATATTATTATTAATATGAGATAACTATGTCTGATATCAGTTTTATAATAGTAAACTTTAGCCTACTCCTTGTTTTCATGATTTCATATTCATCACAGGCTGTCATTTTTGTATGGTTTCTTGAATTTTTCACAATGATCAAACTTTTTACTGATAATTATTGTAATAGTCTTCTGGTGACCTATATGAAATAATAATAAATCTTGACCACTGCACCCTTCCTAATGTGTTTTGACTTATAATGTGTAGCTTTCGTGGAATGGATTTCTCCTGTTCTCTGATAGGTAACATAATAGGTTATACACCTTTGGGATCAGCCATTAAAATGATATCTTCTGGAGAAGCTATGAATTTTTTTTATCTTACCTAGGAACATAGGAACACGGTAAATTATCTAAAGCATGGATGGATATATTGGATTTTTATTTTTAATGCCAATGGCATTTATCAAACAGTAAGATTTGAAATCCCCCTCAAAAAACCAAATAACAAACAAACAAACAAACAAAAAACAAACAAAAGACAGAATCAAAGGAACCCAGGATAACTTGTGCCATAATTGGCAAGCAATGCCTGCCAATGAGAAGTCTTGCAAACTTTCAAGTAATGTCTTAAGGCAGATCTCAGCATGAATACCCAAAATGTTATCAGTGAAGGAAGGGAAGCTGAATCGTGTCATCCTTAGTAGCCCAAAGAGTTTCTCTAAGCTTTTATAGCCCTCTACTCGGGCCAAATCTGGAAAAGTCACATAGAACTAGATAGTATAATGAGGATATTTTAATGTAGGTTTAACCATGAAGGTGAAGCAAAGGAGAGCCACAGAAACAATAAGAATAAAAATGAAACTGAGTCCAAGGAAATGGACAAGAGGTATTTTCTTTTGCAATTTTCATCTCTCTCTTTTCTACAATTCCCATTGTTTAGAGACTTCCTCTACTCTGGACACTGACAAACTCCTTTCCACAAGCACTTTTGTCTTATTTGAACAATTTGATATTTTACCCAGTTCTGTAGTGAAAGGTATTTTGCAAATCTCAACTAAATATGAAGCAGTCTGGTCGTCTTCCTTTACACAAAGATAAACAAGTTAAATGACTTAATACATATCCTTTAGAGAATCCTTGATAAATATTTCACAAATCAGTCAAATGTTTATAGAGTACATATTAGGCATGACATGCTGTGGCCACTAAATTCAATTTACTTCTGAACTGCTTTATTTAAAATATTCATGAATGAATCTAGACAGCATTTAAATAAAAATAGCACTGGCCATGATTGATAGTCATAAAGAAAGCACAGGATAAACACCAGGCAGTCCAAAGAAGGGAATTCGTCTAGTTTTTTGTGTCAGGAATTAATAGAGAAGGGGTGAAGTAAATGAGTAGCATTTGATTAGAGGCATTCTATCAGGAAAGTGGAAAATAAAATAGATTGAAAGGGGGAAAGAAGAGGAAGTGGAATGAAAAGAGGGCATGCACTGGTGGAGGATGGAGAACTCTGAGGAAGATCTTTACATGCTTCTGCCTTGCTAGCTTGGGTAAAACTGTGAAGTAATTTTCAGTGGAAATATTGGCAGGATCTGAAGTAACCTCAAAAATGTGGGGAGGCCACAGCATGGTGGCAAAGGGAGTAGATTTCCAAGCAACCAGAGGGGTTGAATCAGAGCAGCTATTATGTGTTCTTCTCACTAGAGTGGGATGACAAAATCTTTGATATGATAAGTAGAACCTTCCTGCAGCTTAAAGGGTAATTATCATCTTAAACACTTAACAGCAGGCTTGAGGGCATTAAACTGAAGATCAAAACATTTCTAGAAAAGGCCTATGTTGTTTACTTCAAGTGTCTTTATCTTTTTGTTATTTACAACATTAAGTTGCCTCTTGTTTCTCAGGTTTCCTCCCACTAGCCAGACAGGGTTACATGACTAACTATGACTCCTGCATCTCACTTCTTTATTTGCCTCTTGTTTCTTGATTCCATATCCTGTTCCTACAATCCTGATCCTTGTCTGATGTCTCCCTTCTGTATTTGAATCTTACACCCTATTGCTGTTATCTTATTATATACCCTATTATTTTATTAGATACCTTAGATATTACTCATGTATTCTATTCTTGCAGCCAACTCCTGTATCTAACTTCTTTATCCTGCTCCTTCATCCAACCTTTCCATCTTACTCCTGTTTCTGAATCCTTACATCATAAAACTTTGTTAGTAAAAGTTGCTGCATGAATTCCTACTCTGGCTTCCTGCATCCACAGTATAATTGTTAAAGAAGTAGAGCATTTCCACTAAAGTTGTATATAAAAGCTGTCTTGGAAAGACTATATTGCAATTCTGATCATGGGATGAATCAATTGACCTTGAAAAAAAGTACAGTGCAAGTTAATTCTTAACTATTTGAGTATTCTCATCCTGGCATAGTGCTCTCTGTTGATACTACAGTCAATCCCTCTTGCTTTTCAAGCCATCAAGTATGTTTTTACTAAGACTGGCATTGGCTGTCTCCTTGGCTCACAACACTAGATGCCTTAAAATAGGAGATAAATGTAATTGATGACTTACAAATAACAACACCAATGACAATAACAACACTTGCATTTGACCTAACTGCCTGCAAGCTAGTATGCAATTAAAGTTAGAGTGTCTAGATAGCTTTAATTTAAAAGGAGTAACATTGTCCAGTTGAAATTATTGTTCAGTTACCAAACCATCAGGGTGCTATACAGAAGTCTTTGACCTATTATGATTTGAAATTTGATTCTGCCACTGTTTCACTGGTTCACTATCTTTGTGACACTTGAATCATGTGATAAGTATGCATTTGATATATGTCAGGCTCTGCTATTAATCTTATTGACTCAACATAATTAAGTCTAAATAATGGAAGGGCAAGCTATACTAAGAGACAGAAAAATGCTGGGTTGTCAAAAAAAGTTACAAAAATTGAGTATGAGATGAAAAGGAATTGGTGATGTTCAGACTATGGGTTTGGTGCAGTTATTTCAGAAGTTTTGAAGACTGAATTACTAGTACACCTGCACCGTAACACCTTCTGTTAGTACAAGTTGCTGTAAGTAAATACCTTATTGAATTGTTGATGAATAATTAACATTTATTCCTTATAGTTCTTGGTGTAGGCTATACATGCTTTGTTCCCTCAACAAATGGAAGGAAGGAAAGGGTTCTTGGAGGTCCACATCAGGTACACACAGCCTCATCATCTCATATCCTCCTCAGGCCTCTCCTCACCTTTTCAGCATGATGAAGGTCGGTTTTCAACATGAGCATATTGTTAGGATATATTTGTCCTTAACAATGGCAGTGCCAAGGGCATTTTCTGTATTTTGAGCAGACTTTCACATCTAATCATCCAAATACTTGGCCCAAGAAACTTCAAGAAATCCTTTTGTTTTGACTCAAAGTTTCAGAGTTTAGTTCATGGTTGTTCATACTCAAGTATTTTGACAAAGCATCATGTTGGTGGTGGTACATAACAATGGATGATCACATCATGACACACAAGAAACAGAGAGTAAAAAAGGACTGGGGATAGAAATGTAACATTTAAAAAGTGTATATACTATGACCAACTTTTAAAGTAAAAATTTCTAGAATATTCTCAAAACAGTGGAAGGGACCCAAAGCTTCAACTTGTGAATCTGTATGGGGAAATTTCACAGGTAAGCCATAAAATCATTTCAAACAGAGGGAAGAGTAAATGCATGGTCCTCCAGAAAAGAGAGAATATTCAATCATTCATGATTCAATTCTCTAAATATGATTATTATTACTGTTTTTTATACCTATCTCACTACATTAACATACAACAGTAAATACACTGGAAGCATGGTTACATAAATGAGCCAAAGATATAATAAAGATGTTGTATTTCATGGGACAACAAAGTAAGTGCTACAACATAAAACATAAAAGGCAAAATGTAAAACGTATAGCATGTAACATATAACATACAATGCGGCAGCCTTGAAGAATAATTAGAGGGTTGTGGCAGACATTCTAAACACAACAGTGAGGCAGACTTTATTTAAAAACATGTTTTATCAAAGACTAAAAAAAATGATAAAGATTTTGGATCTATATCTAAGTGGTCATGCTTATCTGCTCTCACTATGGGAATCTGAGCGCAGAGAATCACTGGATGTTTGCAACCAAGCTGGGCTATATAGTGAGACACTTACATGAAAACCCAAAAAAATTAATAAAACCAAAACAAAACTATACTACAGATAGAATCGGCTGCAAGCAAGCATGGGAACCAAGCAGTGTCAGTGAGCAGAAATACAAAGACAGACACAGCTTGTGTGGGAAGAAAGCTGCCAGTGAACCAGTTGATTGATATCTCCCAGTGTCACTGTAATTGGGCTCAGTTTAACATGTGTGAGTTTTCTTATGTGTGTGTATGAATGTGCATAAGTCAGAGAACATATACATTTTCCACCTTATAGCTTTGAGAAAAAAAAAATTCTTATTGATCTTGGAGCTAGGCTGGTAGACAGCATACTCCAGAAATCCTCCCTTTAGCACTACACTACAGTTATAGGAATGTAGGACAATTCCTAGCACTTTATGGGAGTGAGTTCTGGGGATTTGAACTTTAGTTCTTATGCTTTTTTTCCTGGAAGCACTGTTTTTTATCTCACTAGTAGTATGGTTAAACTGTTAGTACCAAATCCATGAATTCTTATCTTTATGGTCCCCATAACTATTAGGTTTTAAATTCTAGGAAGCATTTAATTTGCAGACAAAACTTAAAAACATTTTCCTTCCTTGGATGGGGAAAGACATAGACTTTACTAGTGGGAGTCAGGAACTGGTTTTAAAATGATCTTACTAGAATAAGAATTTTCTCTAGATATTCAATATCAAGTGGCAGACATTAACTAAACCACTTTTTTCTTATAGTTTAACATCATGACTAAGTAGAACATATAAAACTTGAAACTGGAATAACTGATTTGTACGTAAATTATTGTCATAATTTAAACTGTAAGCTTTATTCCAATATTTGACTTATACAATCATGACACACTTTATGTCATTTTGTATATAGTAGTATATATTGTCTACTTAGCAGTACATGTATAAGAACTATTAAAAGAAAACTGCTTATAATTTTTAGCACTAAAAAGTCCCCTCTGAAATATCTGACCTCCAAAAGCATAACACAGGAATATAAATTACAAAACATTGTTATGATTTTCATGTATGTACTACACGCTTCTCTTGGTCTTAAGAGATTCATTAACTTCTTCAAGTTTATATTGTTTTTCTTTCCAGTGGAGTCTCCAAGATTGCAGAAATCATAACCAGGCTTTCTTTAATAATTTTGTGAAGAATATCAGACAATCCATTTACATGTATTGTGAAGGGCTTCTTCAGGGTTTGCAAGTGTATGGAGAAACAGAGAACAGCTCACAGGATTCCTCTTGGGTGTGTCTTCAGCTCCTGATGTGTCCGCTGCATTAATAACCATAGCCATACCAAATGGAGCCATTATATCAAGGAGATAGGAGAAAGGCATTCCTTCTAAATATTTCAAGTTTGCATTTTACAGAAAATACATGACCATTTCCTTCCTCAATGATTTACAAAGGTATACATATTTCTTTCTTTATTTCCATGGATTCTTCCTTTTGGTTTATTTATCAGATCATAGTAGTCTTAGCCATAACTTTCTTTCTTTAAAGATGTTTGTGGGCACACAAGCCAGTGACCTGTTTGCCTGTAGAGTGCCCCAAAAGATGCTATTCATGTATCCTCATAATCTTGCTTTCTTAATTGCTTTTCCTATTTTCCTAGTTGGCTTTTTGTACCTTTCTTGTTTAACTTCAACTTGATAAAGATGGACTTAGAATGTATAATATTGCAAGATCACTGGAACACTGAAAGAAAAGGCTTTATATTCTCTTTTATGAACAGATCCTAGCCAATAATGTCTATCTGAAAACAAAGTCATATGGATATAGACATTGAAAGGAAACCAGGAAATGGTAATAATAGATATCACAGAAGGATTGAGTGCAAGGAAAAGGTCAAATACATCATTAAGGAGGGTATAGAGCTAATAGTATTTCTAGTTTCAGTTCTGTCATGCTTTAATTTTTGTGTGGATAGTCCCTAAAAATATAATTGATAGTAATAATGTAAAACCACAAATGAAGTGTATGGCTGCTGAACTGTCACCATAACCCTTAGAAGTTCACTAAGATGTACTGGGTTTGGGCAAGCATTTAAGCGGCAACTGTAATCTAACTGTCACAATTTTTAATGTGAGTTTGCCACAATAAGTGTCTGATCAATAATATTTCCTCTTCTGAGCTAAAGGTTTTCAGGTACGTTCTAGGTATCATGTTACTTCCAGATCTAATCAGAAAACCAGCCAGCATAGCATTCTTGTTAGATTAAGTTGGATACTCAGTGTGAATACTATGACAATTCTCCATAACGATTGCATGCAAACTCTAATTCCAAATTCAAAAGCAAACATCAATTATCAATCTTTTGGGAAAATGATGATAAATTTCCTTTCATATATATTTCATTTTCATGAGCAATTTTTGAATAATCATTATTTTAATGAGACCACAAGTCACCAAGATTGTAAAGTTTGTTTTTCTATTTTACATTTGACAAATTATATATATATGACAAATTATATAAGTATATATATATTATATAGTGATTGAATAATGCAAAAGATCAGATTTAAAAATTGTATATTTATGAAATCAAGAGTATGGAACTCAAAGAAAATAAATTTTTATCTAAATAATATTGCCACAAAATTAACAGGCAAAGGGGACTAATGGGACTCCAAAATACCAGGGTCTTCTGTATATGGAAGTTCACTATTATCCTTTTTTAATATATATACTTATATATATTAAACATATATATATGGTTTTTATTAGATATTTTCTTTATTTACATTTCAAATATTTTCCTCTTTCCTCATCTCCCCTCTGAAAACCCCCTATTCCCTCCCCCTGCTCACTAACCCACCCACTCCCACTTCCCTGACCTGGCATTCCCCTACCCTGGGGCAATAAGCTTTCATGGGTCCAAGAGACTCTCCTCTCACTGATGTCCTACAAGGCCATCCTCTGCTACATATGCAGCTGGAGCCATGGCTTCCTCCATGTGTATTCTTTGGTTGGTGGTTAAGTCCCCATGAGCTCTCAGGGTACTGGATGGTTCATATTGTTGTTCCTTCTATGGGATTGTAAACCCCTTCAGCTCCTTGGGTCCATTTTCTAGCTCCTCCATTGGGAACCCTGTGCTCAGTTCAATGGTTTGCTGAGAGTATCCCCCTCAGTATTTGTCAGGTACTGGCAGGGCCTCTCTGGAAACAGATCAATGGCATAGAATTGAGGACCCAGAAATGAACCCACACACCTATAGTCACTTGATCTTTGAAAAAGGGGCTAAAACCATCCAGTGGGAAAAAGATAGCATTTTCAACAAATGGTGCTGGTTCAACTGGCAGCTAGCATGCAGAAGAATGCAGATCGATCCAATCTTATCCCCTTATACAAAGTTCAAGTCCAAGTGGATCTAGGACTTCCACATAAAACCAGATACACTTAAACTAGTAGAAAAGAAAGTGGAGGAGACCCTTGAGCACATGGGCACAGGGAAAAATTTCCTGAACAGAACACCAATAGCTTATGCTCTAAAATCAACAATTGTCAAATGAGACCTCATAAAATTACAAAGTTTCTGTAAGGCAAAGGACACAATGGCAACCAACAGATTGGGAAAAGATCTTTACCAATCCTACATCCCATAGAGGACTAAAATCCAATATATACAAAGAACTCAAGAAGTAGACTCCAGAGAGTCAAATAATCCTATTAAAATGGGGTACAGAGCTACACAAAGAATTCTCAACTAAGGAATACAAAATGGCTGAGAAATACCTAAAGAATTGTTCAACAACCTTAGTCATCAGTGAAATGCAAATCAAAACAACCCGAGATTTCACCTCACACCAGTCAGAATGGCTAAGATCAAAAACATAGGTGACAGTAGATGCTGGGAGGATGTGGAGAAAGAGGAACACTCCTCCATTGCTGGTGGGATTGCAATCTGGTAAAACCACTCTGGAAATCAGTTTAATATATTTTTAAAGTTATTTACATAAGTTACATCTCATATCTACTCTGACTGTTACTGTCCTATCATTATCATATATTCCCTCAATTAAAATTTTTATTCATTCCATTCACATATTTGTTTATCTTCAGTCAGTTTTGTAATCACGTGGATTATCAATAGCATAATTTAAAATTTATATAGTATAGTGGGTATGGCCGAGTCTGTGGCAAAGATGGATCCCTCTGTTCGTTTGTTTCTCTGGCTGATAAGTTAATCTCAGAGACATTCTTTGTTTATAGACCATCTATCTTTAGCACCAGACTCAACATCAGCATCTGTTTATTGGGAGTATAGTCTATGTCCAGTACTAAAATCTCTGACAGGATGTCTTTCAGCAATCTGTGGTATTTTGTTAAGTTTACCTGAATTTAAGAAATAACATACCTAAAGAATCAACAGGACCATGTCTTCTTGTCCTTTAAAATACATTACCCAAATAAAAATACAGAGGGCTTTGTCACAATTTAGAATTTTGTCTTTTGGGTTGATTTTAGTTTATACCACTGAAACAATGGGAGTAAAATGAAATTCCCAAATATTGATTTTGTTAGGTTTTAAATCTGGGCTAAGTGGCAAAGGTGTCTACTTAACACATCAATGTGGACCTGTCTACTAGGTTCTCACTGCATCCCTCAGTCTCTGCCTGATACAAGGTCCTCCTGTCTGGCATACCTTGCTCCTACTCTAGTTATGTCCATTCCAGGGCCTGGGCTTCTCCACCAACTACCCTTCCTTACATAAACAACTATTTTGGTTACACGGTTCCTTTGGTTTCATCTGGACATCCTGAATACTGCATCTGGCTCTCCTCTGTCCTTTTCCCTTCTCCTCCCACTACTCTACTCAGATTGCCCAGACTCATGTTCACTCTGGACTCTCACAGATTTCCCTGCTTCTGGCTAAGCTTTCCCACAATTTTACAATAAACTTTCTTCACCGTATCTAGGAGAAGTCATGCCCTTTCTGTTTTATTGCTTTTATTCATTTATCTTATACTGAAACCTAGAATCAGTCATGTTCCTATTTATCTATTTACTTAGTTATTTGTTTGTTTATTATTTTTATTCATCTGCTTCCCAAACCCTGGGTGTTGCATAAATGAGTTCTCTCCCCAAGAACCCAAGCAGTTGACCTGAGTCTTCTAAGGTATGTACAGAATATTTGTTTCACCTGGCTTCTGACTCCCAAAAATGTGATTCCAAAAACTAGAATTTGATTCTTCAGCTCCTACTCTACTCCACCTTCTTTCTAAGCATTTGTATCTTGTCTAAGTGCCTCTCTGTGCTCTGGCTATGTCTTCCTTGTGGGTGACTCCCTCTGGCTCTTGCAGTCTACTACACCTCTAGTCTATTAAACCTACATGGACATTTCTGTTTTACCTTCTACTTGGATCTACCTGCTCTATACTTTCTTTATGCCTTGCTGGGCCTGTACATTGCAAGTTTCCTTGACTCCAACTAGGAGCAACCTGTGAAATCCTACTTTCTTAAGTCCCTCTGGGCCTGTTCAACCTTGAATCCTCTTCTTGGAGCCATCTACCACATGGTGAGCTTTTTCTTGCTTCTAACCTGCTCTACTGTCTCAGTCTCTCTACTAAAGACCATACTAGCTTCCCTTTCCCATATAGTCCCATTACTATTTCTTGCTCCGGACTGCAGTTTATCAGCTTTAACTTTCAACTCCCTTTTGGAGCTTATAGGAACACTCTCTCATGATCCATTGTTTGATCATCTCTTTCTTCCTCCACAGACTTATATTTTACTTCTAAAGCTTGGCTTCAGTTCAGATCAATGGCCCAAAACTGTCACACATGATATCCAAATTCTTACACATTGTAACAGTTGCACAAAGAAATGGCCCCCAAATGTCTTATATATAAACTTACTCTGTTCTATCTTCCCAAAGTCTCTTATTTCTAAGGTTCTCACTTTTAAAAATCTTTCATCTCCATTATTTCTCCATACACTACTCTCATTAAAATCTCTTAAATCTGTGAAGTAAACTCTATCTCAGGATTTGTAAATTCACTGGGTATGGTTTAAAATCTATAAAACCTATAACAAAAAAAAATTGACTTTAAACTTATAATGAAAGGTTTATAAGTAAAACCTATATATAGACTATTTTAATTTGCTGTAATTATATATGTGATTCAATTGTGGTTTAGAATACAGTGTATATGTAAGTTAGATTCACCTATTTTCAGAAAATAGATGTTTTTAAATAGCAACCATTTGGCTATCCTCTATCTTGACTGATGACATCATTGAGATAAAGCAGTAACATGGCTGGCATCCATCTTTGGTAAGGTTAAAGGGTACAGGCCATGTTACTTCAATTTCTTAAAATGACTGCATGGCATTAAAGAAAAATTATAAAACTTCTTAATTATTCTGAGCCTTAGTTTACTATTGCATCTCTTTTTAGACTAAGAAAGCAACAACAGGTCTCTAAAGTATTTTGGGTTGGTATGGATTTTTGTATAATGATGAAATTCAAGATTATAAAGGTCTACTCAGATTAACAACAACTGACATAAAGATTTTTACATAACTGCTCATGTTTTTTGATAACTGTTCATCACCAGGATTCTGGAAATCTAGATAAGCAACAACATAAAGATGAAAAATAATGTATATTTGTTAATCAAATTCATGTTTAAAACCTTTAAAATCTGAGTGAATACTCTAGGTCACAGTAATATTTATTTAGCTTTTTATATTTCTTCACTTTGTTAAGCTTTAGATACTTGGATAAACTAAGTCATACAAAAAAAAGAAAAAAACACCTGTGACATTCTGTTTTGATAATTCTATTAAGGTAATTTGATTAAAACTCAAACTTAACAGGGATAAAGGTATGAAACCCTAACATTATATAAGCAACTAAATAAACCGTTCATTTCATGACAAGTTTTATTTAGCCTTCTCTATATGTTTTCAAGGTTAAGCCTAAAATCATGTATACTTAATTTATAGATGGTCCTCAAACTCTTCAGAGAATGGCAGAAATTGTCATTTAAGATGTTTATTAAACGTTCCATAATAGACAGAACTGCACCATGCTAACTGGAACCCTTGAGGTCTCCAAAGAAGACAGATAGGGCAACAATACCTCCACCTGAATCGTGGTTACACTAATCACTGGTGAAATCTGCCCCATGTCTCACATACAACCAGGGCTGTGTCCAAACAGTACATTTTTTAGGTTGATTGCCTTATTTGTCCCATCAAAATAAAGTCAGTTTTCCCAAGTTCTTCTACAGAAAAAAGTCTCAGAGACCTATGTCTGACAGCCAAAGGCCTCTGCTAGTCTGTATGAGAGCTGAAGATTAGATGCTGACTTATATGATAGCTGAAGACCACCCATTGGCTCTAACAAGCCTAAGGTAACTTGTCATAGGCAATGTGGAAGTCTCTTTAGTTGATATACAGGTCATTTAGATCATACTTCTTGTTATAATTTATCCTCCTCAGATATTTGAGGAGATACTGATTGATTGTAGCTTTAAAAGAGGGAAACATACTAGCTCCTTCCCCAGGTCTTCAGCTACCTTCTAAGTTCTCTTCAAATGTAAAAATCAAGCAACAGACCTCACTTGCCTAAGCCTCTACCCTAAAAAGACAATTTACCTTGGTACCAAACTGAAAAAATAAACTCACCACATAGGTTTCAAAGTACGTTTTTACAATTCCTTTACTTAAAGGAACTTGATTTACAATGACTTCTCAGTATTCAACCACTTGTGTCTCATAGTAAATAAATGGATATGAAAAGTTTAAAGTTTATGTAAATTCTCACTCTCTAAGAAAGTATTCTAAGTTATACAAGTATGAGTTATTGAAAGTATGAAGCTTGCTGTAAGCATAGCCATAGCCACCCATTTGCTGGAGCTTGACATTATTTAAGGTCAAACCAAGGGACAAATATATTCTTTGCCCTTCCCCCATTCCTTCTGCTTTCCAACCACAAAAATCCATGACCTGAAAACGTATCATTAAGATGCCATCCTACTTCTGTTCCTTCTTATGGAATCTTAGATGGCTTGCCTGTTTTGGGGTTTCAATCTTGGGATGCTATACTTTATATATTGCATGTGGCTTTTGAACCTTAAAATCTGCTCATCTAGAAGAATCAGGGTCACAGTATCAGCAGCTACCAAGTCTGTATTACCTCCCTGGCCAGTTTTCTGTTCAAACCAATGAAGTTGCTCTGATTAAGAAAATTTTGTGTACCCTGGGTTGAATTTTTCTCTGGATCCCACAACAGTTATAAAAGGTCTGAAGGCATAAAAAGGTTAGGTAAGTTGTAAGGGTCTAAGAAAATGTTTTAAGATTTATAAATACAATTTTTAAATAACTGGTGTGTAAAAAACATGCTTCAAAAATCCTTTCCTCACTGTGCTATTGTTACACTAAGACTTCAAAAGTTCAGAATTTTAACCATCAGTGGAGTTCTGATAAGGTATTGTAAGGGTCCATGATTCACCGAAGAATGATATCCCAGTATCAAATAGTATGCAAAAGCAATGAGCATTTTACTCTGCAGAAGTCCAACATGCTTCAGGCTCCCATACCAAGATAGAGCCACCAAAGTGAACTTTCAGGCCCGATTTAAAGCACATTAGGGGAATTCTTGGGTAGGTGACCTTTATTTTAATCTGTTGACTCTGTCTCCAGGGACATTTCAGACCCATTACTGTGGTGTGAGGGGGCTGGAAACTTGCTGGGGAAGTCTGGAAACTGTTGCTGAAGAAGTCTACAGATTCTTCCTGACCCATTGCTCTTGCCTCAGTTCAGATGGCAAGGCAGATTCTGGTGGCAGGGCAGTTTCTTGGCTTGAATATTATTTGTTTTTTTGTTTTTTTCTTTTTCTTTCTTTTTGGTTTTTTTTTTCCAGTAATTGACTCCCCTGAACTTGCCCAGTTCTTGGAAACAGAGATTTAGGCCTAGTCTCCTGAACTGCCTATTTGAAGCCTGTCATGGAGTCAGGGAAGTCAGTCTTAGTATTAATCTAGCTCTGGTGAAGCACATCTGTTAATATTATTGTCACAAGCTTAGGATTTTAAAATTCCTTTGGATGACCTTTCCTTCCAACCAGTACCCTCAGAGCTCCCAGGGACTTAAGCACCAACCAAAGAGTACACATAGAGGGACCTGTGCCTCCAGCTGCATATGTAGCAGAGGATGTTGGACACCAAAGGAAGGAGAGGCCCTTGGTTCTGAGAAGGCTCAATGCCCCAGTATAGGGGAATGCCAGGACAAGGAAGCAGGAATGGATGGGTTGGTGAGCAGGGGGAGGGGGGAACGGGATAGGGGCTTTTTGGAGGGGAAACAAGGAAAGGGAATAACATTTGAAATGTAAATAAAGAAAATAAAAAATTAAAAAGTAAATAAGTGAGTTAATATGCTAAAAAGAATTCCTTTGGTTGTCTTTTAAGTATAGACTTAAAAATGGTTCTCACTGTGCTAAAATCTTCTTTGTCCAATTTTTATATCCAGCTCTCTGGAAAATAAGCTAATTCTTTTAACCCCAAATCATTTTTGAGTCCCCAAATTATTACTATGACTCAAAGGCATGAGTCTACTGCTCTTCTTTCAAAAGTGGTAATGCTGGCACATCTAAAACTTTTGTATAATTTTGAAAATAAAAAAAAAAATCTTGTAATCTTCAGAGAATCCAGTTGGATCCACCTCTCACAGGTCAAATAGACTATGGATAAGAACTCCTGTCAACCAACAGCCTAAGTTCTCCTGCACTGCCTATTTCTGATAGGCCAACTTCCTCTCCTCCTCCCCTCCCTCAACTGCCAGGACCATGGGCCAAGATGTTTCAAATGAACATAAAGGATAATTTTTTTAACCTAAACTCCAACATCTCCCCCTAGTCTGTCTGTCCCAGTATATTTCAAATCAACTACAGATGCTCTAGTAAATTACCAGTTCTAGTAATTTACCAGTTTCCCTTAGAGTCTGTATCAGAATAGCTTCAAAGTGGCTAGCCCCAGGTGGTCCAGCTTCTCAAACTGCTACAAAATGCTGCCTGCCTTTTCTCTAGCCCCAGATAGTCCTGCAGAACCTAGAAAATGAGAGAAACAACCTTCTCTCTCAGGATTTGGTCAGCATTTCAGAGTTCTTGCTGCCCCCAACAAAATGTTGCCCCAGTGTCACCAGGAAGTAGTCATAGAGAGGACCATGTCAATCCTTATCACTTAGGTATTATCAACAAAAAGGAGGGAGTGTTAGGTTTCAAACCTGGGCCCAGTATCTGAGGTAAAAATTTAATGAATCAAAGTGGACCCGTCCACCAGTTTCTCACTACGTCCCTCAGTTCCTGCCTAATAGAGGGACCTCCTGGCTGGCATACATTGCCCCCTACCCTAAACTTCAATCAGTGGCTTGGGATTCTTCTTCATCAGTGGATCTTCTCTATATAAACGGACCATTTTGGTTACTGGACAAAAGTAGACTCTTTAGTCTACTCCTATTTGGGTCTCATGGCTGCTGAATCTGGTTCTCCTCTCTCCCCTTTACCCTCCCCTTGCTCCTCTCCTCACATGACTCAGAGTGCTGTCCACTCTGAACTCACTCAAATGTCCCTGTCTCTGACTATATGCTCTCACTTATCTACAACAAATATTCTTCTCTAACATACCTAGGAGCAGTCATGTTCCTTTCCTTTTTCTTTCTTTTTTAATTTTTTCCATTCAGATTTCAAGTCAAGAGAAACTGTCTACCTCCAAGATGAGTACAATTCATTTCTGTGAGGAAAGAATTATTATGGTTAATTATGAAAATGTGATATTAAAATTTAATTTCCTGTCCTCATTAATTTTAAGTTTGAATTTGAGTAGTGTATGAGGCACTACTCAAATATTTTGACAGATATAGAATTTGTTAAACTAACAAGCGCTTTGGATAGCCATCATTTCTCACAAAGCAAACAGAGGGCTTTGCTTCTGTAGTCACCATTAACAAAACCTTTGGGGAACAAGGCAAGGAACCATGTTTTGAAAATCAACTTTATAGGTTTCAGTGGGATCGCAAAGATTTAAAATATGTTTCCTTACTTACTTTTAGTAAAACCTTAGCAAGTTTTGTAGCTACACAATTCAACTAATAATATCACAGAATTCCACAGATCTGCATTTTTCCTAGTGATTATATTTATAAGTTAACAGATAACAATCTATGCCAGAAATTAAGCCAAAAATGTAACAATAGAGACAGAAGCAAACAAACTCCAAGAAGATAAGCACACTGTCTTAAAAAGCAATTATAATTCATTAATGGGAGCACCCATACCCTACACAGTAGGATCCCAATGTCAGCTCTTTTTACTTTTAAGGTAAGCATCAAAATATATGTTCTTTATAGCAGCAGAATGTGAACAATCTTTCATCTAGTTATAAAATCTTCAATACTCTATACCAGTTGTCTGAATTAAACATATCGTTAAATGAGCAGTTGTTTTAAATGAAACCTACTTTTTATACTATTTACATTCATAAAAGACTTGGAAACTACAGACACACAAAAGTTTTCAATGTTTTTTTGCTATGTGTCATTAACTTTAGGATTTATTAATCATGATGCCTATTAAACTGTCACTCTGATGTATCCTCTTCTCCCCCCAAAAGCACACAAAAATCCTTTCTGTCATTGTCAGGCCTCACTGAAAAGGCAGTCTATAATCTTGCACAAAATTATATCACTCACTTATCTCCATATTTTTAAAGGGGTCTTCCACTAAGAAAGATATGGGAATGTTAAGCATATTCAACAAACTCCAAGCATATCTAATAACATTAAATCAAGAATGGGTAGTTTATTAATATCTTATAAATATGAATATTCTATGTTTAATATTATGTTAATATATCATGTAAATTCATTTTGATTGCATTTCAGCTAAGAAATATTGAACAAAATCAGGATAAGCATGCATACATAGGAACAAAATCAGAAAAGTGCAAATAAGTGTTCAGACAGTAGCTGGAGTGTTTTGTTTTTCAGTCAGGGAAGCATTGCCTCAAGAACAAAAAGTCTGTTTGATTGGTTGGAAGATTATTAGTGAGATGGTATCAAAATTTTTCAATTATTTCTAACTTTCTGTTTGGGATTAATATTCTTTGTTGTTAATAGAAAATACCAGGTATTTTTCAGGTATTCATTTTCCCTCAGAAATATCAATACTATGCCCCAAGGGAATTGGTGACCTGGGCTTAGTTAGCAGAATCATTTGCCATCAAGCTTGTCAACCTAAGTATGGTCCACAAATCAATAATGTGGAAGAAGAGAAGTGAGTCTATCAAGTTGCTCTCTGACAACTTCTGTAGAAGCATGCTGCCGAAATAACTAATGTAAAAGTAAAGAAATAAAAGATTGAGGATTTAATCTTTCTTCATTTTAGTATGTGTGTCTTTTTGTATGTTTGTGCATCTGTCTGTTTTTGTGTGTACATGTGTATATGGGTGTGTGTAGGAATGTGTGTGCCATGGAGCACATGTACAGGTCAGAGGCCAATACACCTTCTTTTAAGGCAGGGTTTCTCTTTCTTCTCTTGGCTTGGTTTGATTCAGAGGAACTTAGTCAAGAGTTTCTAGGTGATTCTTTGAATTCTACCACTCATTTCAGCACAGGAGGGCAGGGATTATAAACATATGCCTCTGTATCTGGCTTTTCTATAGTGCCCAGAATCTAATTCAGGCATGCCTGGCAAGCACACAGAAAAATCTCTCCAGCCTAGAAATCAAATACTCTTCATGTAAGTGATTCATATTAGTTGAATAGGCTTATATTCTCATTGAAATATAGAAGTTGGTTTCATTTTATGTGAATTTTTGAGTGATTTGAACTGAATGAATGTACTTCTGCAGTTGATAATGTTGTGGAAGCACTGGTCTATCATTTGAAGTTTCTTCAAGGAAGATTCGAGGAAGAAAGGGTCTTTAATTTGGAATTGTTTTCACTTGAGGATACTCAAGTGTTCGAAGTAGTGTAGCAAATCATAGAATAGCTGTCTAAAACTAAATCACAACCCTCAACATTAGGTTATTAGAAATGCAAAAATATGCTATTGGAGCACCAAGAACAAAAAGGAATATTGAGAAAATTGTGATTGAACGGAATGTAATGGGAGTTTGATTTAAGAAACTGCAGAAGTGACAGCTTTCTCTCACTTGCCTTGGCTCTGCTGTGTCTGCTGTAATCTCAAGCCTGAACAGTATCATCTTTGCATTGTATTCAGTATTTTCCTTAAATTATATTTCATTGTATAAACTCAAAAAGAATTTGATCTCTTCGGAAAGTAATTTATTTTTGAATGTTTGATTTCTGACATTTGCTGTTATTTTCAGCTAGCTTCTTGTATTATATGAGACTTGATTAAGCAGAAATTGCTGTCAGTATTTTTCTTTATGAGGCAGATTAGGTAAAATCTTCACTTATCAGCTTAAAAACAAAAAGACACAAGGATGATATTTTTTATGGGACAAATTTGCATGTAAGTGACATTTAAGTTCTCCTTGGAAAAGCAATTACAAACTTGCTTATATAGAGAGTATCACAGAGAACTTAAAACAGAAACTGGTGTCCTCACCACTTTCCAGGATAGCATTGGTAGTCCTTTGTAACTGACCAAATTTATGTCAAATGGGTTACCTGGAAGGGAAGCTGGGAATGTATGGGAAGGCCTCATGAGAAGAACGAGACCAAGACTAAGACAACAGCTGCTGATCAAGGTCCCAAGGTTTAATGGTGGACTCAGGTGATAACCCTCCCCCAATTTCCAGGGTCTGTTCAGGAGAACTGGTCTGACTGCTCATTGGGCATTAGCTCCACTGCTCAGGCTGCTGGGCAGGTCACCTGCTTAATTCAGGAATTTGTAAATCTGGAAGAAAAACAAGGAACTTCACCTTGGCCCTGGCCCGAGTGCTCCACCCTAGGTGGTAGAGATTATGACTAACACAGATCTGAAATTCCACTCAAGAGCTGGGAGGGGAAGGCACAGTCCTTTATCTGGGATCATTGTGCATGCATTTCTAACCAGTGCTATGCCTTTCTGAAACACTGTGGAGGACAGGAGTCTTTGTTTTTCAACATGTCCCTAGAATTGCCAATGCATTTCTCAAACTATAGTTTACTTTCATTTATTCTGGCTCCTGGAACTGAAATGGGCCAGCCTTGCTGTGTTGGTTAGATTTTTATGCGTCCCATGTTTGGTGTATGAAATGATGTTTTCCAGGAAAAATAGGAGTTCTTGTCAGCTCCTAACTGCCAGGTTTTAAGCAATTGAAGAGAGGAGTTTTTCTAACACTGTGTAATCTTGAACGTGGAATCTTCACACTCAATTGTTTCATCTGTAAACTACTTTTTGTGATGGCATTATAAAGTAATGATCATGTACCTACCATGAACCTTCTACTTGCATATTTTTTATGTATCAAAACTGTAAACAGACTAAGCAAGAACAGATACTAAGGAGAAAATTTAAATTCAAATAATTTTTTCTATATGAAACATATTAGTTTTTTTAAAGATTTATTTATTTATTTATTTATTTATTTATTTATTATATGTAAGTACACTGCAGCTGTCTTCAGACACACCAGAAGAGGGCGTCAGATCTCATTACAGATGGTTGTGAGCCACCATGTGGCTGCTGGGATTTGAACTCAGGACCTCTGGAAGAACAGTAAGTGTTGCTAACCACTGAGCCATCTCTCCAGTCCCTAAAATAGTTTTTCTGTTGAGACAAATGATAAGTTCCCATGTTTCACTCAGCTACTCTTAGCCCTGGTGATCTCACTGGCCTTTTCTCATCTCCTGGAGACTCTCTGATTCAGAGCTCCAAAAACACTCTTCCCAGTTTGCTAAGTTTTCACTGGTGGGTTGCTACATCAGCTCCATGCTTCAAACCCCCATGGCCTTTGTGGTGCACATCTGGCCAACCCACACTTTGTCTCAGTACCTTTCTCTCTTGAAACCAGTCAACTGAAGCATGAAGGAAAACACCACACAAACTTAATTAAGAAACAAGCCAGGCGGTGGTGGCGCACGCCTTTAATCCCAGCACTTGGGAGGCAGAGGCAGGAGGATTTCTGAGTTCGAGGCCAGCCTGGTCTACAAAGTGAGTTCCAGGACAGCCAGGGCTACACAGAGAAACCCTGTCTCAAAAAACCAAAAAAAAAAAAAAAAGAAACAATGGTAACTGGATCTCTAGGTGCAACAACTAGCATCCTAATCTTGTGAATTATATTAAATCTAAATCCTTTGGTGGCGAATCCACCAAGATTTGCCATAAAAGACAGGAGACACTAGAAGTTACATCTTCCCCTCTCACTGTCCCTGTCCAAGAGCCCCTAACTCTCTCCTGCTTCCCTTCTTCCTCTGTCCAACCCACAAGTCCTGCCTACTCATCCAGTGATTGATCTCTTTATTTACTGGGGGAAGGTTCATAAGAAGTCACCTGAGTATGTGACTCAGTCCTTGGTCCAGACAGCCCCTCCTGGGAAAGCGGAATTAACATCAAAATGCAAGCATCACCAGAGCCATTCACAACATTTTTCTGTAAAATATCTGAACATTTTAAATATATCAAGTTTCTCATTATGCTGCATGTGTGAAACTCAAATAAAACAGAATAAGGAGATGTTTACTCCCAGTTTAGCTACTAAGCTAACTTGAATACATGCTATTTTTTTGTATAGACACTTTGGGTATTGTTTCATAAGCTAGGCATTATAATTAAGCTAGAAGTTCAAGTTGCAAGCTCTATAAGACTTAGTTCCTGCTAAAGACCCACTATTTGACTCACAGATAACACCTCATGATATAAAGTGTCTTCCATGAAGGGAAAAGAGGCATATTTCTGGAGCCATCTCATATAGATGTTGTTGCCTTACAGAACACACTTTCCAACAGCATAATAGGAGTAATTAAATTTAAGCCTATGTAGTATAGGAGCATCTACATGTTCATATCATAGAGACAATTAAGGATGCTTTCATAGGAATATAATATCTATATTGGGAGTCACACCAGTATAACTTCATTCTATGTGGACAAGTTGCGGTGATCAAACAATGTAAATTTACCCATAAATCAGAGTTAAATTTGAAGTAATTGATGCCAGATCACTTTAGGAGCAAGGGGAAGCATGAGTCTCATTAACAAACAGAACTTAATTTAGATTTATGCTGCAGCACTTAATGTATAACCTCAATGTCACTATTTCAAAGAACCTGAAATGGAAACATTTAAACTAGAAATTTTACCAATTTTAGTGAACTACCTTTTGGTGATTCCTGCATTTAATTTATTATGGATGAAAAGCTAAGTGAAGAAATATGTTTTGTTGGCATAACAGAAACCTGAAACAATTGATCTAAGTAAAATTTTATTCCATAGAGAAAACAAACCCGGAGTAACACAGGGACTTAAAATGCAAAGGCAACGAGAGTTTTTTAAAAAATTCAATTTTCTTAAAAAGTTTTAGAGTAGCAAAATATGACCTGAAGAAGGTTTTTGTTATCACCTATAAGTGAACTACCACCATACTTCTGTTTAGATAAAATTAGCTACAATCAAAACATAATCTTCCTTATATCATCTTAAATTTTCAAGTGAAGTACTAGAAGTTTTAAAAGTATAGGCTATTATTATTACATGTATAAATATCTGCATATATAAATATACTCCTCAATATAATATTTTCAGTCCATGTAATATTATTTGAAGGGCTATGTTCATGAATTTGCGATGAGGGAAGGAAAGGTAGACATTTCGAATATTTTTGTATAGAATTGTAATTAAATTATAATTTCAAAAAATAATTTTAAAATGCATGGGATATGTTTTCATGTAGAATGTACTTTAAGTGATTAAGTTGCTGTGCTAACTTTATCCTTAAAAGTTGCTTCTCAATGAAAAGTCACCCACAATATAATTGTGATTTAAGTTTTTTCTATTCATAAATATGAAGGCAAGAATTATTTGTCTTGCATCACATTAGATACATATTATTCTAAAATCTCTATGTGAGTTGACTAGAATCAGTGCTTAAAAATAGACAAGGTTGCATGGGACAGTGAAAACACAGAACCAATAGAAGTTTGCAAATCAGAATATCTCAATGAGTATTTATACTCCACCATTTCCATTTTTTTTTTGAGCACAGAGATTATTATCTAGTACCAAGTTAAATGTGTATAATTATGTTATGGCTTGAGAAACACAACTTTGTAAATTATTTTTTCATGATCAAATTATTCATCTGTCACTTCCCGGGAAAATTATAAAAATTATGTGGAAATCTACCATTCTAGAATCGTCTTAAAATATATATTTATTATCCATTAAAAAGAGTTATTCTTTAACAGGGCAACATTGCTCCTACTGGACACAAGAGGTCAAAATATTAAAATCCCTGGGCCAAAAAAATGGGCTACTTCTGGAGATGTCCCCCATAAGATCCCATAAATCACCAAACATACAAGCTTTAACGACTTTTACCTTTTTAAATTTTCTCTCACATATTAAACCCCAACTACAGTTTCCTTCCTCTAGTTTCTCCCTATCACCTCCCTTTTCCAGAAAACTAAGCAACCCCCAATTCCCCTCAAAAAAAAGAGCAAGCATCCCAGAGATATCATCTAAATATGGCTTAAGTAACTGCAATAAAATGGGGTCCATACTCTCACATCAAGACTGGACAAAGCAACCCAGTAAAACGTAAAGGGTCCCAAGAGAGTAAAAAAACAAAACAAAACAAAACAAAAAAACAAAAAAAAAACAGTCTTTGCTACCAGTGTTAGAAATCCCACAATAACATCAAGTTATACACTCACAAAAAATATATATGCAGAAGACCTAACTCATACTCAATATTTGTTAATTTCTGTGAGCTCTTAGCCATTCTGACTGGTGTGAGACGGAATCTCAGGGTTGTTTTGATTTGCATTTCCCTAATGACTAAGGATGATGAACATCTCTTTAGGTGCTTCTCAGCCATTAGATATTCTTCAGGTGAGAACTCTTTGTTTAGCTCTGTACCCCATTTTTTAATAGGGTTACTTGCCTCTCTGGAGTTTAACTTCTTGAGTTCTTTGTATATATTGGATATTAGCCCTCTGTCGGATGTAGGGTTGGTAAAGATCATTTCCCAGTTAGTTGGTTGTCCCTTTGTCTTTTTGACAGTGTCTTTTGCCTTGCAGAAACTTTGTAATTTTATGAGATCTCATTTGTCAATTCTTGATCTTAGAGCATAAGCTATTGGAGTTCTGTTCAGGAAATTCTCCCCTGTGCCCATATGTTCAAGGTTCTTCCCTAGTTTCCTTTCTATTAGTTTCAGTGTGTCTGGTTTTATCAGAATGGCTAAGATCAAAAACACAGGAGACAGCAGTTGTTGGCAAGGATGTGGAGAAAGAGGAGCACTCCTCCACTGCTGGTGGGATTGCAAGCTGGTACAACCACTCTGGAAAGCAGTCTGGCGGTTCCTCAGAAAACTGGGCATGACAATCCCGGAGGATCCGGCTATACCACTCCTGGGCATATACCCAGAGGCTTTACCTGCATGCAATAAGGACACATGTTCTACTATGTTCTTAGAAGCCTTATTTATAATAGCCAGAAGCTGGAAAGAATCCAGATGTCCCTCAATGGAGGAATGGATTGAGAAGATGTGGTATATTTACACAATGGAATACTACTCTGAAATTAAAAACAGTGAACTCACGAAATTCCTAGGCAAATGGTCAGAACTTGATAATATCATCCTTAGTGAGGTAACCCAATCACAAAAGAACACACATGGTATGCAGTCACTGATAAAGGGATATTAACCCAGAATCTCAGAATACCCTAGACACAATTCACATATCAATAGATGTCCAAGAAGATGGAAGGAGAGACCCCTGGTCCTAGAAAGACTGGATGTAGGGGAATGCCAGGACAGAGAAGTGAGAGGGGGTTGAATGGGCAACAGAGGGAGGGAAGGGGGCTTATGGGACTTTCGGGGAGGGAGGAAACGGGAAAGGGAAAATGATTTGGAATGTAAATAAAAAAACTTAGAAAATTAAATAAATAAATAAATAAATAAATAAATAAATAAAAATTTCTGTGAGCTCATTTGAGTCTTGGGCAATTGACCATGTATGTCATGCTCTTGTGAAATCTTTGACCCCTTTGAGTCCTCCAATCAATCCTTCATCTCAATTCTCTGCAGTACTCCCTAGTTCCACCTAATATTTGGCTGTTGGATTCTGTATCTCCTACCATCAGCTGTTGGATGAAGTCTCTCTGTTCACTCTGATGACAAGTATGCTAGGCTTTGGTTCTAGGATATCCTGCAGGCATGGCAAACTATAGATCAGAGGTTTTATAGCAGTGTTGGTGTCCCAATTCCTCTACTTGAGGTCTTGCCTGGTTACAGAGGATGGATCATTCAGGCTTTTTTGTGCCCCATTACTAGGAGTCTTTGCTAGTGTCAGTCTCATAGTTATCAAGGTCCTTCGATTGCACTGGGTTTCTACCAAATACTCAACATGACCCCTATTTCCAGTTGTTTCTTTCAGTATTCTTCCCTTCACCCTCCACATCCTGATCCACCATATTTCCATCATCACCCACCCCCAAGCTGCCTAAAAAAATTATTTTTTTCTCTTCCTCAGGGAGATCCTTGCATCCCCCCTGAAGACTTTCTTATTTATCCTATCTAAGTCTGTGCATGATTATCCTTTATGTAACAGCTAATACCCACTTACAAGTAAATATATATTAATGTTTGTTTTTGTGGGTCTGAGTTACATCACTCAGGATGATTATTTTCTAGTTACAACTATTTGCAAGAAAATTTCATGATGCCAGTTAACTGCTGAGGAATATTTCATTATGTAATTGTACAACTTTTTTTAAATAAATTTTTAATCTACTCATCAGTTGAGGGACATGGAAGTTGTTTCCAGTTTCTTGCATTATGAATAAAACTACTATGAACATAGTTGAGCAAGTGTTCTTATAATAGAGCATCCTTTGCCAAAGAATGGTAGAACTGGGTCTTGAGGTAGACCAATTTCCAGATTTCTGAGAATATACCATATTGATTTCCAAACTGGTTGTACAAGTTTGTACTCTCACCAGCTCTGGGAGAATGTTCCTCTTGTTCAACATCCTTGCCAGCATGATGTGTCACTTGTGTTTTTGATCTTAGCCATTTAGACAGATATAAGATAGAATCTCAAAGCATTTGATTTGCATTTCCCTGATGGCTGAAGTTGTGGAACATTTCTTTGAGTGTTTCTAGGCCATTTGAGATTCCTCTGCTGATAATTATCTGTTTAGATATGTACCCCATATTTATTAGCATATTTAGTTTCCTTTTTTTATTATTTATTTTATTTTATTTTTTTTAATTTACATTCCAAATCATTTCCCCTTTCCCGTTTCCTCCCTCCCCGAAAGTCCCATAAGCCCCCTTCCCTCCCTCTTTTCTCCATTCAACCCCCTCTCGTTTCTCTGTCCTGGCGTTCCCCTACCTCCAGTCTTTCCAGGACCAGGGGTCTCTCCTTCCATCTTCTTAGAAATCTATTGATATGCGGATTGTGTCTAGGGTATTCCAAGATTCTGGGTCAATATCCCCTTATCAGTGACTGCATACCATGTGTGTTCTTTTGTGATTGGGTTACCTCACTAAGGATGATATTTTCAAGATCTGACCATTTGCCTAGGAATTTCATGAATTCATTGTTTTTAATTGCAGAGTAGTATTCCATTGTGTAGATATACCACATCTTCTGAATCCATTCCTCCGTTGAGGGACATCTGGGTTCTTTCCAGCTTCTGGCTATTATAAATAAGGCTGCTATGAACATAGTGGAGCATGTGTCCTTATTGCATGCAGGTAAAGTCTCTGGGTATATGCCCAGGAGTGGTATAGCCGGATCCTCCTCCGGGAGTGTCATGCCCAGTTTTCTGAGGAACCGCCAGATTGCTTTCCAGAGTGGTTGTACCAGCTTGCAATTCCACCAGCAGTGGAGGAGTGTTCCTCTTTCTCCACATCCTCGCCAACAACTGCTGTCTCCTGTGTTTTTAATCTTAGCCATCCTGACTGGTGTGAGATGAAATTTCAGGGTTGTTTTGATTTGCATTTCCCTAATGACTAAGGATGATGAACATCTCTTTAGGTGCTTCTCAGCCATTAGATATTCTTCAGGTGAGAATATCTTGTTTTTCTTTTTCTTTTTATATTTTGGTTATTAACCTTCTATCAGCTGTGAACTTTGCCATTCTTTGGTTGACTGTTTTTGTACTATAGATGGTGTTCTTTGCCTCATAGAAGTGACTCGGTTTCATGAGGCCTGATTTATTAATTGCTGATCTGCACCATTATATGCATCAATAATGACTGTATTATTGGTATTCTGTTCTGAAATTTAGATCAGACAATTCTTTTGGTTATTTTCTAGAACTTGAGGTTAAAAATGTATTACTAAAGGCAAAACTCTTGAGTCTGAATATACTTGAGTAATAGAACATGGAGAAATATAACTGGTACTGACCTAAAAGCTTCAAAGCTTTCAAAGTGCTGGAAGGTGTATGGAAGTTATTAGAAATGAAAATTAAGCATCACTCTTACCCAGGTGTGGTCCCTAAGAATTATACTAACGACTGTCATTGAAAGAAATGCCAACTACTATAATAGTAGCACAAATCATGCAGCCATTATTTTCTTAGGGATTTACATCCATCCCCATTATAAAAGAAAAAAACTCATACTTGGAACTATTATCAGGGAAAGAAACTGTGGTTAGAGAGGAGAAAAACTACTGCCAATATTCTGATAAATGGAAGTAGTATTAGACAGACTCTTAAAAACTTCTCATTATATCAATACATTAATATATTTCTCAACCTTAGAGAAGGTTCCATTTACAGTATATGATGAACAACATAGAGATCACACTGGCTAAGTGACAGAAAACATGAGATCAAAAATTGCTTAGTCCTAAATGCAGAATGTATACTGTTGGTTTTCTTTCCAAGGTTCAGAAATTGTGGTAGAATAAAGAGAAAAAAATACCAGAGTCAGGTGACTGAAAAGAAACTAGAGCCAGAAAGGCATGTCACATATACTCACAGTGGTTGTATGTCATGTGCAAGACCTTAGAAGCACAAGGAAGATCAAGATCAAGCATAAAGATCTGGGAGTAGAAACTGGGTCCTCTGCAAGGGCAGCAAGTAGCTTTTGCTGCAAGGTCATCTTTCCACCACCAAAATTTATCTTTGAATAGATCATAGCACTTAATAAAAACCCATGTTTGCATTAGTCTTATAGGCTATTCATACCTTCATACTCTCCTTTCTTTCAATATAATTTATATATGTTTCATTATTAATTTTATCAAGGAATTAATATTTCAACATATTGAATACCTGTTTTATATTTTTCAGTTTATTCTTTAGCTTTTATTTATAGTGTACCTTTTATTTTATGTATGCAAGTTTTCCCAGACTTCCAATTTTAACCTCATGGCCCTATGGTTTGATCTGAAATATAATTGAAAGACCAATATGTAAAAGGCATAGTGCCATAAGCATGGTACATAGTTCTCCTGGGAACTGCTGGGATGTTCAGTTGATAGAAACTAGGAGGAAATCATCAGGGATTTAGGGCATGCTAATAAGTGATTATGGGGTCAGGACCATCTCCTCATGCTCATACCTTCCTTCCTCACTCTTATGGAATACACCATTGAACTGTGGACCAAAATAAACCTTTCCATCTTCATATATTTCTTTAAATCAGGTGTTTGTCACACACTAAGAAAAATAATTAATCTACTTCTCTCTATTCTCTTTCATCAATTTGCCAAAATATAATAGCACCTGAAGGAATTTACTTAAGCCTCATAGACCCAGACATGCTGTACATGGGGTGAACATGTACTTAGTTTTGAAGAATGGTTAGTGTTATATTGTTTTGTTATACTGAATGATTGTTCCATCTATTTTTAATGAATTAGAAGTATTTCTAAACCAGAGCTGCTCCTGTCTTTTAGCAAAAGACAGAGTACAATCATTTGGCGCCCTCTTATCTATTAATTTCATTTCCACATTTATTGTCTCAGAAAACACAGAATCACTACTTTGATAAAATGATCTTCTAAGATGGGAAGTCAGAGTCCAATTTGCACTTGGTACAACATTCGTTTTACTATGAGAAACAGGAAATTAGGAAAGATTTGCTCACTTTTTCTTCCTTTCAAAAACAGCAATTTATTGCGCTTAAAAATCTCTAGATTTTGGTGGTTACTTAAATGAATTACTGCTAATCTGGCAAGCCATTGGCAGTTAGAATCAAGAAGGACTTCTCTATTTTCTTTTGTTCCTTTTGATAATTAGGCCACATTTTTTATTGGCTTCTTATATTGAAATAAACACTTCATGAAATGATTTGTATCAATATTTGAGAACAGCTACCTAAGAGAGTGCTCTCAATAACACTGTAATTTCATAATAATGAGAGTTACTTGAAATGTATCTCTATCTCTTGGTTTTTACCTGTACTAGCTAAGCTTTAAAAATGCAATATTTTACTTACATTTATTTATTAATTTTATGTTTGACTATGTGTGTATGTGCATGCTTTGTGTCTATATACTCAGGTAATGTTTAATTTGTTCTCAGATCTCTGACGGGGTTGAAGACTAGTTATAGTCTCATAACCAAACATACATTGTTTAGCATTGAGAGATAAGATACAGACTTGAAAAGACGGTAATGCAAATGAAAATCAGAATGTAATTCAGGTATAAAATTGTAAACTCTTTAAGTTAGGATAAATGATAGCTTGCTTTATCTAAATTGACAATATGAAACACTAAGTGTTAATTGTATATTATTTCTTACCATTTAAATTATTGTGAGGATTCTGCTCAATTTGTATCTGAGAGGAAAAAACCTTTTCATTAGATAAAAAGGGAGGAATGTTGTGGATTGCCCTGGTTGTTTGTATTTTGATGTTAATTCTGCTTCCTCAAGAGGGGTTCCCCAGTGAGAATTAAATTACTTACTCATGTGATCTCACTGAATCTTCTCCCGATTCTGACTGGTCAAATAAAGGCTAGAGCAGATGATTGGTCAGTGGAAAGGAAGGGTGGGACTGGAGGAGAGAGAGAGATGGCGGAAGAGGAGGTGGAAGGAAGATGGAGCAGAACAAGGGGAATCATAGCTGATAAATAAATTAGTATAGTAATAGATCTGCCCAAATAGGCATATAGCTTATAAATGTAATAACTGATTGTGTGTGCTTTTGCATGGGCTTACTGGGGTAAGAAATTACCACAAGGGTAAGCTAGTCCTTAATAATTCCTGCTTCACTTAAGTTCTGCCAGTTAGTTCTGGGTCAGAAGGCTGAAGAAGACAGATGCGTCAACTTTATAAGGAATGTTGGGGAATGTCTAGGAAACCATCTGTTTCTGCAAATTGTATAAGTTTCAGATGCTCTGTCTATGTACTTCCTACTAATACTTAATTCTTTCTCAAATCTCTGATGAGGTTGTAGACTACTTATAATCTCACAATTGAACTTAAGTTGGTTAACACTAAAGTAGATGTTCTAGATTTAAAAGATGGTTTTCAGATGGCACTGCAAGTTAAAATGAAACATGATTGAGGTTCAGAATTGTAAACTCTTTCAGTTAGGATAGGTGATAAAAGACTTTATCTTGATAGCTAAGTATGATGGACTGCATGTTATTAGTATAATTCATACATAATAATTTTCACAATTGTTTCAAAATAGTTCCTACTATGTATTGTTTGTTACTATAAGAGAAATAACCTTTTAATTGGACAAAAGGGGGGAAATGATGTGGGTTGGCCTGATGCTGTTTTTATTCTGATGTTAATTCTGCTTCCTCAAGAGGGGTTGTCCCCAACCCCCAATGAGAAGTCCATCTAGTATTCAGGTGATCAGGTGATCTCATGTGAAACTTTTCCCCATTTTAACTGGTCAATAAAGGCTAGAGCCTGTGATTGGGCAGTGGAGGGGAAAGGTGGCACTGGGGCAGGAAGAAAGGCACAATAGGACAAGAGAGAAAGGAGAGAGAAGAGGAAGAAGAGGTGGCCGTGATGTACCAGACCCACATGCCTACCGCATGTAGCCAGGGGTCTTATAGCTGGTGAATAAGTTAGTATAGTGTTAGCTCTGCACAATGTAGGCATATAGCTTATAAGTATAACTGAATTGTTTTCTTGTTATATTGACTTATTGGGGTTGGAAATTCCAGCAATTTGTGCATATGTGTTTAACATATACACATGCATGTGTAGGTGTGTATGTATGTGAAATGTTTGTGGTGTATATTAGCAAATGTGAGTGTTGCATGTGCTTGGAGAAGCCAGAAGAAGGTGCTTAGTGTTTAAAGATTAATGCCCTTCTTTATCACTTTCTACCTTCTTCCTTTGAGACATGTTCTCTAGATGAAACCAGTGATTATAGTTTTCATCTGGCTTTGCAGTCTGCCAGCCCCAGTCATCCTCCTGTTTCCTTCTTTCCATGCTTAAGTTACAGAAATGTGTGGAACAATACTCAGCTTCTATATGGGTGCTGGGATTTGAATTTCAGTTCTTGTTCTTGCATATAAAATGCCCCTAATTCCAGAGCTATCTCCCCACCACCCTAATTTTAATGTACTCATAATATCAATTAAAGAACAGGAAACTATTAATACAACTAAAACATGGCATGCATCCTATATGCCATAGTGTGTACTATTTACACAGATAGCACTCATCTTAAATATTTCTCAATGTCATATATATTTCAATAATGCTGTTATGAATGTTCTTATGAGCAGAAAATTATGCCCCTGAGGGTAGTTCGTTGAATAATTTAAGAATATTTTCAGACTGTATGTCCTTTTTTAGCATGTATAGAGGTTCTTATCTATGTGTCATTAATTGTATTTAGTCTGTCATATTAAATTTTTTCTTAATTATTAAATTAGTATTTAGCTGGTTATTATTAGTGAAGCATAATTTCCTATGATTGTGCCTTTGTGCTTTTACACTTCAGGCATATTGCCCCAGCTAGGAGAAAGTCCTAAGATTTGAAACGTACACTGGGGAAGACTGATAGCTTCGAGGGGCTGTGCCGTGACTGTGAAGTCAGTAAAGAGTCTGTTCATGTCTGCACTTAGTCCCTTTATACTGCCCTCTAATCATCATGTGTCTTGTGAGTAGAGCACTTCCATTTTATGGGTAAACTTACTCTGGTTTTCCCTTTTCCTTCTGCTCAGTCATCTGACTGTGATTAATATACTGGCCTCAGAGTAGCCCTATGCCTTTCTATAGCAAGGATACATCAAGTCAGTGCCCCATAATAAACCAGTCATTTTATTTTAAATAGACTATAATGAAAAGTTGTGCCCAGCACATTTGTAGACTAAAACCCTAGAGAGACTTCCTGCTAAGTAGCATTCTTCAGTTTCTGCCAAACTCCAACTGTACATATTATATTTTCTAAAGTGTTTAATAGTACCTGACCAAAATGATAAGGACCAGACAGAACCATCAGTTATATGACCCTTAGAAATGTTTTAAAATTTGCTTGCATTACTTTAAAATTTCTTTTGCATTCATGTATCATTTCCTTGTTCATTCCTTTACATGTAGTTCAGTGTAGCTGGGAACTCACTATATAACCAAGGCTAGATTTGAAGTGTGATCTTCCATACTCCATAACACACATAAATACATTTTCAACAACACATCTTTCCCCTCAAATTCGCATTTCTTTCTTTGTTTTTTAAACTAGACTAACAAGTTCTTTACATAGTTGACATCTGATTTCACCAATGTCCAAAAATTCCTATCTTTTAGCTTCATAAGAGAGAACTGAGTGCTAAGAAAATTTAAGTGCTTCAATTTGGGCTATCTAGGATTTCATACATTGTACAGAGCCCTACCTTTTAGTGGCAGTATTAGCTGTTCATAGGTTACTGTAGTCAATAAATCCTGTGCATACTGTTTTCACAGGCTAGCTCTCAGGAAATCACCAACACTGTATAAATAACTTGGTCTTAATTATTAGTGAAAATAGAAGTTCATTTAATTTTGCCAAAATAAATATTGATCATTTACATGTCAGTAGCAATTAAGTAATGGTAAAACTGGACAAAATATTTGAATGTGCTCTTTATTAAAGCAAAAATACTTCTGCAAGTTCAGGGAAAGATATGTTAATCACTGCCATATATAATATATGTGATGTAATATATTAATGCATATTAATAATACATACTAATATATAGTAATGTATTTATATATACATGTATATAGTAATGCATATATTAACATCATATACATGTATGTGTATATATATGTATGTGTATGTATAAGTGAATTTAGTTAGCTTTGAGGTAGTACCAAAAACAGAATCTGTGGGGAGCGATTGGGTCTGGAATTTTGAGTGAAAAAAATCTGGGAATGTCGAGGTCCAGGACCGTATCTCTCTTCCTCATATCTAGCGACCTCCTCCTCTAATTCAGCCTCAGATGCTGGATCGAGGTCCGAATCAGAAAAACGGCGAGATTGATATCATTTGTTCTTGCCTCTTTTTCGATTGTTGGAAATCTCTTTAAGAGAGGGATAGATGGTCTTTGGGTCTTTGGACGCACTGGGATCTTCCAGGGAGTGAAGCGTCTTGGGTGGGGGACTTCCCCCCTCTCCCGGCATATCGATAATAATGGAGGGGCAAGGAGAATGAGGCTCGCCGCTTTTACTTTCATTTTTACGTGACGGCGGCCATGAAGCCTGCAAGAAGTCCTCTGCTATAGTTAAGAGATGGGCATTCTCGCCCCCTTTCTCAGCATCTTGTATTATGTCTCTTATAATGCCCCAATAACTAAAAAATGCAGTGGACACTGGGTCACCAGCTTTTAAAAGCTTATTAATATCTTTACCAACCTTATTCCACGTAAGTGGGTGTATATCAGGGCCACTTAAAACCAGCCAAGGACATTTTTCATCAACAAAACAAAAGAACTTAATTAAATCTTTTTTCTTGACTCTTATTCCTCTTTCCCTGAGCAAACGCTTGATTTCTCCTATAAAACAAGCTTCCTTAGACAATTGTTTCCCCATGACAATCGGACGAAAATTATTTAGCCAAACTCACCTCCCTTTCCAGTGACGCAGGAGCGATGCGGCGTGAAAGGTCCTTGATTCCTTTTCCCGGGGTTCCTCTGTCATCGTCCGATAGTTGGCCATGCTTCGGGTCCCTGTTCAGGCGCCACTTGACCCGTCCAGCAGGTCTAGTTATTCAGGGTCCCGAAGAGGCGCTACCTGAGGGTCAAAGGGGGGGAGAAAAGAAGGGAGACCAATCAAGGTTCTGTTGTCAAAGTCCTGTTTATTGTCACACAAGCAGCAGTTTTTAAGCAGTGGGGATGAGGAGGTTGGGAAGGGGAGCTAGGGGGAAGTGAGCTATGGGCCAAGTCCTGAATGAGGAAGTTGGGAGGGGGAGCTAGGGGGAAGTGACCTTTGCAAAATGCAAAGGAGGGAGGGGTCAAGGTATTCTTGGCAGCAGGAAGCACAAAGGGCATCTGGTGAAGACATCTGGTATCTGCGCACGTAGGGACATTCCGTGGTTAAGGGTGGAGCGATCCGTAGTTACTCTCGGAATCTTTTTGTACCGGCAGTTCCTGGGCGGGTCTTTGTTCAACAATCTCATGGTCATAAGACAGCCATGGCTGAATGACCTTGTTTGACTCCCCACAAGAATCACATCTGTGAGCTGAGATTCTGGTAATTATTCATTCCTTGAGGTTGGGTGCCTCAGTGGTCAAACTGATGTCACAATGGCTGTCTCTTACTGGTGGTAGTTGGTGAACAGGAGACTAGGACACACTAACAACTACTACTTAGTCTACAAGACTGTTTCAGAACTCCAAAGCTATTGTTGCAATCTTTAATGCTTGCAGGAAAATATCTAGTTGTTAGTCCACATGAAAGATTAGAAATGATGGTCTTGATATCAGTGATGAAATCATCAACAACAACAGGGCAAATTAACTTAGTAGCCAGTGAAATAGGCCATGTGAATAAAAATCAAGATCATCTTTCTTCTGCCATATCTGTTTTAGCTGGACTGCTGGTAGACGGTGCCACAAGCAATCAATGGATCTTCAATATCATTAAAAGAAATCAGGAAATCTTTAGGTGAGGCTTTTAATCGGGTGGTTCTAATTTATGGCAAGTTGGTATTTGAAACAACCATAATTATAGTTTGTGAAGATGCAAATTTTAATCACAATGAATGCAACTGCACAGCTATGAACACGACTAATTCCTGCCAGCTCTCCCACGCATGGGTAAAAAAACAAAAAAGAAAAAAAAATGATGTGAATCAGGCTTTCTCAGAAGTCCAAAGAGAGACATTGCCTGGATCTCATAATCCCTTCAAATAACCAGAAAATCTCCCTTTCTGCCCCAATTCTCAAATTTCCATCACCTCTCAATATGCTAATGAGGATATAAGCCTTCATTACATGGCTCCTTGTAGGACTTTTAGGACCCAGCTGTAACATGGAGTATTAAGAACTCTAAAATGTTGCTAGAAAATAGGGCAGCTTTGGAAATTGGTTAGGCTGAGTTATTCTTGTTTGTTTTTGTAGAAAAAGAAAGGAAAGGAAAAGGCTTTGTGCACTGCTATCGTCTACTTCTACACTCTCATTACAGAGAAGCTGAACACATGGGAAGGATATGGTAGTAGAGTTCACAGACGTTTGTTTTTCCCTTAACCTGTGGACAAATCCAATTTCTTAAAAAGTAAATGAGAGAACAAATTATGCCTGATCCATATCATATAACACTACTTAGAAAATAAATAAGAATTAACTTTTGATGAATGAAAATATATTAATGAATTTTTAATTGTAAATATTAAGTAGCAAATCCAAACAGTCTGCTATGCCATGCAGCTTAACTCATAAAAAATTCAGGTTGGCACAAACTTCTCTACAATGACAGAATAAAGTCAAAATTTGCTGCATATTTGAGGGCAGGAAAGAGATCTGACATTAGTGTTGCACATTGGGAAACTGCTTATTTTAGATGTTTTGATTTGTGGATCATTTTTCTTTTTCACACATATCAAGAATATTCAGTTTATCCCGTCTAAATTTTATCTCAATAAACCCTGTTGAAACACTCATTTATTTTAAATATTTATCTTTAATTTTTCTCATTTGAACATTTTCTTCACAATTTATTGTTACTTAGGACCACAGATTTAAACATTTTCAAATGTTTCTATTGGGCATGCATGACTAGTTAAATCTGGATGAAAGTACAATTGAGAGAGGTGAGCTAAATGCTGTCTCCCTGAGCTCCATTGCCTTCGTTGTCTAGGAGGTCTTCTGGGTTCCAGTAACATCCAGGCCTACAGAGCCCCAGGAGTATCTTACCCCACCTTTGGCATGCCTACTGGATCCACCTGGTCCACAGAAAAAAGAACTGAGCTACATGCTGTCCCCACCACTACCACTACCTCAGCACCATTGTTTTCCCACCCAAGGAGGACTGCCAGGCCCCAGAAACATAGAGACATGGCCCAGAACATGGCAATTCCTCAATTCCCTGCTTGCCAGGTCCACCCAGGGCAAAGCCAGAAGAAGTTAGTTGTACTCTTTTCCCTAAGCTCCGATGTCAGGCCCATGACTGTGCTTCCCACTTGGTGTTGGAGGAAATAATGAAAAAAAGGAGAATTTCTAGAATTCAATAAAAATGGAGGTATAGCATACCAAAACTTATGGGACACAATGAAAGCAGTACTAAGAGGAAAATTCATACCATTATGTGTCTTCATAAAGAAACTGGAGAGATCTCATACTAGCAATTAAAAAGCACACTTAAAATCTCTAAAATAAAAGGAAGCAAACTACCCAAGAGAAGTAGACTGCAGGAAATTATCAAAGTAGGGGCTGAAATCAATCAATTAGAAACAAAGCAAAAAAGACAAAGAATCAACAAAAGCAAAAGGTAGTACTTTGAGAAATCAATAAAATAGACAAATGCTTAGCAAAACTAAAGGACAGAAAGACAGTACTGAAATGAACAAAATCAGAAATGAAAACGGGGACACAACTGTGACCCTCCTTGCAGCTGAAGGAAGATTTTATTTAGGGTAATTCAAGGGTTATATTGTTTTGGAGGTAGGGATAGGAATATCCAGGATGGGCAATTGTTATTGACTGAAGGCTTAAGATATTGTGATTTCTCATTAGCATGGACAGGTATTTCAGGAATTCAGGAATTAGTTGCTAGATGAATGGATTCTTACCAGGAGAAAGGAAGCAGAACCTGTTATCTTAACCAAGGATAAATGACATTCCAGAGATAGAAGTGTGGGTGGAAAACTATTGAGTTCCCTTGACAAGGTCAGAGAATGAGAAACCTGTCCTGACAAAGGGAGTCAATCATTTAGTGTTGAAGACTATTCAGAAAATTGTAGACTTTGACCTTAATTAGCAGGGCAACAAGAACAAGGAACACTGAGGAGATACAAAGAATCATGTATTACTTCAAAAGACTGTACTCCATAAAATTGGAAAATCTAAACGAAATAGAGAAATTTCTTGGTAGATTCCACTTACCAAAGCTAAATTAAGATGATGTAAAGATATTTAAATAGTCCTCTAAGCTCTAAGAAAATAGAAGTAGTCATATAAAATCTCCCAACCAGAAAAAGCCCAGGGTCAGATTGTTTTAGTACAGAATTCTACCACAGTTTTAGAGAAGAGCTATTACCAGAACTTCTCAAATTATTTCACAAGATAGAAAGAGAAGAAATATTGCCAAACTCATTCTATGATCACAATTACCCTGACACCTACCTAAACCATACACACAAAAAAAAATTCAGATCAATTTCCCTTATGAAAATTGATTAAAAAATGCTCTATAAAATACTCCCAAACAGAACCCAAGAACCCATCAAAAACATCATCAACCATTGTAAGACTTGGAGAGTCTTAACTTACTGGAGACCCCTGAGTGAACAACTTGAAGATGGGAATCAATGCAAAAAGCAAGAGGAATTTTATTTAACCCAGCATGCTGGGGTCACCCTGTACATGGGGAGAGAATGACCATGCACAGCCAGCACAGCTGGTCTTTTATAGAGTCCTCTGGGCGACCACCATTAGGCACAATGTGATTGGCAGAACAATGTTGCCTTTAAACTAATTGGTTGTTTGGAATGAGGTAGGTGGCCAACAGTCTTGGAATAACTCTGGGTCTCCCCTAGCTGAAAGGACTTCCCTGTGATCTGAGAAATGTAATTTAGCTTCTCCCTTCTGGGAAGTGCAAGTGTTCTATGACCTTTCCAAAGTTCCTGAGCTGACCCTTTCACCATGATCAAGTAGATTTCATTTCAGGGATGCAGGGATGGTTCAGTATATGAAAATCCATCAATGTAATCTGTCATACAAACAAATTGAAAGGAAAAAAACACAATCTCATTAGATGCTGAAAAAAACCTTTGATCACTTTATGTTAAAAGTCTTAGAGAAATCAGGGATATACGAAGCATACCTAAACACAATAAAGGCAGTACACAGCAAGCCAGTAGATAACATCAAATTAAATGGAGAGAAATTTAAGCAATCCCCCTAAAATCGGGAACAAGACAAGGCTGCCCATTTTCTCCCTATCTATTCAAAACAATATTTAAAGTTTTAACTAGAGCAATAAGATAACTAAATGAGATCAAGGTGACCCAAATTGATAGAAAGAAGTCAAAGTATTTTTATTCAGAGATGATATGATAGTCTACACATCACGTAAAAATTCTACCAGAGAAATATAACTCTTACACACCTTCAGCAAAGTGGTTGGATACAAAATTAACTCAAAATAATTCAATAGCCCTCTTTTATACAAATGATAAACAGGCTGTGAAAGAAATTAGGGAAATAACACCCTTCACAGCAGCCACAAATAAATTGAAATATCTTGGTGTAACTTAAGATTCCATTGTACATCTGTTAGAATGACTAAAATAAAAAACTGGAGTCATGGCACATGCTGGTAAGGATTATAGCAAGAGGAGCATTCCTCTACTGCTGGTGGGATTGCAAACATTTCTTATGGCTTTGGAAATCAATCTGGGGTTTCTGAGAATATTGGGGATAGTTCTACCTCAAGACCCAGCCATACTACTCCATGGAATATACACAAAACTTGTTCTACCATACTGAAAGGACACTTGATAAGAACTATGTTCACAGTAGCTTTATTAGTAATATCCAGAAATTAGAAACAGCTCAGATGTCCCTCAACCAAAGAATGGATAAAGAAAATGTGGTACATTCATATAATGGAATATTTCTTAGCTACTAAAATCAAGGACATCATGAAATATGCATGCAAATGCATGGAACTAGAAAAGATCATCCTGAGTGAGGTAACCCAGATTCAGAAAGACATGCATCATAAGTACTCACTTCTAAGTGAATATTAGCCATAAAGTACAGGATAACCACCGTGCAATCCACAGACCCAAAGAAGGTAAGAAACAAGCAGTATGCTGGAATATCACTCCAAATGGGAAATAAAATAGACATCAGAATTTGATGGAGAAAGAGAACAGGGGTGGGGATAAGGTGTCGGGATATTGGTATTGGGTTGAGAGGGCTTGGAGAGAGTAGGGAATTAGGTGATGGGGGGCATTTCTGGGATTAGCTGGAGACCTGGGATGGGCAAGATCTCTGGAAACGTGTGGAGGTGACCCTAGATTAGACTCCAAGCAGCAGGGGATATGGACACTTTTGTTTCAAGGCAGGACTTCCAGAGAAGAGAGGGGGACACCAAGTTACCCACAAAATCTTCAACCCCTAAAAGATGTACAGGAAACAGTATGAAGCAGAGATTGAAGGAATGGCCAACTAATGACTGGCCCAACTTGGGACCCATGGGAGAAAGCCAACACCTGATACTAATAATATTCTGCTATTCTTGTAGACAGAAGCCTAGAACAACCATATTTAAGAGGCTTCATCCAGCAGCTGATGGAAACAGATGCAGAGACCCACAGCCAAGCATTAGGTGGAGCTCAGGGAGTCAGGAAGTCTTTTGGCAGAGTAGGGGATGGACTTGAACAAGACTGCAGGGTCAAAGACACCACAAGAACTACAGAGCCAATAAACCTCTGCCTGTTGGGGCTCATAGAGACTGAACCACCAACCAAAGAGCATGTATAAACTGGACCTAAGCCCCCTACACATATGAAGCAGATGTGAAGCTTGGTCTTCATGTTGGCTCCAAAACAATTATAGTACGGGCTCTCTCTGACTTATACTCTGTTGCCTGCCTTTGGATCCTTTCGCCTGGTATGGTCATCTTGTCTAGACTCAGTGGCAGAATATGTGCTTAGTCCAAGTAGAGAATCTTTCTTCTATGTTGGTATCTAAGGATGCTAATATTCCATCCAAACCCTGACAAGAAAACATTTATTTTCTAAATTAAGCAATTGAGGTAAACACTATTGATTTAATTTAATTTTCACTGAATTGGAAATAAGAAAGCCTGGCTTTGGCTCTGGAAAGAATGTTTCTACTCTCATACTAGGGGAACAGAGCTTTTTTATCATGTGGAGGAAGACATTATCACTGTATTTCCATGCTGCCCACAAAAGCTTTGTAAAAACAGTTCTGAAATAGACTGCTGTAGTTATTGCTCAGCTAGCATGCAGAGATATACTCTATTCTGGTGCTAATTACCATTTTCATGCCCATAATATTTTGATATTCTTATGTCTAACTTCCCTAGTTTAAACTATTGAAAATGAAAATGTGAACAGCCTGAAAACTATTTTACATTATTTTTGAAACTTATCGTATCTGCTAAATGAGTGCTTAATAAATAGTTATTGAAGGAACGTAACCTAAATATTGCTATCTCAATTAATATACCTTCTCCTCCATATGAAATTTATGATGGTTAATGCTTATCTGGCAAGTAGATTTCTGTTGGTTTCCATTCTCATCGTTTTGAAAGACTAATGAGCAGAATTTTATTCATTTCATTGTGGACCATGTATCTCTTTTTTCTACATGATAACTAACAAGCTAGTAGAGCTGGAACATAACTATGAAATAAATAAGTGATTGGACATATCAGTGTTCAAAATGAAACCAACTTAATGAGTGTAGTAGGCTCCTTTGAGTATAATACTGTTAGGTATTTGTAGAAGAAACTCTGGAGATATTATGTAATTCAATGACATTCTCTAAAAATAACACCATCCAAATTCAATTGATCACTTTGATTATGTCTTTTAAAAAATAATCAATATGTGAGATATTAACCTTGTAAAATGGGTTACAAAACAGAAGTAAATGTTCAAATGAACTTTTTTGTAAAATGAAACAGGAAAAGACAAATCAAAAATAATAATACATCTGTTATGCCAAGCACTGTGGAAACAGAGCCAGATGGACAGAGAGTCCAAGTCCAACCTCGGCTTACTATCATGTTAAAAGCAAGCCTGGACTACATGAGACTACCTCAAAAAACTCATAGTTATAGAAAGCATTGGGTCCCAAAACAAAACAGAATGCCATTACTATGGAGACTTGAGAGAGTAGTGATGTAGAGTAATTAAAATGTATTTTATACAATTTTAAAAATGTCAAAGAACAAATTTAATTAATAAAATCCAAAGCCATCAAACAAAATAAAATATTTAATTTGAACTTTAAGATGAACATTCAAAAAAAATCTAGGGTAATTTTTTTAAAGATGCTTGTTGAAGATCTAACTTTACAGAGATCCAATTCCTTTTCTATTTTCCAAATTATTTCGCATAATATAGTTTTCAAATGTTGTTCATTGTACTTCTATTCCATCTAATGAACATTCGTTGTCTAGAAATATTTTATACTCTTTTCTTGGTGACTGTAAATGAAAACGTTCAATCCAAAAAATTCAATATAGTGAAAATTCAATTTCCTATATTTTGTGAATATCACTAATTTTTATATCTTTTATTGAATATGTTTAACAATTGCAGACACAATGAACATTTTGAATACTGCGAACACTTCCTTTCTACCTTTATGCTTCTGTCTTCCCTATAATTCCTTTTCACACATGACTCCTTAATTTCTATTTGTCTATTTTTTGAATTTATGTTTTGTTTTAATTTTTGTTTTAGGACCCACTTGGTTCAAACTGGGTCACATGTGTTATCATGGGCTTAGAACTATCCATTAGTGTCTGAAAAATATTTTTTATTCAGAATTTACAATGCGCAAAAATTTTTCAAAATAGATAGTTCTTTTACTACTATGACTACTATTATTAGTTCTGAGTTTCCAGTGCTATAATGTACATGGCATTTTTTTTAAGAGTCAGCTAAATATGGGAAGAAATACATATGTAACCAAGATTACATGAATAGTCATAGAAAAGTCTGAATGGACTGAAGACTTCTTTCTCTGAACACTAGCAGACTGGGTCTATACATATACATGAAAGCTATTGCTATTTCACATACTGGATAAGCATGGCTTCATCTTTTCAACTAGTCATTTGAAGAGTTTGACATATAGCATTGTTTATAGTATCCTTTTCCAAAACAAAGTCGTACTTGGTTACAACTACTATCATCTTACTTTCCCCACACATAAAACATGATTTATTTTTTTTTTTTTTTTATTTAATTTTATTTTATTTTTTTAATTTACATTCCAAATCACTTCCCCTTTCCCGTTTCCTCCCTCCCCGCTACTTTTCTATTACTATATGGTATTAGTAGCCATCATAGCTGTATTAATAAAGCAAGAGAGTAATTTGATTTATATGATTGCTTGTGAATTTTTTTTCTGTGCTATATGATTACACATGTAAACAGTACAGGACTTGCAATCTGTATGGGAGTTGCAAATGCAGTTTTAAAGTAGAGTTGTCAAACAGTCTTCAAAAATTCTGTGGCTGTCTATAAGTGACACTGAAGAAGTTTACTATTGACTTTTATGGACAATAATCATTTGAAAATGAAAGTTCTTAATTTTTTTTTTTGCCAGTCATATTTGTTTCTATCCTAGGTCTCTGTCTATCTAGCCTCAAGTTCCTGGCTCTCCAGTCAGTATCAGGACTGGGTACCCTCTCATGACATGGATCTCAAGGTGGATCAATTATTGGTTGGCAGCTCCAAAAAGTTCTACACCATTGTTACCTCAACATGTCTTATAGGCAGGACAAGTTGAAGATCAAATATTTTGTGGCTGGAATGGTGTTCCAAACCCTCCAGTGAAAGCCTAGCCTGGGTACAGAGGATGCCTGTTTTAGCTTTGTGTCTCCTTATAGTAGGATTCTTAGCTTGGATCACCCTCTTAAATTCCTGGGAGTTTCGATTCCTCTAGGACTCTGTCTCACCTATGAAATACTCCCCAATTGCAGCTGTCTCTTTCAGTACTCTCTCCACTACCACTCTCATCCAATTCCTTCTATTCTCTTTTCAATCTGTTCCTAGTACACCTGTGAAATATATTCTATTTCCCCTTCCCAGAGAGCCTAATGCATGGCCTTTTGAAACTTCATTGTCATTTAGGCTCCCTGGGTCATCAAATTATAGCACGATTATCCTTTATTTAACAGCTAATGTTAGCATTACTTCTAGTCTCTTCCCCACAGTTACCTGACAACAGCCATGTATGTAAAAACTCACTATAAAAGGGCTGTTCGCCCCCTTCTCACCCTGTAAGCCCTTTCTGTCCCTTCTCTCCCCATTCTCCTCCCTCCTCTCTTTCTATTTGTTCCTGACTGGCCTCTTCTCTTTCTCTCTCTCTGTGCCTTACTCTGTCTCTACTCCCTCCATTCCCCTCTTCAGGCCCTAAATAAACTCTATTCCATATTGTATCTTGTTTATGGCTGGTATTTCAGGGGGAAGGGATGTATCATATTTGTCTTTGTGGGTCTGGGTTACCTCACTCTGGATTTTTTTTTCATAATGTTGTTTTTTAAACAGCTGAGTAATACTCCATTGTGCAAATGTATCACATTTTCGTTATCCATTATTTGGTTGAGGGGAATTGAGGTCATTTCTAGATTTTCACTATCAGAAATAAAGCTGCTATGAACATAGTAGAGCAACAAGTGTTCTAATGGCTAGTGGTAGAATAGAGTATACTTTGGGAACATGTTCAGGTGTTGAATAGCTGGTTCTGGAGGTAGATTGATTCCCAATTTTCTGAGAAACCACCACATTGATTGCCAAAATGTCGGTACAAATTTGTAGTAACAGAGGAGTTTTCCCCTTGCTCTGTATCTTTATCAACATTGGCTATCACAGGTTTTTTGTTTGTTTGTTTTGTTTTGTTTTCTAAGCAATTCTGACAGGTGTAATATTGAAACCCAGATCTTTTTTTTAATTTTATTTTATTTTCAAAGTTTTTTTTTATTTACATTCAAAATCATTTCCCCTTTCCCGTTTCCTCCCTCCCCGAAAGTCCCATAAGCCCCCTTCCCTCCCTCTTTTCCCCATTCAACCTCCTCTCGCTTCTCTGTCCTGGCATTCCCCTACATCCAGTCTTTCAAGGACCCGGGATCTCTCCTTCCATCTTCTTGGAAATCTACTGATATGCGAATTGTGTCTAGGGTATTCTGAGATTCTGGGTTAATATCCCCTTATCAGTGACTGCATAGCATGTGTGTTCTTCTGTGATTGGGTTACCTCACTAAGGATGATATTTTCAAGTTCTGACCATTTGCCTAGGACTTTCATGAATTCATTGTTTTTTTTTTTTGGTTTTTCGAGACAGGGTTTCTCTGTGTAGCCTTGGCTGTCCTGGAACTCACTCTGTAGACCAGGCTGGCCTCGAACTCAGAAATCCACCTGCCTCTGCCTCCCAAGTGCTGGGATTAAAGGCGTGTGCCACCACCGCCCGGAATTCATTGTTTTTAATTGCAGAGTAGTATTCCATTGTGTAAATATACCGCATCTTCTGAATCCATTCCTCCATTGAGGGACATCTGGGTTCTTTCCAGCTTCTGGCTATTATAAATAAGGCTGCTATGAACATAGTGGAGCATGTGTCCTTATTGCATGCAGGTAAAGCCTCTGGGTATATGCCCAGGAGTGGTATAGCCGGATCCTCCAGGAGTGTCATGCTCAGTTTTCTGAGGAACCGCCAGATTGCTTTCCAGAGTGGTTGTACCAGCCTGCAATTCCACCAGAAGTGGAGGAGTGTTCCTCTTTCTCCACATCTTCGCCAACAACTTCTGTCTCCTGTGTTTTTGATCTTAGCCATTCTGACTGGTGTGAGATGGAATCTCAAGGTTGTTTTGATTTGCATTTCCCTAATGACTAAGGACAATGAACATCTCTTTAGGTGCTTCTCAGCCATTAGATATTCTTCAGGTGAGAACTCTTTGTTTAGCTCTCTACCCCATTTTTTAATAGGGTTACTTGCCTCTCTGGAGTTTAACTTCTTGAGTTCTTTGTATATATTGGATATTAGCCCTCTGTTGGATGTAGGGTTGGTAAAGATCATTTCCCAGTTAGTTGGTTGCCGCTTTGTCTTTTTGACAGTGTCTTTTGCCTTGCAAAACTTTGTAATTTAATGAGGTCCCATTTGTCAATTCTTGATCTTAGAGCATAAGCTATTGGAGTTCTATTCAGGAAATTCTCCCCTGTGCCCATATGTTCAAGGTTCTTCCCTAGTTTCCTTTCTATTAGTTTCAGTGTGTCTGGTTTTATGTGGAGGTCCTTGATCCACTTGGAATTGAGCTTAGTGCAAGGACATAAGAATGGGTCAATTTGCATTCTTCTGCATGTTCACCTCCAGTTGAGCCAGCACCATTTCATTTCGAATAGCATTTCCATGCTGGCTAAGGTTGTCGAACATTTCTTTAAGTGTTTCTAGGCCATTTGAGATTTCTGTATTGTAAATTCTTAGTTTAGAACTGTACCCCATTTCTTAATCAGTTTATTTGGTTTTTTGCTGTCTAGCTTCTGGAGTTTTTATATATTTTAGATATTAGCCCTCTGTCAGTTGTGGCATTGGTTAAAATCTTTTTTCTATTATGTAAGATACTGTTTTGTACCATTGACAGTGTCCTTGGCTTTATAGAATCTTTTCATTGTTTTTGAGGTCTGGTTTATTAGTTGCTGATCTTAGTGTCTGTGCTACTGGTGTGCAGTTCTGGAATTTGTCATCTATTCCAGTGAGTTCAAGGCTATTTCTTACTTTCCCTCCCATCAAGTTCAGTATATGTGGTTTTATGTTAAGGTTTTATCCATTTGAACTTGAGTTTTGAGTAGGGTGATAGATATGAATCTTTTTGCATTCTTATTCATGCAGACATTCAGTTAGATCAGCACCATTTGTTGAAATTGCTTCCTTTTTTCCAGTGTATATTTCTTGGTTCCTTATCAGGTCTTCATAAGTGTGTGGACTTACGTATCATGGGTTCTTGGTTTGATCTGTTTTTATGCCAATATCATGTTGTTTTTATTACTATATCTCTATAGTACAGCTTGAAGTCTGTACCTTCAAGAAGTTCTTTTCTGGACAGGATTATTTTATTTATCCTGTTATTTTTTTGTTTTTCCATATGAAGCTTAGTGTTGGTCTTTCAATGACTGTAAAGAATTGTGTTGGAATTTTGATTAAAATTGTATTGATTTTGAAAAGTCTGGGATCTTTCTATCTTCTGATATCTTCTTTAAAGACTTGATGTTATTGTTATATCAGTCTTTCCCTTGTTTGATTAGACTTACTCCAGGATATTTTATAATATTTGTGTCTATTGTGAAGGATGTTGATTTCCTGATTATTTAACTCTTATCTCGGATTTGAGTACAAAACTGACTCATTCTTTGCACATTCTATAAGGTTACTCTTGTGTTCCTAGCCAAACACTGCAGACCTGTGCAGCTAAATGGACAGGAACATCTAAAAATAAGACTCTGGTTCTGGCTCGTGGATATGGCTGACTTTGGGCCCTTTATGCTTTGTCATTAACAGGATACCTTGTTTTATTCCACACTTTGCTTTCTTTAAATGAAACCACACTTTCTAAGCCAAATCTAAATCTAAAAATAAATTTAACTTCATGAAGGTCAGTTTTCCTGTATATGCCTCTATCAATATACAATGTCGGGACTTGTTTTTCCTTCATTGTTCTTATGAGATAATAGATATGGCTAATAGGCACAACTCCCTCAGCTGCTGATGAAAGTGTATTTTCTGAAAGAATTTTGATGTACATCAGGCATCATATTTCTACTTCTGAAAATGTCTACTCATTTTAATATAATTGCATATCTAATAAATATGAGACTATTTCACTTAAATTAAGAATATGCATAAAGTAGAAAACAATTTTCAAAACAAGGCAAGACCTTATGCCTTGAACAAATTACCAGACAAGACCTCAGCTATTTTATTCAAGATAATAAATAACCCGATGCCTTCATTAACCTTTATTCTCTTTTATTAGCAGTCTTGGCACCATGGCTCTGAGCCGAGAGCAGCAGGCTGCCCACAGAGTGACATTTCAGAGATTGACAAAGCAATGCACTTTATGTCAGAATACACTATCTTGAGTTTTTGTCCTTCACGGCAGGAGGAAACCTCTCTGGGTCCCTTTGTCCTTTTGAAACGATATTGGCATATATGTGTATATATAGACACATGATTATGTGAACTTTTCCAATTCTATAGAAAATAATTACAAACCTTTCTTATCTAGAAAGTTTGATGTTTAAATAGATTCAATATGAACATGAAGTAGATTCATTTGGAGAAGGAACTTACAGTAAAAATAATATCTGAACCTATCTGAAATGGTGCCTTCCATAATTTTTTTTAAGTTGGTAAAAACTTTGTTTTAGAGAATTGGCCAGAGTCCTTTCAGAATGTCTCGAATTGCTCTTAGTTCCAGCAGCTTTGGTAACCTTGAGGACATTGAAACATGGTCTTTCTTGTGGTCCTGCACTCTCCCACAGTGACAATGTCACCAACCTGCACATTCCTGAAACAGGGGAAAGGTAAATAGACATGTTCTTGTGTCATTTCTCAAAGTGATTGAATTTTCATATGTAATGGAAATAGTTCCAGCAGCTGTCAAGTGTCCTCTGCATTGTCAGGTTGGTCACTGACACCAGATAGGATCTGACTAGAGAAAGAGACATTCCCAGTGAAGTAGCATTTCTTGTTTATGTAGGTGCCCTCAATGGCATCCTTAGGAATCTTAAAGCTGAGACCAATGTTTTTGTAATACAGAGTAGGTTGTTCCATGTCAGTTTTAATAAGACTTTTTACATTTTTTGATTTGCTTTAAAAGTACAAATCATTAGTTGTAGAAAGTAACAAAGATGGAGGAGTAGAAATGTAAATAAACCAACTGTTTTGAGTGTAGTACTTAACAATATCACAATGCTATACATGCAACATATCTGGTAGCAACATATAGCTATATAAGAAAACATAAAAGTGCACATGCAGGGACTGGAGAGATATCTCAGTGGGTAAGAGCACTGACTGCGCTTCTAGAGGTCATGAATTAAAATCCCAGCAACCACATGTTGGCTCACAACCATCTGTAATGGGATCTGGCACCCTCTTCTGGTGCCTGAAGACAGCTACAGTGTACTTACATATAATAAATAAATATTTTTTTTAAAAAAAAGTGTACATGCATGACAAAATATACAAGTTAAAAAGTATGCATTCACTGTATCAATGCACCCATGTTAGGGAGTCACTAAAATATTTATACTCACTAAACACTATAAAAATTGAGAGTGGAATCATAAGTAGCATAGGAATAATAAGGAACAGAAAGAAAAATAGGTGACAATAGACAAATGAAATTTAAATGGATTATAAAAAATTAAAATATAAATGGATGACAGACAGATGAACAAGATGTATTTTATATGATAAATAGAAAAGAAATTGATTGCTAAGTGATAGAATAAGAATGAGTGATAAAGGTATAGATTAAAAAGATATGTAATAGGTCTATCTATCTATCTATCTGTCTATCTATCTGTCTATCTATCTATCTATCTATCTATCTATCTATCTATCTATCTATCTATCTATCTATCTTACAGAAGGATAGAGAAAAGATGGAGAATAGATGATTGATAGAAGATAGATTAGTAAGTGACCCAGGAAAAATGATTGACCAATGGTCAGATGGCAAATAGATGATAGATGGGATAGGTGATGGGTTTTGTACAGAAAATGTGAACAGATGTAAATCAAAGAGACACCTCCTTATAGATATAACATTCTATGGTGAATTGAACCTTAGAGTCTCAGAAGTTCACCTTACTCATAGTGTCTGAAAATAATACATTAACCAATGAAAAAGTGACTTCAAATTAGTCTTACATTGACGTTATAATGTGGTAAAATTATAAAATAAGAAAACTTTTATCATTAGGTGAAAAGTTGCTTCTCTTGCCAGTTGCTGTTCTCAACTCAGCATCATGGAGACAGTATTTATAACTTCTCAGTGAAACACTTCAAAAGGAAAAATGAAAAAAAATCACACACCTAACACCTATTACACTAGACAAGTTTGATATATAAGTACATATTAAATAAATATATACTAACTATTTTTAAATATCTAAAATTGTAATGTATGCATTTTCCTTTCATTCCTTTAAGTACACCTACTGGAGCCCTTTTCTGTACCTGGGATTTTCCTAAGCATTAGGAACGCATAATCATCTGGAAACAGTGCTAAAAGAGAAGCACGCCATCAGGCAAAGACTGCTGAGACCATGTGCCAGGAGAACTTGCCATTGGAAGCTGTTTATCACAGATACATGGTACATATGTTGGATCTGGCTGTGACTTCATTGAGAAATTGGAAACCCATCTTGAAACAGTTAGAAATATCTCTCATTTAGATGCAAACCTAAAGAAAATGAGCAAAGCTTTAGCCAAGATGGATATTTTGATGAACAAGACAGAATTACTGGTAGAGCTAACTGAAGAAAGTCATCTTCATGAACTTGATATAGTGACTCCTTTACCTCTTTTTTCTAAGGCTCACACTGAAACCTCCAATGCCAAGTGATGCCATCTTTACTTTTGATTAGTTACATGTTGTCAAAGAAGTCCGTTTCTAGATTGGTATGACAGGAATATTGATAGGTTTTGTTGCTAGCAACACTGGAAGAGCCCTCTTAATATTGGAATAGCAGAGCCAGAAAGATGTCTCAGTGCGGAAAAGCTCCTGCTTTAAGCCTCCCAGCCTGAGTGCAATCCCTGAGATCCACATTATCAGAAGGGGATCACTGATTCCCACAGATTCGATCCTGTGATGTCCATACATGTGCCATCATATGTATGTGTTTATACACTGAGAGAGAGAGAGAGAGAGAGAGAGAGAGAGAGAGAGAGAGAGAGAGAGAGAGAGAGAGAGAGAGAGAGAGAGAACAAGTACGGACATTGGAGTATGTATATATGTTTTCACATCACATATGTTTTCACTCTCTTCAGTGAAGTTTAAAAATGATCAACTATGGGGCTGGTGAGTTGGTTCAGCGGATGGCTGCTCTTCCACAGGTCCTGAGTTCAGTTCCCAGCAACTACATGGTGGCTAATAACCATCTGTAAGGGGATCTGCCTTCTTCTGTCCTGCAGATGTATGTGCAGCAGAGCACTCACATTGAATTAACCCCTCCCCCCAAAAATGATTAACTATATATATGATAATTTATTATAAGTGAGTTGAACATTCTTCAGACAGAAGCTCTTGTATTGTAATTCTGCATTACATCTTTTAAAAACATTTCTGAATTGGAATGTTCCTCAATCTGAAACTGCTGTGATTATTCCTGTGAGATTGAAGAACAGCTATATACTAGGACTGTTACCCTTTGAAGACGTCATAAAGCAGTGGTTCTTTGGCTGACCCATCTAGAAACTTAAGTAACAAGAGGATGAGAAGGGCTCAGTGTGATCAGACTGTACAGTGTAGTTTGTGTGGGATACTTTGTTTCCTTCTGAGAGCCTAGGATGTTGGTCTATACCAAGTAGAAAGTACCTTTGGTTCTGTCCACTGGCAGCATTCAGAGCACCTCATCTCCAACAGTTTTGATGGCAGAGCGCATTTAACAAGTGTAACCGTTGTGTGGCTGTACTAAGTCACAGCTGTGAGTGTGATGACTCTGGTCTCATAACTCCTCTTAGCAGATCACTCACTGAACCTGGTTGTATTCTTAGGACTGCCTGGGAAATAAACGCTGAGGACATGTGCTGGCAGACTTAGGACCAACAGAGAAGAGTCTTCTTGTAAAAATTTAGAATTTTTTGTTTTACTACTTCCTATATGTAGCCAAGGCAGAACTTTGAACTCAATATGTAGCCCAGGCTGGTCTCAAACACAGGATTTTCCTTTCTGCCAAGTGCTGGAATCACATACATGCAGTATCATATCTGTCTGAAGTTTAGAGGTTTGTAATGGAAAATACTGATATAATTTATCTACTTAGGGTTAGTCTTAAGATGGAGGCTAGTATACATAGAGATGGTAACAATTGTCTCAAGATTTTCTCACTTATATCAGTACTGTAAGAATTTCTGCCTTATGTTTAAACTGGAATCTGTTTTCCTTTAAAATGTGTGGATTAAGATTTCCTTACTGTTTCATTCTGCACTGTGGGAGTTTAGCAAATCTGCTCATAATACTCTTAATACAAGAGTTCACTTGGTGGAGAGTAAAGTAGATGTTCACAAGGAAGTTTACCCCCAAAAGGGCCCTGTTAAAAGAACAGATTATTGTCTTTAAAGTCTCCAGCTTTTACAGATGTGCCATACAAGAGTGGTGTTGAGATTTTGAACATCACCTAGACAAGTCAGTAAAATCCTTATTTGTATTTCATCTCAAATCTCTTTTAACATCTATTCATTTTCCTTGTTTGAATTCTTGTGTATTTTATGTGCAAACATTCATTATTTTGTCACTATATTTTTATGTCACAAACACTTATTATTTTATCAATATTCTTTGTGGTTTTCCAATTTTTATTTCTATTAATGACTCAAGCTGTAAAAAATAAACTAATTTCAATTAAAAAAAAAAGGAATGCTACAATGAACATAGTAGAGCCCATATATTTCCCTGGCTTGTTTTTGAAGAGAAGACTAACATCATATGAATAAATCATGTAGTCATAAGTCTCTACATACTATAGTATCATGTAGTCATAAGTCTCTACATACTATAGTATCATGTAGTCATAAGGTCTGTGGAGAGAAAAGTAAGCAGAGGAATAATCCATACTGTTAAGTATGTCTCTTGATGGAAAGAAGTAGAAACTGGAAAGCTGACATTTGAGAACACCCCTGAATGGCATAATAAACAAGATACCATTCAAGAATTTACAGAACAGAAGCACCAACATGGCTCTTTCTCATAAAAATCATGTACCAGGGTTGAATTTTTAGGAGACAGGGTTAGTTAATTCTAGATGAATGATGGCTTTTATCTTAAGCTCAGTCCATTATGTACTGAACTCAGCCAGATTTTCTTTTGGATTTTGTAGGGTTGTGGGTCATGTGTTCTTTCCTGCACAGGGCACAGCCGCTCAGGGAGGCGGGACACAGGAGGTTTGACCAGGCTTATCCCATGCCATGTGGCCTATTGTGAAGCATCTCAGGAGTGGATGGCAAAGTCTGAAGCAAGGGACAGCTGGAGGTGGCTGTGGGTCCCCAGGTCCACGGAAAGACTGGAGCCATGGGGCTCCCAGGCTCTTGGACACCCAGGCGCCACTTGAAGACTTGGAAGATCTGAGAATGATATCTGGGCCTTTGGGCTGGATCTGACCTGGGGCTGGAGGGAAAAGTGGAGCTCCAGCTGGTCTCAGGGTGGTTGTCTCTGGCTTGATGGCAGCAGGCTTGAGCTCGGTGGCAGTTGTGACTGGGAGCACAGAGAGGCCTTCTACTGGAAGTTAGATGTCAGTTCTGTATACAAAGGCTTTCTCCATGGCTCGCCATGGTGAATCCAGATGGTAAGAAACAATCTATGGTTTTAAAACATTTATTGTCAGGGCAGAAAGTGGATGTGTAAAACCATACCCCACTTTTAAGGGTGTGTCTGAGATTAAATACTTTTTGCAAGAAGGAAAGTCTGGGAAGGAGAGCTTACTGCCTAAGTCCTCCAGGTCTCTATGTACCTCATTAAAATGGAGATCTCTGTCTTGAGCCTATGTGACCACAGGCCATGTCCTTTTCTACATGTGTATTGCCCTTATTTAACTGAGGGCCACAAATCTATGGGGTTATGGCTACTGAAAGGGGCATGATGCCCAGGAGCAGGCAAAACTACTATCCATTCAGGGTCTCCAAAGCTTCTAGCTTTAGCTCAACCAAGGACTAGGCTACCTCTCATTTTCCACTGTCCCACAGGATTTCCTTTTATATTCATGAAAAGTATGTAAGTGTGTTCAGGGTAGATGAAGAGAGTTACACAGTAACAAAACTCTAAGTGAGTTAAACAGAAGCTTAAGGTTGATAGCTGTCCTGTCTTGGCATCAACCAAGGTATGTAGCTCTAGGCCAGTGTATTTACTTTCTCTGTCATGGCACCTCTTTTCTCTGAAGACATATGATAGAGTCTTCATCTAGCAAGAGCCTTTGTCAGAGACAGAACTCATTCACAGCTTGAGGTATTTTATGATCTCATTTGGATTAATTGTTCTACTGGGCTATAAGTTTTTCCTTAGCATGTAATTCAGGTTATTGGATTAGATCGATTCATCTAACTTTGACACTAATTTTCCATTACTTGAAGAGAATCCGATACAGGAGATCCATGTGGAAGGGATTTGTTGCTTCTGCTTTTATATGCACAGTTTTATAGTATTCTTTTATCATCGCCTTACCATTGAATTTAAGTACAAGATGGTATATATGTTCTGTCAGAACTTATAATCATGGACCATAGTTCTGCAGTTCTAATTATTTCTTGTGCACTGAGCAATTCAGTCACAAATGAACTGGGAAAATTTCCTTGGTGCCTTTTTTTCAGTTAAACTTATACTTTGAGAACAGGGAGTTTTGTGTCAAATCTTCTATGATGATGTCCTTTTACGAAGAGCATCTTGGACAATGAAATGTCTTGTGTAACAGTTGAAGAAGTTAATGAAATAATAAAGGGACAAGAAGACATTTCTTGAGTTTTTTAAGCACTGATTCTGGATTCTCAGGTTCAGTGATCTCAAAAGACACTTAGAGAAAAATGATTGAAATATTGAGGTGGGAAGTGCTATGGCCAGGAGACATTTTGGATGAACAAGGGGAAAAGTGGAACTACCTTATAGACTTATCATACTCTAAAAGCACTCCAGTAGCTAAAGGAGGGAAGAGTTATTTTTCAGTCTTGGTCTGTACAGTTCTTGTAAAGACTGCCTCACCTATGTCTGTACCTGAGCAAAGTGTTAGTTAGCTCACCATATGGAAGCCCACCAAACTGAAATATAATTTTTCTTAATTTAAGCTTAACTTGGGGAATAAAATCCAATAAATAAAATGTTTATGTTTTGGGGTCTTAACTGTACTAAGCATTTTCAAAAGTAAATTCTAAAGGTAATTGTGGACTCCTTTTGAAACACAAAACTCTCATAAAAGTTCTCCAAACAGCCAGGAGAGAAGATATAGTTTAACCTAATAAAATGTTGACTAAATGAAAAAGCAACACTATGAATAACAGATAAATTATAGGTGTTATTATAGAAGATACAGTTGAAGAGGAGTAATAGCATAGAAACTAGGGGACAGTAAACTACCTTAAGTTTAAATGAAGTATTATGAACTTGGTTCTGTTTCATCTTTAATTTAGACATGCATTCTACAATTTCAAGACAATATTTAAACAACTATTTTATGTGAGCACAAACTATGACATGAAGCAAAAGATAAAGTAGACAGGAATAATGTGGTGAATGGGACACAAGAAGAACTAGCAAGAATGAACCTCATAAACAAGCATATGTTTAGACTGAGTTTTTAACAACCTGAAACTTAGGTATAAAAACTGACAAGAGTGAAGGTGAAAGTCCTGAGAAAGTCAAATAAACACCAAACTACAAGAAACTCTGGCCATTAGATCTACTGAGGAAATAGGATCTCTGCTCATGGATGAGGAATCAATCTGTGAGAGGAGAAATGAGATGATACCAGTAACAGGAGGTACAGAGCACTAGGGGACAATGCTTCAACCATGTACCACATTCTAGCAAGTAAGAGTTTCAGGACCAAGAGTGAACCATAGTGTTGTGAGATTTGGCCAATCACATTTTATGAACATTATATCTATTCAGCATCAAGATATAATGAAGTTGGAGATGTCTCATAAATATGAAATTAACTATTCTAGCAAGAATAACTTCAGGTTTAATCTATCAGTCCTTTATTGAGGTTCAACTACTAACAGATTCTGTTTTTGAAAGTTATCATTTCATGTACATTTTAGGTTTGTTTTGGGTTAATGATATTAAGATATTAAGAATCCAAGACATTTATATGAACAATTTTAACTGAGAATTTTAATCTAATGAATCTAATGCTCTTTGAAAATTTATATCCTGTTTCTAGGAGGTTCTACTCTTGACAAGCTTTGGTGGCTAACATACAACCTTATTTACTTTCTAAATTTTATTTTTAATGTAATTATTTTATATTTACTTTTGTGGTTGCTGTCACTAGAATACTAGGGTCAAACTCATGCTAAGCAAATGTTCTACAGGATATTACTCCAAACCACTTTTAGTACTTAAAATTATAAACTACGTATATATCAACCAACTTAGAAAAAAATCTAATGACTGAGAATTCCAATTGCTTTGCTATGTCTCCCCAGAAACCTACCTTAAGCATAAGAAGTTCTCAGCAGAGTAAGCAATCAGTAAACAGTTCTAACTGAATGAACAAATGAATAACTGATTGGTCACAGAGGTGTTTCATTGTTTGTTTGATACTTACTAATTACAAGGTCTTTATTATAGACAAAGAAGATATGGTTTGAGTAGCAGGTAGTCGGAATTCCAGGTAGGAATCTGTCTTTTAACTCATAAGGTCATAAATCACAATGTTGTATCTAGAAGAAAGGGGTCGAGGAATGAAAAGTGCATTGTCAAAATGGCACCAGGAAATAATCCTCACCAATAAGAGGAAATAATGAGTAAAAGATTGTCACATGTTAATAGTATAAAAATGAAAATGCATACATTGGCATCTTCATTGGCATATCTTGAAAAGGAAAATAATTGTGTAAGTTAAGACCATCAATATCATTCAGGATAAGGCAAGAAATCTATCAGTTTTGTATTAAGTGTAAAATACCATTTAATAAAAACTCAAAACATTTAATAAAATGTGTGAGCCTTCCAAATGTTGTAGTTGAGAATTGAAATCTTACTGTATGCCTACTTCACCTTTTCTTCAAAATATTACTTAAACAGGAATAAGTAATGCTCAGTTCCTCAGAGCAACATGAGCAGTAATCTTGCCTCTAGCATTAATTAATTGGTGGCTTGTGAAATTGAGAGGCACAATCTCATTTATGTAAATACTACAGATTAGTCCAAAATAGCTTTGTAACAAGAATCAAAATGGAGATATATTTTAATTAACACATTCATGACTACCGACATGTTAGAGAAGAGATAATAAGTATCCAAAGGGCATTCTATATTTGGTGTTCATTTCGAATTTAGGACTTTAAAAAACAGATTGCTATTGTGTCAAAGTTTAGAAGGATTTTCTTGTTAAATATAATAATTCTGTCAAAGAGGTATATAATTTTGAAATAATCAAATTTATTTTATGCACATGTATTTTGGTCTTTTATAAGCTTTATGTCCCTTTACCTAATGGAAGGAAAGGTCGCTATTAGGCTTATAAGTATATCAAGTAACTCATTCTAATCACAAGTACCTTATCCTAATAAAAATACCTACCATTTATTTAATGATTTCTAGGATCCAGGCACCTTGTGTTTCTTTTGTTCATTCTGTGGCTGCATTAAGTCAATTAATATTAGAAGCAGCACCATGAAATGATTGCTTTTAATATTATTTTCATTTAAAAGGTAAGAAAACAGGCTCCATACTTGATCAAAGACTAAAACAAAAGCTTGCATGTCATAGGTTATTTGTTTGCAATGTGAACCCTGAGATTGGGGAAGGGGAGATGGCTTATGAGATTTTCAGGGGAGGGGGGAACCAGGAAAGAGGACAACAATTGAAATGTAAATAAAGAATATATCTAATAAAAAAGAAAAATAAAAAAAATAGATTGTGTTATTTAGTGGAAAAAAATATTTGTAGTTGTAGAATGGCTCAGCCTTAGTACACACCATTAATCCAAGAAGTTTCTGCTTAAATATTGTAAAGTCAAGCACAGGTCCAGAGGCAGAGAAAGAATCTAGTTGACAGGAAGTGAACAGTAGGATTATTAAGAAAAAAGAAACAGAGAGTTAAAGGGAGTCAGTAGGAGGGATGTCAACTGAGGCAGAACACCAGCTGGCTGTTTTCTCTGCCTCTCTAAGCTAGCAGGCTTTTACTCCAGCATCTGGCTCCCTAGTCTTCATTGGTAAAATCAAACAAATGAGACTTTGTTAAAAATCAACACATGCTCCATCAGTCCTTTCTCTAACTCCTCTACTGGGGACCCCATACTCAGTGCAATGGTTGGCTGTGAGCATTCACCTCTGTATCTGTAAGGCTCTGGCAGGGTCTCTCAGGAGACAGCTATATCAGGCTCCTTTCAGCAAGTTGTTTTTAGCATCTGCAATAGTGTTGGAGTTTGGTGACTATAGCTGGGATGAATCCCAGATGGAACAGTCTCTGGATGGCCTTTCCTTCAGTCTCTACTCAACACTTTGTCCCCATATTTGAGCTGAAGGAGTTTGCCACCCCAAAGAAAGAACAACAATAGCAACAAACCAGATACCACCCCTGTCCCCCGAGCTCCCAGGGACTAAGCCTCCAACCAAGGAGTACATATGGCTCTGGCTGCATAAGTAGTAGAGGACAGCCTTGTCAGGCATCAATGAAAAGAGAGGTCCTTGGTCCTATGAAGGATCTATAGATGCCCTGGTGTAGGAGGAATCGAGGGTCGGGAGGCAAGAGTGGGTGGGTGGAGGAACACCCTCATAGAAGCAGCAGGAGGGGTGGGATAGGGGGTTTCTGGGAGGGGAGGAAATCGGGGTAAGGGGATAACACTTGAAATGTAAATAACTGAAAAATTACATAATTTTAAAAAAGTCAATACATGCATACTTCACAGTAGTAAATATATATAAACATTTTAAAGAAGTATTGTTACTACAATTATGATAGCAACAACAATTTTAGTTACCCGAGAGACTGATGGATGTATTACATAGTTTATAACTTCTCCACTCATATTTATAATGCTTGCTCTTTAAATCAATTCACCAGAAATGGGTGTATGAATTCACTCTTTTTCAAGATTGAAAATGTGTTAATTATATCAATAATATTCTTAATTGCTACTACTGGTTTACATTAAGACTTGAAGTTTGATATACTGGAAGTTTTGTTATATTTCTTTGTAATCTTGTTCATTATAACATAATTTCTGAACATTCATCAATAACATCAGATATACAATTTTTTTCAACAAATGGTGCTTATCAAACTGAATAGCTACATGCCATAGTATGAAATCAAATCCTTATCTCTCATTCTGCATAAAAATCCAACTCCAAATAGACCAAGGGCCTCAACAAAAGACCTGATACTGTGAGTCTCACAGAGCAGAAACTAAAGCATAAGATTGAACCTTTGGCACAGGAAGGACTTCCTGAACAGAACCATGGCACTGCAGGTCTTGAGACCATTGATAAATGAGATCTGTGTTTCTTTGTTTCTTTACTGCTAAACTTTTTGTCCATCTCACTAAGTATTTGCCTAAAATATCCTTACTGCTTTAAAGATAACTTTCTACTTCCGTCATTTTCATATTTTCTTGGTAAATTCAATTTACATTAAAGAAAATTTCATCATTATGAGATATATTTTACATGTTTGATAACTTTTCCCTCTTCTCTGTTAATCAGCGTATATCATGTGCATATGTATAAGTGGCTAATGCATGTAATTTCACACTAAGATTAGACATAGATGTGCTTGTAAATATAGGCTTGAGGAAAGCAGGTGTCCTTCCCCTCACTCTTGATATAGGTTCATTTACTGGAAATGGAAATTGATAATTGGACTAGACTGATGGTAGAGCAAGTTTGTGGCATGTTTATATTCTGTCCTCAGCACTCAGTTTATACATGTATGTGCTATGTCCAGGTGTTATAAGTGTGGTGAATATCTGAACTCAGGTCTTCATGCCTGCACAACATATGGCCTGAGCATCATTCTATAACCTTATATGTGACAAATATTGATGTAATAAGTGATTTTAAACTTTATCCTTCAGCACATGTTACAAGGTATTCAAATAAATATTGAGTTTTATTCTGGGATATAGTTTATTTTAAATAGTTCATGACTAGGTCTGAAACTAGATGTTCAATTTTAAATGTGAATTTTGTCAGTTTTAAAAATTTATTACTTAAAACAAAATTTAAATTTAAATATATTTTATCATTATTCTTTCACAATCCCAAGTCCTTTCAGATCATATCTTATACACATATGCTCCGAACTTTAAGTACTTTTTTTTATTTTCTAAGTTTTTTTATTTACATTCCAAATCACTTCCCCTTTCCCGTTTCCTCCCTCCTCGAAAGTCCCATAAGCCCCCTTCCCTCCCTCTTTTCTCCATTCAACCCCCTCTCATTACTCTGTCCTGGCGTTCCCCTACATCCAGTCTTTCCAGGACCAGGAGTCTCTCCTTCCATCTTCTTAGAAATCTATTGATATGCGGATTGTGTCTATGGTATTCCGAGATTCTGGGTCAATATCCCCTTATCAGTGACTGCATACCATGTGTGTTCTTTTGTGATTGGGTTACCTCACTAAGGATGATATTTTCAAGATCTGACCATTTGCCTAGGAATATCTTGAATTCATTGTTTTTAATTGCAGAGTAGTATTCCATTGTGTAGATATACCACATCTTCTGAATCCATTCCTCCGTTGAGGGACATCTGGGTTCTTTCCAGCTTCTGGCTATTATAAATAAGGCTGCTATGAACATAGTGGAGCATGTGTCCTTATTGCATGCAGGTAAAGCCTCTGGGTATATGCCCAAGAGTGGTATAGCCAGATACTCTGGGAGTGTCATGCCCAGTTTTCTGAGGAACTGCCAGACTGCTTTCCAGAGAAGTTATACCAGCTTGGAATCCCACCAGCAGTGGAGGAGTGTTCCTCTTTCTCCACATCCTTGCCAACAACTGCTGTCTCCTGTGTTTTTGATCTTAGCCATTCTGACTGGTGTGAGATGGAATCTCAGGGTTGTTTTGATTTGCATTTCCCTAATGACTAAGGATGATGAACATCTCTTTAGGTGCTTCTCAGCCATTAGATATTCTTCAGGTGAGAACTCTTTGTTCAGCTCTGTACTCCATTTTTTAATAGGGTTACTTGCCTCTCTGGAGTTTAACTTCTTGTGTTCTTTGTATATATTGGATATAAGCCCTCTGTCGGATGTAGGGTTGGTAAAGATCATTTCCCAGTTAGTTGGTTGCCACTTTGTCTTTTTGTCATCTCTGATTTTCTTTTTTTTTTTTTTTTCGAGACAGGGTTTCTCTGTGTAGCCCTGGCTGTCCTGGAACTCACTTTGTAGACCAGGCTGGCCTCGAACTCAGAAATCCTCCTGCCTCTGCCTCCCAAGTGCCGGGATTAAAGGCGTGCGCCACCACCGCCAATGCTTTGTCTTTTTGACAGGGTCTTTTGCCTTGCAAAAACTTTGCAATTTAGTGCGGTCCCATTTGTCAATTCTTGACCTTAGAGCATAAGCTATTGGAGTTCTATTCAGGAAATTCTCCCCTGTGCACGTATGTTCAAGGTTCTTCACTAGTTTCCTTTCCATTAGTTTCAGTGTGTCTGGTTTTATGTGGAGGTCCTTGATCCACTTGGAATTGAGCTTAGTGCAAGGAGATAAGAATGGGTCAATTTGCATTCTTCTGCATGTTGACCTCCAGTTGAGCCAGCACCATTTGTTGAAAATGCTATCTTTTTTCCACTTGATGGTTTTAGCTCCTTTGTCAAAGATCAAGTGACCATAAGAGTGTGGATTCATTTCTGTGTCTTCAATTCTGTTCCGTTGATCTACATGTCTGTCACTGTACCAATACCATGCAATTTTTAACATTATTGCTCTGTAGTACAGCTTGAGGTCCGGGATACTGATTCCCCCAGAGGTTCTTTTACTCTTGAGAATAGTTTTAGCTATTCTGGGTTTTCTGTTATTCCAGATGAATTTTTGAATTGCTCTTTCTAACTCTATGAAGAATTGAGTTGGGATTTTGATGGGGATTGCATTGAATCTGTATATTGCTTTTGGCAAGATGGTCATTTTTACTATATTAATCCTGCCAAACAATGAGCATGGCAGATTTTTCCATCTTCTGAGGTCTTTTTCAATTTCTTTCTACAGAGATTTGAAGTTCTTGTCATACAGATCTCTCACTTGTTTGGTTAGAGTTACACCAAGATACTTTATAAGGTTTGTGGCTATCGTGAAGGGTATCATTTCTCTTACTTCTTTCTCAGCCTGCTTATCCTTTGAGTATAGGAAGGCTACTGACTTGCTTGACTTGCTTTTATATCCGGCCACTTTGCTGAAGTTGTTTATCAGCTATAGGAGTTCTCTGGTGGAGTTCTTTGGGTCGCTTAAGTATACTCTCATATTGTCTGCAAATAGTGATACTTTGATTTCTTCCTTTTCAATTTGTATCCATTTGACCTCTTTTTGTTGTCTAATTGCTCTAGCTAGAACTTCAAGTACTATATTGAAAAGATATGGAGAGAGAGGGCAGCCTTGTCTAGTCCCTGATTTTAGTGGGATTTCTTCAAGTTTCTCTCACTTTTGATTGATGCTGGCTACCGGTTTGCTGTAAATTGCTTTTACTATGTTTAGATATGGGCCTCGAATTCCTGATCTTTCCAAGAGCTTTAGCATGAAAGGATGCTGAATTTTGTCAAATGCTTTCTCAGCATCTAATGAGATGACCATGTGGTTTTTTTTTTGAGATTGTTTATATAGTGGATTACATTGATGGATTTCCTTATATTGAACCATCCCTGCATCCCTGGGATGAAGCCTACTTGATCGTAGTGAATGATCGTTTTGATGTGTTCTTGGATTCGGTTGGCAAGAATTTTATTGAGTATTTTTGCATCGATATTCATAAGAGAGATTGGCCTGAGATTCTCTTTCTTTGTCGGATCTTTGTGTGCTTTTGGTATTAGCGTAATTGTGGCTTCATAGAACGAGTTGGATCGTGTTCCTTCTGTTTCTATTTTGTGGAACAGTTTGAAGAGTATTGGTGTTAGGTCTTCTTTGAAGGTCTGAGAGAATTCTGCACTAAAACCGTCTGAACCTGTGCTTTTTTTTAGTTGGAAGAATTCCAATGACGACATATATTTCTTCATGGGTTATAGGACTGTTTAGATGGTCTATTTGATCCTGATTTAATTTTGGTATTTGGTATCTGTCAAGGAAATTGTCCATTTCCTCGAGATTTTCTAGTTTTATTGAATACAGGCTTTTATAGTAGGATCTGATGATTTTTTGAATTTCTTCCGTTTCTGTTGTTATCTCTCCCTTTTCGTTTCTGATTTTGTTAATTTGAATACTGTCTCTGTGCCCTCTGGGTTGTCTGGCTAAGGGCTTATCTATCTTATTGATTTTCTCAAAGAACCAACTCCTCGTTTTGTTGATTCTTTGTATGGTTTTATTTGTTTCTACTTGATTGATTTCAGCCCTGAGTTTGATAATTTCCTGACTTCTACTCCTCTTGGATGTATTTGATTCTTTTTGTTCCTGGGCTTTCAGGTATGCCATTAAGCTGTTAGTGTATGCTGTCTCCCGTTTTTTTTTTTGTTTGTTTTGTTTTGTTTTTGTTTTTTTTGTTTTTGGAGGCACTCAGGGCTATGAATTTTCCTCTTAGCACTGCTTTCATTGTGTTCCATAAATTAGGGTATGTTGTGCCTTCATTTTCATTAAATTTTAAAAAGTCTTTGATTTCTTTCTTTATTTCCACCTTGACCAAGTTATCATTCAGTAGAGCATTGTTCAGCCTCCATGTATATGTGGGTTTTCTGTTATTTTGTTGCCATTGAAGACCACCCTTATTCCATAGTGATCTGATAGGTGGCATAGGATTAGTTCTATCTTCTTATATCTGTTGAGGTCTGATTTGTGACCAATTATATGGTTGATTTTGGAGAAGGTACCATGAGGTGCCGAGAAGAAGGTGTATTCTTTTGCTCTAGGATGAAACGTTTTATATATATCTGTAAGTTCCATTTGGTCCAAGGCTTCAATTAGATTTACTGTGTCCCTGTTTAGCTTCTGCTTTCCTGAATGATCCATTTCAGAGAGCGGGGTGTTGAAGTCACCCACTATTATTGTGTGAGGTGCGATGTGTGCTTTGAGCTTTAGTAAAGTTTCTTTTACGAATGAGGGTGTCCTTGCATTTAGAGCATAGATATTCAGAACTGAGAGTTCTTCTTGGTGGATTTTTCCTTTGATCAGTATGTAGTGTCCTTCTGTGTCTTTTTTGATGACTTTAGGTTGAAAATCAATTTTATCTGATATTAGGATGGCCATCTGGCTCATTTCCTGGGACCATTTTCTTGTAAAATTGTTTTCCAACCTTTTACTCTGAAGTAGTGTTTGTCTTTGACACTGAGGTGCGTTTCCTGCACACAGCAAAATGCTGGGTCCTATTTACATATCTAGTCTGCTAGTCTATGTCTTTTTATTGGGGAATTGAGACCATTGATATTAAGAGAGATTAAGGAATAGTGATTATTGCCACCTGCTATTCTTGATGCTATCTTTATGTTTGAGTGGTTATCTACTTTTGTGTTTGATGCAAGAAGTTTACTATCTCATTTTTTCCAGGGTGTTGCTTCTCTCCTTGTATTGGCGGTTTCCACCTATTATCCTTTTCAGGGCTGGGTTTGTGGAAAGATATTGTGAAAATTTGGTTTTATCATGGAATATCTTGGTCTCTCCATCTATGGTGATTGAGAGTTTTGCTGGGTATAGTAGTCTAGGCTACCATTTGTGCTCTTTTAGTGTCTGCATGAGATCTGCCCAGAATCTTCTGGCTTTCATAGTCTCTGGTGAGAAATCTGATGTGATTCGGATAGGTCTTCCTTTGTATGTTACTTGGCCCCTTTCTCTTACTGCTTTTAATATTCTTTCTTTGTTTAGTACATTTGATGTTTTGATTATTATGTGATGGGAGGTATTTTTGTTCTGGTCCAGTCTGTTTGGATTTCTGTAGGCTTCTTGTACGTTCATTGGCATCTCTCTCTTTAGGTTAGGGAAGTTTTCCTCCATAATTTTGTTGAAGATGTTTACTGGCCCTTTAAGTTGCAAATCTTCACTCTCATCTATACCTGTAATCCTTAGGTTTGGTCTTCTCATTGTGTCTTGGATTTCCTGGATGTTTTGGGTTACACAATTTTTGCATTTTGCATTTTCTTTGACTGTTGAGTCGATGCTTTCTATGGTACCTTCAGCACCTGAGATTCTTTCTTTCATCTCTTGTATTCTATTGTTGATGTTTGCATCTATGACTCCTGATTTCTTCCCAAGGTTTTCTATCTCCAAAATTGTCTCCTTTTGTGATTTCTTAGTTGTTTCTACTTCCTTTTTTAGATCCTGCGTGGATTTGCTGAGATCCTTCACTTGTTTGTTTGTATTTTCTTGTATTTCTTTAAGTTATTTTTGCATTTCCTCTTTCAGGATTTCTGCCTGTTGATCCAAGTTCTCCTGTATTTCTCTAAGCGATTTTTGTGTTTCCTCCTCATGGGCTTCCATCTGTTGATCCATAGTCTCCTGCATTTTTTTAAGCAATTCACGTGTTTCCTTTGTAAGGGCATCTATCCGTTTATTCATTTCTTTAAGCAATTTTTGTGTTGCCTCCCTATGGGCATCCATTGTTGACCCATATTCTTCTGCATTTCTTTATGCAATTTTTGTGATTCCTTTGAAAGTGCATCTAACCGTTGATTCATTTCTTTAAGCGATTTTTGTGTTGCCTCCTTATGGTCCTCTATCTGTTGATCCATGTTCTCCTGCATTTCTCTAAGCGATTTTTGTGTTTCCTTTGTATGGGCTTCTAACCGTTGATTCATGATCTCCTGTAATTCTTTATTAGATTTATTTGTGTCCTTCTTGAAATCCTCTAATAGCATCATGAGAAGTGATTTTAAATCCGGATCTTGTCTTTTGGGTGTGATGGGGTATCCAGGACTTGCTGCTGTTGGAGAGTTGGGTTCTGATGGTGCCATATTACTTTGATTTCTGTTAATAACGTTCCTATGTTTGCCTTTTGCCATCTGGTTACCTCTGATGTTAGTTGATCTTGCTGTCACTGGCTGTTGGTTGGACCTCCTGTGAGCCTGTAAAGCTATTTTTGACCCCCGTGCATTACCGGGATTCTCCTGGCACTGATTTCTGTGGCCTGCCCTGCTCCTGAGTGACTTTGGAGCCCTGATGTGCCTTGCCCCAATTGATGTTATATTGGGGAATCCCTGCACATCCAAAGGCTCAGTGTAGTGGATTCCTGGAGCAGAGTTCGCCAAAGGGAGGCCTGTAGGCTCCTGCTCTGTGCAGGGGTGTGTGATCTCTCCCAGAGGGAGGGTGAGGGGTGGTCCCTCTGCAGAGCAGAAGTCCCACAACAGAGCTGGAGTTACTGCAGACCTTCCAGCTCTTGGGAGCAGGGTACACACAAGCTGCCTGAGACCCAAGCGATATTATGCCCGTCTGTCGCTGAGCTTGGAGGTCCCAACTTCCCAGATGCTGGTGCAAAGATGGCAGAGTGCACTCTGTACAGGTCACTCTGCAGGGGAGATGGCCCACAGCAGAGCTGGCGCCCAGAAGACCGCGGCTCTGTCCCGCTCTTGGGCGCAGATGGAAGCCCCAACAGGCCGTGTCACAAGCGATGTTATATTGGGGAGAACCTGGAGACCTGTCTCCTCAGTGCAGTCAATCCAGGTACAGAGGTCTCCAATGGGAAGCTGGTAAGCTTCCGCCCAGTGCGGGGGGTCCCTCTGCAAGGCAGAAGTCCTACAGCAGAGCTGGTGCATCGGTTACTGCAGATCTGCCCAGCTCTTGGGAGCAAGGTACACACAATCTGCCTGAGACCCAAGAGATATTATGCCTGTCTGTCTCTGTGCTTGGCAGTCCCAGCTGCCCTGATGCTGGAGCAAAGATGGCAGAGTGCCTAAATTCTTTCTAAAAACAAAATCTGAAACAAAAATCCAATACAAGAAAATCCCAAAATCAAGAAACCAAAATGGGAATGAAAAAGAAAACCAAAAAACCCCAAACCAACCAACAAACCAATCAACCAAACCAACAAACAAAAACTTTAAGATAAAATAAAATAAAATAAAATCATACACACACAAGCTATGGCCTTCATTAAATGTTTGTCAAGTATTCCTGGACTGGAATAGTTGTCCTAGAGTAGTTGAGATACCTATTATCTTAGCAACAGCTTGGGTTGTTTGGGGATCCCAATGGTGGTCCTTTGGTCAACAACCCAGTAGTAGAAGATTCATTTGGTATGAAGTGAAGGCCAGTTAGAGCTCTGTCTCTGCCATTATGCCATTATTTTATTTCATTTAGATAGTTTTCATATATATATATATATATATATATATATATATATATATATATATATATATGGTGTATTAGGTTTCTATAATACTTCTCAAATATCTGTTAATTTTATCTGACTTTCCCCATATTCTATCTTCTAACTCTTGGACTTTCTTTCTATCCACTTGATCATTCCATTCCAGCCCCCTCCTTGTTTCAACATCTATCTTAATTTCCTTTCCTAAAGATATTTATCTGTTCCCTCTAGTTCCATGTTCTCAATAAACTCTTTATCATTATATAGATTGAAGCTTGGTTATTACCGGCTTCCTAGCTAATAATCACATATAAATTAATATATACCATATTTATAATTCTGGTTTTGGGATATCTATCTCAGGATGATTTTTTTCTTCTTCCACCAACTGCCTGCAAATTTCATGATGTCATTTTTTCCAACTGCTGAGTGATACTCCATTTTGTAAAATGTGCAACATTCTCTTTATCCATTTTACTTTTTAAGGACATCTAAATTGTTTCTAAGTTCTGAGTATTATAAGTTCAGAATCAATGAAGATGATTCATCAACTGTCTCTTTGGTCAAGCAAAACATTTTTGAGGAATATACCTAATAGTGATATAGCTGGATCTTGAGGTAGAGTGGCTCCTGGTCTTCTGAGGAACCACTACACTTATTTCCATAGTGACTGTAAAAGTTTGTACTCACACCAGCAATGGAAGGATGTCCTCCTTGTTCTATATCCTTGCTATTATGAGCTCTTACTTGTATTATTGATCTTAAGCATTCTGACTGGTATATGATGAAATATCAAAGTCGTTTTGATGGGCATTTTCCTGATTGATAAAGAGGTTGAGCATTTCTTTAACTGTTTCTTCAATATTTGAGTTTCTTTTATTGAGAATTCTTTCTTTATATATGCACCCCATTTTACAATTGGATTATTTATTTTCTTGATATGTAATATCTTGACATCTTTACATAATTTGGATATTATCCCGCTATGTGGTATGTAGTGTTTAAAAACTTTCATTTTGTAGGCTCTTGCTTTGTCCAAATGACAGGGTTGATTGCCATACAGAAGCTTCTCAGTTAAATGAGGTCCCACTTATTAATTATTGATTTTAGAGACTGTGCTAATAGTGTTGTGTTATTCTATGAGAGTGAGTTCAAGGCTATTCCTTATTTTCTCTTCTATCAAGTTCAGTATATCTGATTTTGTGTTTTGGTCTTTTATCCAGATAAACAAAACACAGAAACACATATTCGAACTTGTGTTTTGTGCACGGTGATAAATATTGACCTATTTGAATTTTTCTACAAGCAAACATTTAGTTTGACTATAAACATTTGTTTATGATACTATCTTCATTTCAATGTGTATCTTTGGCCTCTTTATAAAACCCAGGTGTCCATAGATGTGTGGGAATTATCTGTGCATTTTCAATTTAATTATTTTTATACTCTTGTCTGTTTTTTGTTGAAACCATTCTGTTTTTATTACTACAACTCTGTAGTAAAACTGGAAATTAGGGATGATGAGACCTTCAGGAGGTATTATTGTTGTTGTTGTTATTATTATCATTACTTATTTTAGCTATTCTGGGTTTATGTTTGTTTGATTCCATATAAAGATGAAAATGTACCCCATTTTTTAATAGGGTTACTTACCTCTCTGGAGTTTAACTTCTTGAGTTCTTTGTATATATTGGATATTAGCCCTCTGTCAGATGTAGGGTTGGTAAAGATCATTTCCCAGTTAGTTTGTTGCCGCTTTGTCTTTTTGGCAGTGTCTTTTGTCTTGAAAATCTTTGTAATTTAATGAGGTCCCATTTGTCAATTCTTGATATTAGAGCATAAGCTATTGGAGTTCTATTCAGGAAATTCTCCCCTGTGCCCATATGTTCAAGGTTCTTCCCTAGTTTCCTTTCTATTAGTTTCAGTGTGTCTGGTTTTATGTGGAGGTCCTTGATCCACTTGGAATTGAGCTTAGTGCAAGGAGATAAGAATGGGTCAATGGCTAAGATCAAAAACACAGGAGACAGCAGTTGTTGGTGAGGATGTGGAGAAAGAGGAATTCTCCTCCACTGCTGGTGGGATTGCAAGCTGGTACAACCACTCTGGAAAGCAGTCTGGCGGTTCCTCAGAAAACTGGGCATGACAATCCCGGAGGATCCGGCTATACCACTCCTGGGCATATACCCAGAGGCTTTACCTGCATGCAATAAGGACACATGCTCCACTATGTTCATAGCAGTCTTATTTATAATAGCCAGAAGCTGGAAAGAACCCAGATGTCCCTCAATGGAGGAATGGATTCAGAAGATGTGGTATATTTACACAATGGAATACTACTCTGCAATTAAAAACAATGAATTCATGAAATTCCTAGGCAAGTGGTCACAACTTGAAAATATCATCCTTAGTGAGGTAACCCAATCACAAAAGAACATACATGGTATGCAATCACTGATAAGGGGATATTAACCCAGAATCTCAGAATACCCTAGACACAATTCGCATATCAATAGATTTCCAAGAAGATGGAAGGAGAGACCCCTGGTCCTGGAAAGACTGGATGTAGGGGAATGCCAAGACAGAGAAGCGAGAGGGGGTTGAATGGGGAAAAGAGGGAGTGAAGGGGGCTTATGGGATTTTCGGGGAGGGAGGAAACGGGAAAGGGGAAATGATTTTGAATGTAAATAAAAAAAACTTAGAAAATAAAATGAATTAAAAAAAAGATGAAAATGTTCATCAACCTCAGTAAAAATTCTGCTGTAATTTTGTTAGCGATTGCATTGAATCTGTAGATTGCTTTTGATAGGATCGCCAGTTTTACTATGTTAACCCTACTCATCCAGAAGCTTGGGAGATCTTTTCATCTTCTGATATATTTTTCCATTTCTTTCTTGAATGACCTGACGTTTTTATCAGACACGTTTTTCATTTTCTTGGTTAGAGATACTCCAGGACTTTTTATATTATTTGAGACTTGTGAAATGTGTTGTGTCCCTGATTTCTTTCTTAGTTATCTTGTCATGAAAGATATTTGGACTTTGGCAAAGGCCTTTTCTGCATCCAAAGAAGTGATAGTATCTTTTTTTGTCTTTCAGCTATTTTATAGTTGTTCACATTTATCAATTTAGCCATGTTGAATATATCTGCCTTTCTGGGATAAAGCCTACATGCTCCTAGTAAATGAACTTTTTAATGTGTTCCTGGATTTGGTTGCAAGTATTTTATTGAATATTTTTTGCATTTGTGTTCATGAGGGAAATTGATTTGTAATTCTCCTTTTTGGCTCTTTATGTGTTTTGTTTATCTGGATAACCATGGCCTTATAAAATAAATTGGGTAATGTTCACTATGTTTCTATTTTGTGTAATAATTTGATTGGTATTGGCATTAATTCCTCTTTGAATCTCTTGATAGAATTCTGGACTAAAACCATCTAATTTGGGGATTTTTATGATTCAGAGATTTAATGAATGCTTCTTTTTCACTAGGGGTTATAGGTTTGTCTAAATTGTTTTTCTGATCTTGATTTAACTTTGGTAAGTTGTATATGTAGAGAAAATTATCCATTTCTTTGTAGATGTTCCAATCTGGTGGAGAATAGGTATTTAAAGTATTTATGATCCTTGGGAATTCCTTGGTGTTTGTTATCTTCCCTTTTCATGTCTATTTGTTATTATTGTTGTTACTGTTGTCATTTTAATTTGGATATTCTGATTGACTTTCTCAAAGAACTAAAGCTTTGTTTTATTTATTCTTTGTAAACTTTGTTTCTATATTTATTTTAGCACTGAGTTTGGCTATTTCTAATTTTTTTTTTTTGCATGTGATTTCTTCCTTTTGTTCTAGAGCTTTCAGGTATGCTGTTAAGTTGCTAGTATGAGATCTCTTCCAATTTTTTTTTATAAAATAAAATTTATCAGATATTTTATTTATTTACATTTCAACTGTTTCCCCTCCACAATCCCCTTATTCCATCTTCCTTTTCCCCTGTTCACCCACCAACTCCCACCTCATTGCCTTCGCATTCCCCTACTCTGAGGCATTGAGTCTTCACAGGATCAAAGGCTTCCCCTCCCATTGATGCCAGATAAGGCCATCCTCTGCTACATGTGCAGCTGGTGCCATAGGTCCTCTTTGGTTGGTGTTTTAGTTTGTTGGAGCTCTAGGGGATCTGGTTGGTTGATATTGTTCTTCTTCCTATGAGATTGCAAACCCCATTCAGGTCTTCCAGTCCCTGCCCTAACTCCTCCATTGGGAACCCCGTGATAAGTCCAATGGTTGGCTGCAAGCATCTGCATCTGTATTGGTAAGGTTCTGACAAAGTCTCTCAGGAGACAGCTATATTAGGCTCCTGTCAGCAAGCACTCCAATTTTTGTGTTGACACTTAGTGCTATCAACTTGTCTCTTAGAACTGAGTTCATTGTCTTGGATAAATTTGGTCATACTGTGTATTCACATTCATTCAATTCTAGAAAGAATTTATTTCTTTCTTAATTTCTTTCTTGATTTTTTTTTTATTAAGTAGAGCATTGGCTAGTTTCCATGACTTTGTAAGGTTCCTGTTGTTATTGACATCCAACTTTAATTCATGGTGATTTAATAGGATGCAGGGAGTTATTTTAATTGTCTTGTATCCTATGATACTAGCTTTGTGTTTGAATATGTAATCAACTTTGGAGAAATTTTTATGATGTGCTGAGAATAAGGTATATTCTTTTGTTTTTGGGTGAAATGTTCTATAAATATATATTAGGTAATTTGGACTTGTAAAATTAGTTAATTACGTTATTTATCTAACTAGCTGTTGTCTGGATGATATCTCATTGGTCAACGTGGGGTAAAGTAGTTTCCCACTATTAGTGTATATAGGTCAATACGTAGTTTATGCTGTATACTGTTTCTTTTACAAATGTAAGTGCCCTTGTATTTGGAACATTGATGTCAAAAACTGAAATGTCCACCCTGGTAGATTTTTTTTTCCTTGATGAATAAATACCATTCCCTATCTCTTCTGATCAATTTTAGTTAGAAGTCTATCTTGTCAAATATTAAGTCACTACACCAGCTTGCTTTCTGAATGAAGGTGCTGGAATATTTTTGTAGCCCTTTACTCAGAGATGACGCGTATCCTGGATGTTAAGATGTGTTTTCTGAATGCTGAAGAAAGATGATTCCTGTTTTTTAATCCACTATTAGTCTGGATCCTTTTATTGGTGAACTGAAACTGTTGACGTTGTGAATGCTAATGACCAATGATTATTGCTTCCTGCTATGCTGTTGTTGTTGTTGTTGTCACTGCTGCTGGTGGTGGTGGTAGTGCTGGTGTTGTTCTTGTTGTATGTGTGCATATGTCTGTGTTTCCCTTCTATTGACTTTGCTGGTCAGGTATATTGCTTCCCTTTTCCCATTGCAGCTTTTAATCTTTCTCATATTTTGTACGTTTAGTGTTTTGATTATGATGTGCTGAAGGGTTTCTTTTCTAATCTAATCTATTTGTTGCTATCTGTGCTTCTTATACTTTCAGAGGCATTTCCTTCTTTGGATTAGGTAAATCTTCTATGACTTTACTTACGATATCTGTACCTTTGACCTAGGTTTCTTCTCTTTTCTATATTCTTATTATTCTTCGATTTGTTTTTTGCACAATGTTGGAGATTTCCTGGATGTTTTGTGATAGGAGTATTTTTATCTTTTACATTTTTTGAACAAAATATTCATTTCTTCAATCATGTCTTCAGTGCTTGGGATTCTCTTTTTCATATCTTGTATCTGCTGGTAAAGCTTTTCTCTAAGGTTTCTATTCTAGTTTTGAAAATGTTTATTTTCATGTTTCCTTCAGTTTGGATTTTATTGATTTTATTTCTTCTTTTGGTATAACATGTTTCTATTCATTACCTTCTACTATTTGTGTTTTCACAGATTTCTTTAAGGAATCTTTTTTTCCTCTTTAAGGACCTTTAATACATTCATGAAGTCTGTTTTAAGGTCTTTTATTTGTGTTTTAGGTATGGTGGAATATTCAGGGCCTACTCTGACAATATTTCTGGGCTCTAGTAGAAACATATTGTTTCTGCTGGACAAGAGACAATTTCTATTATTAATTGGGTTTTTATGCTTACATTTAGTCATCTGAGAGTCAGCAGATTTTATTTCTTATTGCTGATATCTGGGCTTGCTTTTGCTGGGGGTGTGTTTTGCTTCACATTTGTGTTTCCTTGTTGCCTCTCTGGTTCTTAGAAAAGTGTGGTGACTGTGTTGCCTTGTAGGTAAATTTTCTTATATCCTTGTAAGTGTGGGCACTGGGTGACATAAGCAAATATTTTCTGGGTAATGGGTCCTGATATTTAGGATTAGGGAAGGGATATGTGCGGGGGAAGTAGTCCTCATGAGAATCAAGAAGCAACTTTTTCAGCCAGTGTCTGCTCAGTCACCTGGGGATAGGATCAATGAGTGAGGAGAGGCCCCAGCAGGTCTGCCAAAGAACCAGAGATGAGACTGGGGCCTGTTAGACGATCTTTTTTTTCTAGAACAGACGCATTTTATCCCTTCTAAGTGAGATCAGACCTGCAATTAGTTCTGGCAATTTTTTCTCAGTACCACAGAGACATTTAGTTAATCTTGGAGACCCAGACCACAGCTGTGAAGAGAGGACAGACATAATGTTTTCTGTCATTCATTTGTTTATTTTTCCTGAACACATTTGTGGTATAATGGCAGAGTAAGATAGTGATAAACAAAGAACTTCTGACCTTAAAATCTGATCCTTGAAGGGGTGGAGGGATGACAAGTTGCTTTATTCGCAATTAGTATGTGAGTTTACAAGTTCTATTTATCTTTTGAAAAATTAGCTTTATCTGGCCTTTGGCTTCTTTTGCTTACATGAGGTTGTTAGTTCAATGCATTTCAGGAGCAGTGCCTAGATATAAGAAGGGACTCTTAAGAATTTCTGTGCTTATCTTTTTCTTTCTTTTTTTATTTCTTCTTTAAAATAATTTTATTAGATATTTTCTTTATTTACATTACAAATATTACCCCCTATCCTGGTTTCCCCTTCAAAAACACCCTATCCCATACGCCCTCCCCCTTCTCACCAACCCACCTACTCCTTCTTCCCTTCCTGGTATTCCCCTACATTGGGGCATCGAACCTACATTGGTTCACAGGACCAAGGGCTTCTCCTTCCATTGATGCCCAACAAGGCCATCCTCTGCTACATATGCAGCTGTAGCCATGGGTTCCTCCATTTGTACTCTTTGGTTGGTGGTTTAGTCCCTGGAAGCTCTAGGGAATCTGGTTGGTAGATACTGTTATTTTTCCTATGGGGGCAAAAGCCTTCATCTCCTTCAGTCCTTTCTCTTACTCTTCAATTGGGGTCCCTGTGCTCAGTCTGATGGTCAGCTGTGAGCATCCACATCTGTATTGGTGAGGCTCTGGCAGAACCTCTCAAGAGACAGCAATATCAAGCTCCTGTCAGCAAGCACTTCTTGGCATCAGCAATAGTGTCTGGATTTGGGGTCTGTATACGATTGGATTCCCCAGGTGGGGCAGTCTCTGGATGGCCTTTCCTTCAATCTCTGCTCCACACTTTGTCCTCATATTTCCTTTAGACAGGAGCCCTTCTGGGTTAAGAATTTGGAGATGACTGGGTGGCCCCATCCCCCAACCGGAGGCCTTGCCTATCCTCTGGATGTTGCAGTAAATCTCCAACCAAATAAGCACATGCAAAGAAAATACAACTAATATGAATACAAGCTGCATGCCTAGATTGGAAAGATCTACCACTACACTGCCATATTACCCATCTATGAGATCCCTTGTCACTTGTGGTTTCTCCAGGCTGCATGCTTCTTCCTCCTCCTTCCTTCCACCTCTTCCTCCATAGTCCTTTCTTCTTCCCATCTAGGTATGTAGCTTGTGTTTGTACCGATAAGTTTTGAATTCATTGTGTGGGTGTTCTGTGGGTTGAAAATAAACTAATATAAATCTGACTGATAAATTACAAGCCTCAAGAGTTTTGATTTTTATGGAATTACTGAGATTTGTGACCACTAACCACAGGGGGTAGATGACTGGGAATGTGAGCAGAATAGGGTTAGTCATGGAGGCTATGAAGTCCCCTGGGTCATAGCGTAACCTGTGATAGCATGGGATGATGCCTTTTTTAATATGTCCTACAACATCTGGATATGGTCTATACAGGTTCTCCCTCCCCTTTGTTGGGCATTGTTTGTTCAGCTAATCTCATTCTCTTTGTGTCCTGGGAACCTCTTGATTCCTGGCATCTGGGACTTTCTGGTGGCTACCCTAAGTTCCCCATTCCCGATTGCTACACACTGATATTCAAATTCCTGACCTTCTGTATATCATCCTGTCTCCTCCCATACCTGATCCTGGCCATCTTTTTATCCCTTCCCACTCATCTCTTCCTCCCACGTCCCTCCCACCCTCCTGTGAGTATTTTGAACCCCCTTCTTAAAAAGACTGAAACTTCCACCCTTTGGTCTTCCATCTTCCTCAGTTGAGAATTCTTTGTTTAGCTCTGAATCCCATTTTTAATAGGGTTATTTAGTTCTCTTGAATCTAACTTCTTTAGTTCTTTGTATATATTGGATATTAGCCCTCTATTGGATGTAGGATTGGTAAAGACCTTTTCCTAATCTGTTGGTTGCATTTTGTCCTATTGACAGTGTCCTTCACCTTGGAGAAGGTTTTCAGTTTTACGAGGTCCTATTTGTCCATTTTTGATCTTAGAGAATCAGTGATTGGTGTTCTGTTTAGGAAATTTTCCTCCATGCCTGTGTGTTTGAGGGTCTTTCCCACTTGCTTCTCTATTATATTATTTGGTTGTCTGGAGTTTAACTTCTTGAGTTCTTTGTATATATTGAATATTAGCCCTCTATCAGATGTGGAGTTGTTAAAGATCATTTGCCAATCTGTTGGTTGCTGTTTTGTCTTATTGACCATGTCCTTTGCCTTACAGAAGATTTTCAGTTTTATGAGGTCCCATTTGTCAATAGTTGATCTTAGAGCCTGAACCATTGTTCTCTTCAAGAAATTTTCTCCTGTGCTGATCTGTTTAAGGCTGTTTCCCTTTTTCTATTCTATTAGATTCAGTGTATCTGGTTTTATGTGGAAGACCTTTATCCACTTGAACTTGAGCTTTGTACAAGGAGATAAGAATGAATCTATTTGCATTCTTCTACATGAAGACTGACAGTTGACCTGCACCATTTCTATGTGTGTGTGTATGTGTGAGTGTGTGTGTGTGTGTGTGTGTGTGTGTGTGCATTTTCACATTTATATACCATGGTGTACATGTCATCATCTCCAGAAGACAATTTGCAGAAGTAAAAGACAGTTCTCTTCTTTCAACTTGAGAGACTCAGTGGTTGAAATAAGATCCTCAGTCTCAGCAGCAGGTACTGTGACAAACAGATCCATCTTGATGGCCCAATTAATGGGTTCTAATGTTTAATGTATCTTAGTTAAAACGTTTGAATCTAAGTCTTAGTAACCTGGATAATTTAGATATAATTATGTCTAAACTTTTCTTAGTTTCTTCATTCTAGGGTTTTGTTTATTTTTCTTTAAGGCAACAAAAATATCAGGAATATTAAAGAAAATGAAACGACCAGGAATATTCATTATTAGAATTATATTTAAACTTTTGAAGTTACCAAAGTACCCTTTTTACTCTGGTTACAAGTTCCTGAACCTTTGAGAATCATTTCACAGTCAAAACTCTCTCCTTGTTCATTCATTACAAGAATTCTAATGAGAGAACTTCCATTTCCCTGAATGACTTTAAGAAAAGCAAAACTCTTCTTTATTTCCTTTTAGTAAGAAATATGACATATTACAGTAGTTCCCTTCATTGGTCCTATTATTTGATATCAATTATTTATATGAACACATAAAAATGAAATGGTAAATAAGAAAATCTTTAATTTCATAATGATTTTCACAGTTATGAATCTGCCTTTTATGTTCATTTTCTGTAGGGTACACATTACTATTAGTAGCTCACATTTTAGCCATAAACCTTAATATTTTACCCCAGGTGTCTTGACAGAGATCTGGCTTTGCTTTCTTCCTGACTTTATTTGAATGTTAGAATTCTTCTTGAAAGTTCATTGCACAATTTTTTCTTTCCTGAGACTTAATCACTGTCATGTGAAGTATTTTGACTAGGCAACATGTCTGAGTCTCTGTCTTAACCCCATGGGCACAATGCTCTAAAACCACACAGCCTGAGCTGTTTAATCAGGTCATATTTATTTTTCCATGTGTAAACCCCTATTGAGGGCTCAGTCATCACTAGGGCAAACTGCTACCTGACAGCCTCTAGAGAGGATTTTGTTCAAGTTAACAGATGGGCTTGCTTTCATTGCCTGCTCCAGGACAGTTCCTGGGAGAATCAAAGGCCAAGTGCATCCAGATAAACTGAGAACTTTGTCGGTTAAGTCATCAGGGACAATGTGATTAAACTTCAATTTTCAAAAATTTTCTTCTGAAAGTACCAAAAGAAAAGTAGAAGCATAGTATAAAGTGATTTGATAATAAAACAAATGTATAGCTAAGTGTTTAGGAATAAGGGGATTAAGGGATGTAATGTGTAATATTTTTAAAGCACAAAATTTTTCAAGAATATCTGGGCCAACTGGCCTCTATTCTAATGTGCAGCTTAGCATAGAGGCATTTTTATTTTGACAATTTTTACCTTATGTTTCCTCAACAGAAAGCTTGTAATTTCAAAATATAAGTGATGTACAAAGCTGCTTATAAGAGAGATATGGAGATAAGATGTCAAAAAGAAGGAGATAATAGAAACTAAGGACTCATTTAAAGAACATGATTGTAGTGGGGAATATTATATCCAGCACAATATATATATTTTCTGAGATAATCATGTTTTAATTGGATTTTCTGTAAAGTAAGATTATTATATATTGATGAACATTTTACATCTTTGAAATGCTTTCTGGAAAATCCACAGTTAAAATTCTAAGCAGTTGAGAACCTATTTATACACATCTTCATACAGGATGTTGCACATTTAAACAAGCTTATATAAAAATGACTTTACAGGGAAAGTAAAGTCTGAAAAACTATTTCCATCATAAAGAGGGTTGCAATGGAAGCAAGGAACATACTGCTTTATTGGAAGAAAAAAATCACTGAGTATACGTAAACAGGATTAGGAATGTTGTCAGATTATTTGGAAAACGAGTACTGTTGGGCATGTTTAGAGAGTTTGCAAAGTAAAGTTTCAATTTTCAAGTTAAATACATCCATACACTTTGTTTCTTTGTTTTTAATTATTATTCTTTAATCATTTTTATTGAATATAATCTTCATTCACATTTCAAATGCTAAAATGTTTCCCAGTTTCCCCATTCCCCGAAAATCCATAACCCTTCCTCCCATCCCCTGCCTCCAAGTATATGCCCGTGCACCCAATCCATTCTCAACTCCCCTCAATTTCCCTTTGTTGGGGCATCTATTGAGCCTTCACCTGACCAAGGACCTCTCCTCCCACTGATGCCTGACAAGGTATTCCTTTGCCGCATTTTTGACTGGAACCATGTGTACCCCTTGATTGGTAGTTTAGTCCCTGAGAGTCCTGGGGCTTCTAGGTGGCCAACATCCTTGTTCTTCCCATGGAGCTGTAAACCCCTTCAGCTCCTCCAGTCTGCCCTCCAAATCCTCCATTGGGGTCCCCATGACCAGTCCAATGGTTGGCTGCTAGCATCTGCCTCTGCATACGTAAGGCTCTGGCAGGGCCGCTCCGAAGACAACCATGGCATGCTCCTTTGGAAATGGGCTTCTTGTCGCCCATAGTAGTGTTAGGGTTTGGTGACTGTTTATAGGGTGAATCCCCAGGTAGGGCAGTCTCTGGGTGGCCTTTACTTCAGTTCCTGATCCACACTTTGCCTCCATTATTGCTCCTGTAAGTATATTGTTCCCTTTCTCAGAGGAACCCAAGCACCCCTGCTTCAGTCCTCTTTCTTCTTGAGCTTCCTGTGGTCTGTGAATTGTAACTTGTTTATTTTGTGCTTTTGGGTTAACATCCACTTATCAGTGAGTGCATACCATGTGTATTCTTTTGTGATTGGGTTACATTGCTCACGACGACACTTTCTAGTTTCATCCATTTGCCTAAGAATTTCATAAATTTATTGTTTTTAATAGCTGAATAGTACTCCATTGTGTACATATACCAAAGTTTCTGTATCCATTCCTCAGCTGAAGGACATCTGGGTTCTTTCCAGCTTCTGGCTATTTTGAAAAAGGCAGCTATGAACATAGTGGAGCATGTGTCCTTATTACGTTAGGAGCATCTTCTGGGTATATGCCCAGGAGTGGTATAGCTGGGTCCTCAGGTCCTATGTCTAATTTTCTGAGGAATTGCCAAACTGATTTCCAGAGTGGTTTTACCAGCTTGCAATCCTACCAACAATGGAGAAGTGTTCCTCTTTCCCCACATCCTCTCCAGAATTTGCTATTCCCTGAGTTTTTCATCTTATCCATTCTGATCAGTGTGAGGTGGAATCTCAGTGTTGTTTTGATTTGCATTTCCCTGATAACTAAGGATGCTGAACATTTCTTTAGGTGCTTTAGAGCCATTCGAGTTTCCTCAGTTGAGAATTCCCTGTTTAGCTCTGTACCTCATTTTTTGATAGGGTTATTTGACTCTCTTGAGCCTAACTTCTTGAGTTTTTTGTATACCTTGGATATTAGCCCTCTATCAGATTTAGGATTGGTAAAGATCTTTTCCCAATTTGTTGGTTGCTGTTTTGTCCTACTGACCATGTCCTTTGCCTTACAGAAGCTTTGCAGCTTCATGAGGTCCCATAAGCCACTGGTGTTCTGTTCACGAATTTTTCCCCTGTGCCCATGTGTTCAAGATTCCTCCCCAATTTCTCCTTTATAAGCTTCAGTGTATCTGGTTTTATGTGTAGCTCTTTGATCCACTTGGACTTGAGCTTTGTAGGAGGAGATAAGTATGGGTCAATTTGCATTTTTCTGCATGCTGACCTCCAGTTGATCCAGCACCATTTGTTAAAAATGCTGTCTTTTTTCAACAGGATGGTTTTAGCTCCTTTGTCAAATATCAAGTGACCATACAGGTGTGGGTTCTTTTCTGGGTCTTCAATTCTATTCCATTGATCTTCCTGCCTGTCTCCATACCAATACCAAACAGTTTTTATCACTGTTGCTCTGTACTAGAGCTTGAGGTCAGGGATGGTGATTCCCCCAGGAGATCATATTCTTTGTGGAGAATAGTTTTTGCTATCCTGTGTTTCTTGTTATTCCAGATGAATTTGAGAATTGCTCTTTCTATATCTATGAAGAATTTATTTGGGATTTTCATGGGGATTGCATTGAATCTGTAGATTGCTTTCAGCAAGATGGCCAATTTTACTATATTAATCCTGCCAATCCATGACCATGGGAGATATTTCCATCTTCTGAGATCTTCTTTGACTTCTTTCTTCATAGACTTGAAGTTTTTGTTATAGAGATCTTTCACTTGTTTTGTTAGGGTCATACAAAGGTATGAAAATATTATTTGGGACTATTGTGAAGGATGTCATTTCCCTAATTTCTTTCCCAGATTGTTTATCCTTTGAGTAGAGGAAGGCTATTGATTTACTTGAGTTAATTTTATATACAGCCACTTTGCTGAAGTTGTTTATCAACTTTAGGAGCTCTCTGTTGGAAGTTTTGGGGTCGCTTAATTATACAATAATAACATCTGCAAATAGTGATATTTTGGCTTCTTCTTTTCCAATTTGTATGCCTTTTAATTCCTTTTATTGTCTGATTCCTCTGGCTAGAACTTCAAGTACTGTATTGAATAGATAGGGAGAGAGTGGGCAGCCTTGTCTGGTCCCCGATTTTAGTAGGAATGTTTTAAGTTTCTCTCCGTTTAATTTGATACTGGCTACTGGTTTGCAGTATATTGCTTTCACTATGTTTAGGTATGGGCCTCAGATTCCTGCTCTCTCCTACTTTATCATAAAGGGATGCTGGTTTTTGGCAAAAGCTTTTCGGCATCTAATGAAATTACCATGTGGTATTTTTTCCTTGAGTTTGTTTTTATAGTGGATTATGTTGATGGATTTCCATATATTGAACCATCCCTGCATCCCTTGGGTGAAGCCTACCTGATCATGGTGAATTACAGTTTTGATGCATTCTTGAATTCAGTTAGCCAGAATTTTGTTGAGTATTTTTGAATCAATATTCATGAGAGAGATTGGTCTGAAGTTCTCCTTCTTTGTTTCGTCTTTGTTTGGTTTAGGTATAAGCAATATTGTGGTTTCATAGAATGGGTTGGGTAGTGTTCCTTGAGGTTCTATTTCATGGAATAGTTTGAAGAATATTAGTATAAGCTCTTCTTTGAAGATCTGATAGAATTCCCCACTAAACCCATCTGGCCTTGGGCTCTTTTTGGATGGGAGAATATTTTTTTCTTTCTTTCTTTTTTTTTTTTTATTTTCTAAGTTTTTTTATTTACATTCCAAATCATTTCCCCTTTCCCGTTTCCTCCCTCCCCGAAAGTCACATAAGCCCCTTCCCTCCCTCTTTTTCCCATTCAACCCCCTCTCGCTTCTCTGTCATGACATTCCCCTACATCCAGTCTTTCCAGGACCAGAGGTCTCTCCTTTCATCTTCTTGGAAATCTATTGATATGCGAATTGTGTCTAGGGTATTCTGAGATTCTGGGTTAATATCCCCTTATCAGTGACTGCATACCATGTGTGTTCTTTTGTGATTGGGTTGCCTCACTAAGGATGATATTTTCAAGTTCTGACCATTTGCCTAGGAATTTCGTGAATTCATTGTTTTTAATTGCAGAGTAGTATTCCATTGTGTAGATATACCACATCTTCTGAATCCATTCCTCCGTTGAGGGACATCTGGGTTCTTTCCAGCTTCTGGCTATTATAAATAAGGCTGCTATGAACATAGTGGAGCATGTGTTCTTATTGCATGCAGGTAAAGCCTCTGGGTATATGCCCAGGAGTGGTATAGCCGGATCCTCTGGGAGTGTCAGGCCCAGTTTTCTGAGGAACCACCAAACTGCTTTCCAGAGTGGTTGTATCAGCTTGCAATCCCACCAGCAGTGGAGGAGTATTCCTCTTTTTCCACATCCTCGCCAACAACTGCTGTCTCCTGTGTTTTTGATCTTAGCCATTCTGACTGGTGTGAGATGGAATCTCAGGGTTGTTTTGATTTGTATTTCCCTAATGACTAAGGATGATGAACATCTCTTTAGGTGCTTCTCAGCCATTAGATATTCTTCAGGTGAGAACTCTTTGTTTAGCTCTGTACCCCATTTTTTAATAGGGTTACTTGCCTCTCTGGAGTTTAACTTCTTGAGTTCTTTGTATATCTTGGATATTAGCCCTCTGTCGGATGTAAGGTTGGTAAAGATCATTTCCCAGTTAGTTGGTTGCCGCTTTGTCATTTTGACAGTGTCTTTTGCCTTGCAGAAAATTTGTAATTTTATGAGGTCCCATTTGTCAATTCTTGATCTTAGAGCATAAGTTATTGGAGTTCTATTGAGGAAATTCTCCTCTGTGCCCATATGTTAAGGTTCTTCCCTAGTTTCCTTTCTATTAGTTTCAGTGTGTCTGGTTTTATGTGGAAGTCCTTGATCCACTTGGAATTGAGCTTAGGGCAAGGAGATAAGAATGGGTCAATTTGCATTCTTCTGCATGTTGACCTCCAGTTGAACCAGCACCATTTGTTGAAAAGGATATCTTTTTTCCACTTGATGGTTTTAGCTCCTTTGTCAAAGATCAAGTGACCATAGGAGGGTGGATTCATTTCTGGGTCTTCGATTCTGTTCCATTGATCTACATGCCTCTCACTGTAACAATACCATGCAGTTTTTAACACTATTGCGCTGTAGTACAGCTTGTGGTCTGAGATATTGATTCCCCCAGAAGTTCTTTTACTCTTGAGAATAGTTTTAGCTTTCCTGGGTTTTCTGTTATTCCAGTTGAATTTTTGAATTGCTCTTTCTAACTCTATGAATAATTGACTTGGGATTTTGATGGAGATTGCATTGAATCTGTATATTGCTTTTTGCAAGATGGTCATTTTTACTATACTAATCCTGTCAATCCATGAACATGGCTGATTTTTCCATCTTCTGATGTCTTCTTCAATTTCTTTCTCAGAGACTTGAAGTTCTTGTCATACAGATCTTTCACTTGCTTGGTTAGAGTCACACCAAGATACTTTATATGGTTTGTGGCTATCGTGAAGTGTATCATTTCTCTTACTTCTTTCTCAGCCTTCTTATCCTTTTAATGACTGCTTCTATTTCCTCAGGACTTATGGGACTATTTAGATGGTTTATCTGATCCTGTTTTAATGTTGGCTCTTGGTATGTATCAAGAAAGGTGTCGATTTCATCCAGAATTTCAAACTTTGTTGAATTTTTCTTGCAGTAGGATCTGATGATTTTTTTGAATTTCTACAATTTCTGTTGTTATATCTCCTTTTTCATTAATGATTTTATTAATTTGGTTAGTGATTCTTTGCCCTTGGTTAATCTGGCTAAGGGGTTTATCTATCTTGTTTATTTTATCAAAGAACCAGCTCCTAGTTTTGTTGATTCTTTGTATAGCTCTTTTTGTTTCTATTTGGTTGATTTCGGCCCTGAGTTTGATTATTTCCTTCTGTCTACTCCTCTTGGATGCATTTGCTTCTTTATATTTTAGAGCTTCCAAGTGCTCTGTCAAGCTGCTAGTGTAAACTCTCTCCAATTTCTTTTTGGAGACATTCAGATCTATGAGTTTTCCTCTTAGCACTGCTTTCATTATATCCCATAAGTTTTGGTATGATATATCTTCATTTTCATTGAATTCTAAAAAGTCTTTAATTTTTCTTTATTTTTTCTTTGACCAATCTATTGTTGAGAAGAGCACAGTTCAAAGACCACGTGTATGTATGTTTTCCATTGTTTTTGTTTGCACTTAAGACTAGCCTTAGGTGATGGTGATCTGATAAGCTGCATGGGATAATTTCAATATTTCTGTATCTGTTGAGGCCTGTTTTGTGACCAATTATATGGTCAATTTTGGAGAAGGTACCATGACGTGCTGAGAAGAAGGTGTATTCTTTTGCTTTAGGTGGAATTTTCTATATACACCTGTTATATCCATTTGGTCCATAACTTCAGTGAGTTTCACTATATCTCTGTTTATTTTCTGTTTCCATGATTTGTCCATTGTTGAGAGTGGGGTGTTGAAGTCTCCCACTATTATTGTGTGGGGTGCAATGTGTGCTTTGAGCTTTAGTAAAGTTTCTTTTATGAATGTGTGTACCCTTTATTGGGAGCATAGATGTTCAGAATTGAGAGCTCATTTTTGTAGACTTTTCCTTTGACCAGAATGAAGTGACCCTCCTTGTCTTTTTTGTCAACTTTTAGTTGAAAGTCAATTTTATCTCATATAAGAATGGCTACTCCAGCTTGTTTCTTGGGACCATTTGCTTGGAAAATTGTTTTCCAACTTTTGACTCTGAAGTAGTGACTGCCTTTGTTACTTAGGTGGGTTTCTTGTATGCAGCAAAATGTTGAGTCCTGCTTACATATCCAGTTTGTTAGTCTATATTTTTTTATTGGGGGAATTGAGGCCATTGATGTTAAGAGATATAAAGGAAAATTGATTGTTGCTTACTGTTATCTTCTTTGTTAAAGGTGAAATTCTGTTTGTGTAGCTATCTTCTATTGGTTTTGTTGAAAGATTACTTTATTGCTTTTTCTATGGTGTGGTTTCCCACCTTGTGTTGGTATTTTCCACCCATTATCCTTTGTAGAGATGGATTTGTGGAAAGATATTGTGTAAATTTGCTTTTGTCATGGAATATCTTGTTTTCTCCATCTGTGGTAATTAAAGTTTTGCTAGGTATAGCAGTCTGGGCTGACATTTATGTTCTCTTAGGGTCTGTATTACATCTGCTCAGGATCTTCTTGCTTTCTTAGTTTCTGGTGAGAAGTCTGGTGTAATTCTGATTTGTATGCCTTTATATGTTACTTGATCTTTTTCCCTTATTGCTTTTAATATTCTTTCTTTAGTGTATTTGGTGTTTTGATTATTATGTGACGGGAAGAATTTCTGGTCTGGTTCAATCTGTTTAGGATTCTGTATGATTCTACTACATTCATGGACACATCTTTCTTTAGGTTAGGGAAGTTTTCTTCCATGATTTTGTTGAAGATGTTTACTGACCCTTTAAGATGTAAATCCTCGCTCTCTTTTATACCTATATTCCTAAGGTTCGGTCTTCTCATTGTGTCCTTGATTTCCTGGGTGTTTTGGGTTACCAGCTTTTTGCATTTTGTATTTTCTTTGACTGTTGAGTCAATGTTTTCTATGAAATTTTCAGCATCTGCGATTCTTTCTTCTATCTCTTGTATTCTATTGTTGATGCTTGCATCTATGACTCCTGAATTCTTTCTAATGTTTTCTATCTCCATAGATGTCTCACTTTGAGATTTCTTTATAGTTTCTACTTTCATTTTTAGATCTTGGATAGTTTTTTTTCAGTACCTTCACTTGTTTGTGTTTTCCTGAAATTCTTTAAGGGATTTTTGTGATTCCTCTTTAAGGGTTTCTACATTTTGACCCATGTTCTCCCATATTTCTTTAAGGGATTTTTGTTTTTCCACTTTAAGCGCCTCTACCTGTTGACCCATATTCTCCTGCATTTCTTTAAGGGACTTTTGTGTTTCCATTTTAAGGGCTTCTGCTTATTGACCCATGTTCTCATGTATTTCTTTAAGGAAGTTTTTTATGTTCTTCTTAAATTCCTCTTACAGCATCATGAGATGTGATTTTAAATCCAGCTCTGGCTTTTCAGATGTGATGGAGTATCCTGGATTTGCTGTTATGGGAGAACTCGGTTCTGATGGTGCTATGTTGCCTTGGTTTCTGTTGGTAGTGATCTTGCATTTGCCTTTGGCCATCTAGTTATCTCCAGTGTTAGCTGGTCTTGCTGTCTCTGACTGTGACTTCTCTGTCCTACAGGCCTGTGTATCTGTACTCCTGGGATTCCCTTTCTCTCAAATGTCCTGCATACAGCTGGTTTTCCAGGAAGTATCAGGAAAAGGGGTCTTCCCTGTGGCAGACTTGGCAAGGGTTGAATGTCCTGCATACTCTTGCTTCTCGAATGCCCCGCTGCTGCTGGATTTCAGGAAATGCAGGCTTCCCCCATGCAGGCCTGGCACAGGCCGAAAGAATGTCCCACTGCTGCTGGATCTCAAATGCCCACTACTGTTGGATTTCCAGAAAGTATCAAGAAATGGGGTCTTCCCCCACAGCAGACCTAGCACATGTCTACTACGTCGGAATGAATGGGAAAAGCAACAGAGGAGGGAGGGGTGGAAGAGACGGGAAGGGCGTGGTGATCCAGAGGGAAGGCAGGTTTGAGTGGTTGCTGGATAGTAGGTCCCCGCCTGTGGCTCTGGGCCTCCAGAGGTGGAGCTGTTTCTTACCGAATGCCCCGCTGCTGCTGGATCTCTAGAAAGCACCAGGAAATGAGGTCCTCCCCATGGCAGACCTAGCACAGGTTTACCACATTGGAATGAACTGGAGAGGCAGCAGAGGAGGGGACTGGTATGCACCTTTTTTGCTCCATAATGGTGTCAGGTTTGGTGACTGTTTATAGGATGAATCCCCATTTAGGGCAGCCTCCGGGTGGCCTTTCCTTCAGTCTCTGCTCCACACTTTGTCTCCTTCATTGCTCCTGTGAGTATTTTGTTCCCTTTCTCAGAAGAACTAAACCCAGTCTATACTCTGACTGTTCCTTATCTCATACCTCCTCCTCTATCTCCAAGAGGATGTCCCCAACATTCCCTTCCATCACCAGACCTCCCTACTCCCGGTGGCCTCAAGTCTCTTGAGGGTTAGGTGCATCTTCTCTCACTGAGGCCACACTAAGCAGTCCTCTACTGTATATGTGTCAGGGCTTCATATCAGCTGAGGTATGCTTCCTACTACCACACACTGGTGCACACTCAATAAACAAATAAACACCATTCACTTGGGCAAAAATGTAAAGTTTGACATATTCTATGACAATAATTATGAATAATATATTTAAATGTGAGCATTACTGGTTACAAAATTGTATTCATGAACAGGCTGTAAACATCATTCCATTCAACCACTGAGTTTCAAGAGGGATGCCGGCATACAATGAGAAAATGCATATCCTCTAATATTTTCAGGAAGGGCCTCCTTATCAAAATTAAAAGAATAGTTTGACATAATATCTGCTATTAAACATTCTAATGTTATCAATGATACTATGAATGTCTACATTTTGCAGGTGAGGAGTAAAAATGCCTAATGGGTCCAAATTGATCTGTCCATGACTTCTATTTTTTAAAGACAATTCAAAGCTTTTACTCTTTCTACTGCTCCTCAGCAGTTTCAAACTGCATTGAGAGTCTGAGATTTTTAATTTACTATTTATTTTTAGTGTTCCCATTCCCAGTCTGTATTTAATATAATTTTGTATGCATCTCAACTTCTTTGGTCTCCCTATATTCAGAGTATCCTGGCAAATGGCATACGGTGCCATTTTTACTTTCTTTAATAGCTCTTGATTGGAAATGGTCCATGTTTTCTGAAGTGCTTCTGTAAGCTGTGGAGACAGTGGAGGAAGAAGTTACCACAGATTTTCTTCTGTGTATTTGCAATCATACTCAGAGTATCAATAAACTGAGAAAATATACATTTAATTTTTAAAAAATATTAGAATTTGTAAAAGACTTTAAGGAAAAAACTTAAAATTATTAATTTTCTTTCAATATGCAGATAATGTCCTGGCTGAAATTAGCCAACTAATGATAAAGATAAAGATATATGCTAAAATGAGTCAAAATGTGTTACATGAAAAAAGATTTTAAAAGTTTGTATAAAAACATTGTTTTCACATATGTGTATGTGTATGTACATATTTACATACATATTTACGATTAAACATTTCAAAATTCTTTTATTTGTAAAATTTTCTCTTCTCTAAAAATTTAGACATAATTATTTATTGGAAATGTTCTTAGTAGTGTTAATGTAGTTTTCAATGTATTTAATGGGTTGTAGTAGATCTGCCAGTTAACTCTATAATAGAATTTTTCTTTGCAAAAGACATTTTTTAATTTGTGGTAACTCAGAAATAAGCTAAAAATTGGCATAGGTGCATGCCTATGCAGGTGGGAAGTGACATCATTAATTTTTCCCAAAGGAACTATCTTAATTAGGGTTTCCATTGCTGTAAAGAGAAACCATGACTACAACAATTTTTATAAAAGAAAATACTTAATTGTGGCTGGCTTAGAGTTTCAGAGGTCTAGTCCATTATCGCCATGACAAGAAGTATTGTGGTGTGTAGGCAGACATGGTACTGGAGAAGGAGCTGAGAGTTCTTCCTCTTAATATGAAGGCAATAAGGTCTGTGTGCCACAGTGTAGCTTTAACATAGGAAATCCACAAATCCTGCTCCTACAGTGACATACTTCCTCTAGCAAGGTCACACCTACTCAAAGTCCACTGCTCTTAATAATTTCACTCCTTATGGGTCAAGTGTTCAAACACATGAGTCTATATGAGCCATACAAATTCAACCACCACAAGAACCAACATAGGTTCAATAACAACAATGGAAAGATATTGCACATATTTGTTGTAAGTCATTTGGTAATAGAATTTTAGTAACAAAAGCTATTTTTTTGAGTTTGCTCAACTGAAGTGCCTGTATTTGAAATTTTACCTACATGGTTAATTGGCCAATACTAACAGCATTATAAAATTACACATTCTCCACAAGATTTTTTAGGACTCAAGAAGGTAACAGAATAATCTTTTCTCTTCCCAAAGTCATATCCATGGAGATGGATGTAAATTTCTGAAAAATATGAGAAAGAATTCTTTAATTTTCTGACTTCTTTCTAATATATATGTTCCTAAGAACTTTCCTCAATATATTATTTATACAGTACACTTCTATCATAGATAGGCTAGTTCACTCGAGGATATTGATTTACTCAACAGACTCAAAGACTGAGGAACTCGGCCTTCATTGTCCTAGACTTCATTCTTCTGGCTCATCAGCATTTGTTGATGGGCTGCTGTAATCAGGTGAAAATCTGAAAGAACTCATTTCTCTTAGACTCGTTTCTTTTTTCAGTATGTCTGTGAGTGATTATAATTGTATTCTGTTTTATTTGAAAACTGACAGTGGTCAGAAAACTGATGATGCTTATTCTTTATTTCTGTTCTGGAAATAGTTCCAATTCACACTGAAATCTCTGATTTTACATCACCTTTTGAAAAGTTCCAAATACAAGTCCTACTTTCTCCCTGTGAAGACATCTACTGTGCTCTATCCTTCAGTGACTAACTATACTAGATGTATAATTCAACTTTTCACTTTTTTCTTCTACTATAGTCCTTTTTAAAATAGAGAAAATAAAACGGATGGTACCAGGTCCCCATGTCTATATAGCTTCCACCCACAAGAACATTATATTTCAAAATCTCAGAAGAAAGAGAAAGGCTATACAAAATGAAATATATTTGTAATTTTCAGAAATGGGCTAGAACAAATTTTTATAGACTTGAAAAATACTACATAAACTTGAATTATATTACATTCTTACTTTTCCCTAGTATCAAAAATGGATGTTTAGTTGTTATTTATACAGAAATAATAATCACAAGCCACATATATTTTGACATGGCAGATGGTAGTCTGTCACCTTCCTGAATTATTTGAGCACCTTGATTTTCCATGTATACCTGTAATGCACAACTGCCCAAACCATCATAATAACATTCTCCTCTCCCCAAGTTCCTCACACTTCCCTGAGAATACAGCTAGCATGCTTAGTTGTAAGAATGTTGTTTTCCATCCCCAACTATACCTTACTAGAATCACCCTGCATGTATTGGAAGAAGAAATGTGTGACTTTTATTAAAAAATTATCATAAAATAGGTTGACAAATGTTGCAGTAAATATTAAAAAAGATACAATTCATGCTCTCTAGCACCAGCCAGGCACTGGGAGGCAATGGCCGGCTTGTTCTCATCTTGTGGAGACTGACTCATAGCTCTGAAATCTCTCCACCCAAATCACTAAGTTTCTACTGGTGGGTACTTACCACACCAACCCCACTCTTCAAAATTTCCATGGTCTTTTGGGTGCACATCTCACAAACCCATGCTTTGCTGCCATACCTTATTCTCTGGAACCCAGTCTAGCCACTGCACAAAAGGAAAACACCACACAAACTTAGTTCAGAATCAATGGGAACTCAATTGCTGGATGCAACAACTATAATCCTAAACTTGTATGCCATATTAAATCTAAGTTCTCCAATGGCAAATCCTGGTGTATTTGCCATCTAAACCTGGAATCACTAGTAACTACATCTTGTCCTCCCACTGTCCCAGTCCAAAAACTTGTATCCCTCTCCTACCTCCTTTCTCTTCTCCCTCTCCTTGACCTGGAAGTCCTGCCTACTTGCCCAGCCCAGTGACTGATTTCTTTCTTTATTAGAAGGGTCACATAAAGTCCTGAGTACCTAATTCACATCTCATACCAGGCAACCACTCCAGGGGAAGCTGAATTAGCATCAAAATACAAACAGCACCAGGGCTATCCACAACAGACATGCTTTTGAGAGTGAAGAATGCTGCAAATTTGTGTTTGAGTATGGACTAAACATCATTGTTTTCTTGCATGATTCCTCCTAGCTTATTGGAAGTGCATTACTAACACAGAACAGTATCAGTGTTTTAAAAAGAATTAATTGCAAAGAAAGCTACATTTTCTAATTCAGTAAAAAATTATATAAAAATAGTTTTTTATGAAAAACACAGAAACTGATTAAATACTAGATAAGATTAAATGAATACATAGCTTTAATCTATACTTCTTCCTTTTTATGGTCATACACAGATCATGTGATTAATTCTGTGTCTTTATGAAACATATCATGATCATTTAGCAACAATAAGTAATATTTTAAAAATATTATATACCCAGAGGCTTTACCTGCACGCAATAAGGACACATGCTCCACTATGTTCATAGCACCCTTATTTATAATAGCCAGAAGCTGGAAAGAACCCAGATGTCCCTCAACAGAGGAATGGATTCAGAAGATGTGGTATATTTACACAATGGAATACTACTCTGCAATTAAAAACAATGAATTCACGAAATTCCTAGGCAAATGGTCAGAACTTGAAAATATCATCCTTAGTGAGGTAACCCAATCACAAAAGAACCCACATGGTATGCAGTCACTGATAAGGGGATATTAACCCAGAATCTCGGAATACCCTAGACACATTTTGAATATCAATAGATTTCTAAGAAGATGGAAGGAGAGACCCCTGGTCCTGGAAAGACTGATTGTAGGGGAATGCCAGGACAGAGAAACGGGAGGGGGTTAAATGGGGAAAAGAGGGAGGGAAGGGGGCTTATGGGACTTTTGGGGAGGGAGGAAACGGGAAAGGGGAAATGATTTGGAATGTAAATAAAAAAAACTTAGAAAATAAAATTAAAAAAAAAAGAAAGAAATTTGTTCAGAATAAGAAAATCACACAAACACACAACACACACACACACACACACACACACACACTCAATCATTCATTATTAATCCCATCAGTTCCCAAGATACAGATAAAGAACTGCAATGTAAGACAAAACCTCACACTAAGAAAAAAAATGTATGCAAAGATAAATTATTAATTCTATTTAATAAGTCCATTAAATATTAATTTTAATAATTTTATATGTAATTCTAAAAATCATAATCAATTTAATTATTTTTATTTCATATATTTCACTCAAAATTTGCTTCTTAAGAAACATATGAAGGTAATGAATATTAAAATGACTGAAGGATGGTAATTAGAATGAAACTTAGAGACCCTAATGGAGTTTTCATTGAAAGATTCTCTCAGTTCTATACAAGAATTAAACAGAAAGTAACAGACCTGTTATCTTCTCTGTACTATGAAGTTTTTTTATTAGCACATATTAATTGCGTTCAGTAAGGAGTTACTTTCATGGAGTCTGGAATATAGAGACTGTAATTAGATGTTTACTTTAAGATCTTCTGGGTAATCTCACCGACATCATAGTGGTGAGGATGTAATAACTGATAACTTGTGTGATAGCATCTGTTCACTTACACGGCATAGTCATAGCTTATTTTGACATTTGTCCTGTGATAAAAGTAGGAATAAATAATGAAAATTGATTAAAAAATTAAAATGTAACTGTCTAGTGTTGGCACTAATCTCCTTAGAAGAATTGCAAGTACAGCTCTAGTTAAAAATCTTTGTATCCCAAACTTCATGTATTATATTACCTACATTAGATTGCCACTCTACTTAACAAATATTTCTAAACATAACACACCCAATTGAAACCTTCACGTGGCTGTCCAGAACCTAATCTTATCCTACTATTCGGTCATCTAAGTATATTCTGCTCAATGATTTGTTTAAGACAAGCCTCCAAGAGACTAGGAGAGTACCGTCCTTCTACACATTGTCTTGTACACTTTAACTAGTATGCTTTGCTGATTTACCACACAATTTTTCACCTGAGTGCATTGGTGCTCCCTTTTGGATTTTCCTCATGTTGTCATCAATATCTCCTCATACACCCCTCCTTTCTAATCCTATGCTCATCACCCTGGGAAGCAGATTTTGTAGATGAAAATTGCCTGATTTCACAGTAGTCGTTACCCACTGAAAGAACAATTCAAATGGTCCTGTGCTGACTGACCTGACACTCATGGTTGGACTTTGCCTCATTTGTGTGGCAGGCCCATCTGGCTCCCAGTGGCAGGTTTTTTTCACAATACAAGCCTCAGCTATGCCTTTTTATTTCATGCTACAAGGTCACCAATTTATCTACTTGAATATATTGTTGGAGCATAAAAAACTATGGTGTCGACAACATCAAAAACATATTAAGGTACAAAACTATGTGTCTGCCACATTGCCAATGGCCTGAGAGAGTATTTGGAGCAAACTCAAAGTGTATTGAATGAACAAATAAAAACATTTTATGTAGATTCATAAACCTATAAATACCTACAGTTTTATGTATTTATAATTATCTTTCCCAAGACACAACTCTAGCCATCATATTTACAGAAGTGGTTGTTTTTAATAAAAGAATATTTTCTATACCCCGCAGTGACCTTAAATTCCTCATACTCTGGCCTCATCCATCATGCCCATGGGTAACATGCTAACTTTAATTTTGGAATTTATGCAGGGAGTGATTGCGAAGAAACTATGGTGGCTGATACAGAAGAATGGATTATAGGATTGGAATTGATTATAACATTTTACCTTAAAGGATTTCATTTCTTGCAAGAAAAACATTCAAATGGCCAATAGGTGAGAATCTGAAATTGACTTATAACTAAAGATGCCTTTCATTCAGTCTGGTTATATAGTAGCTACTATATTCCTAAGGAACTCTCCAAAATTTGCAATCTGAGATGAATTTTCCTCACATGGGGGGTGGGGGAGAAATTTAAAATAACTTAACCTCTGTCCTATGTTGCTGGTCTTTCATCTCCAGACTCAAATGATAATTCCTTGGTAATTTTAAGACTGTGATGTCACAGAGCTGGAGAAATGGCTCAGCGGTTAAGAGCACTGACTGCCCTTCCGAAGGTCCTGAGTTCAAATGCCAGCAACCACATGGTGGCTTATAATCATCCTTAAAAGAGATCTGACACCCTCTTCTGGTGTGTCTAAAGACATCTACAGTGTGCTTAGATATAATAATAAATAAATCTTTAAAAAAAAAGACTGTGATGTCATATGATGGGTGTGTGGTATTTGCTCTCCTGTTAGATTCCATTTCACTCTAGGCCACAGATTCCACAAGGGAAAGGGGTATGAGCTTTCTTTCTCCTTTCCTTGTGAGTACTTAAGAATGGATTACATTTTAGTATGGGAACACAGTTCGTTATTACTTTTCCTGTATATTATTATTATTATTATTATTATTACTATTATTATTTAATCTTTACAGTCTAGTTGTTATCCCCCTCACGGTCGACCCACTGACTGTTCCTCACTCCATACCTCCTTCCCTGTTTCCAAGAGGATGCCCCCACATCCAACCTCCAACCCATCAGAGGCCCCACTCTCTGGGCCCTCAAATCTCTTGAGGGTTAAGTGCATCTTCCCTCAGTTGGGCCAGACCAAGCAGTCCTCTGCCGTGTATGTGTAAGGGGCTTCATATCAGTTGCTGTATGCTGTCTGGTTGGTGGCTGGGAGATCTTGGGGGTCCAGGTTAGTTGAGACTGCTGGACTTCTTATGGGGTCTCCCTCCTCCTCAGCTTCTTCCAGATTTTCCTTGTATTCCCATACAAAAATAAAACAATTCCAAAGGAGAGCAAAAAAGAAAGCAAACTTTAATAAGCATTGTATATAGCTTGCTGTTCAATATATTCTCTTTCTTGTCTTTCTTTCCATGTATTTATTGCTTTCCCTTTAATATTTTAAAGATTTATTTATTTAAAAACAAAGAGTGGGTTACATTGAGGATTTGTAGCCTGTTAGTAGTAAATAGCAGAGATTGCCATGTTAAGTTTTTTTTAAAGTTGTTGTTAACTTAAATGATATTTATTTACTAATATATGTCTGTTTATTTACAAAGGAATGATAGAGAAAGCAAATAATTACCAAAGTGAGGACAGAAGGAAAAATGAACAAGCAGGAGGCAGAGCAAAGAAGAAGGAAAATTGGTTACTCTTTTATACAGGAAAACTTTGATCTGGGGAGTTAGCTGGAGCTATACTTTCTCATAATTTATTTTAGGTCCACAGGAGGAAGGAATGCCAAATACCTACACTGCACAACAGCTTTCACCAAGAGAATGACAGCTTGCTACTAATATTTAGGCAATTTAAAGATCTGTGTGGGAGGCAGTGCTACACAAAGAGTTCTCACCTGAAGAATATCTAATGGCTGAGAAGCACCTAAAGAGATGTTCATCATCCTTAGTCATTAGGGAAATGCAAATCAAAACAACCCTGAGATTCCATCTCACACCAGTCAGGATGGCTAAGATCAAAAACACAGGAGACAGCAGTTGTTGGCGAGGATGTGGAGAAAGAGGAACACTCCTCCACTGCTGGAGGAATTGCAGGCTGGTACAACCACTCTGGAAAGCAGTCTGGCAGTTCCTCAGAAAACTGGGCATGACACTCCCGGAGTATCCGGCTGTACCACTCCTGGGCATATACCCAGAGGTTTTACCTGCATGCAATAAGGACACATGCTCCACTATGTTCATAGCAGCCTTATTTATAATAGCCAGAGGCTGGAAAGAACCCAGATGTCCCTCAACGGAGGAATGGATTCAGAAGATGTGGTATATTTACACAATGGAATACTACTCTGCAATTAAAAACAATGAATTCACGAAATTCCTAGGCAAATGGTCAGAACTTGAAAATAACATCCTTAGTGAGGTAACCCAATCACAAAAGATCACACATGGTATGCAGTCACTGATAAGGGGATATTGACCCAGAATCTCAGAATACCCTAGACACAATCAGCATATCAATAGATTTCTAAAAAGATGGAAGGAGAGACCCCTGCTCCTGGAAAGACTGGATGTAGGGGAACGCCAGGACAGAGTAATGAGAGGGGATTGAATGGAGAAAAGAGGGAGGGAAGGGGGCTTATGGGACTTTCGGGGAGGGAGGAAACGGGAAATGGGAAGTGATTTGGAATGTAAATTAAAAAAATAAAATAAAATAAATAAAAAAAAAAAGTCCTCTGCCTTGGTGATCTTGCCATACATTCCAAACCTCTGACCCGCGTTCCATTAATCTGTCAAGAGAGCAGCAACTAATTCCAGGTGTCTTTCTGGGCAAATAAATATTCCTGACTTATTTGAGAATGTGCGTGTTGTCTATCATGTCTCCCTGAATTTGTATATCCACAGAAGTATGCTTACTTATTAATGGTGAAATGTGCTGTGAAGTCAAGTATGATATTAAAAGAATTTGCCACAGCTCTACTATGGCACTTCCCTAGGGCACATCTTAAAAAGAATATTCAAATTTAATTAGTAAGAGATTCTTTGGGTACGTGATATAGGAACAGATTGTAAATATTCTACAATGCACAGATTATGTAGTTTGCAATATTTTTTGTAGGAATATAAAAGTGAAACTCTTAGGAAAAATATATCATAATAATAATGTAAAACTAAATATATTGAATATTTATATCTCTCCTTTCAAGATTAAAAACTACTAAAATAAGTTATAAGAAAACACATAGAAACTATAAAAGAATCTGAGTAAATAGTAAACAAATCAAAACAGGAGAAATGTTTTAAGTTCATATGAAAGTCATTTTTGTCTTTATCTTTTCACACTATAGTTTATAAAGAATTTATCATGTGGCTAGGAGCAAAAAGCAAAGTAAGAAAATACTCCTAACTTATGAAATAACTTTGATGATGCATATTTCAAAAGCAAATATTTTTCTAACTTATTTTTCTATTATATGAAAGTCTTTCTATATCATACCTTATTGTATCTAGATTTTAAAAAATCCCAATATATCTGTAAGTAATATTTGTTTTAAAGTAATATAAATTCTGCTCATATCTGAGGCTTTCAGCTGGTTGTGGTGACACATGCTTATCATTCCACCATCTTGGAACCTGATGCAGGAGAATTAGAAAGTCAAGGTCATCCTTTAAAAGAATGACCTGTGTTACATGAGACCCTTTCTCAAAAACAAAACAAACAAGCAAACAACAAACTGAGCAAAGAACCAGGAAAATTGCTGTATAAATCTGAAGACATGGGTTCAACTTCAGAACCCATAGTAGAAAAAAGGAGAGAACTAGCCACTGGATGTTGTCTTTTGACCTCTGTACTTAAACTTTTGTATGTGTTCACCCACTTGCACACACACACAAATAAACTAGCAATAATGGGGGTGATAACAATAATAGTAATGACAACAGGAACATTCTCACATAGAATGGAAAAGTCTGGGTTTGGTTTAATTCCTGAGACTGAACGAATGCATCTAATCTCTTTCAGTACCTCCTACCATCCTTGTTATAATCTCTATAGTTATGCCAACATAGTTTCAAAGGAAAGATATATTTCTAAATTATTGGTTACTTAATATAAACATTATACTAGTATGAGAATATTATGTTTTCAACTTCAGTAACATATTTCACTTGCTATTATTGTTTTGTATGTGGAATAAACTATATCTGATATTTTTAGTTGTCACAGTAATTGATTAGTGAAAATAAATAAATGGTTTACTAATTGTGAAAATTATCATAAGAACAATTACAATTACAAATGAGGTCTGCTTTGGCCAAATTTTTACGTACTTAGAAGGGCATCATTTTGACTACAGTGCTTCATAACATAGTAATATGATCTTACTGTAACTTTTTAGAGTCTACTTTAAATTAAAATTGAATACTTATCATTTGGACCTAATGGTATTTTGTAGGGTGATTTTGCTTAAACTAGTAACTTATAGGCAAATTATGTCCCCTCAGGAACAATTCATATCATGTTAGTAGTGAAAGTATGTGTATGGCTTTGACCAAAATTTTTATTCAAAATAAAAATTCAATTAAAGTCATTAATTTTTAAAGTGGTAATACAGAAAAGAAATCAATTTACAGTAAAGATGTCTAAAAGACTGATCTGTTTCTGTCTCTGTCTCTCTCACACAAATACCACAAACACAAACATGTGCACCAACATATATATATAATGATAATTCAAATTGAGGACTTGGCTACTTTTAATTACAAACTGAAGCATATTTTCAGAGGAAAAATAACAGCATGTATTCTGCAACTGTGTTCTAGAACTTTGTAACTGCATTCTTCCAGGCCCAGACTTGTTTTCTAACTTTGTAACTTCATTCTTCCAGGTCCTGACTTGTTTTCTGTACTCACAGGAACGAGAATTCTGTTTATACAAGGCGCTGAAGGCCAGTGTTATATTTCTTTTTACAGCTCAGTTCATCTCTTTAAAGTGAAATAACACACTCATTACTCTTGGTCTTGGGCTGTATCAAAACTAGCAACTCCTCAATTCATGATGTGACAAGATCCAAATGCAAGGCAAACACATGATAAGAGAAAGAAGATCTTCAGCATGAAGTTTAAAACACTTTCTTGTTTAGTGTGTGATAATAATATAAAATGATAAAATTCAGCCCCTGAATATATGCTTCATACAGGAGACAAAAATGATATTCACAGACTTACTGACTTCAACAAAATAAGATACTAGTTTCTGTTATTGTAGAATATTAAAACAGTAAATATACATTTCAATTTACTTATTTCTGATATGAATTATTGGACAATGCACTAGAAGTATAGTATTAATGAAATAAGCTCTTGGTGTACTACTGTATAATTTAATTTTTTATTTTCTCAGCCTGAATTTACTGCTAGAATAATAATAGGTAACATTCACTATGTGATTATTATAGTTCAGGTATCCTTCTAAATGTTGTCTTACCCTATCCTCTTCACTTATGAGACAAAAAATAAATTTTAATAAGTTTTATTTTTATTAACTAATTAATTAATTAATTCTACTCTCACATATTACAATTCAAATACGGTTTTCCATCTTTTCGTTCATCCCAATTCCTCCTTCCTCTCTCCTCTTCTACTCTTTCCTCCTCCTCTGATTCCATCCAGAATATATCCTCAGTAGATGAAAAATGGTCCCAAGAGAAGGCAAAACAAAAACAAAACAAAACAAAGCAAAACAAAAAAAGCAGAAAAACTCTCCACTCTGATTTGAAGGAGTCCCAGAAGTACATTGAGACATACAACCATAACATAATTCAGAGGACATAGGTCAGACCCATTCAGGCTCTCTGATTGTGGTTGAATCTATGTGAGACATTATGAGCATTGATTAGTTTATTCTGTGGCTTTTCTTGTTGTTCTTGACCCCTCTGGCTCCTATAATTCTTCCTAGTTCTCTTCTGCAGGTTCCCTGAACTCAGCACAATATTTGGTTGTGGATCTGTGCAACGGCTCCCATCAGTTGCCAGATAAAGCCTCTCTGATGGTTATTATGCTAGACTCCTCTCTGCAACTATAACAGAATATCATTAGGAAACGTTTCATTGGCATTTTTCTCTCAGGGTCGTGTTTGGGTCTTTCCTAGGTCTCTGAGTTATCCAGCCTCTAGGTGCTGAACCTGCACTCAGTATCAGGCATAGGTACCCTCTCATGTCATGGGTCTCAAGTTTGACCAATCATTGGTTGGCTACTCCCACCAGTTCTGTGTCACTATTACCCAACTGTATATTTTAGGCAGGAGAATCTGTGTTTTGAAGATTTTGTGGTTGGTTTGGTGTCCAATACTTCCACTAGAGGCCTTGCTGGGTTACAGAAGATGGCTGGTTCAGGTTCTGTATCCTCCATTACTAAGAGTCTTTGTTAAAATCACCCTTGTAGACTCCAGGGAGTTTCCATTGCACTGTTTCTTCCTTATCCTCAAAATGCCCCCAATTTCAGTTGTCTCTCCCTCTATTCCACCTCCCATCTTATCCTTCCTGTTCCCATCCCTACCTACCCTCAGTTCACTTGTCAAATCTATTTTACCTCTCCTTCCCAAAGAGATCCATTCACTCCCTCTTCAGCCTTCCTTGGTAATTAGCATCTCTGGGTCTGTTAATTGTAGCATCTTTACTTTAGAATTAATATGCACTTATAAATAAATATATATGATGCTTAACTTTCTGGGTCTGAGTTATCTCACTCAGAATTATTTCTTTTCCTAGTTCTATCCATTTGTCTTCATTTTTTTTTAAACGCCTGAGTTTATATCTTCATGGTAGATATTCACCGCTCTTAAGCAGATCACAGAACCCAGAAAATTTAGACTGTCTGCCTGCCCACTTTCCCATGCCCTCAGTTCTCTTCCTAAAGACCCAATCTGTTTCCATCCTTTTCAGACCTACCACCTGGCTTATGTGCTTGGGCAGATATCTGCTTCTCAGGTCTAGGTCATGGCAGTCAGAAGAAAAGATAGACAAATTCATGTAGAACCTCGGTGTTAGACTAGAGAACATATAAGCTATCAGAACTCCAGTGAGGTGGCCCAGTTTTGGACTATATACATTTTCCCAATGCTCTCTTTCTTTCACTATATCTAACCCTTGCTCCTTGACAACTTATAGCACCCTCCCTATGCTAAAAACTGTGACAGAAGGAAGTTAATGAATTATAAATTCTAAGGTATACAACTTAGAGTATCTGATCTAAGCCAGGGAATCTTCCTCTGACCACAGCTTTTGTTTGTAGAACAGTGATATATACATACATAAATACATATATATATATATATATATATATATATATATATATATATATATATATATATATATATGTATGTATAATACCATTGAAAGAACATGTATTAAAAAATCATGGAAAATATTTTTCCTGTTGTAACACACAGGTGAATATCTCTAGTAATACACAAGTAGATCTTAGTTGAGAAATGCATGAGATAAAGTTAACTTCCAAGTTACATTTTCTCTAATGTGGCAAAGACATGGAAGCAGCCTCAGACATGAAAGTTATTAAGCCCAATAAAATGTTAACTTGTTGGCGTCATGTAGCAATTATATTCAAAGCACACAGCAGCATGTGACTAATCCCATAGCAGGTACATAATAAGCAAAGTACAGATTCCTGAACCTTAGAATCCCCTAGGTGACTAAGAAACTAAAGGCACATAAGACTGGGAGTGGCAATCAATTGAACATAAAAAAGATACACAAAAGTATAATGAAATCAGAAATAGCCTTACACATCTGAGAGTAGCATAACCCTGATTTTCTTTAAGCACAAAAGATTAAGAGGTTGCCTGTTCAGAATAAAACTTCAGCCTGAGAAACAGAAGATCAAAAAAGGAAAAAAGCCTATCAAGCATTGTTTGCTCTTCCTTGATTAACATTATCAGGTAATAATAAAAACTATGAACTTATACCTGTAGTAATGACAGTATGTCTTCATACTTGTTGAAGAGGTCGATTTCTTCAATATATGCTCTATTGAGTCATTTAATTGTTCATCAAACAGTGTTTTAAAATCTGTAGTGGTCCTCCATTCTGTTTAAGACAGCATGCTGGAATCCTTAATGGACACATTGATGAAGAGTGAATGTGATTTATCTTCTAAGTCAATTTGTGTCTTAGTGGCAAAGTAATGACATATTCATCAGAGCCTATTTTGTTTGATTTGTAGTAGATCTGGACGAGAGGGGAAGTAGGCAAGGAACTCGGAGGAGTGTATGTGGTAAGCTGTGATCTGGATGTGTTGTAAGAGAAAAGCTCAAATAAAAATGAAAATGCAGTCTAAATGTATGGATCAAGAAACAAAATCCATCTATTTGCTGTCTATAAAAGCTCATATTAGGTTTATGAAAAGGACCACTTTAGTGAAAGGATAAAGAAAATTTATTCTAAGCAAATAGAATCAAGCAGAACAGAAGAACAGCTGTGGCAGTCTTCCCCTACACAATATTGAGTAGAACCCAGAGATCATCTTCTCCTAGACCTCTCCCTCCACTTATTAATATTGGTCTCCCCATAATAGGTAATTCTTGTTTACCCACAAGATAACTCTTTCAAGGGAACCAGGTATGGTGAGTGCAGATATTTATCTCACCTCTATACCTCCAGACCCAATCCACTAGTCTTACCCCTATCTCTACAACAAAATACTGGATGCAGACTTCACTACCTGCCCTACCTCCATCTCTTATGGATCCCACAGATCATCCCCTCCTACCTCTTCTCTTAACTTGATGCTTTATTCTAGCCACCAACTTCATCAGGAAATGTAGCAGACATTCCAGGGTAACCTATCTTTATTATCTGTCACTTTCCAAGGTGACTAAATAAGCAGATCCTGATGGAAGACTCTCCTTTCCTTCCTTCTGTAAACCACTTCAGACCCCTAGACTATGTCCATTCCATATAGTCTGTACCTAATGCTCAGAAGCACATTTTACCTGGAACTCCCAGTAGCCAAATCTATGAAGTCCAGAAAAAAATGTCTTACCACGAGACACTAAGTCACCACACTCTCCTATAACCCCGAGAGGAAACAGAAAACCAAAAACAAAATACACATTCAACAAAGAAACAACCATACATTAGCATCTAGAACTACAAATCTTTTCCATCCTAGATGCAAGCATAAAATACACAATCAATAATTGAGAAGCTAGGGTGAAATGTCTAATTATTTCACACAGAGCATAGTAATGCAACTGCAGCAGTTTCTGAATATTCCAACATATCTGAAAATCAATAAAAGAACTTTAAAATAGCCTGTATGATTATGATGGAGACTAGGAACTTAGCCGGACATCTCTAAGTTCGACAACATAAAGAAGGATACACACTCAAAAGGAGCAATTAGCAAGAAATAATGAAGCTTGGGGATGAAGTCAGTAAAATAGAAACAAAGAGAACCACACAAAGCATCAATGAATCAGAGTTTGTCTCTTGAAAGATTGATGGGATTGACAAGCTCTTATCCACATTAACTAAAAAGGGGGGAGTGAATATCACAGTTAACAAAAATGAGAAACGAGAAGGACCATGTAACAACAGACAGTGAGGAAATCTAGAGTCCTAAGAACATACTTAAAAATTGTATACTCCACCAAATTGGAAAAACTAACCCTCTGTGATGGTTACTTTTAATTGTCAACATGATATAATATAAAATATCTGGGAATAGAGTTTCCACAAGAATTTCATAGATTATGTTGGCCTGAAGTCATGTTTATAGGGATCATATTGATTAAATCAATTCAGATGGGAAGTTCTAACTAACATGTGAATGGCATCATTCTCTAGTTTTGGCTGCCGGACTATGTGAACAAGAAGAAAGAGAGCTGGACACATGTATTCATGCATGAATTCCTGTCTCTGACCTTGGTCACATTTGTGAATAGGGTGTTTCACATTATTGCTTGAATTCCTCACAATGATGGATTGCTCCTCAGAATTATAAGCACAATCAGCCCTTAATTGTTTACAGATCTATTTGTTACAGTTTTCTATTCACAGGAAACAAAAGCAGGACATTATTAATTTTCTAGTACCTGGCATCATGTTTCATAATCCTGTCAGTGCACGGTAATCAGTTAAAGAACTTGAATTTTCTGTCTGATTTTATTTTTATTTCTATTAATGTAGAAAGCTTATATTGCTTTGAACAAAGCAAAGCAAGAAATATAGAAATTTATACATTCAGTGAAAAATCAAATGCAGAGAATAACAATTGGTTAGTGGAAATGAAGAAGGTAATATTTATAATAACATGGAAAATATAGTATGAAACCTCAGCAGTCTCCCCAAATTAAAACAAATATTTGAAAATAAAGTGCCAATAATGAAGAACAAAAGTTCTTTCAAGAAATGTATTAAATGAATTCTAGACTAGATATAGACAGGTGCTACAAGAATAAATACCCACCCCACAGATGCAATGAAAGGCAGATTGTGAGTACTATAGACTCATTATCACTTCAGATTTATTTCTCAAAGTCATCATCTTAAGCCTTTGTAGTTCAAACTATTTTGTTGTGGTGGTGCTGATTGCTTTTTGGTTCTGCAACTTCTAAAGTCCCCTCCTTTCTTCCTCATGTCTCATCTCTCCTGCCATCTAAATATTCATGGAAATTCATCTGTAAATGTGGCTTAGGTCTAGCTTTAAGTTCTCTCACCTCTGAAAAGCATCACTGCTAATTTTCCTGCTCATCTTTGGGATAAGAATTATGTTTTGCATTCTCAAAATCAACTTTAATCTTTCCCCTAGTGATACTTCATGGCTGATAATTTTAATGATATCAAGTGCCAAAGATAGTGATTCATAATTTCAATACCACATGAGCCCAAGAAGTGTGGGTATTTCTGGAGTGACATCTCTTGATAGGATACTTTTTGAGTCTTACAGTCAGTAAGAGACTCAGAACCTGGCCCAGGGGTCCTGCTTAAACAACAGTGGAAAAACCAAGTTTTTGCTCTTGTCATTCCAGCACCTTCCCCTTTAGCCTTAAATAATACCTCTTTACAGCAAATCTTTGTTCCATTACAGTCACTGTCACCTCCCAAGGTTGTAGACTATGGAAGAGAAACTGGGTCAGAATTAGTTTTGGTGCCTGTTTCATAAAAGACTTGTTACTATTCTCTTTCTTTACCTTTTCCCCCAAGGAATCTATTTAAACAACTTTAAACCCTTGGAACATTAAAAAATATCTAATTTCATTTTATTCCTCAGGATATATTTCCCTAGCCTGTTACTATCCTTTCTAGGGAAAGATAGCTTGAGCGATTACAAAGACTCCCCTTTTCTTCTTTTCTAAAAAGAAAATGATTTTTTTGAGTCCAAGAAACCTTTATAGTCTTTTGTGTTTTCTTGGTTCCCTCTTTGGAAAAAAAGCCACATTGCACTATAAGGAGTTACTTTATGAAATGGGAGAAACATAAAACTGATAAATCCGTGTTCTTTTGTTTCTCTCCAATTGTATATCCCCGTTACCCTACCACATTAATTTTTAATCACCATTGATAAATGTCACTACTGAAAAACAATCTTCTACTGTGAACAAAATTTAAGTCAACCTCATGTTTACAGTTTTGTATAATCCTATCTCTTTGAGTAGGACCTGAGTCTGGCTTCTAAAAGAACATGGCAAAAATTGACCAGTTATAATTCCTGTTATTACAGTATTGCATAGCAACTCTTGCTAAAAGACTCTCCTTAGTCTTTCAATCTTTGAAGTCTGAGAAGAAGAAAGAAATTGAGTGTCAACAAGAGTCTCCTAATTAGAGAAATGATGTTTTCTGATTCCCGCAGTTTGGTGTGGACTTAAGACTACCTGGCCTTTTGCTTTCAATGTTTTTGAGAATTTGGCTGAGACACCCCAGATTTTTGACCTGTGGGATGATGAACAGATGGTGCCTTCAGCTACTGAACTGGTTGTACATAGCTATACAGCAATTCAATTGAGATATAACATTCTTTTTCACTGATTTTATTTTTATTTATTTATTTTTTTATTTTCTAAGTATTGTAGCACTCCCAGGCCTGTGAATCTGGTGGCAGCATTTCTGTTTTCATCTCCTGCTGTTGAATAGACCTTGTAATCTACAGAAAACTCAGTGTGTATAATCTCAATTCAGCTCTCTTATTTCTGTCACTCCTACTACTTGAAATGACCTACCTCTTTGCCTTTTCCTGGCAGGCAACCAAGTATACTTAAAATTCAAATATAGAGAACACCCATTCTGTATCTCTTAAAATATATACCTTGCAATACTCTCTCATGGTCATCTAAATACTTTATTTTTTGTATTCTGAAAAGATTTTTTTCCTTGAGTAAAATCTTTATCATACTGACCATGTTACTTCAGAGTTAATTTTAAAGTATTTTTTGTCCTTTTCTTCTGTGTCTTGTCTTAGAATGGGCACTAGGTACTAATGTGTTTTAATCTCTAGAATCTGGAAAAGTACTTTGAAATATATCTGGCACTCAATAAATACTTTTGAAATTGGTTCAATATAATTGACTTCCCCAAAGGTAGAGTGTTTTAATGTTTGACACATGATAGGCACAATCATTTTGAATGAATATTCAACATATGATCATTCACATTTCTAAGAATAGTGCCAAAGCTGGCAAGGAATCCTCATAAACAAAAGGCTACTTTAATAAGTTAGAGGCAAGTCAGGCAAAAGAAATTACCTAATGGGCTTTTCTGATAATATTAAACACTAGCATTTCCATTTTATGAATACATGATGTTTATACAATACTTGGATAAATACATGTAATCATTAGAATACAGAAGAAAAGAGCTGAATAAGAATCTGGTAGAGTACTTTACACAATTACATCTCACAGAAGAAGTATGTGATTCAAAAATCAGACCAACAAAATGAAAAGTGCATTTCCAACTAGTAACAAAACTCAGGAGTCTACAAAAGATTAAGTATACTGGGATTAATAATCATGAATCCTTAGAATGACTGCTGAGACAAACAGTATGGTACAATGAAAAAAGTTTAAGTGAATTCTAAAGGCTGCATCATAACTGTATTGAAATGATAGATGTACCTGCCATCTTTGCTCCACCTACAGGGTAACTTGAGCCTCCAGACACAGGGACAATCAAGCATAATATCGCTTGGGTCTCAGCCAGCTTGTATGCTCCCTGATCCCAAGAGCTGGGCAGGTCTGCCGTAACCTACAAGCCAGTTCTGCTGTGGGACTTCTGCCCTAGAGAGGGACCCCCCTCCCTCCCCACTCTGGGAGAGATCACCCACCCCCTGCCCCCCCTCCCCCACAGGGTGGGAGCCTACCACTGGACAGGGCAGGAGCCTACCAGCCTCCCTTTGGCAACCTCCATTCCGGGGATCAACTGCACTGAGGGTACAGGTACCCAGGGACCCCCAAATATAACATCGCTTGGGACACAGCCTGTTGGGCTTCCATCTGAACCCAAGAGCAGAGCAGCTCTGCGGACATCTGGGCTCCAGCTCTGCTGTGGGCCATCTGCCCTGCAGAGGGATCTGCGCCAAGAGAGTGCAGAGTGCACTCCACCATCTTTGCTCCAGCAACAGGGCAACTGGAACCTCCAGACACACGGACAATCCAAGCATAATATCGCTTGGGTTTCAGCCAGCTTGTGTGCTCCCTGCTCCCAAAAGCTGGGCAGGTCTGCTGTAACCTACGCGCCAGCTCTGCTGTGGGACATCTGCCCTGCAGAGGGAACCCCTGCTCTGGGAGAGACAGCACCCACATAGGGCAGGAGCCCACCAGCCTCCTCTTGGCAACCTCTGCTCTGGGAATCCACTATGCTGAGCCTTTGGTTGTGCAGGGATTCCTCAATATAATATCAATTGGGGCAAGGCACATCAGGGCTCCAAAGTCACTCAAGGGCAGGGCAGGTCCAAAAAATCGGTGCCAGAGGAATCCCGGTAATCGAGGGGGGTCAGAAATAGCCATGCAGGCTCATAGGAGGTCCAACCAACAGCCAGTGACAGCAGGACTAACACCAGAGGTAACCAGATGGCAAAAGGCAAATGTAGGAACGTTACTAACAGAAATCAAAGTAATATGGCACCATCAGAACCCAACTCTCCAATAGCAGCAACTCCTAGACACCCCATCACACCCGAAAGACAAGATCTGGATTTAAAATCACTTCTCATGGTGCTATTAGAGGATTTCAAGAACAAATAAATCTCGAAAAGAATTATAGGAGAACATGAATCAAGGGTTAGAAGTCTTTACAAAGGAAACACAAAAATTGCTTAGAGAAATGCAGGAGAACATGGGTCAACAGATGGAGGCCCATAAGGAGGCAACACAAAAATCGCTTAAAGAAATGAATCAATGGGTAGATGCCTTTTCAAAGGAATCGCAAAAATCGCATAAAGAAATGCAGAAGAATATGGGTCAACATATGGAGGCCCATAGGGAGGCAACACAAAAAGTGCTTAAAGAAATGAATCAACCAGTAGATGCCCTTACAAAGAAACAGGAGAATTGCTTAGAGAAATGCAGTAGATTATGGATCAACAGATGGAAGCCCATGAGGAGGAAACACAAAAATCGCTTAGAGAAATAGAGTAGAACTTGGGTCAACAGGCAGAAATCCTGAAATAGGAAATGCAAAAATATCTTAAAGAAATAAAGGAAAATTCAAACAAACAAGTGAAGAATCTCAGCAAATCCATCCAGGATCTAAAAAAGGAAGTAGAAACAACTAAGAAATCACAAAGGGAGACAATGTTGGAGATAGAAAACCGTGGGAAGAAATCAGGAGTCATCGATACAAACATCAACAATAGAATACAAGAGATGGAAGAAAGAATCTCAGGTGCTGAAGATACCATAGAAAGCATCGACTCCACAGTGAAAGAAAATGCAAAATGCAAAAAATGTGCAACCCAAAACATCCAAGAAATACAGGACACAATGAGAAGACCAAACCTAAGGATTATAGGTATAGATGAGAGAGAAGATTTGCAACTTAAAGGGCCAGTAAATATCTTCAACAAAATTATGGAGGAAAACTTCCCTAACCTAAAGAGAGAGATGCCGATGAATGTACAAGAAACCTACAGAACTCCAAACATACTGGACCAGAACAGATATACCTCCTATCACATAATAATCAAAACACCAAATGTAATAAACAAATAAAGAATATTAAAAGTAGTAAAAGAAAAAGGCCAAGTAACATATAAAGGAAGACCTATCTGAATCACATCAGACTTCTCACCAGAGACTATGAAAGCCAGAAGATCCTGGGAAGATCTCATGCAGACACTAAAAGAACACAAATGCCAGCCCAGACTACTATACCCAGCAAAACTCTCCATCACCATAGATGGAGAGACCAAGACATTCCATGATAAAACCAAATTTTCACAATATCTTTCCACAAACCCAGCCCTGCAAAGGATCATAGGTGGAAACCACCAAATAAGCACAGAAGAAACACCCTGGAAAAAATGAGATAGTAACCTTCTTGCATCAAACACAAAAGTAGATAACCACTCAAACATAAAGATAGCATCAAGAATAGCATGTGGCAATAATCACTATTCCTTAATCTCTCTTAATATGAATGGTCTCAATTCCCCAATAAAAAGACATAGACTAACAGACAGGATACGTAAACAGGACCCTGCATTTTCCTGCGTGCAGGAAATGCACCTCAGTGTCAAAGACAAACACTACCTCAGAGTAAAAGGTTGAAAAACAATTTTAAAAGCAAATGGTCCCAGGAAAAGAGCCGGAGTAGCCATCCTAATATCACATAAAACTGACTTTCAACCTAAAGTCATTAAAAAAAGACACAGAAGGACACTACAAAAATCCACCAAGAAGAACTCTCAATTCTGAATATCTATGCTCCAAATGCAATGGCACCATCATTCGTAAAAGAAACTTCACTAAAGCTCAAAGCATACATCACACCTCACACAATCATAGTGGGTGACTTCAACACCCTGCTCTCTGAAATGGATCGTTCAGGAAAGCAGAAACTAAACAGGGACACAGTGTATCTAATTGAAGCCTTGGACCATATGGAACTAACAGATATATATTGAACATTTCATCCTAGAGCAAAAGAATACACCTTCTTCTCAGCACCTCATGGCACCTTCTTCAAAATCAACCATATAATTGGTCACAAATCAGACCTCAACAGATATAAGAAGATCAAACTAATTCCATGCCTCCTATCACATCACTATTGAATAAGGTTGGTCTTTAATGGAAACCAAATCAACAGAAAACCCACATACACATGGAGGGTAAACAATGCTCTACTCAATGATAACTTGGTCAAAAAGGAAATAAAGAAAGAAAACAAATGACTTTTTAAAATTTAATGAAAATGAAGGAACAACGTACCCTAATTTATAGGACACAATGAAAGCAGTGCTAAGAGGAAAATTCATAGTCCAGAGTGCCCCCAAAAAGAAATGGGAGACAGCATACACTAGCAGCTTAATGGCACACCTGAAAGTCCTGGAACAGAAAGAAGCAAATACACCCAAGAGGAGTAGAAGGCAGGAAATCATCAAACTCAGGGCTCAAATCAATCAAGTAGAAACAAATAAAACCATACAAAAAATCAACAAAACTAGGAGTTGGTTCTTTGAGAAAATCAACAAGATAGATAAGCCCTTAGCCAGACAAGAAAGAGGGCACAGAGACAGTATTCAAATTAACAAAATCAGAAACGAAAAGGGAGAGACAACAACAGAAACTGAGGAAATTAAAAAAATCATCAGATCCTACTAAAAAAGCCTGTATTCAACACAACTAGAAAATCTGGAGGAAATGGAAAATTTCCTAGACAGATACGAAATAACAAAATTAATTCAGGATCTATAGACCATCTAAACCGTCCTATAACCCCTGAAGAAATCGAAGTCGTCATTGGAAATCTTCCAACCAAAAAACAAGCACAGGTCCTGATGGTTTTAGTGCAGAATTCTATCAGACCTTTGAAGAAGACCTAACATCAATACTCTTCAAATTATTCCACAAAATAGAAACAGAAGGAACACTACCCAACTCGTTCTATGAAGCCACAATTATGCTAATACCCAAATAACACAAAGATCCGACAAAGAAAGAAAATTTCAGGCCAATCTCTCTTATGAATATTGATGCAAAAATACTCAATAAAATTCTTGCTAACCGAATCAAAGAACACATCAAAACGATCATTCAGAATGATCAAGTAGGCTTCATCCCAGGGATGTAGGGATGGTTCAATATAAGGAAGTCCATCAATGTAATCCACTACATAAACAATCTCAAAGAAAAAAACCACATGGTCATTTCATTAGATGCTGAGAAAGCATTTGACAAAATTCAGCATCCTTTCATGTTAAAGGTCTTGGAAAGATCAGGAATTCAAGGCCCATATCTAAACATAGTAAAATCAATTTACAGCAAACCGGTAGCCAGCATCAATCTAAATTGAGAGAAACTTGAAGGAATCCCACTAAAATCAGGGACTAGACAAGGCTGCCCTCTTTCTCCATATCTTTTTAATATAGTACTTGATGTTCTAGCTCGAGCAATTAGACAACAAAAGGAAGTCAAAGGGATAAAAATTGGAAAGGAAGAAGTCAAACTATCACTATTCGCAGACGATATGATAGCATACTTAAGAGACCCAAAGAACTCCACACGAGAACTCCTACAGATGATAATCAACTTCAGCAAAGTGGCCGGATATAAAATCAACTCAAGCAAGTCAGTAGCCTTCCTATACTCAAAGGATAAGCAGGCTGAGAAAGAAGTAAGAGAAATGAGACCCTACACGATAGCCACAAACCATACAAAGTATCTTGGTGTGACTCTAACCAAACAAGTGAAAGATCTGTATGACAAGAACTTCAAGTCTCTGAAGAAAGAAATTGAAGAAGACCTCAGAAGATGGAAAAATCTGCCATGCTCATGGATTGACAGGATTAATATAGTAAAAATGACCATCTCGCCAAAAGCAATATACAGATTCAATGCAATCCTCATCAAAATCCCAACTCAATTTTTCATAGAGTTAGAAAGAGCAATTCAAAAATTCATCTGGAATAACAGCAAACCCAAGATAGCTAAAACTATTCTCAATAGTAAAAGTACTTTTGGGGGAATCAATATCCCGGACCTCAAGCTGTACTACAGAGCAATAGTGTTAAAAACTGCATGGTATTGGTACAGTGACAGGCACGTAGATCAATGGAACAGAAATGAAGACCCAGAAATGAATCCACACTCCTATGGTCACTTGATCTTTGACAAAGGAGCTAAAATCATCCAGTGGAAAAAAGATAGCCTTTTCAACAAATGGTGCTTTCTCAACTGGAGGTCAACATGCAGAAGAATGCAAATTGACCCATTCTTATCTCCTTGCACTAAGCTCAATTCTAAGTGGATCAAGGACCTCCACATAAAACCAGACACAGTGAAACTAATAGAAAGGAAACTAGGGAAGAACCCTTGAACATATGGGCGCAGGGGATAATTTCCTGAATAGAACTACAATAGCTTATGCTGTAAGATCAAGAATTGACAAATGGGACCTCATTAAATTACAAATTTTCTGTAAGGCAAAAGACACTGTCAAAAAGACAAAGCGGCAACCAACTAACTGGAAAATGATCTTTACCAACCATACATCTGACAGAGGGCTAATATCCAATATATACAAAGAACTCAAGAAGTTAAACTCCAGAGAGCCAAGTAATCCTATTAAAAATGGGGTACAGTGCTAAATAAAGAGTTCTCACCTGAAGAATATCTAATGGCTGAGAAGCACCTAAAGAGATGTTCATCATCCTTAGTCATTAGGGAAATGCAAATCAAAACAACCCTGAGATTCCATCTCACACCAGTCAGAATGGCTACGATCAAAAACACAGGAGACAGCAGTTGTTGGCGAGGATGTGGAGAAAGAGGAACATTCCTCCACTGCTGGTGGGATTGCAAGCTGATACAACCACTCTGGAAAGCAGTTTGGCGGTTCCTCAGAAAACTGGGCATGACACTCCCAGAGCATCTGGCTATACCACTCCTGGGCATATACCCAGAGACTTTACCTGCATGCAATAAGGACACATGCTCCACTATGTTCATAGCAGCCTAATTTATAATAGCCAGAAGCTGGAAAGGACCCAGATGTCCCTCCCTGGAGGAATGGATTCAGAAGATGTGGTATATTTACACAATGGAATACTACTCTTCAATTAAAAACAATGAACTCACGAAATTCCTAGGCAAATGGTCAGAACTTGAAAATATCATCCTTAGTGAGGTAACCCAATCACAAAAGAACACACATGGTATGCAGTCACTGATTAGGGGATATTCACCCAGAATCTTGGAATACCCTAGATACAATTCGCATATCAATGGATTTCCAAGAAGATGGAAGGAGAGACCCCTTGTCCTGGAAAGACTGGATGTAGGGGAATGCCAGAACAGGGAAGCGAGAGGGGGTTGAATGGGGAAACGAGGGAGGGAAGGGGCCTTATGCGACTTTCGTGGAGGGTGGAAACGTGAACGGGGAAATGATTTGGAATGTTAATAAAAAATCTTAGAAAATAAAAAAAAATGATAGATATAATAAATATTCAATATAGTATAAAACTCAAAAGCCGATGACCTTGAACCATAGCTGCTGACTCCTCCAAGTTTAAGAAGTCTTCACTGACAGTAGAAGAAAAGAATAACATCATCAATGTTCATTTTGAGTGTTCAAGCTAATATTCACTCAATGATGAATAGGGTAATGATGTGAAGGAAGCTAGCTAGTCACCCCCAAACACTAGTATTCTTACTTCTCTCAAGTTTTAGTCAAGCATTTCTCCCAGAATCTTTGGAAGTCCAGTCTCTTCACTACAACAATATTTGCTTTGGCAGAGGTGGAAAATTTGAAAATATTTGTTGCTTTGATCTTAAAAAAATTGAGAGTATGACTCAGGGATTTAGGGTTGGATCTCAATTAGAGGACCTATATAGCATATATGTTAGCTCAAGTTGGAAAGACAACACTGTCTCACCAAGCATCCAGACAATGAACTAATTAACCAACTATCTAGCCAATTAAATGAAACAAACAACTAGCAAAACCCATAAACAAATCCTGAAAAGAACAATGAGATCCCTTTTTTATTGTGTCTTAGTATAAACATACATTTTCATCCCTAGTAACTTGATGAGTATATCATCCTTGGAAATTCAGAATCTTACCTTCAGAATCTTCATGTGAACTTTTTACATTATCATCAAATCAAAGTATCTGTATACAAACATCAAAGTAAACAGATTATTCAAAAATATTCACTTGAATATTCAGAAGTTAAGAAAGTCTTAAAAGTTCACAGGATAATATACTTGCAAAGAAATTGCCTGCATATCTAATTGGAAGCTTGTTCATCTAGCAAGCTCAAGGCCCTGGGTTTGATCCCCAGAAGTGTTTAAACTAGGTTTAGAGGCACATGCCTATGACACAGTATAAGTAAGGTAGATGCAGGAGGACCAGAAGTTTTTGCTCATCCTGTGGTTCATAAAGGCTTTGAGGCTGCCTAGCCTACAATAAACCCTGTCTAAAATGGGTAGAAAGAAAGGCACAGAATGAAAGATGGAAAGAACAATTTGCTTTATAATTTTTAATAGATATTCACTATTATTTTAATTATCAATTAATCTAACATTTGTCAGAAGGAGGTACTATAGAGTTATGTATTCTCTCTGTCTCTCTGTCTCCTTCTCTGTTTCTCTCTCTCCCTCTCTCTCTCTCTCTCTCTCTCTCTCTCTCTCTAATGTATTTCATTCTTAAGGTAACTGAATTGACCTGCAATAGTATCATGGCTTTTCAAGCAAAAACTTCAAAAGCACTACAGTCTTCCAAAAAAGTCAAGTCTTTTACAACTATACCTCATACACTGTACCAATATTTGCATCAGTTGGGGTTTATATGACTATGATAAAAATAATAACCATGACCACAAACAAGTTAGAGAGTTATTTGATATGGAACAGGAGGGGGACAAATCTGGACTGAAAAAAAAATAAAAAAAGATTAAATAAAACAAATAAAATTAAAAAAAGAAATTTAATCTAACAGAAACGATTTTTTAAATGAGGTGTGTTTTACTATTGCTATTCAAAATTTGATAGCAAAACATAGACTTTTTAAATGTCTTTATTTTCTTATTAGTTTTTCGAGAATTAGTTTTTGGAGTGTTTCAATAATATTTCCTACCCCTACTCCTTTCAGACCTATCTGTTCTTTATTCATCCAATTTGGGGGGGGGGCTCTGTATTTTTATTCTTTTGTGTAAACCTCTCCAAGTCCAATATGTGCTTCCCATATACTACTGGATGAGCGGCCTTCAACTGGAGGATGGTAGACTTATCAGGTACCACGTTCTTAAAGATAATTGACTGTCCCATTTTCTGTATCAATGAAGTTTCAAGAACAACACATCTAGAGAATTCATGTTCATCTTCCCTATGCATACTAGGATTATTATATGGTTCAAGCTTGTATATGTCTTGTGCATACTGTCCCAATCACTATGACTTTAGATGTGCAACATCCCTACTGTATGCGGAAGACAGTGTTTTTTTTTTTTTTTTTTTTTGTGGTGATCTACTACTTCTGGGTCTTATTATCTTTCTGCCATCTCTTCTGCAATAAACCCTGTGCTTTGGGAGAAGGTGTTGCGGTAAAAATGCTCTGTTTCTGTATGAGAATTCAGTAGTCTTTTATTCTCTGAACCGTGATCAGTAATGGGACTTCATGTAAAAATAACTGACTGCCAAATACAGAAATGTCTCTAATGAGGACTGAGAGATACACTGATCTATGAGTACGAAGGTAAGGCTTTTAATATTTGTTTAATACTATGTTCTTTTGACAAAACAATGGTAGTAATGTCTTCCTTATTAACCATTGCTCATGTATTGACAGGTTCTTGGTCCTGATAAGGGCATTGGGTGTAGAAGTCATCTTATGGAGTGAGCCTAAACTCCAACCAAAAAAAGTTAATTACTCCTGTAATATTCATACTATGACAGAGCCTGTGGGCATGTCTTCCAGTGTAGCTGAGTATAGCTTTTAGGGTTTCCAATTGGGTGAGGCTGATAATTGCTTTTCTTCTCCAATAATATACATTATGAATGCTAGCTAGTAAATGATGAAGGCTCTAGGTTAGTGTTAGCTTGATTTCTTTAGGTTTTGACTCTAGGTGATGTCTTCAGCAGTAGATTCTTACGGCCAAGCTCTAGGGGATTACACTGCATTAGAAAGAGTTTTAGCAAGAGCCTCTACTGTGTGGGGATCTACAGAAAATCACTGACCAGCAACTCCAAAAGGAATACCTATCATCAAAATTGAACTGTTTGTTTGTTAGACTATAGTATTTTAGGGAACTAATTGGGACATTGCCTCCATCCTATAGAATAAACCCATTTTACCTCTTTTTAGGTATGTATAGAGATATGTAATGAAAAGGAGCTCTCTGATCAATATAAAATATAAAATATTTAGTTTGAAGAGAAAAGCACTAGGAGGTGGATATAGATTAAGGAAAAGCTTGATGTTAAGTAGAGTAAAGGGAGTCCTGACTTCAAAGTAGAACCCCTGCCAGTGAGGCTTCAAACCTATAAGAAGAAATTTCAAAAACTACTGAAAAGAAATGAAGAAAAAGCTTAAGGCTGAGTATAGTGATGCACACCTTCAATCTTAGCATTCAGGAGGCAGAAGCAGGAAGATCTCTGAGTTCAAGGCCAACCTGACCTACAAGGTAAGCTCTAAGGCAGTCAAGCCTAGGCATTGAAGTAAACTATCGAAAAAAATTGATTCAGATGTAATTAAATGAGGTGGGGATGTTCTGGGCTTAGCAAGGAACAGAAAGTGGCAGTTTTGACCTCGTGCTTATGCCTTTAGAATCAAGGATAGACAAAAGTGGTATGGAATATCCCTCTACAGCATAGGAAAGCCACTGAGCTCAGGTATGTGTCAGGGTGTCCTTGCATGGAGACATAGAGGCTACTGCATGAAGCTGTAAATATGAACTCTACATAGTCTTGGAATCCTGAAGATGCTGGGAAATTTTTTTTTGTGGTGATCTACTACTTGGTCTTGGAATCCTGAAGATGCTGGAGTCATGAGATGTGAATCAAGGAAGGCTGCTAACAAGGAGTAGAACCAGACAAAGAAAGAGAAGTATGCTACCATTAACAAAGCTGAAAAGAGGTGGAGATATAAAGAGTGCTTTGACATCAGGCATGGAGATGAGTTTGGGGTTTGCCCAGCCAGTTTTTGATTTTGCTTTAGTCCAGTATTTCCTCATTATGCTCACTTCCCTCCATTTTAGACTGGCAGTACATATCCTATGCCATTTTATGTTGGAAGAATGTGATTTGCATTTTCATTGTGATTTTACAGGGATTATAATTAAGAGATTACCATGAGTATCAAAGATCTTGAACTGTGGAGTTTAAACAGTACTGAGACTGAGATAGACTATGGGGATTTTGAAGTTGGTTTGGATGTATTTTGTATTATGACATGACTACAATCCTATGGTACCAAGGGAGTAGGATATGGTGGATTTAATGAAAATTCCCTCATAGGCACATAGAGAGTGACTTTATATAGAAGGAATAGGAAATGTAGCCCTTTTGGATTAAGTGTTGCCTTAATGAAGAAAGTGTGCTATTAAAGGTAGGTTTTGAGGTTTCAAATGCTCTAGCCAGGCCCAGCAAGTCTCTCTTTTCCTGATGCCTTCCTATCCAGATATAGCATTCTCAGCAACCTTTCCAGCACTGTGTTTCTCTGCCTGTGTGCCTCCATGATTCTTTCCAAGACTCTAGGGAAAGGGGGCAAAGGAGAGAATACCTTGTTCCTGATATGACCCAGAACCCAAGACCAAGATTCAACACACAATGCTCTGCCCTGACTTTACCCTGAGCTTGAGATGAGGGCCATTGGAAAAAACACCCTCCCATTGGTTTGACACAAAACTCCTGAGACTTAGAAATCCCTGGCCCCATGTCTCAGCATTAACAGCCAAACCAAGTAGTATTTCTAACTGCAGTGTATTTTTCTACTAGTTCACTGTGTATGTTTCAAAGTAAACAAACAAACAAAAAACTATAAATGCATTCCCTCTGGCCAATCCTCTGTTGTCTCTGTTCCCAGTCAGAGGCAGCCACCATTCTGTATCTCCCTACAGTAAGTACCTTATGTGAAGTTTGTTGCATGGTGTGTCTTTGTGATATCTTTGGTTCCCTACAGCCAAGTTGCCCTTACAAGGAGTAAATCTTTTAAATATGATAATGGATTAAAGCTCTGAATTGTAAGCCATCCACAATTAAATGATTTCGTTGTAAAATTTGTCACGGCCATCGTTTTTTTTTTTTTCTGTAATAAATCTCTTCCCTCTCTGTGAATGTATGTGTGTGTATGTGTGTGTGTGCATGAAAGAGGAGGGGGGGGGAGAGAGAGAGAGAGAGAGAGAGAGAGAGAGAGAGAGAGAGAGAGAGAGAGAGGAGATCACTCTAAATCAGTGTTGTATTCACCAAGACACACATTCATATAAAAGCATGATTCATGATGTACTTGTACTTAAGGCATGTTTAGTCTGTTGAAATGATGTGGAGATTAAGAAGGATTATTTAAATTATAGTCAACTTCTTGAATTTGAGACATGGCCATGTTTGCAGTCCACTTTTCATTTGGTAGACTCTAAAATTCACTTACATCAGTTCTTGGCTTGGTACCTACTTGATTTGAAATTAGCCAATATGCTATAAGATTTTAATTAAATCCTAAAACTTTGGATGATTTTCATTCCGTAATAGTCCATCTACACAAGGCACTTATATTAGTTTGCTGTTCATTGGGTCACTAAAATGACTGCATTGAGAACCTAGGTTTTTTTTTCTAGTTTCTCAGAATAATATAATTTAGGTGATTTAAAGCAGGAAATACATTGGAACATTTCAACTTAAAGTAGTAATTCTTAAATACCAATATATAATTCAGATATAAATATTATACAGCTTTATTGTTAAGCACATGAAAAAAAGACCTTTGCATATATAGTTCTATCTAAAAATGTGACTATGTTAGGTCAGAGAAAATCAAAAGAATATATTTAGAAATGACAGAAAACAATAAACAATTTAGTTTTCATCTTCTCTTTTTCTTTCATGATCCTTTTATATGCAAGTATGCATTCATTTTATTACTAAAAATCTATTTTAGGTGACTGGTTATATAGGAAAAGTTTTAGAAAGTACCATTAAGTTTACAAACTTAATTCTGTTATTGGTTTTTCTCCTGAGTTCAGTGGTTTATTACTAAATTTATTTAGAACCACTATTGTCACCACTAATACATATATACATACATACATACATACATACATACATACATACATACATGAAAACCCTTAGGAGATTAGGCCTACGACCCAGTGGAGACACAAGGAAGCTTTTGAAAGTCCCTTCCTTCCTGTAGCTGACATAATCAGCTACAAATTTCTTGGGAAATGAGTTGCCTATGGTACTAAGTGCAAACCCTCAGTCATGTTTCTGTAAGAAATATTTACATTTCTTTATCAAGTTTTACTTGAATGTATTCTTTTCTCTCATCTGTCATTGTCCTTTGTACTTTTGGTAAATAATAAAAGAGTTCAAAGAAAATGTTACATACCCACAGTATAGTATTTAGGTGAATTGAATACAAAAAACTGAGAATATTGTGTATATAAGTTGAATGTTTTTTTAAAGCAGATGGTTAGACAAAACATCAAATGGCTCTGTTGAATTCTTACATGCTACTCAAAGAGAAATGAGTGATAGTTTCAATAATAATGAAGCTTTCAGGAATTAAGAAGGCTGAATGGAAACTATACAGGGAGGGGGTGGCTGAAAAGAAGGCTCAGCCTTCCAGAAGACCTGAATTAGATTGCTAGCACCTACTCAGCAGCTCTTAAAGATCTGGGGTATCTGATGGCCTCTTCTGCCCATGGAAGGCACTACAACCATGTGGCTCTTAGATATACACACCCAGGCAGACAACACACCCATACACATAAGATTAATAATAATGACAATAATAATAATAATAATAATAATAATAATAATAACAATAATAAAAAGGTTTTCCAAAAATTATAGGTAAGCAGTATCCTTAACAATAATAATCAAAGAGACATACATGTGCTTGGAGATAACTGGTTGACTCAGTAGACTAAGTATTCTCCTCAACTGTTGCCTTAACATATATAGTTAGCCAGGTACAGTACCACAGACATAGATCCCCAAAACTTGAGAATATGAGGCAGAAACTCAAAGCCAGCTTGAACTACATAGTAGATTCCAGATTGACAAAATCTGAACATTTAACTAATTGATGCCATATGGTCAATTTCAGAAGGAGAAAATATGCTAGATTTGGTGAGGATCATTTCTAACAAAATAGTGAGGCTACAGAAACTAAAAATACATATGTCAGTTGACTTGTCAAGTTGGTGATTATTTGGTTCTGGAAATGTCATGAAACGATGTAGTTTCTGCTTTGGGAATACAATAAATAAAGTGAGGGCCTTTCCTGGTAATACTTTGCCCACCATGGTAAGAGATATTTTGGTTAGTTATAGTAATGCAACCATATTGATAGTAGTAATTTTCATTTACAATGCATCAATGAGAAGAACAGCATTCAAACTAAGGGAGTGGTTCTGAGAATACACTGGAGAGAATAATAGAAACATTACTGCAGAGTTTGATTGAAAAGTACTCGAGGAGAGAAGAACAGAGGTAAATATCTCCTATCACTAGCAAGGAAAAACAGCCTTCCTTGCTAAGTATCACTCCATCTAAAGCTCTGCCTCACCAGCTGAGTTAACTGGTCAACTATAAAAAAACCAAGTGATTACAGACTCACAATGACTTTGATGGGTGAATTACTTCTAGGATTCTAGGGCAAGAGAACATCAAGAAAGAACATGTTTTCTAGTTGTAATGCTACTACTTAGTAATACAAAACACACAATGACTTACGTATTATAAAATTATAGTGTGTCTTCCCATTTAATTAGTCTTTCACTTTTGGTGCTGGAATTTCCTACTTAATAACTTGTTATCAGTGCTGAGTGCATAGAGGGTGACTCTTTTTTTTTTTTTAATTTATTTTATTTTTTTTTAATTTACATTCCAAATCATTTCCCCTTTCCCGTTTCCTCCCTCCCCGAAAGTCCCATAAGCCCCCTTCCCTCCCTCTTTTCTCCATTCAACCCCCTCTCGTTACTCTGACCTGGCGTTCCCCTACATCCAGTCTTTCCAGGACCAGGGGTCTCTCCTTCCATCTTCTTAGAAATCTACTGATATGCGGATTGTGTCTAGGGTATTCCGAGATTCTGGGTCAATATCCCCTTATCAGTGACTGCATACCATGTGTGTTCTTTTGTGATTGGGTTACCTCACTAAGGATGATATTTTCAAGATCTGACCATTTGCCTAGGAATTTCGTGAATTCATTGTTTTTAATTGCAGAGTAGTATTCCATTGTGTAGATATACCACATCTTCTGAATCCATTCCTCCGTTGAGGGACATCTGGGTTCTTTCCAGCTTCTGGCTATTATAAATAAGGCTGCTATGAACATAGTGGAGCATGTGTCCTTATTGCATGCAGGTAAAGCCTCTGGGTATATGCCCAGGAGTGGTATAGCCGGATCCTCCGGGAGTGTCATGCCCAGAGTCTAGACAAATCATAAAGACTCTTGACTGTGGTGATGCATATGAAAACCTAAGAGAAAGGAACTTTTTGCTGGACCTCACAGCCAGAATCAATAATATACCTTGAGATCTATTAAGACTTTAAGCTGTTATCCTAATGTGCATTCAGCCTTTTTGCTTAAACCATTTTTTTTACTGTTATTTTTAGAATCTACTTATTTTATGTATTTTTATTAGATACTTTCTTTATTTACATTTCAGATGCTATCTCCTTTCCTTGTTTCCCCTCCAAAAACCCCCTATCCCATCTCTCCTACCCCCGTTCACTAACACACCCACTCCCACTTCCCTGTCCGGGATTCCCCTACATTGGGGCATCAAGCCTTCATAGGGCCAATGGCCTCTCCTCTCATTGATGTCTGATCCTTTGCTACATATGAAGCTGGAGCCATGGGTCCCTCCATGTGTACTCTCATTGGTTGGTGGTTTAGTTCCTGTGAGGTCTGGGTGTACTGGTTGATTCATATTGTTGTTCCTCCTCTGGGGCTGTAGACCCCTTCATTTCCTTGGGTCCTTGTTTTGTTACATTTTAAGAGAAAAATGTAAGAATCAACCTTATTTACATTGGGCATCTCACTTAACGTTTATATACAACTTTTGCAACCTAAGTTAATAAAAAGCTATAATCTTTTTATTTTATTCACAATCTAGTAATTTCCCTCCTCCTGGTCCTCCCTCCCACAGTTCCTCATTCCATTTCTTCTATCCCCTGTTTCCAAGTGAGTTCTCCCACACCACTAGTCCTCCCCCCTACCAGGTGTTTCAAGTCTTTGGAGGATTAGGCACATCTTTTCCTACTGAGGCCAGATCAGGCAGTCCTCTGCTTTATATGTTTTAGGAGGCCTTGGACAAGCTCCTGTATGCTGCCTGATTGGTGGCTCAGTGTCTGAGAGCTCCCAGAGGTCTGGGTTAGTTGAGACTGCTGATCTTCCTATGGGGTTGTCCTCCTCTTCTGCTTCTATACTTTTCCATGATCCTGACCAAGTATAACATGACTTAATAAACATTTGTTCAAAGCTGTAAAAACAGAGATTGAAAGTAGTCCTCTAAAATAAATATTCAACTTAAATTTTAAACACACTGGTGTATTTGTTGATAAATAATGATGTTTTTTGTACTCTTTGTTGTCTGTGCAGTTAGGTCAGATAGAGTCAAATACTTAATCCCTTGTAAATGCTGTTAAAGATTTTTCTAAAAGATCTCTCATTCCTTCTCCATGTGATACTTTCTATGCTGTTTAATAAAGCTAATGCTAAGCCTTTTGTTAAGGGCAGAGACACACGGATACTCACAGTCACAGACACAGTGATAGTTTAACAAGGCAGACTTCAGAAAGGCACAAATTCAGATTCATACAATAGTCAGAGGATGGAAGACACAAGGAACAGAGAGTAAAAAATTCAAGTTCGTGCTGCATCATGACTCAATGAACCAAAGAGAAGGTGCTTTTTATTTCTTTCCTTAATGCAAAACAGATAGATTATTGGGGACCTGGAGTTATTGATCAACGTGTTTAATGCTCTAAAAACAATTGTATTTATACAATTTTGAAATATTGTTATGATATTTTCCATTTCAACCTTTTCATGGAAGATGAGGTTTCAAAAGGCTGAGTATAAAACTTCTTCAATTTAGAGAAAAAGAGACAGGGAGAGATAGAAAGAGATGGAGACAGAGATACAGAAAAACAGAGAGGCAAAGACATGGAAACAGACAGAGAGAGATTATATTTTAAAAGCATATAACACTTCTCCCTACTTAGTAAAACAGCAGCTATTTCTGATGGCTTCAGTTTATGATTGAATAAAAATCAAATACATGTTGCCCTAAAGAAAAATTTTCAATTACATAAAATGAATAAACTATGATGATATAATGAACTGCTAGCTTATCCTATCCCACCAAATATGCACAAAATAATTGATATTATCATATTTTTCTGAATCTTCATCTTAAGTCAGAGCTCAAAATTATGTAATATAAAAAGCAAGACATTTTTATATGCAGCATTTAATTATCTGACAAATAACCTACATATTTCAGGGCCACTAGAAATGTATTCCCATTATTTCTGGAAATAACAGGTTTATTCTATTCATTTTACATCTTTGTGTTTTTCTTTTTATTTATACTTGTGACTTGTGACCAACTAGGGAAAAAATTAGGCATCTTTCCTTCAAAACTAATGATACATAATGAAATGCATATTTAATGAATATTTAACATAAGCCAGAAACATTTAATCATTATGTATTTTCTGTAATAAACCATTAAAAGGGCTTTTGTGAGGAGATCATGGTTACATCACAGTTTATGTTGTCAGTTTTCAAGTTTTCTCTATCAGTAGGTGCTTCCTCCTATATTGTGCCTTCTGTCCTCAATGCTTCTTCTGTAGTGACCAGAGTGAAGAAAGAAGAATTCATGATGACTGTCAATAACTTTGATATTGGATTTTATACACACAAACACATGCCCACACATAGTATTAACCACTGTTTTTGTAACCATTATTTATATTCTTAATACTAGATTGCTGTTAGAGTAGGAGAATTGTTTCTTTCTTATTGATACTGAAACATGAGTGCTTTTTACCATATTTGGATTCTACACTTGGGTTCATGGGAGAGCCTCCTTTTTTCATGGCATCAGTTTGTAAGGACCTTTAAAGAAAGGTTCATTTCTCTTTACCATCTGAACACATTACTTTTCATACCAACTGCATAAGAAAGGCACCTCTACATGGCTAGTAAATTTGTAGTAAACCAACAACTCCTTCTGCAATAGCCTTTGTATTCCGCCTCATGTAGCTCAGGATTCAGGTTGACCATCTTTAGCCAGGAGCTGGACCAGGAAGGCTAACTACAACACACTCTGTTCAGGGTAATAGTTGTATTTTATAAATGTTATAAATTAGAGCACATGGATAGAAAGTAAAGGAGAATTGTGACATTATTATTTTCAGAATTACCTAAATTCTAGGCAGAGTATATTATTGATCCTCTATACTTCTGCATTTAGACTGTAGTTAGTCTGAAGCAATGACAAATTATGAATGAAAAACAGTATCTTAATCGCATATTTAGCTACATCCAGCTCATTCATACTCAAGAAATTTGAATTATATCAAAAAGAGTATGCATGGCCATAATAAATTATTATATTTTTGAATATGAATTATTATCATGATTTTAACAAATCTGTTCTTTATATTAATTAAAAAGATGTAGCTATTGTAAAATCCTTCTTACCTACATATATTTAAAAGTCTACTATGAGTTCTTAACATACTGTGTTCAAGATTCTGATTAGTTGATATTTGTATTTATATTACCATTCAGTATGACCTTTACCACAGATGCTGTTGGATTTGGAGCAGTATAGTTTGTTAAATCCCTTCTTTTTGCTTATTTAATATTTCAGAAGGATATTGCTGCCTACGAGTTGGAAATCTTACTTTTGAAAAGAAATGCAAAGGAGTCAAGGTCACCTCAGGGGCTCTAAAAATATCTGATAATTTACTCTGAGCAATTTGAAATATTTAAGGTTCACACTGCTGGATGTATGACCTTCGCATCAGCTTAAATTCCTGCAATTATTTTTCAAATTTTCTCACATATAAATGGAATCTATACACAGAAACTATGGTAGGTACATATATAATTTATGGTAATAAATTTTCAATAATTTAAGAATGCTGAAAAACTAAATATTTAAAATCTGATCTTTAAGGATAATATCATAAGATTTGTCATAAGAGGTAAATGGAAACATTAAAGTGCACTGAGATAGCTAGTATTTTAGCAGCTATTATAAATCATAAATATCATACCCAATGTGCCTAGGAAGAAGAGACCTGTCTTATAGGTTATAGTCCATCATGGAGGGAATTCAAAGCAGCAACTCAAGCAAAAGTCACATATGTATACTGCTGACTAGCTTATTCTCTTGGCTTATTCAGTTTGTTCTTATAGAGTACAGGATTACCTGTTCTTGGGTGGCACATCCACAATCTTCCTACATCAATCATCAACCAAAAAAAAAACTCTCACAAAGACAGCCTCAGGCCAATCTGAGTGAGGCAATTCCCCAAGTAATATTCTCTCCTACCAGGTGACTCTAGTTTGTAACCAGGTGACATAAAAACCAACACATAGCATCATAAAAGAATAATTCCATAATATGCAAACAATTAAAATGGAGCATATGAAATCATCAAATTCACAGCAATGGACCCAAGTCATTGTGATCTGTACTGCAGAGAGGATTATGTTGCAAACTCGAAGGGAAAATATTAAAATAGAGACTAAGGAGTGGATAAGTGTGCAAAAAAACCCTACTGCTCAACAGTAAAAACCTGAGTCAGGAGCCCCAGAACCTATATAATATGTGTGGCCGTATGTGCCTAACTCCAGCACTGTGGGGTCAGAAAGAGGAAGATTTTAGAGGTGTGTTAAACATCCAGCCCAGCCGAACATGCTGAGCTGCAGGTTCAGTGAGAGACTGTCTCAAGGGGTGTGGTAGGTCTTAACTTTCTCTACATCTGCTACACACACACACACACACACACAAACATAACCCCTCCCCGAGAATGTGTTCACACAACACAGAGAGAGAGAGAGAGAGAGAGAGAGAGAGAGAGAGAGAGAGAGAGAGAGAGAGAGAGAGAGAGAAAATAGAGGATAGGTAGGTAGGTAGGTAGCTAGATTGGTAGGTAGATGATAGATAGATAGATAGATAGATAGATAGATAGATAGATAGATAGATAGATAGATAGAGATAGACAAGAAGACAGAGACAGAGACAGTGAGAGACAAAGAGAGAGAGACAGAGAGAACAGAAAATGAGCAACAGCCTAGTGCATAGGGTTATTGAAATGTCTCAATTAAAGGAACTGTCTTCACAAAACTAAATTTATGCATTTCCAAAACCTTGATATTTTAAAAAGTACCAAGTAACATAATTTTAATGCTCTGAAGTCACGTAAGTGGCTGACTTTTCTTCAGCTTTGTTGTTTAAATTTGCTTACAAAATCATAGACAATCAAGCCCAACTATTCCTGAGACTCTGGGTGAGTATCACTCTCAATTACATCACAGTTGGGGTGTATAAAGAATTTCAAGTTTCAATTTAGCTCCTAATATAGTATAAAACATGCACCACTTTTCCTTCACTCTTGAGGGACTATTTCTGGCTCACTGAAGAACTACTAGATAAAAGAAGCAGACAAACTTTCTTGTAGCTTTTCTTTTCAAAGGAAAATTTATTTTTTAAAGTCTGAGTTTTTTCTCTCAAGTTCATGTGAATTGCATTCATTTTCTGTGTCAGAAGCTCAGTCTGTTCCTGTGTTGAGCTTGGCATTTCACTTCCAGTATATTTTATTTTTCTTTCATCTCTCTCCTTGTTAAGTTGGGTCTCCTGTGCAATGTTAGACCTAAGATTAGAATGCTTTTTCAGCTTTTTAAAAATCAAGTATAGGAGCAATCATGTAAGTGGAAAGGTGAGAGCCCCAAGAAAGGTGGAGAGGAGAGGCCACGTTAACAAGAAAGTGGTGCCATCTGCAGCATGAATGTTCACTGGAAATTACCACATGGGCCCTCCCTGTCAGACACTGCTGTGGTAGCTGAGCAATACAGGTTGTGACTTATAAATGACATCGGAAATGCTTGTATATGTACATATTTTTGTAAGAAGTCCCAGGTGACGAGAAAACTGCCTTTGAAGATTTGAACTCTGCTATGGAAATAACAATGACTTTGCCCCCATATTTTAGAAACAGCAAGAAGTAAGAGAATAACCTACGGAAAATACTGCCGTGTGGTGCACTTAGAAAAAATATCTGTTAGAGAAGATTACTTCTCTAACGAGCCAGGATGGACTAAAGGTTAGCGTTCTGAACTGAGTGGTCATCTTCATTTTTTAGGATCCCCTCCTGATGTATCTAGTTATTTTAATGTGTGTCTTTAATTTAGTCATCTAATTTGCTTGTTCATTTAATTGGAGAGAGCAGTAGGTATTTTTAGCTTTTCTTTGTTTGTGTAATCTAAATACTAACCTACCAGCCTTCCTTGTTTTATTAAGTTCTGGATGGTAATTCTGATTGTATCATCTTTCTGACTTCCTCTTCCAAAAGTGGTAATTTAATTATTAATTACAGATAAGGAATCTGTTCCTTGTTTCACCTTCATAATCAAGGTGCTATGGAGCTCTATCAGAATAAGTTATCTGTGTGTTGATTAAAAAAATATTGAGACAGGAAATTTTCAAATGCTATACTTAGAAATCAGCCATGAAGCAAAGGAGATACATTACTATATCCAAACAAAAGAGCTTTAATCAAGAGTTGTTTACCTGTCTTTGAATGGAAAGTTCTTTATTAGCAATATAATGAATTTATTTCTTTTAACTTCATGTCTATTTTTGCTCACTTGATTGAAAGGCTATTCAAAACCTGCCATCATATAAATTGTCATTATGTAACTCAATTAGTTCCTATAAACTATGAAACTAGAAAACAATACACATGAAAGAAGAGAAGTGTCAGAATGACTAGAAGGTTGTCAAGTTTCAGAGATAATTGTTTTCTTCCCTTTTTAAAGATAGTTCCTACTGGAGTAAAAGGGATAGAGTTATTTCAAAATTAGTACTTCAAACCACAGAATATTTAAAGGGGTCAATATTGATAACAGGCATTTCAAATAGGAAAATACAGAAATGGTCATCAGATGCATCAAGTTTTTCTGCACTATTAATCATCAGGGAACCACAAGTCTCAATGATTTCCTTCAAAGATGACAAAACCTAAATGTTCTGTCATGAACATAGAAAATAAGAAGCAAAAACCATCATTTGGCAGGAATATAAATTAGTTCAACCATTGTGTGCCTTGTGACAATTCCAAACTCAAAATATATTTTCTGCAGGATCCAGCAATCTGATTTCTTTATCCAAAGTTCATGATATCAGTATGTTGAAGAAGCGTCTGTATCCCCATGCTCACTGAAGTACTACTCTCAATGACAAGAAATGGAAGTAACCCAAGTGTCCACCAACTGAAGAGTGGATTAGAAAAATGTTATATACATACGTGCACAATAGAATATTACTTAACCATAAAAATGAACAAAACCTTGTAGCTGTAATGATATGGATGGGACTGGAAATCATGTCAAAAATAAGAGAAATAACACAAGAAAAATAAAGTGCTGCAAGATCTCTGCCAGACATGGAATCTAAATTATTAGTCTCATAAAAATATTAGAATAGAGTAGTAAGAACCAGATATTAGGGAGAAAAGGATAGGAAGCAATTCCGTTGTAGCTTAGCATGAATTCCTTTTTTTTTCCTTTGTTAGCATAGAGTAACATGCTTAGTTGTGCTATTTTGTGTGTTTGTAGGAATAAGGGTTCCCAGAAAAATCCTTCTATTGCATTTAAAATTAAGGAAACTGAAGGAAAAGGGATAATAATCTTTTAGAAAACAGATTTAGGAGCTGAAGTAATGGGTCAATAGTTAAGACTTCTTGCTTAGTCATTTGTTTCAATTAATTATTTTGTCTGTAATCACTTAAGAAAATTCACAAATGATTCAAACAGAATGATTTAAAAAAAATGACACATTTTGATCATTCAGAAAACTTCCTTTCAGGTTTACTTGAGGATGTATACGCTTCTGTCTATACCATTGAAAGAAAAATGGGTAATGGGTGGCTATGATGGCTCAGCAGGTAGAGGTGATTGCATCTAGGACTATAGACAAGAGTTCAATTCCAGATCAGACATGAGAGAGGCAACTACAGAGAGTTTTGCTCTGATCTCAACACTGCCCCCAATAAAACATTAATAAATAATTGACTTTTTTTAATGGTAAATGATTCATTTTATACACCTTTTAGTGATGATAACAATAAGGACTTTTAAACATAACATGAAAGCAAAAATGAGAAAATGTATTGCTTCCATTATTGGACAAGTTGTGAGCTATAAAAGAGTGGGCAGTCAGAGACACTTAGGCTTGAACAATGAACAAAAGTCAAAGTATTTCAAGGGGAATGTGATGGAGATGGAAATTACTTAATAGTGGACACATCAGAAAAGAGTTGAACAAACTACAAACACCAAATGTGAATATTAGTATTAACTGAATGAACTAATACATGATTTAAACACCAGAAATGTTTGAGCATTGATGTTTTCTGTGACTATCATCAAACATTTTTTTTAATTTGACGCAATGATTAAATCACTTTAATTCCAAATGTATATTACAGTGCTCCAAAGGAAGTTTCAAGTAGGACAGGAAACTGTAAACATAACTTACAATTGTTTTCTCTATTCTGAGTTTTTTGTTTTTCCACATGAAATTGAAAATTTCTCTTACCATGTCACATGTTGGTAAGGATGTGGAGAAAGAGGAATATTCTTCCAGTGCTGGTGGGATTGCAAACTGATACAACAACTCTGGAAATCAATCTTGAGGTTCCTCAGAAAATTGGAAATAGATATACCTGAAGACCCAGCTATATACCAGCTTGGTCATTTATCCAAAAGATGCCCCACAATACTATAGGATATGTGCTCCACTATGTTCATAGCAAACTTATTTGTAACATCCAGAATATGGAAACAACCCAGATGCTCCAAATGGAAGAATCAATACAGAAAATATGGTTCATTTACACAATGGAATACTATTCAGCTATTAAGAACAAGGACATAATGAATTTTGCAGACTTATGGATGAACTAGAAAATATCATCCTGATTGAGGTAACTCAGACCCAAAAGGACATGCATGGCATGTACTCAGTAATAAGTGGATATTAGTCAGAAAAGTTGAGAATACCTAGGATACAATCCACAGAACTTAAGAAAGTTAACAAGCAGAAGGGCTCAAGTGAGGATGCTTCCATCCCATTTGGGAGGAAGAAGAAAATAATCATGGGAGGCAGAGGGAGGGAGGGATATGTGTAGGAGGGGAGGGGAGGGCTAAAGGGGAACATGATGAGGTGGGGGATGAGAGAAGCGCTGAGGGCCAGCATAATGAATGGAAATATGCAACCTCTGGGGTGGTTGGGAGTTCAGGAGACCCTCTAGAAAATACCAGAGACTTGGGAGGTGAGGGACTCCCAGCACTCAAAGGGAGGGACCTTAGATAAAATGCCTAACAGTGGGCAAAGGGAACTCATAGAGTTCACATCCAGTAGTAAGACAGGGCCTCAAGAGGGATGGAGTTCCATCCCATATTCAAAAATTCTGGCCCAGAATTGTTCCTCTTTAAAAGAAATGCAGGGACAAAAATGGTGAAGAGACTGGGGGAAAGGTGGTTCAGTGACTGGCCCAACTCAGAAATCCATCTCAAAGCGAGGCTCCAAGGCATGACACTATTACTGATGCTATGGTGAGCTTACAGACAGAAGCCAAGCGTGTTGTCCTCTGAGAGGACCAACAAGCAGCTGACTAAAATAGATGTGGATACTTACACCCAACCATTAGACTGAAGTCATGGACCCCTCTTGTTGAATTAGGGAAAGGCTGGAAAAAGCTGAGGAGGAGGACAATCACCTTGGAAGACAAGCAGTTTCAACTAACCTGGACCCCTGAGATCTCTCAGACACCGGGCCACCAACCAGGCAGCATACAAGAGCTGGTCCAAGGTCCCCTACACACACACACACACACACACACACACACACACACACTATATATATATATATATATATATATATATATATATATATATATATATATATATATATATGTATAGTAGAGGACTGCCTGGTCTGGCCTCAGTGGGAGAAGACAAGCCTAACTCTCAAGCGACTTGAATCCCCAGGAAGTGTAAAGGCCTGGTGGGGGCAGGGGTCGGGGGGAGGGGAAGACGTCCTCATGGAGAGGGGGAAGATGACTTGAATGAAGAAATGTGGGAGAGGGAACAGAAGGGGTGTAACGTCTGGACTGTAAAAATAAAAGTAATTAAAAAAAAAGCTGAAAACTATTTATGCATGTCTCTCATAACATACATTCATATGGAGATGTTTATAGAAGATATTGAAAGACAAAATATTTGAATAAAATTATATACAATATATAAATAAAAAGATATTTTTTGGCCTTGAGGAAAATTCTTTCTGTTTGGGAATTTTTCCCTATACTTAAAATAACAGCATTTGTATGAAATAATTATTCCACCACAGATGAACCTGCTTTGTTTCACCAAGTATTTAGAAAGAGAAATAAAGAGAAATTTATGATAACTGCATGTTTGCAATTTATTTCCAACATTTGTGCTGTAACAATTAAAATATGGCTTTCCAGAAAATTAAGAAATGTAAATAATACATCTCTTTTGGTTTTTCTCCAGAGAGGTAGGAGAATATTAATAAATATCTATAAATACACTGTGAAAAGCAGCTCTCTAAATAATTTCATTAATATAATTATGATCACGTATGAAGAATTTGTGTATTAAGGGTGTGCTTCTTTCTATGAGGTAATTACATCAATTATAGGCAATTACTGCACCTGCATTATCACCATTGGAAATCGTTTACTACAGTTATTGTCAAATAAAATATGTGTTTGCTTGATGAACTAAGTCAGTAAGAAGCTACTTTATAAAACAATCCTGAATATAAATATCACATTGAATTAACAAGTCATTAAACTGGGATGCAGAATTTGCAAATTATTCTTATATATTATAGTGTTTTATATCTTCTAGGTGGCATTTTCCTGCTGTCTTAAATTCTCTTAATTTATTTAAACTTGGCTTGGGGATGGCTTTAAGATGAACAGGAGACCAAAAACATGACTCAGCAAGTAAAGGTTTACCTGACTTAGATCCTGTTAATGCATAGTACGTAGGGGAGACTGATTTCACAAAGTACTCCCCTTATCTCCACATCCATGCTTTCTGACCACATTAATAAATAAATTTTAAGAGGTTTATTTGTAGAAAAGAGTCAAACAATTCCAACTTGTGCTGACCATTTAGTGATGGCTATGGGGGCTTCCATTTGAGTGTAGTTGAAAATATAACCTCCTTCCCCAGAAGTCATCGATTTTCAATAACTCTTCAGTTAGGCTTGTGGCTCCTGACTCCTTTTCCAACCATGCTGGAATATTGACTAGCTCGATTTTATTCAGGTCTTGAAAAGGCAAACCCAGCTGCTATGAGTTTCTAAGCAAGCTGTCTTTTCATTGTTTTCTCTTGATTTCCCTAGGCTTTGGGGTTTACATCTTTCCATTCCTTCTCCCTGTCCTCAGTAGTCCCTGAGCTTTGAACAGAAGTTGTTATACAAATGTCCTACTTATGACCAAGGCCTTCACAAACACTTGACATCTGGACTTTTACCAGTTATTAGTTTCTGCATTAAACACTATCTAGTGCACAGAGAAACTTCTGATGAGCTGTAACAATTTATGGTTAGAGGGAATTTATCAAAAAAAACAAAATAAAACAAAACAAAGCAAAACAGAAAACCGGCAATAGGTTCACACCTTTAGTACCTGTGAGCCCAGATGTTTTATACAGAGTTAAAACTCCATGTGTGTATTCACTCAATTAATAAGGTACAGGTTTTGGTTGTATTTTTTGTTTTGTTTTGTTTTTACTTTTACTGATTTACTTATTTATTTTTGAAGCAGACTCTCTTGTTACTCAGGTTAAATTCAGCATCTGTAGTCAAGTTTTACCTGAATCCTCTGATATTTCTACCTCTACTTCCTGAATTCTGAGGTTACAAATGTGAGCCATGTGTTCAGACTCTTTCATGAGCCTTTGCTCGTGAGTCACTGTGAGCTTCATACAAATCTGAATCCTCAGATACCTGGGCGAGTACCTGATACATAAAATATATCCAGTACATTTTTTAGCCATTCATTATTTCATTATGTTTTAAAAAATTATCTTTGCAATTATTTTTAATTAATTGAAATTTCAATTGTTTTTTTTTTGTACTTTTAGGTGCTATGGTCAAGTAAATTATTTTAAAGTGAGACATAGAATTCTTAAAATTTTTCTATTCATGTATATGGGAATTTATCTGTGTTTGTATATCGCATATATATGGGTGCTTGCTGAGGCTAGAAAAGGGTATCAAGTTCCTTGTGCTGGAATGACAGGAAGTTGTGAGCCACCAAGCACAGGTGCGGAAAATAGATCTTTGGTCCTCTTGAAGTGCAATAAACCCTCTTTACCACTGAACCTTCTCTGTAAATATAATATATATTATTATAATCTTTCTAAAATTTAAAAATGAAAACAAAATAAACTTCAAGGAATCTGTTCCACCCTTTCTCTCATTCCTGTTTTTCTTCCTAGTATGGAAAATTAGTATACAAAGACGAACACAGCATATATCCCTCCCACCATGTTTGTACACACTAAATATCAGCATATTTCACTTAATATTGCCATTAATTCACATGTTATATTATTGGTTTTGTGCATCATTTTCTTAGACGATCTCACCAGTATTTGAAGATTTTATATTTTCACCATTTTTTTTCTTACTGTTTCTTTGCTGATGTAACCTTTCCTGTTGCATTGAGTGGGAAATCTGAACTCTTTATGTGGGGAGCTGTATGCTCTCTGTTGCGGGTGTACATGCCTTCCCCATGCCTCTGATGCTACACTGTCACATTCTCCCATACCACAGAATTACAAATGTGTGGTTCTGTTTATGAACTGTTTTAAAACAGTTCTTTTTCATGAAATCTCCATTCTGTACCTACATGGTAGGATACTTTAATATATACTAATAGATTTAATTTAATGTGTTTTGATGCTTTTAAATAAATGAATGAATAAGTGTCTTATAATGTTGAGTTCAATTTTCTGACTTATTTAAAAATTATATGTTTTTATATAAGTTATAAGTAACTAATGATTCTAACATAGATACAACATTGACTGCTATGTGCAAAGCCCAATTAATCCCTCCAAATCAGAAGTCTAATATGACTTAGCAGAGTTAAATTCAGGGTCATCTCATCTGTTCTTCAAGGAGAAACAAATGTATCTTGTAATGTGTGAAAATGCATTAGCTGAAATATTGAACTATTTCAAGATAGTCCTTAGTGAAAGAGCCACACATTCCTTTCACCCACTTTCTTACTGCTCTCCTTTCATTCACTTGTCCACTCACTTTCCTGGTACTGATGTCATCAGTACCTGTCCTTTTAGGTGATGTTTTGGAAGACACACTTAAGAGGAACTTGTAATAGAATGAGGAAGTCAGCCTGTAGTTGGGATGCAGTATAAATAGCTACATTTTTCTGACCTTCCCCACTAATTCATTCATGGCATAACAAGAGTTTCTCAGCTTCACAAACACAGGGAACCTGAATGCAAATAACTCAAGAACGATCACTAGGCAGTTCTCTTTTGGTTCAATGAATGCTATTTCTTTACCTGTATTGGCAAAGGCATTACCAAATTTCTCAACTGGAACAGTTATCTACAGAACTGTATAGAAGCAGAGGAAATCAACATGATTAAACACATAGAACTAGAATATTTCGCTAGTTTAGTGGTTTTGCTGACCTTCAATTTTCCTTAATAATCCAGGGTTTACCTAGCTGAACCTAAAGGGACTAGCTTGAGGAAGTGGACCCAGAGACAGGATCATTTTCATAGAAAAAAAAGTCCAGAATCATGGACAAAAACCCTAACAATGATGAGTAATTACCCATCAGTGTTTTATTTTGTCAGGGTTTGTAAATAGTGTGTGAATATGATGTTGGTTACTCTCTTCAATGGTAATTAATTTTCCTCTTGATTCTCTGGGCTTCTTTTGAACAATGGGAGTTTTGAAATGAAAAGGCACTTGTATGCCAGCTTGTTTGCTCAGCTGTACAGTAATTGTCTTAGATGTGAGCTGACAGAAGGAAAACAAACAAGAAGAGACTGTGTCCTCAAGCCCAGATACTGAAAATGAGACCAGCCAAAGCAAAAACTACACAGAGAGGAAAAACAACCCTTTCCAGACAGGCTGTGTAGGGTATGTGTGTTTGAATGAGATATTCTGTCATACAATGTACCAAAGCCCATGCCCCTGACTCCAGATTGTTGCTTGAAATAAATGGACAAAGAATTTCAAATAAACATGACTTCTGAGTATTTAATAGTCTGGACTTGGTTAATGTTTAACTGGTTTTTGTTTGTTTTAGTTCATAAATAGAAGAATGGAAAGTGATGATGACCGTTTTTACCGTGGCATTAATATCACAGAGCTTTAAAAGATTCATGTTTCTAAATATGTCACAGTATTTCTGCCAATTAACAAAAATGACTGCCCATCTGAAGTTTCATAACACCTTGTTAGTCTCCTGAACGGCTGCCATAGTTCTTCACTCTGACTTATGCACATGAAATTGGGAACTAAAAGCAAAATACCAACAACTGAGAAAAAATGATGCACACATATGAAAATGAAGTGATCAAAGCCAAGTTGATATTTACATGGCCAAAGTGATACATGGAGTTCTGGGTTATCAACCAGGAAAATCCGTGACCTACACCTAACTTGAGGGGCACTATGCCATCCTTCACCCTGGACTTCTTATTTAGCAACCTATGGCCTCTGGGCAAATAACAATGCCCTGTGTAGGGTACCTCCATTGAAACTCAGATATGTACATGAATGCATGTATGCATGCATACACATACATACATATATACATACACTTATAAGTATGAAGTTATAAATAGCCCTTTTCCATGTGGCCTTTTCAAACACCCTTAGTGCAATTTGTTCCTCCCCATACATTCTTTGTCCTAGCCTTTCATCTTTTCTCCTAAATCTTATACTCACTTATACTTCCCTCTCCACTATCCCCATTTTACCTTCATATCACCTTTGTTCTCCCCATTCCTGATCTCTTTATAGTTTCCTTGATAATACAGGAACTCCAGATTTACTCTACAAATGTAAAGAGCAAATGTTAAGATCCACATTTGAGTGAGACCATATGGCATTTGTCTACGAGTTCTGGCTTACCTAGCTCAGTGTACTATTCTCCAGTTGCATCCCTTAATCTGAAAGTTTTACTTTTTCTTAATTAAAAAGAAAAATTGAATTAAAATTTCAATTTATATAAGTGCCATATTTTTTCAACCTTTCAGGCTCCATGGTTATACCCTGCTTCCACTTCCTAGACTAGTCATGAGCATATATGAGCATATACATAGATAGTTTTGTGGTAGCAAACAGAAATCTTTAGATATATGCCTTGGATGAAATACCTGGGTCTTATGGTAGATGTAGATTCAGATTCTTGTAGAACCAGCACACTGACCTCCATGGTGGCCTCTCCACCTGCATTCCCACCTGCAGAATTCCCACATCCTCACCAGAATTTGTTGCTTTTTATTTATTTATTTTTAAATCTTAACCATCTCTGACTGTGATATTGTAAAAAAAAAAGCCATTCTATAGGTCATTTATTCTAGAAAACCATGAATAATCCAAAAATAGTGTAAAATATTAAAATAGAATTTTTTTGTGTCAAGTCTGATCTAAACTTTGTTGTTAGGGGGTGACTATTATTTTATAGGAATGATAGTGAATGGTACTATTTGTTTTCCACTCCTGGACTTCTACTGACTATGAAGAGACTATGCCATATATTCGATGGTGATTCAAAGTATAGATCATCTTCTGGAGAATCATGCCTCAGCAATTGGCTCTGTAACTGTGTTTCCAAACTGCCATTCCATTTTTATCAGGCTAGCTGCTTCATGATGGGATGTAACATTGTGAGACCAGTGGCATCCATGATGGCAGACCCACCATTACACTTCTTTGACTATGTAGTTAATTCTTTTGTCAGAAGCAATGCTGTATAGAATAACATGACAATGGATAAGGCATTCTATAAATCAGTTTATGGTGATTTTTAGATGTGTTATATATAGAAAGGGGGAAAAAAAAAGAAGTACCTATTCAGTAAAGACAAAGCATTGTCCTTTGCACTCAAGGGTTGGTCCAGTACATTCAACCTGCCAGCAGGTCACTCGCTGGTTATTCCAGGGATTCATGCCACCTCTCTAGTCCCTCTTCTTTCTTTTATGGCACTGTTTCTTGTATTTTTTAAAAAACGTTCCTGCACTTCAAATGTTGCATACATTTTAATCTTTGCTTTACATGCTCAAATATTTCTATAATTCTATAACTAGCCTTCCATCTTATTGAAAAGCATTTGAAAGAACAGAAGCTTAGAATTTTTGCCATGTTTAAATAATGCATTGTTTAAATTTTTATTGCCATCTATGGAATTAAGCAACCTACATCTTCCCTACAGTTTTCGCAGTTTCTGTTCTTGTGTATCAAATTATAATAACTTTAGGTTAATATTTGGAGACATGAGTGTGGTGTTTTAAAATGTATATTATTGCAAAAATACGCATTATTTGAAAAATAATAAAACATTTAAATAAAAGTTTCTCACAATTAAATTCGCCCTAGCAATTATGTTAAACATAACCTACCTATGCTTCATTGGTGCTGAAACTAAAAACATTGCCACTAGACCTTGTTGTTGGCAGGTTTTGATCCTCTAATTCTCCTCTATATTTTAAACAAAATAAACAAAAACATATGTCACATAAATATAAATGAATGCTGTAGCAGCTACATTTTCAAGAGTCACAAGTGAGAACAACTTAAATATTTATCAAAAAGTTGACACATAATGAAATTATAACAGAATGATGCAATTCAATATTATCCAGCATAAAAACCAAAGCCATATTCTGTTAGGTACCTGAATATTGTGATTCTAAATACCTCACAATTTACATTTCATTAAAAGGTTCAGGACTGAAAGAAAGATGAAGAAGAACAATTTGTATTTTCACTATAGAAAATTCCAGAGCAAATGAATCTACTAGACTATGACAAAGACCAGACCACTGTTTTTTTGCTCATGAATGACAAAGGATTATTGACTATAAATTGATTGTTTGTGAGTGAAAATAACATGCATGTCTTTTATGTGATTGTGATTACATGAAAACAACCTTATAAAACTTTAATGTTTAAATGATTACAGTTAATTTTATATAAATTTTTATTCAATAAAATTATTTGTAAAAGAAAAATGAGGAACATTGTACTGGATAAAATTCTATAAGGGAATAGAAGAAAATAAATTAAAGCAAACATGATAAGCAACATAAAATTCTACACACTCATCTTGATTCTCTGAAAAGTTTTAAAATAACCAAGAAAGTTAATATTAAAAGTGATAACTAAAGATGATTACCAAACCACTGAAATAAAAAGCAAACTACACCAGAACTAGCTAAGAATAAGCTAAAAAGGCCTGTCTATCAGTCAGAAAAAGGTGACCTCAAAACAAAATGTAACAATCAAGAAAAAAGGTCTATTTTATGATAGTACACTAATTATGTGAGAGAGAAAAATGTCAGCTTTGTAATACTGGCAGATCTTTGAAATAGACTATGTTAAACAGAACTAAATAGGTGAACAAAAATCAAAAATTTTCATCTCTTAATAGAAAGGTACTCAAAATTTATAGACATATTGCTATTATATGCAAGACTTGAAATAAATAATTGATCCAAGAGGAAAATACAAGGACAACTGTGATAGAAACTGACAGTTTAATGATTCCAAATTATTCCAATAAAAGGTGTATAATATTAATGAAAGTCATCTATTAGAAAAAATGTTCAAATGGGAAAAATTAACACTTGATATTAGTAACAAGCACAAACTAAATGTAAATACAATTAACAGATAAATGTTATATAAAATGTGAGCACAAATCAAAGTACAATAAAAATAAGAGATACCATCCAAACAAAACCTAGTTTTCAGGAAGAGAAATAAAAATAAAAACTTTCACGACACTGAACAATAAGAGACAACATGCAATTCATAAAATGACCATTAAAATTTGCACAGATATTAAAATGTATGAAAAAAATCTATGAGAAACGCTGTGTCCCAATTCAACAAGTTAGATCAGTGAAGACTTTCTGTGAAAGGTGGAAAGTAAGAAAATGTCTTAATAACACATGGTTGGAACATGACATTTACTACAGAAATTGAACTCAAAGAAAGAACATATTCTCTAATAAAACCTCTATATCAACTTTGTTTATGATTTCTATTTATTTATTATTTCTGCCAAATATTCCAGAAAAAAATTTGATTGCATTTCTATACAAACATCGTAGAAAATCAGACAAGCATATTCTCAATTCTCATATGATATTAACAACAAAATTCAGATGAAGATATTGCCTGGTAAAGAAATAGAAATAACAAATCATAATAAGCACAGAAGAAGATACACAATCCATGACAAAACATTAGTAAAACACAGGAAAGCACACTAAGTTGCCATCAGTAGCAGTTCTTACCAAGACAGCAAGGCTGGATCAATATCTGAAAAACAATCAATGAGCTAAAAGACAATAAATGTGGAAAAAAAGCATCACCAGTCATATAAAATAAACTACTTAACATGCCAATTATAATAAATACAAATTATAAAACTAATACAATTTTTTTCCTTTTTTATTAGATATTTGCTTTATTTACATTTCCAATTTTTCATTTCAAATATTTACATTTCCAGCTTCTGGCTATTATAAATAAGGCTGCTATGAACATAGTGGAGCATGTGTCCTTATTACATGTTGGATCATCTTCTGTGTATATGCCCAGGAATGGTATAGCTGGGTCCTCAGGTAGTGCTATGTCCAAAAATTTAAGTGTTAGTAAATGATTTATAGCCAAGATCAGAAGTAAGGTGAGGATTTCCTCTCAACAGTCCTGTTCAAACTCATGTTAGACATCTTAACATGTAGCAAGACAAGAAAAAAGAATAAAAGGCTTCTAAAAAGGAAGAGGAAAAATATCTATTCTTAAAGGAAACCTTATTTTCTCTATAAACAATTCAAAAGCCTTATATAAGCTTCTAATCTTAATTTTAAATATTTATAAGATAAAAAAGTCAAAATATATTGTTTAATGTACTACTAACAATATACTCAGATTCAAAAATCCTGTCACACACCCAAAATGATGAAAAAACCTAATGCTTATGAAAAATAATAAAATACTGATAACTATACTAATGGAGATAAATGATTAATATAGAAATACCATATATGAACAATGTACAAATACTAACTTGAAATGGGTCTTTAAACTAAAGTTAAAATTGTAACTTAACTATTTTTATCATTCATTAATTTCCAAACCATTTATTCCCATAATCATTCCTTCCTTTGACATTTCAATGGATTTGTCAGACTTGTAATGTTATGTTGTGAGTTTCCCTGGGATAGATTCAGTGGCCTGCATTATATAATCTAATCCTGGTATTAACAATCAGCAAGTATTACTTGTTTAGCAGATGAATCTGCTCTCTAAATTATAACCATCCTAAAATATTACACATCTTCTATAGATGGGATTTTTTTCCAATTTTTTAATTGGAAATATTTTTTGGTCAATATTTAAAAGTGTTAATAAGAAGAGGTGAGCTGTTACATGAGCGACCATTTAACAAGAGAGCAGAAGGGAGAAGGGAAGTGTTGGTGAGCCATAAGCATAGCTCGCAGTGTGAGTGCTAATTGAATGTTGTTGCTAATACCACAGTGATTTCCATGTAGTCATTTGTTAAGTGGAGAAACAAAGTGCGAGTGGAAGTCAAAACATTGAATTAAAATTGGAGGTTCTGAAAGAGATTGTGAACACACTGCAGTATTTCCAAGGAATTAAAATAGAATAAGTTCATGAAAGTGAGAGGAAAATGCTTTATGTTCAAGGTAACTGTTTTTGGGTCTTATATTCAGAGAACTTCAGGGACAAAGAACAATTTATTTTCAGTTCCACATGTGCTCCTCAAGGAAATGGCTAACCAAATCATGCATTCTACTACTGGATAAGTTCTGTAAAAGCTAAGAGGTATATACTTTTGTTTTTGTTGTACTGCCGAGAGCTCTCACTTTCATATACCGAATTTAGTGTTCAGGAGGGCTGTGAGATGACATGGTGGGTGAACATGCTTGACTCCAAGCTTGGAAACATCAGTTTGTTCTCAAGGACACGTGCAGTGTCTGGAGAGAGGCAACACTTCAATTTCTTTCCTTACTGCTGCTACACATGTTCTGCGCTGTATGTGTACACATAAACACATAGAAGGACATAACAGTACCTGCTATAAAAGTAGTGTTTGAAATGTCATTTTGTTTTTGTTACCTTCAAGCTTTTGATAGAAAATATGGTATGGAATTTGAAATGATGGACTTGTTCTTAAAATATAATTTTAGATTTAACCAATTTTGTCAGTAGGTAAGGGTTATGGAATATAGTGATGTATTTCAATTGATGTAAGCAGAGTGTCCTGATGAAATTAGAAGGAACAATTCCATCTTCCAATGCTTCCTCTTTAGATTCTTCACAACCTCTTCCCTAATTGTTCATAGAATACAGTGTATCACTTGATCTGTATTCCTGCTATACAATACTGATGCCCACCCCTTCAGCCAACGTGCTTTAGTATCTGAGATCCAACATCGCTATTCCCTCCTTCTTTCCACTCTACAAACTCTAGTAATCACTACTAATTCAAAGTACTTTATAATAATTCAAAAAATATAGTTAATAACTAATCTAGGATCATTTTGTATTATACAATATACTACATTTACATGGTAGAGTCAATAAAAGAGAAATATAGAGAGATATACTGTTTACCAACTATATATGAAAATACGAATACATATATTATTTATGAATTTTCTGTTGTCCAGTTTCTGACCATGAAAGAATTTCCAATATCTTCACACTTACAGGTATTAGTGGAGTGATCTCTGTAATCTCTGGGACAAATGTCACATTTATAACTTAAAAACTCGACTAGTCTAATCCACTTAGACATTAGGTGTTTCCTTTTTAAAAAATGCCAGTATAAGATTTAGGACTGTCCTCTGACACAGCGTGCCATCTCCAAGAGGCGCAGGAAGCCAGCTATCTACCCAGCTGTGCAGAGGAGTCAGCCAGCACAGGTGAGCCCTGCATTTCAGACAAGAGGACTCCATCCAGAATCCTCTAGCAGGGGACTTCCAGCTTCGGTCCCAGTTTGGGACCATCCTCTGCTATAGCTTGGCATCGCCAAGTGGCGCAGGAAGCCAGCTATCTACCAAACTATGTGGAGGAGTCAGTCAGCCCAGGTGAAACCTGCATTGCACAGCAGAGGATCCCATTTGGAATCCTCTAGCAGGAGACGTCTGTTTCTGTGTCCAGCTCGAGGCCATTCTCTGCCACTGGGTACCATATCAAAGGGAAACACAGAGGTAGCTAACCACTCAGGAATTCAGAGAGGCCCAGTTGTACAGTAGGATCACCCCTGCTGCTCAGAGGAAATAGCATGAAACTCTGAGGACACAAGAGCCTGGGATGGGAGACTTCTGATTACCTCCTACATACAGAGTTGTTCTGGGCCACAGAGTTACATACCCAAATACAAGTATAAGGGAGGGGCACTTGCAGAAGAACCTACGTATCAGTGTACACAGAGAGAACAGGTCTCCCAGGAGCACAGAGAAACAAGTTAGAGACAGCAGCACCAGCTAACACCAGAGATAACCAGATGGCAAAAGGCAAACACAAGAACACCACCAACAGAAACCAAGGCAACACGGCTCCATCGGAACCAAGTTCTCCAACAACAGCAAGTCCTGGATACCCCAACACACAAGAAAAGCAAGAACTAGATTTAAGATCACAGCTCATGATTCTGATGGAGGGCTTCAAGAAGGACATAAATCACTCCCATAAAGAAATTCAGGAGCGCACAAGTAAACAGGGAGAAGCCCTTGAAGAACTAAGGGAAAACACAACAAAACAGGTGAAGGAATTGAACAAAGCCATGCAAGATCTAAATATGGAGGTAGAAACAATAAAGAAATCACAAAGAAAAACAACTCGGGACATAGAAAATCTAGGAAAGAAGACTGGAGTCATGGATACAAGCATCAACAGCAGAATACAAGAGAAAGAAGAGATAATTTCAGATGCAGAAGATACCATAGAAAGCATCAACTCAACAGTCAAAGAAAATGAAAAATGCAAAAAGCTCCGGACCCAAAACATCCAGGAAATCCAGGAAAAAAATGAGAAGACCAAACGTAAGGATTGTAAGTATAGAAGAGAGTGAAGATTTCCAACTTGAAGGGCCAGTAAATGTCTTCAACAAAATTATAGAAGAAAACTTCCCTAACCTTAAGAAAGAGATGCCCATGAACATACAATAAGCCTACAGAACTCCAAATAGATTTGACCAGAAAAGAAATTCCTCCTGTCACATAATAATTCAACACTAAATGTACTAAACAAAGAAAGAATACTAAAGGCAGTAAGGGGAAAAGGTCAATTAACATATAAAGGTAACCTATCAGAATTACACCGAAATTCTCACCAGAGACTATGAAAGCCAGAAGACCCTAGGCAGATGTCATACAGACCCTAAGGGAACACAAATGCCAACCCAGACTGCTTTATCTGGCAAATCTCTCAATTACCATAGATAGAGAAACCAAGGTATTTCATGACCAAAACAAATTTATACAGTATCTTTCCATAAATCCAACCTTTCAAAGGATACTGAATGGAAAACACCAACAAAGGGAGAGAAACTATACACTAGAAAAAGCAAGAAATTAATCTTCCAACAAACCCAAAAAAGATAACAAAACAAACAAAAAAATTACATCAAAAATAGCAGGAAGAAACAATCACTTTTCTTAATGTATCTTAACTTCAATGGACTCAACTCCACAATAAAAAGATATAGACTAACTGACTGGATATGTAAACAAGACCCAACATTTTGATGCATACAGGAAATGCATCTAAGTGTCAAAGACAAACACTACTTCAGAGTAAAGGGCTGGAAAACAGTTTTCCAAGCAAATGGTCCCAGGAAAAGAGCTGGAGTAGCCATTCTAATATCTGATAAAAAAGACTTTCAGCCAAAAGTCATCAACAAAGACATGGAAAGACACTTTATACTCATCAAAGGAAAAATCTACCAGGAAGAACTCTCAATTCTGAACATCTATGCTCCAAATAAAAGGAAACCACATTCATCAAAGAAACATTACTAAAGCTTAAAGCAGACATTGCACCCCACACAATAATTTTGGGTGACTTAAACATCCCACTCTCCTTAATGGACAGATCAGGGAAACACAAACTAAACAGAGACACAGTGAAATTAATTAAAGTTTTGGACCAAACGGATTTAATAGATATCTATAGAACATTTCATCCTAAATCAAAAGAATATACCTTCTTCTCAGCACCTCATGGTACTTTCTCCAAAACTGGCCATCTAATTGGTCACAAAACAGACCTCAACAGATATAAGAAAATTGAACTAATTCCATGCTTCCTATCAGCTCACTATGGAGTAAGGGTGGTCTTCAATAGCAACAAAAACAACAGAAAGCCCACATACACATGGAAGCTGAAAAATGATCTACTCAATGATAACTTGGTCAAGGAAGAAATAAGGAAAGAAATCAAAACCTTTTTAGAATTTAATGAAAATAAAGGCTCAACATATCCAAATTTATGGGACAAAATGAAAGAATTGCTAAGAGGAAAACTCATAGCTCTGAGTGCCTCCAAAAAGAAGCTGGAGAAAGCATACACTAGCAACTTAACGGCACACATGAAAGCTTTAGAACAGAAAGAAGCTAATACACCCAATAGGAGTAGAAGGCAGCAAATCATCAAACTCAGGGCTGAAATCAACCAAATAGAAACAAAAAGAACCATTCAAAGAATCAACAAACCAGGAGCTGGTTCTTTGAGAAAAACAACAAGATAGATAAACCTTTACCCAGACTAACCAGAGGGCACAGGGACAGTATCCAAATTAGCAAAATCAGAAATGAAAAGGGACAAATAACAATAGAAGATGAGGAAATTAAAAAAAATCATCAGATCCTACTACAAAAGCTTGTACTCAACATAACTGGAAAATTTGGAGGAAATGGAAAATTTCCTAGATAGATACTAACTACCAAAGTTTAATCAGGATCAGATAGACCATCTAAATGGTCCCATAAACTCTAAAGAAATAGAAGTGGTCATTAACAGTCTCCCAAACAAAAAAAGCACAGGACCAGATGGTTTTAGTGCAGAATTCTATCAGACCTTCAATGAAGACCTAATACCAATACTCTTAAAACTATTCCACAAAATAGAAACAAAAGGAACACTACCCAACTCGGTCTATGAAACCACAATTTTGTTGATACCCAAACCACACAACTATCAAAAAAGAAAGAGAACTTCAGACCAATTTCCCTTATGAATATCGAGGCAAAAATACTCAATAAAATTCTTGCCAACCAAATTCAAGAACCCATCAAAACAATCATTCACCATGATCAAGTAGACGTCATTCCAGGAATGCAGGGATGGTTCAATATATGGAAATCCATCAGTGTTATCCACGACACAATCAAACTCAAAGAAAAAAACCACATGTTCATTTCATTAGATGCTGAAAAAGCATTTGACAAAATTCAGCATCATTTCATATGAAAGGTCTTGGAAAGAAAAGGAATTCAAGGCCCATACCTAAACATAGTAAAAGTAATATACAAAAAACCAGTAGCCAACATCAAACTAAAGGGAGAGAAACTTGAAGCAATCCCACTAAAATCAGGGACTAGACAAGGCTGCACTCTCTCTCCATATTTATTCAATATAGTACTTGAAGTTCTAGCTAGAGGAATTAGACAACAGAGGAGGTCAAAGGATACAAATTGGAAAGGAAGAATTCAAATTATCACTATTTGCAGATGATATGATAGTATATTTAAGTGACCCAAAGAATTCCACCAGAGAACTCCTACAGCTGATAAACGACTTCAGCAAAGTGGCTGGATATAAAATTAACTCAAGCAAATCAGTAGCCTTCCTATACTCAAAGGATAAGGAGACTGAGAAAGAAATTAGGGAAATTACACCATTCACAATAGCCACAAACAATATAAAGTATCTTGTTGTGACTCTAACCAAACAAGTGAAAGATCTGTATGACAAGAACTTCAAGTCTCTGAAGAAAGAAATTGAAGAAGACCTCAGAAGGAAAGATCTTCCATGCTCATGGACTGGCAGGATTAATATAGTAAAAATGGCTATCCTGACAAAGCAATATACAGATTCAATACAATCCCCATCAAAATCCCAACTCCATTCTTCATAGAGTTAGAAAGAGCAATTCTCAAATTCATCTGGAATAACAAAAAACCCAGGATAGCTAAAACTTTTCTCAACAGTAAAAGAACTTCTGGGGGAATCAGTATCCCCGACCTCAAGCAGTACCACAGAGCAATAGTGTTTAAAAGTGCATGGTATGTGTACAGTGACAGGAAGGTAGAACAATGGAACAGAATCAAAGATCCAGAAATGAACCCACACAACTATGGTCACTTGATCTTTGACAAAGGAGCTACAACCATCCAGTGGAAAAAAGATAGCCTTTTTAACAGATGGTTCTGGGTCAACTGGAGGTCAGCATGCAGAAGAATTCAATTCAATCTATTCTTATTTCCTTGCACTAAGCTCAACTCCAAGTGGATCAAGCACTTCAACATAAAACCAGAAACACTGAAACTAATAGAAAAGAAACTGGGGAAAAACCATGAGCACATGGGCACAGGGGAAAATTTCCTGAACAAAACACCAATAGCTTATGCGCTAAGATCAAGAACTGACAAATGGGACCTCATAAAATTACAAAGTTTCTGTAAGGCAAAGGACACTGTCAAAAGGACAAATGGCAACCATCAAACTGGGAAATGATCTTTACCAACAGTGGGCCAATATCCAATAGATACAAAGAACTCAAGAAGGTAGACTCCAGAGAGCCAAATAACCCTATTAAAAATGGGGTACAGAGCTAAACAATGAATTTTCACCTGAGGAATATCAAATGGCTGAGAAGCACATAAAGAAATGTTCAACATCCTTAGTCATCAGGGAAATGGAAATCAAAACAACCCTGAGCTTTCCCCTCACACCAGTCAGAATGGCTAAGATCAAAACTCAGGAGACAGCAGGTGCTGGCGAGGATGTGGAGAAAGAGGAACACTCCTCCACTGCTGGTGGGATTGCAATCTGGTAAAACCACTCTGGAAGTCAGTTTAGTGATTCCTCAGACAACTTGGTGTAATAGTACCAGAGGACCCTGCTGTACCACTCCTGGGCATATACCCAGAGGATTCTCCAGCATGCAATAAGGACACATGCTCCACTATGTTCATAGCAGCCTCATAATAGCCAGAAGCTGGAAAGAACCCAGATGTCCCTCAATAGAGGAATGGATAAAGAAAATGTGGTATATTTACACTATGGAATACTACTCAGCTATTAAAAACAACGAATTCATGAAATTCTTAGGCAAGTGGGTGGAACTGGAGAATGTCATCCTGAATGAAGTGACCCATTCACAAAAGAACACACATGGTATGTACTCACTGATAAGTGGATATTAGTCCAGAAGCTTGGAACACCCAAGAAACAATTCACATATCAAATGATGCCCAAGAAGAAGGAAGGAGAGGCCCCTGGTCCTGGAAAGGCTCAAGTAGGACAGGGACAGGGAATTGGGAATGGGTTGATTGGGGAACAGGGGGAGGGAAGAGGGCGTATGGGATTTTTGGTGAGGTGCGAATGCAGTAAAGGGGAAATCATTTTAAATATAAATAAAAATATATCTACTAAAAAAAGATGCCAGTATAAGAAGCTTATTATTACTTTATAAACATAAGGTTCTTTAACTTATAAATAAGATTGAATAATAATAACAATAAGCTTGTCTCTATTTGAAGATATTTAACCTAAGAAAACAGTGCTGTTATTATCTTTCTTGCATTGTTTCCATTATTAAAAATTAATTTATACAGTATAAAGTTATAATAATGTATTATCAAAGTAAACAGCTCTTGGACTTTAGCTGAAGAAATGCAAGAAAAAACATATTGCTATTTAAAATGGTACAGTACTAACACACTTTAATGTGTATTATAACTGCCAGGTAGGCTAAAATGTATGCCTTCATTATTGCTTCAAAGACCTGCATTCTTTCATGCATTAACTCAAGGCAATGCCGTCTGGCATATGTGCAGGTATTTTGGTCATGCCAATGTCTTTTCTCAGTGATAAAGGTAGAGCTTCCTAAAGAATATGCTGAATTTTCTATAATTATACATTTTATACTTAGACTATTTTAAACAAAATAACACCTTTATACTAATTTTGGATTAGAATAATTAATAGAAACTGGCAATTTTATTGTGCTGCATTTCAACTGAAAGTTCTAAATAATAACTTATGAGATTAGAAAATTAACTGTAGAAATCACCATTTTTGAAGTATAAGGACTCTGTAAAGATGACAAACGAAACAAATCCTTAGTCTGGTGCTCTCCCTAGATCATTAACCCCTAAAGAAAAAAACTTGTCTTTTCAGTCTAATAGCTCCCAGTTATCACTACTATAACATATGTGGAATTTGTGCCAGAATATTGATGATTTCATTAAAGAAAACAGACATTTTAAAGTTTGGTTTATTTTTTTTTTATTTTATTTTTTTTAATTTACATTCCAAATCACTTCCCCTTTCCCGTTTCCTCCCTCCCCGAAAGTCCCATAAGACCCCTTCCCTCCCTCTTTTCTCCATTCAACCCCCTCTCATTACTCTGTCCTGGCGTTCCCCTACATCCAGTCTTTCCAGGACCAGGGGTCTCTCCTTCCATCTTTTTAGAAATCTATTGATATGCTGATTGTGTCTAGAGTATTCTGAGATTCTGGGCATATACCCAGAGACTTTACCTGCATGCAATAAGGACACATGCTCCACTATATTCATAGCAGCCTTATTTATAATAGCCAGAAGCTGGAAAGAACCCAGATGTCCCTCAACGGAGGAATGGATTCAGAAGATGTAGTATATTTACACAATGGAATACTACTCTGCAATTAAAAACAATGAATTTACGAAATTCCTAGGCAAATGGTCAGAACTTGAAAATATCATCCTTAGTGAGGTAACCCAATCACAAAAGTTTGGTTTATTAATTGAAAAATATAAACCTAGTACGACATGAATTTTAAAAAATTGTCTAATTTTTCTTTTTAATATTTTAGTAATTTTATTTATTTACATTCCACAAGTTGCTCCCCTTTCTGGTCCTTCCTCCCTGAGTTCATCATCCCATCCCTCAGCCCCACCCTGACCTCTGAGAAGGTGTTCCCCCACCTGCCCATCCACCTCCATCTCAATTCCACAGGCATCCCTCTGCCCTGGGGTATCTAGTTTTCACAGGATTAAACACTTCCTCTTTTACTGAAGCCAGACAAATCAGCCCTCTTCTACCCATGTATCCCCCCGGGGTTGTAGCATGGACCGGCCCATGTATGCTTCTTAAAGAGATCTCAGTTATAAAACATATCTGTCCATGAAAGGTAAAAATCAAGTAATAAATCCAACAAGTGAATACTTATTTGTATCCATATATGCTTAATATTTTATCTTTGTTTTATATAGAAAACAAGCACAACTAGTTGTCTACTCAATACCCATTAATTGTGTCTATTATAAATAAACTAAATTCTTGTAGATCCACAAATTCTTCAGACATTATAGTCATGTTTTCAGAATACCTGTCACTGATGATAATCACACAAGTAATGGCCCATTAAGCAGTGTGGATGAGCTGGTGGTGATTCTAAAATAGCTCAGATGTGTTCTGTGTTTTGGTTTCTGTAGAAAAGTAGCTGTGAGACCAAGACAGGAGCAATATGCTTTGTAGGCTAAAGGTTCTGTTTGCATTGAGAGATTAAGTTCCTGTTTGTCCTGTGTTAAATCCTTGCAATAATTAAAGAATACATTCCTGTTTGTCCTGTGTTAACTCCTTGCAAGTTAAGATTTCTATTTGCAGTTAAGTTCCTGTTTCTCAGATCTGATGTAAACTAGAAACCACTTTTGTCACCTACACTAAACTTGTGATCCCACAAACATGACATATATATTTACCCTTCTTTTTATCCTTTCATTAGACTTTTCTAACAACATATAGTAGCCAACTATCTTGATCCTAAGAACAACTTAGCTCTCCTACAAATAGGACCTCAAGAGGCCAGTAAGGTCTGCTCTCTAAAATCATGACTGAAGGTGTGACAGTTGTCTGGCCAGTCCTAGGTGTGTCACCAAATAGAGCTTACTTTAATTAGATAATCATGGATTTGTTCTTTTTTCTTAGCAATTCTCACGTTTAACAGTAGATAACTTTCTCTTGTTAATCAATGAATAACTAATAGACACATCAAAGAGAGAATTCATTATTACATGAGAAACTCTGAATTTTACAATGACTATATTTCCACCAAGGAAATATCCTTTACTAGACCGTGGTTCATCAGTAATTATTTTTAGTCTTCTAGATATTCTCATATGGGGGTCTAAGTCTCAAAAGGTTCATACTTGCCTCTAATTTGAAGGCATTTATTTGATGACCACATGTCTATATCCTAGGTTACTATCTCTTCTTAGTAGACTCTAATTCCTCTCCCTCCTGTTCTTCTCTTTGTTGCTCCTAACCTCTTCTCTCTTCTTACTTTTAGAGTCCTTGCCAGATTGGGCCTAAGCATTGTATATGGTGTATAAACAATGATGGTTTATTATTTTGTTACCATTCTCTGGTGTCCATTGTTCTTTCCCAATTGTGAAATGCATGAGCACATGATCCCTCTTCCCTCTTAAGAAATATTTTGAAGATTGCAAAAGCTGTTGATTTTAAAAGACTTGTTGTCAGGAAACAGAATGAAACAAAAAGACATACAGAATGGAAACAAAGTGGCCCATTGTTAGCAATTTCATATATAGACGGATGTCTATTATTCAGAAGAAAGGAAAGGATCCCCATTATTTCGGCATTTCAATATAGTACCTTAAATGCAGAATTCTATTGCTAAATCTAGAAAAAGAATTGCTTCTCTTTTAAACTCAGTTTAATTTGTTTTTACAAGTTATCATAATACACTGACTTAATTAAAATCACCTTAGCTCGAGCAACTTGTCCCGATGAGAAAAAAAATATTATGGAAAGAAAAAAACATGCATAAATTTATGTTGGATGTGACTCTTTTCTTTCTCCTAATTCACAGCACTGAAGTTAAAACTGAAACAAGACATTTTTGTTTCTCACTCTGCCCTAACAAGTGTTCTACACTATTTGCAGTACATTGTTATCCAATTTGGAAGGTGTACAGGAGGCATACATAATCATAAGTCTGCACGTAATCACATGCAGATGAGCCCTGGATCTTACACATCATCAGTGTGCATCTCCCTGTGAGATGCTTATTATCATGCATAGCTTTTTGCTGTTGGCAGAACTGAAGATGTCCTTTGGGGGTTAAACCTCAAAGTAACTTGACATCCTCATTAACTTTACAGCAACAGTGGTAGTGAGCACACTTGTACTGAAGAGTTGGTTCAAATGCTTAGCATTCCTTCTCTTTCCAGCTAGTAAAATCTTGTTACTCTTTACTAGTAAAAAGAGGATGAAAATAAACGGAAAGTATTGTCGTTCCTAATATATTTCATGTATATGTTAACATAGATGTTATTTTTGTAGGTCAAAGCCTGATATTCTCTTTAAAAATATCATTCATAGTTTTCTTATCCATTTTGTTTTGCCATCTTAAATAATCTGAAGCCTGAAAGGTAGTTTAGGAATTTCCAGATCTGTGCTTATTTTAAAGGTAAAGTTGTAAAGATTAAAGAACAAAGGAAATGCTAAAATTGACATAGAATTAAAACAATAGTTCTTTTTTCCTAAGTAAGTTTTGTTAATACGTGTAAAGGGACAGAAAAATGTTTTTTATAAATCTGATTATAATGTATGTTAATAGAAAAGGTTATCCAAACTTTATTTTTTCTAAACTATTTTCTATTCATTGCATTAACTTTCTGGTGTGTACTAATACATTTGAACATGAAATTTATTTCGAAAGGATTTTTGAGCTTAAAAAATATGACTGATTTTCAGACTCCTTCACCTGCTACTACATCCAACTACTCAGTCGAAGAAGAAAAATTTGTCATGAACTCTTACAGTTTAAAATTTGCTTGTTCACTTGATGACTATTGGAACCCTTCTAACTTTACATTTTATAATATCTAGTTCCTTAATATATACATCACTGTGGTATACCTATATGTATAGTATATACTGAACATGGATTTTCAATGCCAGATCATAGTGAATATCTTTTGTTTCATTCTAATTTATAAGATGGAAATCCAATGAAGATGATTAGATGCTGAATACTGCACTCAGAACATCACTTATATTAACTCAAGTAGTTTTACTAATGACTTACATTCTTGATTTCTTTTGTTTGATTATTTTGTATTGGACAGTCTTATTACATAGCCAGTGATAACACTAACCTACTTCTGCCTAAAACTCCCAAGAGTTGGGGTGACAAACTGTGTTATCAATCTAGTTAGAAAATCCTTTGTAAGATAAATCATCTCCACTTATCACATAGTTTAGAAATGTAGTCACTGGTTAAGGCATATATACTAGAAAGTTATCTGTGTGCAATCTTCATCAATAACTGCATTAGGTTTCTAAAACATCAACATATTTACAGTACAATTTTACAGTAATATTATATTTTAGAGAGCACGGTCACCATCACCATTAGCCAGAAGGGGCTCATGAAGCTCAACCGTTCAGTAAGAGACTAGGACTGTCAATAGATGATATATAGAGTGTTTGTTTTCTATTGTTTATTTATAATTTTGAAGCAATATACTCATTTCCCCTCCCAAACTCTTTCCAGATCCTTCTCTACCCACTGAACTTCATTTTCACTCTTTTGTATTTCTCTTCCTCAAAAAGTATCTTGACACTTGTATTGTAGACTGATTAGCTGTTGTTAAGTGGGGTGGGCTGCCATAGGATGCTTGCTCAGTAGGACTCTGATTTTCTGCCTGGAATTGGACTTTAGGTGCTAATCTCACACAAAGTGCAGTTTCTTCAAAAACCAAGTTGGTTGGGCTTTACAAAGGCACCTATGTACTCTCAGGTATTTTCCTTCAGTTTAACAAGTCTCCTTTTCCCATCTGGTTGTCATCTTTGGTGATTCTGTTCTACATATTCCCCTGCTTCTAAGTGAAGTCACCAGTGGATAAACTGAAATGCTTTCCTGTGGTGTGGGTACAATGCCTAGGACAGAATAAAAAAAGGTTGAAAAGTCTTCTTGGCTACATTTCGTTCCTTGAACTTTATTTTTCTTTTCCTTTGCAGCAATCCAGGTTTTCATTTCTCTTTCATGGTGACCTTTGTATATCTCTGCCATATATTCATATTTTCCACATGGTATGGTGTCCCCATCTCTGAGCACTTAGACAACTTGAATAACTTGGCTGAAGCATCTAGAAGTTTCAGATGTTCTTCAGATCACCTGCAGTGAGTCTCATCACAAGGCATGGAATTTTGTTCTGTTTTGTTCCTCTGCCACTCAGCTGCTATCAGATACCTGCTTGCACTGGTCTTACCTCTTTATTGAGTTTTATATGACATAATCCATTTGAAATCATTTGGAATGTAAATGAAGAATATAGAAAGTAAAATATAAAGAAATGTGTAATTTATGATGTCTAAGAAAGTTTTTGATTTTTCTATAACATTTGGCTTTCCAAACTTGTATGTTTATTTAAATGCTAATTTTTAAATTCACCTTACAGTCTAGATCACAGCCCCTGCCTCTTCTCTTGCTAGTCCCACCCTTACAAATGCACTTGCCCATTATCCTGTCTTCTTCTCTGAGAAAGGGAACCCCTCTTGGGTACCACTCACCATGGGGCATCTAGTCCCAGCAGTACTAGGCACATCCTCTCCCAGGGAGTCCAAGTAGGGGGAAGGGGATCCAATGGATCCAATTGCAGAGAACAAAGACAAAGACAGCTCCAGTCTCCACTTGTTAGGGGATCCACATGAAGACCAAGCTGCACATTTGCTACAAATGTATAGGGTGTCTAGGTCCAGCTCCTGCATATTCTCTGGTTGGAAAGCTTTGTGGGCCCATATCATCCCAGGTTAGTTAACTGTGTGTCTTCTTGTGGTGCTTTGAGTAGGCTAAATAATCTCTAAACATCTAGAGATCTGTGTACTTCTAGAATGAACTCTAAAAGGAATCTTAAAACTTTATTGATTCAGTACCTAAGGATTTTCACAACTTCTTCATCCAACTCTCTAGAATCTTCAAAGAAGAAAGTGTAAAAATAAAACATGTTGTGCAATCTGGTTGATTTAGTTATAATTTTTTTTAAATTTTCCTTGGAGAAGAAAAGGTGTCATTCCCTTTCTGACACAGGCCAAATGGGTTTATTACATTTCCTTCCTTCCTTCCTTCCTTCCTTCCTTCCTTCTCTTCTCTTCTTTTCATCCTTCATTCTCTCCCTCCTTCCTTGCTTCTTCTCTTCTTTTCTTTGTTAAATTATATTTGAGGTAAAGGTTTCAGTTATTTTCCAACATTTGTTTCTGTGATGAACATAATTCTGTGCTTGTCAGAAGATATTTTAAGCTCACAGTAATCATCCAATTGCTTCATCAATCTAATGCTGGCAGTAGTTACTTTTATGGTAATTTTATTCAGTATTTCACAGTCCAGAGACACTAAAAATGTTGTTTTTAACCAATAAAATTAGAATAGTCAATGGGAAAAGGTTAAAATCTATGGAGTTTTAAAGTAGATGTTGACTGCAGTATTCAATTTATTTATTCAGTAAGAGAATAATTCACAGCTAAATTGAAAAATTATATGTTTTAATCAGATCCTGAACTGGGATTTAGGCTGTGGCAGAAGGTATTAAATGGCTGACAATCCTATTTCTCCTTCCTGAGATCCATTTACAAAAGTAGCTTTAAAGTTGCAAGCATTAACTTTTCTTGTAACTTTGCAATCATGGCACAATTCACTTTAAGGAAACCAGGCAAAGGAAGAGTTAAAGTACAGTATAAAATGAAGCTATCAACTTAGTCATAAGGTTAGGATGAGACTTGAACCCTGGTTTACTCACCTATCTGTCTCAAGCCCTACCTGGCAATAGTGAAGAAACTGTCAGGAGAATGAGGCCCTGGATGAACAGGACTCACCCTGGTGCTGATAATGGCAATGACCTGCTGCAATAGTAGTCAGAAGGAAAGGTCATCACTATCAGAGAAGGAAGGTAGAGAATAAATTGAGACTTTTTTCTTCCTGTTAGTGTGCCATGTCCAAATTTGATACGATAGATTTTTCTCCATTGTATTATATATTATTTTGTCATATTTGATTGTTATCTCTTAGATGCCTATTCTTTTCTAATGAGAAACAGAAAGGAGTGGATGCAGTTAGCCGAGGATGTGGGGAAGAACAGGGAGAAGTAGAGGGAAGAGAAACAATAATTAGTATATATTCTGTGAATAAAGAACCTATATTAAAAGAAGATTAAAATAAAACAACAAAAATATTTCTTCAATAAATATTAAAATTACAGTTTAAATAAATCCTCTGTGTCTTTATTATTTTTTAATTACTATCTGTGTGCCTGTGTGGATTTGTACACTTGAGTGCAGTGCCCACTGAGTCTAGACAAAAGTCAAATTCTTGGTGCTATACTTACAGGTTAAATGAGCCTTTTCAGTGGATGTTAGTAACTGAACGTAGGTTATCTTTATAATCAGTAGGGGTTCTTAACCAGCGAGCCATTTCTATAACCTAGTACTTTTATTTTTAACTCAAATTGTGTTGATAATTGCATTCTCAGATTTAACTTAAGGGATTCTTCAACTATAGACATAGTGAGACTCCAAGGATCAGATCTTATTACCTTTATCCACTTGTTAGCTATAAAAACATTTGGTCATTTTCTTTTAAATTTGTTATAAGAATTTAAACAGGTTTAATTAAATGCAGTTAATGGTTTAATTGGTTGTATACAATGAAGTGTTAGAAATATCATATGTTGTGTCTAATTAATTGAACTAAACCTACCTGGGCTCTCCTATGTGTGCTTTACTCAAAATAGTCAACTACCATGGTACTTTTTAGGGTCACATGCTCTTAGTTCTTTTGAACCCAAAAGCTTTGTCTCCTTGAAAAGAGATAGTAATTAATATAAATGACACATAACAGCATATGTGACAGAACATTATAAAGATATAAGCATTGAAACAAATAGTCTCAGACAGATATCTATGTTCCTTACAATTAAAAGGCAAAAGAAAGAGCTACTAAAAAAGTAATAACAGCAGAGAACATTTTCCACTTGATAGTGTGAATTGAAGAACAATGAAATAGAATCATGATTTAATGGTGAAAGATTGGGTATTAGGTATAATTATCTTTAGGTATAAAGCTGTATTGTGGCCAAAAGTTTAGCTCTTACAATTCTAGTCAACACTGATTTTGAGCTTTACCTTCACTAATCAAGCAGGTAATGTTAATAGATCCTTCCACATTCATTAAAAGTAAAATATACCCTTTTGCAAATGGAATGGTATGACATGAAAATCTTAAGCAACTCACTAAAAAAGTGTTAGTTATTAATGAATTTATGTAAAATATATCTTAAGTGTCTATTGCTATAATAAAACATCATGATAAATATCAGTATAAGAAGGTAAGGGATTGTTTTGCTTACACATTTCAATCACAGTCCATTAGAGGAAGTCAGGGCAGAAACTCAAGCCGGGAATCTGGAGGCAGGACCCATTGAATGTAAACACAGACACATGCTGGTTATTGGCTTTTTCCCTCTGGTTTGCTTTCCTGTATAATCCAGGAACATGTGTACAGGAGTGGCCTTGCCCATAGTGACCTGGGATATTTCTAATCAATTATGAACAAGAAAAGGCACAACAGGCCTACCTAGAGACTGATTCGAAGGAAACATATTCTCAGTCTTTCTTCCCATATGACTCTAGTTTATATCAAGTTGATACAAAAGCTAACCAGAACAATGTGAATTTGAAAAACAATTATATTTCTGCAGACTGAGAACTGCAGACTGACTATGAATGATATAAGAAATGCAACTGAAGCAATTTTGTTTGCAATATCATAAAAATGATAGTTTGCTTAGAAACAAATATAGCAATGGCTTGTGAGGCTGATACCATGGAACCCAGGGAACACAGAAAGACGTGAACTAAGATCTGCTTTAAATAACATTCCATGTTTGTAGTTTGAATATTCAGTACTTTTAAAATAAAAATTGTTCATAAATATATCTATATAGAGTATATATTATTATAATGATTGTCAAAATCATTAGGCTGATATAGCAAATTTAATCCACTCCTCATGAAGTTGATATTGAATTGCAAGAGTCTTCAAACTCCCAAAATTTTGCAAAGAAACAAGTTTAAGCACTCCCACATATTTGTACAAAGACTTAATCCAAAGACAATGTTAATTAAGACATTGAGGTACTGGTGTAAGAACTGTGGTAGAGATTCATAAAACAGAACTCATAGACCCAAAATGAGCTAGTATGTTAGGAATTGATTATATTTTTTGTTATTATTTGAGAATTTCATACACACACATATATAATGACCTTGTCCTGTATTATAGATAATGTTTTCTACAGATGTTCTCTTTTGTACCTCTTACAATCTTTCCATCCTCTCTTCCCAATGACTCTAGAGCCTTAGGAGAAAGTGATATGATATAAATATCCCACTTAGAGCTGAGTTCTAGCATCCCCTTATTCTATGTATACTGGCAAGTTGTTTATCTTAACATTAATATCCATGTCCTATAAAAAAAACAACCTACTCTTTTGATGAGAGCTGATAGATGCATTAATCTACCAGAGTCAAGATAAAAAATTTGAAAACTGGTTAGTAATATGTTTATTTCAAAGAGTTAGATTATCCTTATCTTAAACAATTAGGAATATGAGTTAAAATGTAGTCTTGTGACTGGACTTAAATATAATTAGTATTTGGTTATTCCCATAAAAATCTATGCCTTTGATGCATCAGTAGGCATGTCTTTTTATGTAATGGATTATTGTAAACCACAGAGTTCACAGATGAATAAGATTTTTGGTTACCTCTTTTTCTGTATCATACATAGAACCTTACAGCATTGTGAGATCCAGTCATGGTGATTGAAAATCATGAGTCAGTACCAACTTCATTTCTCCATGTTTTACAATTCTTGTACATGTTTTTAGCAATAGGTTTTACCATAAATTCCTAGAGGATAATAAAGAACAATGATCATAGTCTATAATGTTTAATGGGCATCAGTAGGATCCAACTGACCAAAAAATAAAATAGAGATGATGCATACCTGTCATTGGCTTTTATATTTGATAGGCTGTGGTATCTGGGAGAGTCATTGTGCCCCCATTAAAGGAAAAATTCCTCCAAAATACTGTTTATATGTACACATATACATGTTAGTGAGCTTCTACAGCAGAAGTTTGATAGGCCATATTCAAAGGTTTTTAGTTGTATATACACCTGCTCATAGATCCTCATCTACAAGGATCTGCCTTATTCCATCCCACTTAATTGCCCTACCTGTACCATATTCTTTCCCTTGAAGACCACTCCCTATGAGCTTACTAGTTTTCTAACTTTGATGGGTACTCCAATTTGAACATACATATCTAAAATTTCCAATCCAGTAGACACATAGGAAAGAGAGAATGTGCATACATGAGTGTGATAGTAGTATATGCAATCTCATTAAGAAATATTTTTGTCAAGTATTAAGTCTCTTTGAATGCAGAATTGGAGTCAGATAGGACTTCACTCTAAGCTTTCAAATACAGTAACTTTGACATCTCCGGCACCTTAACTGTTAGCATACTTTAAAATCTAGCTTTGATATCAGCACATTTTTCAATTAAATATAAAGGTAAGGGAAAAAAGTGTCTTGTGATTGAAGAATAAATGAGAAACATGTAGAATCAACATGTAGTAGAATATTGCCTGACAGAAAATCAAAGCACCAACAAATTAACAAAAATACCTACTTCAAAACCAGTGGAGTATCAAAAATTCTTATAATATAGATAGGCTTGAAAATGGTAATTTATGATAAAGAAGCAAACAAAAAATTGCACAGTATATGATTATATTTGTATTAGGTATTGAGAATAGATAACCATTGGTGTAAATATAGCTGCATAGCATCTGAAAATTGGTGTAGAAGCTGTTAATTAATACCTGGTATGTTTTGGGGTTGTCTTAAATATTTTGAATTGAGTTCATAATTGACATTGCATAACTCTGTGAACATACATAAAATAATTTTAAACATTAAATGGTAATCCAAGTATTACATTCCAATAAACCTGTTTTAATTTAAAAGTAAAATGTAGTTATATCCTTCTGACTTTCTGCTCTATTGTTTGCAAAGAAAAGAGAACTTTGGAGTGTGCTAAAGTCTATTGCATACAGGGTATGTGCTCTAAGCTTTCCAACACCTGAACTGTTTCAACTTGATTACCTAGTAGTGACCTCACCTTTGTTCATTTTTTAATTGAAACTTTCATTCCCTGTCCCTGTCCTCAGAATCAACACACAGCTTCTTTTCTATGAATTTGGAGGGGGTGGTGAATAAATTTGACTCTATGTAAAAAGAAACTGTTGTGAAAGTTGTAAACTCTGCACCTGCATGTATATATGTTTAGCAGTAAAGCCTGGCTGAAGATCAATTTTATATATAGATATAGATATAGATAAAATATCTATATCATATATCTATAGATAGATAGATAGATAGATAGATAGATAGATAGATAGATAGATAGATAGATAGATAGATAGATATGAAGCCACTTAATTTGAAAAAAAGTTATTGTGGGACATAAAATTTAACCCCCATACAAAATGGTAAATGGTCTCTAAGGATAGCCAGAGTGTTTTTAATTCATATTCCAAATTTTCTAGTGGCACAAAAAATTAATCAGCAAATAATTTTACACTTAAAAAATTAGAACAGGATGGTGTTTATTCCTTCCTTAGCATACACATAGAGTTTGCATTTACAAAGTAGTTGGCAGACCTAGCCTGCTCAATATGGAGAGCAGTGTGATAACTAAACCAACTTTCTTTGGGACTACTTGTTTCAGTTTTTCCATCCTCTTCTCATTTAATCTTTTTTTTTTGATCAATGTTTCCCTCTAATTCATTAATTTATTTATTCACTTTGCATCTTGATGGCTGCCCCTTCCTCCTGTCCCCCCCAATCTCTCACCTACCCTCTCCTCTTCTGCAATGAGAGGGCAGAGGCCCCCCACTTGGTTCCCATCCCTCCCCTGGCACATCTAATTTCTACATGGAGAGGCACATCCTCTCTCACTCAGGCCAGACAAGGCAACCTACTTAGGGCTACAGCGTCCAGAGGCAAGTAACAGATTTAGGGACAACCTCAGCTCTAGTTGTTGGGGGACCCACAAAAAGATAAAGCTGCACATCTACTGCATATGTGCAGGGGCCTAGGTCCAGAAGTGTATGACCTAGTGGTGGTTCATGTTGGTCTTCTTGTGGGGTTCCTATCCTCACTATGTCCCTTAATCCTTCAACACTTCCATAAGTCTCCCTGAGCTCCATATAGTGTTTCAGTCATCAGATTGGTGGAGCCTCTGAGAGGATAGTTTTAGTAGGCTCCTGCCTATAAGCGTAACAGAGTAGTGTTTCAGATTGATGCTTGCCTGCGGGATGGGTCTCAAGTTGGTCCTATTATTCGTTGGCCATTCCATAAGTCTCTGCTCCATTTTTGTCTCACATTTCTTTTAGATAAGAAAATTTCAGGGTTGAACATTTTGTGAATGTGTTGTCCTTATCCCTCCACTGAGGGTCCTTCCTGAGTACAGGAAATGGCCACTTCAGATTCTATAGTTCCACTGTGAGGAATCTCAGGTAAAATAACCCCTACAGACTGCTGGGAGCCTCTCCCATCTCATTTCTATAGCAAGTCCTAGAGATGCCCACAGCCAGCCTACAATTTCCATTTATTCTCTACACCTTGTCTCTTGTCTCTTCCCATACCTGATCCTGAACCACTACTCTCCCTTCCCTACATAAATCCCATTTCCTACAGAGTTCCCTTTCTCCATATGCCTTCTGGGACCATACAATTTCTCCTTCTAAGTGAGATTCAAGTGTCATCCCTTGGTCCTTCCTTCTTTAGCTTTTTGGTATATTGTAGTGTGTGAATACTGTATTTTATGGCTAATATACACTTATAAGTGAATACATACCATGCATGTCCAGAGGGGTCCGGGTTACTTCATTAAATATGCTATTTTCTAGTTTCATCCATCTGAAAATTCATGATGTGCTTGTTTTTACTAGCTACGTAGTATCGCATTGTGTAAATGAAACACATTTTCTGTATCCACTTTTCTTTTGAGGGGCATCCAGGTTGTTTCCAGTTTCTAGCTGTGCCTAATAAGGCTGCTATGAACATAATGGAGCACAGATTTTTGTGGTATGGAGGAGTATCTCTTGTGTCGAGGAGCATTAAATCTGGGTCTTAAGGTAGAACTATTTCCAATTTTCTGAGAAATGCAAGATTGATTTCCAGAGTGGTTGTACACATATGCACCCCTACCATCAATAGAGGGGTTTTCCCTTTTCTCAGTATCCTCAACCATCATGTGCTGATCCTTGAGGGTTTTGTTATTTTATCTTATTTTATTTATCTTATTTTATTTTATTTTATCTTAGCTATTATGATTGGAGTAAGGTGGAATTTCATGGTCATTTTGATTTGCATTTACCAGATGACTAAGGATGTTGAACATTTCATTAAACTTCTCTGACATTAGATATTCCTCTGTTGAGAATTCTCTGCTCTCTACCCCATTTTTAAATTGGGTTATTTGGGTGGCTGGTATCTAATTTTTTAAAATTATTTTTGGATTATAGCCCTCCTTTAAGAAGTAGGGATAGAGAAGATATTTCCCCAATTTCTAGACTATCCCCCACCTTCTCTTCTGTTAGTTTTAGGGTATCAGCTTTCATGGTAAGATCTTTGATCCAGTTGTATTTGAGTTTTGTGCATGGTGATACACATGGATTTATTTGCATTCTTCTACATGCAGGCCTCCAGATAGACCAACACCATTTGTTGAAAACACTTTCTTTTTTTCATTGTGTAGTTTTAGATTCTTTGCAAAACTCAAGTGTCCATAAGTGCATGGGATTATTTGGGGGGATTTGATTTGATTCTTTCAATCAACCTTTCAGTTTCTATATAAATGCATGCACTTTTAATTAACATTTCTCTGTGGTACTGCTTGAAATCAGGGAACATGATACCTACCGAAAGTTCTTAAATTGTACAGGATTGTTTTAGCTCTCATAGGTTTTTTTATGTTTCCCTATGAAGTTGAAAATTGTTATTTCAAGTTCTGTAAAGAATTGGATTGGAATTTTGATGGGAACTTCATTGAGTCTGTAAATCACTTTTGCTAAGATGGTCATTTTTACTATGTTATTCTTACTAATTCATAAACACAGATAATTTCTGATATCTTCTTTAATTTATATAATCAAAGACCTGAAATTCTTGGCATCTAGGACTTTCATTTGCTTAGTTAGTGTTACACCAAGATATTTTATGTTATTTACAGCTATTGTGAAGGATGTGGTTCTCTATTTTCTTTCTTAGTCCATTTATCATTTGTATAAAGGAGGGCTGCTGGGGATTTTTTAGTAAATTTTGTATCCGGCAACTTTGCTGAGGGTATTTACCAGCTGTAGGAGTGCTCTGTTAGAGGATTTGGGGTCACTTATGTGTAATATATATCATCTGTGAATACAAATACTTTGATATTTCCTTTCCAATCTGTGTCCCGTTGACTTTCTTTAGTTGTCTTATTGTTCTTACTTGAATTTGAAGTACAAAGTTGAAGAGATACAGAGAGAGCAAACAGTCTTGACTTGTTCCTGATTTTAGTGGAATGTATTTAAATTTCTTTCCATTTAATTTGATGTTGGATATTGGCTTGCTGGATATTGTCCGTATTGTATTTATATATGTGCCTTGTATCTCTGATCTCTCAAAGACTTTTAATATGAAGATATACTGGATTGTGTCTAAGATTTTTCAGTTTCTAAGGAGATGATAATGTCACTATTTGTATTTTGAATGTGTTTATATAGTAGATTACATAAATGGATTTTCATATTTTGAACTACCTTGCAACCCTGGAATGAAACTTACTTGATCATGTTGGATTTTTTTGAAATGTTCTTGGATTTGGTTTGCAAATATTTATTATTTTTGCATCAATGTTCATAAAGGAGATTGATCTGGAATTGTTTCTTTGTTAAGTGTTTGTGGTTTAGGTATCAGGATGACTATGGCCTCAAAGTATGAGTTTAGGAATATTCCTTCTGATTCTGCTTCTGTTTTGTGGAATAATTTGGGAAGTATTGGTACTAGCTCTTCTTTGAAGTTTGGTAGAATTCTGTGCCAAAACCATCTGTCCCTGGGCTTTTTTGGAAGGGAGAGGGGAGCGAGACTTTTAAAGACTTTCTATTTCTTTCAGGGTTGTAAGAATATTTATTTTTTTTTCTTGATCTTGATTTAACTTTGGTAAATGAGTTTTATCTAGAAAACCATCCATTTCATTCAGATTTTCCAGTTTTATGTAGTATAGGCTTTTCAAGTAAGACCTAAATATTTCATAAATTTCCTCAGTGTCTGATGATGTATCTTCCTTTTTATTTCTAATTTTCATAATTTGGATATTTTATCTCTGACTTTATTTGCTTTTGCTAAGGGTTCCTCTATATTGTTATTTTTCTTTTTTATTAGATATTTGCTTTATTTACATTTCATATGGTACCCCCTTTCCACACTACCTCCTCTGAAAACCACCTATCTCATCCACCATCACCCTGCTCACCCACCTCCCCAATTTTCTGACTTGCACTCCCCTATTCTGGGGAATGGAGCCTTCACAGGACCAATGGCCTCTCCTCTTAATGATGTCTGAAATGGTCATCTTCTGCTACATATGTAGCTGGAGCCATGAGTCCCTCCATGTGTACTCTTTGGTTGGTGGTTTAGTCCCTGGGAGCTCTAGGGTACTGGTTGGTACATATTATTGCTCCTCCTGCAGGGCTGCAAAACTCTTTAGCTCCTTGGGTCCTTTCTCTAGCTGCTCTGTTGGCGAACCTATGCTCATTCTACTGGTTGGCTGTGAGCCATTCGTATTTTGATCCACTTTTCAATAAGAATCAAAATATCTACACTTTCGTCTTCCTTCTTCTTGAGCTTCATATAGTCTGTGAGTTGTATCTTGGTATTCCGAACTTTTGGGCTAATATCCACTTATAAACGGGTGCATACCGTGTGTGTTCTTTTGTGATTGGGTTACCTCACTCAGGATGATAGTTTCTACCTCCATCCATTTACCTAAGTATTTCATGAATTCATTGTTTTTAATAGCTGAGTAGTATTCCATTATGTAAATGTACCACATTTTCTGTATCTATTCCTCTGTTGAGGGACACCTGGGTTCTTTCTAGCTTCTGGATATTATAAATAAGACTGCGATTAACATAGTAGAGCATGTGTCCTTATCACATGTTGGAGCATCTTCTGGGTGTATGCCCATGAGTGTTATAGCTGGGTCCTCAGGTAGTTCTATGTCCAGTTTTCTGAGGAACCACAAAACTGATTTCCTGAATGGTTTTACCAGTTTGCAATCTCAGCAGCAATGGAGGAGTGTTCCTCTTTCTCCACATCCTAATACTTGCTTTCCCCTATGTTTTTGATCTTGGCCATTCTAACTGGTGTGAGGTGGAATCTCAGGGTTGTTTTGATTGGCATTTCCCTGATGAATAAGGATGTTGAACTAGGTTCTGTTGGTGGGTCATATTGCCCTGGCTTTTGTTGATTGTGTTTTTGTGCTGGCCTTTAGCCATCTGGTTGTCTAGTGTTAGCTGGCCTGGGAGACTCAGATAGTAACAGGTACTGCAGGTAGAGCCAGTAATCACTAATAACAGAAGGAGTCTGGTTGTGCTGGGTGGCATCAGACGTCCAGGTAGGCAGGTAGGCAGGCAAGCTTGTGGCCAGGGAAGCAGAGTGCAGATCCGGGATTGAAGGTCAAGTCTATTTTCTTTATTACTCCTTTACTTCCTATTTACACTGTTCTGTCTGGAGGCCTCTCTGCTCCTGAAATGTTCCTCAGGACTTCCAATTTTCTGATGCAACTGTAGCTTACTCTCAGAGTGTCTTGCATGGAGCTTGTCTCATTTCCTTTATGCTACTTTTTTCAGGAACCTGGTGGCATGAATGCTGCAGGTTTCCACAGTACCATAATTCCCCAAAAGTACACCTTCTGTCTGCTGTTGTTCATTTTGCCTACTGTGAACTTTTAATAACAAATTCCACATTAACTTCATGATATAGGCCAGAAAAGGAAAGCTAGGGCATTGCAATTTTCATACTCACATATCTGATATAAGCCATGGATTTGGAAATCAGCCACTTCACATAGCTAAACTCATAAACATTTATCTTACTTAGATTATTTTGCTGGAAAGAAACATCAAGACCAAAGCAACTCTTATAAAGGAAAACATTTAAATGAGGCTGGCTTACCATTTCAGAAGTTCAGTTCATAGTCATGGCAATGTACAGGCAAACATGGTTCTTGGCAAGGAGTCAAGAGTACTACATATTGATTGAAATTCTGCCAAGAAAGACTGTCACATTGGGCAAAGATTTTTCTTAGGAGACCTCAAAACACATCCCACTAATGATACAATTCCTCCAACAAGGCCATACCTTTCCCAGTAAGGCTATACCTCCTAATAGTACCACTTGCTGAAGGCCAAGCATTCAAACACATGAGTCCAAGGGGATTATGCCTAATCAAAACACCAAATTCCACTCCCTGGCATTTGTAGACTTGTAGCCATATATAATGCAAAATACATTTAGTCCAATTTCAAAAGTCCCTACAGTCTTTCATAGTCTCAACAACTTTTAAAAGTTTCAAGTCTCTTCTGAGATTCATGCAATCTCTTCACTCTAGTCCTCTTTAAAATCACAATAAAAAATCAGATAATATACTTCCAACAAAATATGCTAAAACATGATGCTTATTACCATGTTAGTAGCTTTCCTTGTGAGCTCTAGCATCTGTATCATGAACTCTCCAAGGCAACGTCAGTGTTACAGCTACTTGTCTTCTGAGCTCCTAAGAATGGCTTGGTATCTCCTCCAGCTCTGCCCTCTGTAACACTCTAAGCTTTGGTTAATTCCATTCCACAATTGCTGCTTATCTTGATGATCATCCCACAGTATTGGCATCTCCAATCAGTTGTCACAGTAACCCTTTCTCTTCTTGATTCTAAAGCCAGAAGAACATGACTGAATCTGATAAGTTTGTTGCTTGCTGGGGCTATCCCTTGGCCCTCTCATTCTATTACATCTTCACTAGTTTTTTGCAGTTGTTTTGCTCTCATTGACTTCCTTTACTGTCTAGGATTGGTTGTCTTGAAACTTTTTCTGTAGACTGACTTTGAACTCAGAGATCTGCATGCTTTTGTCTCCTGAGTGATGAGATTAAAGGAATGTGCCATCACACTTGGCCCAAGCTTTTCTTTAATTCCACTTGGCCATCATGCCTCAAGATCCAGATAAAAAACTTTTGTCTTCCAGCTCCAGATCCAGATCATAGATATGAACTCAACTGTAGTCCATTCCAGATAGAGTGAAGTTGACAACTGAGAACAACAATCAAAATCCATCCCTTGTCTATTTGACACACAACCATGTTTCCTTATGATCAAATGTAAACAATAACTAGGTCATAATAATACCTAATATAATATAATACCTAATATAATATAATAACTATCCCTTGTCCAACTGTAAATGCATATGGAATAATCTCAGCTGGGTAGGATCTTTTCCCAAGGTCACCACTCCTTTAATTCCAATTAATATTCTTGAACATAGGATTTAGCTCCATTCTACTTTCTGGTGCCCCTTTGATCCTTGAGACATACATTTTGTAACTTTCCTTTCTCAATTTTCTACATCTAATCAAAAGACTCGTCATAAGAATAAACAATAGAACAGAGTCTGTGCTAGGCTGTTTTAAATTTTCCTGTCAATACCATTCATCCAAATTTCATTACTTTAGTCTCAAGCTAACTATCCAGATAGGGGCAAAAAGTATCTACATTCCTCACCTATATATCACAAAAACAGACTCTAGGACACATACTAAAATTCTTCTTCTCTGAAAGCTCTTGAACCAGACCTCCAGAGTTCAAATCACCCTTAGCAGCACTGTCTTCCATGCTTCTACTAGTATAGCCCAGGAAGTACCACTTAAAGCATTTTACTAGCTTCCAAAGTCCCAATAATCTACATTCATTCAAAGCAAAGCGTATTTAGGACTATCCTAGAAATACACCAGTCCCTGGTACCAACTTCTGTCCAAATTAAGATTTCATTGCATTAAGACATATGGCTGTATGCAGGCAGACATGGTGCTAGAGTAGGAGCCAAGAATTCTATATCATTATTCAAAGGCAGCCAAGAGGATACTGTCATACTGGGTACAGACTGAGCTTACAAGACCTCAAAACTGACCAGCTACCATAAAGATACACTTCCTCTAACAGACCACACATGCTTCAACAAGGCCATACCTCCCAATGGTGCCACTCCCTAAGGGACAAGCAACCAAAAACATGAGTCTATGGGAAACATACCTATTCAACATTCCCTTTATTCCTTCTACCAGACTGTAGTATACTTCTGATGGGAAGACCTCAGTAGGTACTTGTAGTGCTGTTGAATGGCTTTGATGATGTCATGTGCCACAAATTTGCCTCTTCTCTATTGTTGACTATATGATCTCCTAAGCCTTGCTGTTGCTTAGGTACACAGATATGTAAATAATAGTCTTTTTTCCATTTTAGGGTTTTGTGAAGCTTATAACAAAGTCAATTTAGAAACTCAGTTAATTCATTTGAAATGTAGTCAAAAGAGTTGTTTAGTTAATTAAAATGATCTAATCTTTTAGTACTCTATCAACAGAACCTAAATATTTCAGAGTTCTTTCATATCAAAATTTATTTTCCTTCAAATAACAACAAAAGTTTTTCTCACTGCTGTGTGATTTTTGTTCTCACCCAAAATGATGGCATAATATTTCTTCAAGTATGGGTTGGTTTTGTCAGTGAGGTTTGCACTGACAAACATGAATGTAGATACTTTAATGTGGGGACAAAGAACTTGTGTTTGTAGAGGCAAAGCTCAAATGGCATATGCCCATTAACAATCCTTTTTTCTTTTCAACTAGCTTAATGCTTCCATTTTGGATGTATCTGGATTTTAGTTAAGGAGAATATACTTAGACAATCTCTGGATTTTAGTTAGGAACAGCAAAATTTTACAAAATTCATTTTTATCATCAAGGTAACATAATAAACTTCATAAAGAAAAGCCAACTATTTAGATTTGTTTTAAGTGTATCTTCTTTCAATGTGTACATTTAATTATTTTTATTGTGAGTTTTGATGAATCATAGGAAACAAAACTATTATGTTACCTGAATACTTACAATTTCATGTCAGTACAGTGCTTGTCCACAGTCAGAGTACTGTCCCACTCACAGTCATATACAAATAGCCTGTCACTACCATAAATTCCATAGTGCTCTGTATGCTGCTTTTCCAGCAATTGCTTTGATATAATGATTGCTTAATTCAGTATATGCTTAGGTCCTTTGATTCAATGATACAGTTTTTCCTTTTTATTTTCATTACAATGTACTAATTTTTGACACTAGGGACTTCATTGTGGAAAACATGCAACTCAATTTGATCATATCAGTCTCTCTTTTGCAATTTTTTCCCTTTTTTTGATGCAAAGCTGCACTTTAGTAAAGATATTTTAGTTCAGGATTACACATGAGACTAAAAAGAAAGAAAGAGACTCAGAAGAAAGTAAAACATCTCAGGGATCATAGATGTGAGCTGGTCAAAGAAATCTTAGAAAGTAGGACATACCCATATGTGAGGGCAGGATTCTCCTCAAGAGTGGCCTATTCTACCTTTTAATGCTTTCTTATTGCTAACTCTATGATCCTACCGAAAGCACTCACATTTTAGAACCTTTATTCTGAATCTATTACAGACTGTGTAACTCTGATATGAAAGTCTAAATACAAAACTCTTTGGATTCAAATTCAAAAGCAGTAAAATATTATATACCAATTAATTTAAGACTGTATATAAGGTGAATATAAAATAATGAAGTTCACATTTGGAATTGGATCTCCTCTATAAGACATATTATTGTACAGATACAAATATTCTCAAACCCAGAAAACATTCAAAATTTGTAACACTTCTGGTCCCAAGAACTTCAGAGAAGATTCTCAAACTCTAAACAGAAATTTAATATTACCCCTAAAGATATAAAGTAACCTTACAGCATTATCTCAAAGTGTTGAAAATACTTTTTGATATGTAATATATATATATATAATAAATCATAAGCTAGGTTCTGTTATTATCATCATTTGTCAATGAATCAAATATTCATTAAATTCAGGACCAATATGGTTTCCAAACTTAGGCATTATGAAGATGCCTAAGAAAATGATCCTCTGCCCCAGAAATACTTCAATCAGAGAGAATCAAAAGGTGAAATACAGTTGGCTCCTGAGATATGGGCTTTTAACTTCTAGCTATATTGTCACAGAGTAGAAGTGTTCAGGGTGTCCTTTCCTGTGGAAGAGTATTTTATTTTGACCAAAACTCATTCCTTTCTTCTTCAGCATTGTAGATTTATATAAGCTGAATGTCTCTCTGTGGACATTTTATCTCATAGCTTTTACCTTTACTAGATTCCAACAGAGTGTGAGCAGAGCTATAATGTGCTACTCATTGTAAAGGTCCTTAGGACAGAAGGAGGATTTCTGCCTTTGCTTTTTCATCCAAATGGACTGTCCACAGCGGAACACTTCTATGGGGCAGAGGGTCATCTGCCTGTTTATATATAACCACAGCTTCTTTTGTGCTTAATTAGAAGAACTGTCGTCATTGACACAAGCAACGCAGAGTTAGAGCTTTCTTTTTCTATCCTTAAGATGAAATTTCAATTTGCTAAATTGCTTTTAAACATATTTTCTTAAAATGTTGATTATGCCAATTAATGGTGACTATTGGATACGATCAGTTCTAACATTGGCTGTGAGTGACATCCTCTGAACACATGTGTATATCTTCTTGCTAAACACATTGATTTGCTGTAAATAGATTTACATTACATACTAATATCCAGTAAAGCATGCATTTATTAAGAAATAGTTATAACCGAACATTTTTTATCTCACCTTAATTGTCAACAAATAATTAGAATTTCAGGATTTGCTTTCAAATATTGATTAGTATGTATCAAAAATAATGCCTTTACTCTAAGAAGCAAAAAATCTGACCCAACGTTTGTTTCTTTTGCAGTTAATTGTGTTGTGTGATTTTGTATTTTTTTAACAAACACCCATGTTCGTGCAAAGCAGGAAATCTCTCATCATCTCCAATCTTGACTTGGATATTACTTATTTTTCATTCCATTAATGTTGAAATATTTCCCTGTTTAAAACCAGGCACCTAAAAACAAAGACAAAGGACACTAGAATTAGTATGGCCTAACCTGCTAAATTCACAAGGTATGATTCTATACAGAGTTTATTCTGTCACTTTATTTTGATCATTCTGTAGATTACATTTCAAAGCCCTGTATGATTTTATTGCATAAACTTTAATGATGTCGAGCATGTCAAACATTAACACTAAATGATATTTTTATACTGTGCCTATTATTCTCCCCGAAGCATCATCAATACTTACTTTTGTAATAAATATTTCCTTTATCATTTAATTCTTATTACAATTTTATTATTAGTGTGTGTAGGTTCTCACACTGCACTGTGAAACTTTCTTTACTTGGGACCTGAGGCTAAAACTCAACTCGTTAGTCCTTTGTAGATAACTTATTTGCCTTTTGAGAGTTCTCATTAATCTTTATTACTATTTAATTCTCATTTTCTTGGCATTTAGTATATACCACTTATATCTCATAGTGGGTTTTATTATAATATTTTATATAATACAAATTCTTTTATTATGTCTATACTCTTCTACTCTCCATGTCTCCTCTTGCTGGTCTCCATCCTATTCACTAGTAGTCTCCAAAGTCCTCCATTTCCTCTTCCACTTTGTCCATTTCTTTCTACATGTGAGGGAATTATTAATATGTATCTTTATAGGACTTACATGTTTCAGCTTACATGATGATTTACAGTACCATCAATTTTCCTGCAAATGAAATAGTTTCATTGATCCTTATTGATGAATGAAACTCCTGTGTGATCTCTCTCTGTCTATCTGTCTCTGTCTCTGTCTCTCTCTCTCTCTGTGTGTGTGTGTGTCTGTGTGTGTGTATGTGTGTGTGTGTCTGTGTGTGTTTGCATGCCTTTGTTAATCCATAATCAGGGTATCATGAATAACACTGCTAATTTCCATTTACTAATTCAGTCAAAATATTAAGTAACAACTAGACAAATTTTCATTGGGGTAGAACCTCCATATTTCTGTCTGTAATGGTGCTAACATTTTATATTCTCAGCATCAGTGTCAGAAGCATCTAGTTTCCACGAATACTAAACAACAGTTGCTGTTTTGTTAATATTGAGTAGTTGGTGATAGCAGGTGTGAGTTTGGTGAGATGGTATCATAACATAATTTTGTTTTGCATTTCTTGTTGGTTAAAACTGCTAGTTATTTTTAATGTGATTAATGTTCATTTATTTGGAAAACATCTGGTGGGTTATTAATTCTTGTGTTCAATTTCTCAAGTTCTATGTACATTCTAAATATTAAGATTCTCCACTTGAGGAGGAAAAGACTTTTTTGCTGTTCTGCAGGCTGTCTGTTTTCTCTGGACTTTATGGTTGAGAAGGCTTTTTCACTTTCTGTATACATAATACTACATTCTTTCTGCCTCTCTTTCTCAATTCTGCTCATAAGATCCAGTCAGATTTATGTGTTGTAGAAGCTTCCAACATGGTCACAGCTGTGAAACACTTCATTACAGGAACAAATCCTGTTCACTCCTTCTATACTTGATGGCCATTTAAGTTGCTAAATTGTCATGAGTGGTACAACAGTGTACATTCTTAAACATTATTTTGTTTCTTGTTGATTTTGTGAAATGCACTTTTTTAGACATGTGCTGCTCAGTTTGGCATTCCCTGGTACAATCTGATAATAATATCTCTGAAGTATTTTGCTACATCAGCATCATGAATAATCTACAGATTCACAATTATCTTTCTACCAATTGCACATGGCATTGTACTTAAATTTTCATTTTCTCATTAGGTGATGAGGAACTTTCCTTAGTTTATTGGCATGTACATATCATCTTTTATTGTACTCCATGACAAAAACAAATTTACACAATATCTTTCCACAAATCCAGCCCTTCAAAGGATAATATCATGTTTCTTTTGTGTTGCTTGGAATTCAAACTCAGGCCCTCCTGCTAAAATAGTGAACATATTACCAACTTCAGCATCTCTCTAGACACAGGAGCCTGATATAGCCTGAGAAGCTCTGCCAGAGCATGAAAAATACAGAGGCTGATGCTCAGAGTCAACCATTGGACTGACCACAGGGTCCCCAATGGAGGAGTTAGAGAAAGGACTGAAGGAGCTGAAGGGGTTTGCAACCCCATAGGAAGAACAACAATATCAACCAACCAGATACCCCTAGAGCTCCCAGGGACTAAGCCACCAACCAAGGGGTACACATGCAGGGACCCATGACTCCAGCAGCATATGGAGCAGAGGATGGCCTCGTAGGGCATCAATGGGACAAAACGCCCTTGAACCTGTGAAAGCTCAGTGCCCAGTATAAGGTAATATGAGGGTGGGGAGGCAGAAGTGGGTGAGTGGTTGGGAAAATACCCTCATAGAAGCAGAGAGGATAAGATAGAGGACTTCTGGGTGGGGACCAGGAAAGGGGATAAAATTTGAAATGTAAATATAGAAAATATCTAATAAAAAAAGTAAATTGACAAACATCCACTCATGCCTGTACAGGATACATCCAGAAGAGATGAGTAGTGAGGTCCCCTAAATTCTACTGTCAAGTTCTGGGTTTGTTCTTCATTCCTGAGGAACCTGGCAGGATCTAAAAAGACTCTCATACTACCTACTGGAAACCTGCTGGGTGACAAGACTAACAAACGTGGGATCCTGTTCCACCAACCCCTTGCCAGTGTTGTCTGCCTGAGACAGAGACAATAGTCAGGTACCCTGATCTTCATTGTCTGGACCGTGTTCTTTCCTGTCTGTCTACCTGAGAAGACCTGCTGCCATCACAATAATTCAATCATAATCAGGGAAAACCAAATACCTAATGAACAGCATAAGAACACAACCAGAAAGAACCAGGGTCAGACACAGGGACAATCACGCATAATATCACTTGGATCTCAGCCAGCTTGTGTGCTCCCTGCTCCCAAGAGCTGGGCAGTTCTGCCGTCACCTATGCGCCAGCTCTGTTGTGAGACATCTGCCCTGCAGAGGGACCCGCCCTGGGAGAGAGCACATATGCACAGGGCAGGAGTGCACCAGTCTCCCCTTGGCAACCTGCTCCAGAGATCAACTGCACTGAGCATCCAGGTACCCAGAGACTCCCCAATATAGCATCGCTTGGGACACAGCCTGTTGGGCTTCCATCTGCTCCCAAGAGCGGGACAGCTCTGTGGTCATCTGGGCGCCAGCTCTGCTGTGGGCCATCTGCCCTGCAGAGTGATCTGCACCGAGAGGGTACAGAGTGCACTCCACCATCATTGCTCCGACATCAGGGTAATTAGGACCTCCAGGCACAGGGACAATCAAGCATAATATCGCTTGGGACTCAACCAGCTGTGTGCTCCCTGCTCCCAAGAGCTGGACAGTTCTGCGGTCACCTACACTCCAACTCTGCTGTGGGACATCTGCCCTGCAGAGGGACCCGCACTTGGAGACAGCACACCCGCAGAGCACACCAGCCTCGCCTTGGCGACCTCTGCTCCAGGGATTGACTACACTGAGTCTTTGGATGTGCAGGGATTCCCCAATATAACGTCACTTGGGGCAAGGCACATCAGGGCTCCAAAATCACTCAGGAGCAGAGCAGGCCCCAAAAATCGGTGCCAAGGGAATCCCAGTAATCTGGGGGGGGGGGGGAGGGGGGTGTGGCAGAATTAGCCTTGCAGGCTCACAGAAGGTCCAACCAACAGCCAGTGACAGCGGGACCAGCTAACACCAGATGTAACCAGATGGCAAAAGGTAAATGTAGGAATGTTAATAACAGAAATCAAGGCAATATGGCAATATCCGAACCCAACTCTCCAACAGCAGCAAGTCCTGGGTACCCCATCACACCTGAAAGGCAAGATCTGGATTTCAAATCACTTCTCATGATGCTATTAGAGGATTTAAGAAGGACACAAAGTAATCTCATAAAGAAATACAGGAGAACATGAATCAACAGGTAGAAGCCCATACAAAGGAAACGCAAAAATCACTTAGAGAAATGCAGGAGAAAATGGGTTAACTGATGGAGGCCCATAAGGAGGCAACACAAAAATCGCTTAAAGAAGTGAATCAACGGGTAGACGCCCTTACAAAGGAATCACAAAAATCGCTTAAAGAAATACAGAAGAATATGGGTCAACATATGGAGGACCATAAGGAGGGAACACAAAAATCGCTTAAAGAAATGAATCAATGGGTAAATACCCTTACAAAGGAAACATAGAAATCAATTAAAGAAATGCAAGAGAATATGGATCAACAGATGGAAGCCCATGAGGAGGAAACACAAAAATCGCTTAGAGAAATACAGGAGAACTTGGGTCAACAGGCAGAAATCCTGAAAGAGGAAATGTAAAAATATCTTAAAGAAATACAGGAAAATACAAACAAACAAGTTAAGGATCTGAGCAAATCCATCCAGGATCTAAAAAGGAAGTAGAAACAACTAAGAAATCACAAAGGGAGACAACTTTGGGAAAACCTTGGGAAGAAATCAGGTGTCATAGAGGCAAACATCAACAATAGAATACAAGAGATGGAAGAAAGACTCTCAGGTGCTGAAGATACCATAGAAAGCATTGACTCAACAGTCAAAGAAAATGTAAAATGCAAAAAACGTGTAACCCAAAACATCCAGGAAATCCAGGACATAATGAGAAGACAAACCTAAGGATTATAGATATAGATGAGAGTGAAGATTTGCAACTTAAAGGGCCAGTAAATATCTTCAACAAAATTATGGAGGAAAACTTCCCTAACCTAAAGAAAGAGATGCCAATGAACATACAAGAAGCCTACAGAACTCTAAACATACTGGACCAGAACAGAAATACCTCCCATCACATAATAATCAAAACACCAAAAGTACTAAACAAAGAAAGAATATTAAAAGCAGTAAGAGGAAAAAGGCCAAGTAACATAAAAGGAAGGCCTATCTGAATCACATCAGGTTTCTCACCAGAGACTATGAAACCCGGAAAATCCTGGACAGATCTCATGCAGACTCTAAGAGAACACAAATGCCAGCAAAACTCTCAATCACCATAGATATAGAGACCAAGAAATTCCATGAGAAAACCAAATTTACACAATACCTTTCCACAAACCCAGTCCTACAAAGGATAATGGGTGGAAACCGCCAATACAAGGAGAGAAACTACACCCTGGAAAAAACGAGATAGTAACCTTCTTGCATCAAACCCAAAAGTAGATAACCACTCAAACATAAAAATAGCATCAAGAATAGCAGGTGGCAATAATCACTATTCCTTAATCTCTCTTAATATCAATGGGCTCAATGTCCCAATAAAAAGACATAGACTAATAGACTGGATACATAAACAACACCCAGCATTTTGCTGCATGCAGGAAATGCACCTCAGTGTCAAAGACAAACACTACCTCAGAGTAAAAGGCTGGAAAACAATTTTACAAGCAAATGGTTCCAGGAAAAGAGCTGGAGTGGCCATCCTAATATCATATAAAATTGACCTTCAACCTAAAGTCATCAAAAAAGACACAGAAGGACACTACATAGTGATCAAAGGAACAATCCACCAAGAAGAACTCTCAATTCTGAACGTCTATGCTCCAAATGCAAGGGCACCCTCATTCGTAAAAGAAACGTTACTAAAGCTCAAAGCACACATCACACCTCACACAATAATAGTGGGTGACTTCAACACACCACTCTCTGAAATGGATCATTCAGGAAAACAGAAACTAAACAGGGACACAGTGAAACTAATTGAAGCCTTGGACAAAAGGGAACTAACATATATATATATATATATATATATATATATATATATATATATATATATATATATAAACATTTCACCCTAAAGCAAAAGAATATATCTTCTTCTCAGCACCTCATGGTACCTTCTCCAAAATCGACCTTAAAATTGGTCACAAAACAGACCTCAACAGATATAAGAATATAGAACTAATCCCATGCCTCCTGTCAGATTACTATGGAATAAGGATGGTCTTCAATAGCAAGAAAAACAACACAAAGCCCACATACACATGGAGGCTGAACAATGCTCTACTCAATGATAACTTTGTCAAGGAGGAAATAAAGAAATAAATCAAAGACTTTTTAAAATTTAATGAAAATGAAGGAACAACATACCCTAATTTATGGGACACAATGAAAGCGGTGCTAAGAGGAAAATTCATAGCCATGAGTGCCTCCAAAAAGAAATGGGAGAGAGCACACACTAGCAGCTTAAAGACTCACCTGAAAACCCTGGAACAAAATGAAGCAAATATACCCAAGAGGAGTAGAGGCAGGAAATCATCAAACTCAGGGCAGAAATCAATCATGTAGAAACAAATAAAACCATAAAAAAAATCAACAAAACTAGGAGTTGGTTCTTTGAGAAAATCAACAAGATAGATAAGCCCTTAGCCAGACTAGCCAGAGGGCAGAGAGACAGTATCCAAATTAACAAAATCAGAAATGAAAAGGGAGAGATAACAACAGAAACTGAGGAAATTCAAAAAATCATCAGATCCTACTACAAAACCTGTATTCAACACAACTAGAAAAACTCGAGGAAATGGACAATTTCCTAGACAGATACCAAATACCAAAATTAAATCTGGATCAAATAGACCATCTTAACTGTCCTATAACCCCTGAAGAGATAGAAGTGGTCATTAGAAGTCTTCCAACCAAAAAAAGCATAGGTCCAGATGGTTTTAGCGCAGAATTTTATCAAACCTTCAAAGAAGACCTAACACCAATACTCTTCAAACTATTCCACAAAATAGAAACAGAAGGAATACTACCCAACTCGTTCTATAAAGCCACAATTATGCTAATACCAAAATCACACAAAGATCTGACAAAGAAAGACAATCTCAGGCCAATCTCTCTTATGAATATCGATGCAAAAATACTCAATAAAATTCTTGCCAACCGAATACAAGAACACATCAAAAAGATCATTCACCACGATCAAGTAGGCTTCATCCCAGGGATGCAGGGATAGTTCAATATAAGGAAGTCCATCAATGTAATCCACTACATAAACAATCTTAAAGGAAAAAAAAGTACATGGCCATTTCATTAGATGCTGAGAAAGCATTTGACAAAATCAGCATCCTTTCATGTTAACGGTCTTGGAAAGATCAGGAATTCGAGGCCCATATCTAAGCATAGTAAAAGCAATTTACAGCAAACTGGTAGCCGCAATCAATCTAAATGGAGCGAAAATTGGAGCAATCCCACTAATATCAGGGACTAGACAAGGCTGCCCTCTCTCTCCATATCTTTCCATTATAGTACTTGAAGTTCTAGCTAGAGCAATTATACAATAAATGAGGTCAAAGGGATACAAATTGGAAAGGATGAAGTCAAACTATCACTATTTGCAGACGATATGATAGTATACCTAAGCGACAAAGAACTCTACCAGGTAACTCCTACAGCTGATAAACAATTTCAGCAAAGTGGCCGGATGTAAAATCAACTCAAGCAAGTCAGTAGTCTTCCTATACTCAAAGGATAAACAGGCTGAGAAAGAAATAAGAGAAATGATACCCTTCTCAATAGCTGCAAACAATATAAAGTATCTTTGTGCGACTCTAACCAAACAAGTGAAAGATCTGTATGACAAGACCTTCAAGTCTCTGAAGAAAGAAATTGAAGAAGACCTGAGAAGTTGGAAAAATCTTCCATGCTCATGGATTGGCAGGATTAATATAAAAATGACCATCTTGCCAAAAGCAATATACAGATTCAATGCAAACCCCATCAAAATCCCAATGCAATTCTTTATAGAATTAAAAGAGCAATTCAAAAATTAATCTGCAATAACAGAAAACCCAGGATAACTAAAACTATTCTCAAGAGTAAAAGAACCTCTGGGGGCATCAGTATCCCAGACCTCAAGCTGTACTACGGAGCATTAGTGTTAAAGACTGCATGGTATTGGTACAGTGACAGGTATGTAGATCAATGGAACAGAACTGAAGACTTGGAAATGAAACCTCACTCCTATGGTCACTTGATTTTGACAAAGGAGCTAAAACCATCCAGTGGAAAAAAGATAGGCTCTTCAACAAATGGTGCTGGTTCAACTGGAGGTCAACATGCAGAAGAATGCAAATTGATCCATTCTTATCTCCTTGTACTAAGCTCAATTCCACATGGATCAAGGAACTCCACATAAAACCAGACACACTAAAACTAATAGAAAGGAAACTAGGGAAGAACCTTGAACATATGGGCACAGGGGAGAATTTCCTGAACAGAACTCCAATAGCTTATGCTCTAAGATCAAGAATAGACAAATGGGACCTCTTTAAATTACAAAGTTTCTGTACGGCAAAGGACATGTCAAAAGAACAAAGTGGCAACCAACAAACTGGGAAATCATCTTTACCATCCCTACATCTGACAGAGGTCTAATATCCAATACATATATAAAGAACTCAAGAACTTAGACTCCAGAGAGCCAAGTAACCCTGTTAAAAATGTGTACAGAGCTAAGCAAAGAGTTTTCACTTGAAGAATATCCAATGGCTGAGAAGCACCTAAAGAGATGTTCAACATCCTTAGTCATTAGGGAAATGCAAATCAAAACAACCCTGAGATTCCATCTCACAACAGTCAGGATGGCTAAGATCAAAAACACAGGAGACAGCAGTTGTTGGCAAGGATGTGTAGAAAGAGGAACACTCTTCCACTGTTGGTAGGATTGCAAGCTGATACAACCACTCTGGAAAGCAGTCTGGCGGTTCCTCTGAAAACTGGACATGACACTCCTGGAGGATCCGGCTATACCAGTTCTGGGCATATACCCAGTGGCTTCACCTGCATGCAATAAGGACACGTGCTCCACTATGTTCATAGCAGCGTTATTTATAATAACCAGAAGCTGGAAAGAACCCAGATGTCCCTCAACGGAGAAATGGATTCAGAAGATGTGGTATATTTACACAATGGAATACTACTCTGCCATTAAAAACAATGAATTCACGAAATTCCTAGGCAAATGGTCAGAACTTGAAAATATCATCCTTAGTGAGGTAACCCAATTACAAAAGAACACACATGGTATGCAGTCACTAATAAGGGGATATTAACCCCGAATCTCAGAATACCCTAGATACAATTCACATATCAATAGATTTTCAAGAAGAAGGAAGGAGAGACCCCTGGTCCTTGAAAGACTGGATGTAGGGGAATGCCAGGACAGAGAAGCGATAGGGGGTTGAATGGGGAACAGAGGGAGGGAAGGGGGCTTATGGGACTTTCTCGGAGAGGGAGGAAATGGGAAAGGGGAATTCATTTGGAATGTAAATAAAACAACTTAGGAAAAAAAAAGAACCAGGGTAATATAATACTACCAGAGCCCAGCTATCCTGCTACAGCAATCTCTGGATTTCCCAATGACACTGTAGCACAAAAAGATGATCTGAAATCCAAACTTGTAAAGCTGATAGCCATCATTTATGAGAAGAAATTAATAAATTCCTTAGAGGAATACAGGAAAATACATTCAAACATGTTGAGATATTAAAGGAAGAAGAAAATTAATATAAAGAAATACAGAAAATGTAATCAAACAGGTGGATATGAATAAAACTGTTCAAGACTTGAAAAGGGAAAAAATGCCATAAAGGAAATACAAACTGAGGCAATCCTAGAAACCACAAACCTAGGAAATAAAACAGAAACTAGACTTAAGCATCACCAACAGAATACAGGAAATAGAAGTGATAATCATAAGAATTGAAGACATTGTAGAAGATATCAACATATCAGTCAAAGAATATGCAAAATTTGAAAAGTTCAAGACACAAAACATCCAGGAAAACACCAGAACTAATCCTAATAGGAATAGAAGGAGACGACTCCAACCTCAAAGGCCCAGAAAACATCTTCACCAAAACCATAGAAGAAAAATCCCATAACCTAAATAAAGAGATATCTATAAGCATACAAGAAGTTTACATACTGCCAAATTGATCAGACAAGAAAAGAAAATCCTCCTGTCTCATAATAATCAAAACACTAAATGTACTGAACAACAAAAGGATATTAAAAGCTTCAAGGGAAAAAGTTCAAGTAACATATAAAGACAGACCTATTAGCATTACATCTGACTTCTCAACTAAGACTCTAAAAGCTAGAATGGTCTGGATAGATGTCAACCTGAACTACATACCCAGAAAAACTTTCAATCAGCACAAATGTGGAAAACATAATATTCCATGACAAATTCAAATTTAAACAATACCTTTCCACCAACTCAACCATGCAAAGCATGATAGAAGGAAAACTTCAACCCAGTGAGGCTAACTACACTGAAAACACAAAAAATAAATAATCTCACATCATTAAAACCAATAGAAGAAAAACACACACACACACACACACACAATACCACCACTAACATCAACATAACAGAAAGTAACAATCATTGGTCATTTATATCTCTGAATATTTATCATTCACATCTCTCAACCTCTGAAGAGAACTCAACTCCTCAGTAAAATGACACAGGCTAACAGGATGTATGCATAAACAGAATCCGTAATTCTTTTCACAGGAAACACATCTCATCTTAAAGTTAAAAATCTCAGAATAAAGGGCTGGGAAAAGGTTCCCTAAGCAAACAGACCTAATGAACAAGCTGGAGATGTCATTTTAATGTCTAGTAAAATAGGCATTCAACTGAAAGTAATCAAAAGGGACAGAGAAGGCTATTTCATACTTATCCAATGAAGAACACACCAAGAAGACATTTCAATTCCAAACATCTATCCCCCAAATGTAAAGGTACCCACATTCATCAAAGAATTATTACTAAACCTTAAATCACACAATGAACCCCAACACATTAGTAGTGGAAGACTTCAACCTCCTACTCTCACAAATGGACTGTGGAGCTGTGTATCTACCTCCATGTTAGAGTGGCCAGAGCACCTCCAGCATGTCACTCAGGCAGTCAGAACAACATCATAATGAGGATTCTCGGTCTGTGTTTTCCCTTGTGCTCTTAATAGGTTGTCTTGATTACATGTTCCAGAACAGGTAGAGTTAGGCAGGGAATGGCCCCACTCCTACCATTCTCAACTCTGAGTTTTACCAAGTTTGTACTCAACATTACCATTTCTTCTGCCTGATTGTACTGTCCACTTACCACACAATGTACAAGTTGTTTTGGACAGAAACTAGACAGAGAAATAATGAAACTAACAGAGATTATGATTCAAATGGACCTAACAGATACCCGTAGACTATTTCACCCAAATGCAAAAAAATATACCTTATTTTCAACATTTTATGGAACCTGCTCCAAAATTGACTACATAATCAAGAAAAAGCAAACTTCAACAGATACAAGAAGATTGAAATAACTCTATGCATCATATCAGATTACCATGATAACACACGCATATTACCATAATAACACATGCAGGTATAGTGAAGGAAACTATGACTCAGGGCCTAAATCAGTAGATTAAAAACAAAGATAACAATACAAAGAAAAAGTGAAAGCAAGAGCTGTTTTGGTTTTTCGGGTTTTTGTTTTCTGTTTTGGTTTTTTTTGTTTTTTTTTTTTTTTTGAGAAAATCAACAATGTAGACAAACCTCAGTCAAACTAACTAAAAGGCAGAGAGACAGCATCCAAATTAACAACATCAGAAATAAAAAGGGGGACATAACAAAGGACACCACACAGAACATTCAAAGAATCATTATGTCTTACTTCAAAAGCCTGTATGCCACAAAATTGGAAAAGCTAAATAAAATGGATGATTTTCTAGACAGATTCCAACACCAAATCTAAATCAAAATCAGGTAAACTATCTGAATAATCCTATGACCCCTAAGGAAATAGGAGCAGTCACTAAAAGTCTCCCAACCATAAAAGGCTCTGGGTACACAATTCTACCAGACTTACAAAGAACTAATACCAATACTCCTTAAACTATTCCACAAAATAGAAACAAAAGAAACATTGATAAATTCATTCTATAGAGCCACAGTCACAGTGATACTTAAACCATGCAAAAACTCAACAAAGAAAGAGAATTTCATAACAAACTTTCTTATTAATATTGATGCAGAAGCACTCAATAAATATTCCCAAACTGAATTCAAGGATATCAAAGACATCAACCACCATACTCAAATAGGCTTCATCTCAGGGGTGCTTAAGTGGTTCAATATATGAAAACCCATCAACATAATCCATCATATAAATAAACTGAAAGAAATAACCCACATGATTATTTCACTAGATGCAGAAAAAGTGTTTGACAAAACACATCACCTATTCCTGATAAAAGTCTTGGAGAGAGCAGGAATACAAGAGGCATACCTAATCACAAAACAATCAATAAACAGAAATTTAACAGTCAACATCAAGTTAAACTGAGAGAAATTTAAAGCAATTCCACTAATATTGGATACAAGACAGGCTGTCCACTACTCTTCCTATCTCTTCAATATAGTACTTGAAGTTCTAGCAAGAACAATAAGACACTTAAAGGAGATCAATGAGATGCAAATAGAAAAGGAAAGAATTCAAGGATAACTATTCTCAGATGATATGGTAGTATACATAACACCAAAAATTGTACCAGACAATTCCTACAGCTGATAAACACTTTCAGGAAAGTGTCTGGTTACAAACTTAACTTCTTTTTTTTTTAATTAAATATAATCTTTATTTACATTTCAAGTGGTGAAACCTTTCTCAGTTTCCCAGTCCCCAAAAACCACAACCCCTCCTTCCAACCCCTGCCTCCAAGTATAAGCCCCTCCCCCTGACCCACTCCCACCTCCCCCCACCTCAATTTTTACTTGTTCGGGCATCTATTGAGCTTTCAGCTGACCAAGGACCGTTCCTTCCACAGATGCCTGACAAGGCATTCCTCTGCCACATTTTTGGCTGGGACCATGTGTATCCCTTGGTTGATGGTTTAGTACCTGGGAGTCCTGGGGCCTCTTGGTGGTCAACATCATTTTTCTTCCCATGGGGCTATAAACTCCTTCAGCTCTTCCATACCACCCTCCAACTCTTCCATTGGGGACCCTACTCTCAGACCAATGATTGGCTACTAGCATCTGCCTCTGTATGTGTAAGGTTCTGGCAGGGCTCCTCCAAAGACAACCATGGCATGCTCCTTTTGGTATGTGTTTTTGTCGTCCATAGGAGTGTTCGGGTTTGGTGACTGTTTATAGAGAGAATCCCCAAGTGGAACAGTCTCTGGATGACCTTTACTTCAGTTCCTGCTCCACACTTTGCCTCCATTATTGCTCCTGTAAGTATATTGTTCCCTTTTTCAGAGGAAACAAGCATCCCCACTTCAGTCTTCTTTCTTCTTGAGCTTCCTGTGGTCATTGAATTGTAACTTGTTTATTTTGAGTTTTTGGTCTAATATCCACTTATCAGTGAGTGCATACCATGTGCGTTCTTTTGTGATTGGGTTACCTCGCTGAGGATGACTCTTTCTAGTTCCATCCATTTGCTGAAGAATTTCATGAATTCATTGTTTTTAATAGTTGAATAGTACTCCATTGTGCATATATACCAAAGTTTCTGTATGGATTCCTCAGTTGAAGGACATCTGGGTTCTTTTCACCTTCTGGCTATCATGAATAAGGCATCTATGAACATAGTGGAGTATGTATCCTTATTACTTGTAGAAGCATCTTCTGGGTATATGTCCAGAAGTGGTATATCTGAGTCCTCAGATAGTACTATGTCTAATTTTCTGAGGAATCGCTAAACTGATTTCCAGAGTGGTTTTACAAGCTTGCAATCCCACCAACAATGGAGAAGTGTTCTTCTTTCCCCACTTCCTTTCCAGCATCTGCTGTTGCCTGAGTTTTTTATCTTAGCAATTCTAACTGGTGTGAGGTGGAATCTCAGTGTTATTTTGATTTGCATTTCCCTGATAACTAAGGATGCTGAACATTTCTTTAGGTGCTTTAGAGCCATTCGAGTTTCCTCAGTTGAGAATTCCCTGATTAGCTCTGCACCCCATTTTTAATAAGGTTATTTGACTCTCTTGAGCCTAACTTCTTGTGTTCTTTGTATACCTTGGATATTAGCCCTCTATCAGACGGAGGATTGATAAAGATCTTTTCCCAATTTGTTGGTTGTCGTTTTTGCCCTACTGAACATGTCCTTTGCCTTACAGGAGCTTTGCAATTTCATGAGGTCCCATTTGTCGATTCTTGTTCTTAGGGCATAAGCCATTGGTGTTCTGTTCAGGAACTTTTCCCCTGTGTCCATGTGTTCACGATTCCTCCCCACTTTCTTCTCTATGAGCTTCAGTGTGTCTGGTTTTATATGTAGGTCCTCGATCCACTTGGACTTGAGCTTTGTACAAGGAGATAAGAATGGGTAGATTTGCATTTTTCTGAATGCTTACTGCTAGTTGACCCAACATCATTTATTAAAAATGCTGTCTTTTTTCCACTGGATGTTTTTAGCTCCTTTGTCAAATATCAAGTGACAGTACCTGTGTGGGTTCCTTTCTGGATCTTCAATTCTATTCTATTGATCTTCCTGCCTGTCTCCATACCAATACCAAACAGTTTTTATCACTGTTGCTCTGTACTAGAGCTTGAGGTCAGGGATGGTGATTTCCCCCAGGAGTTCTTTTTTTTTTTTTTTTTTTTTTTTGGAGAATAGTTTTTGCTATCCTGGGTTTCTTGCTATTCCAGATGAATTTGAGAATTGCTCTTTCTAGGTCTATGAAGAATTTATTTGGGATTTTCATGGGGATTGCATTGAATCTGTAGATTGCTTTCAGCAAGATGGCCAATTTTACTATATTGATCCTGCCAATCCATGACCATGGGAGATTTTTACATCTTCTGAGATCTTTGATTTCTTTCTTCATAGACTTGAAGTTTTTGTTATAGAGATCTTTCACTTGTTTTGTTAGGGTCATACAAAGGTATGAAAATATTATTTGGGACTATTGTGAAGGGTGTCATTTCCCTAATTTCTTTCTCAGATTGTTAAACCTTTGGGTAAAGGAAAGCTATTGATTTGCTTGAGTTAATTTTATATCCAGTCACTTTGTTGAAGTTGTTTATCAGCTTTAGGAATTCTCTGGTGGAAGTTTTGGGGCCACTTAAGTATACAATCATATCATCTGCAAATAGTGATATTTTGACTTCTTCTTTTCCAATTTGTATAGGTTTGACCTCCTTTTGTTAACTGATTGATCTGGCTAGAACTTCAAGTACTATATTGAATAAATAGGGAGATAGTGGGTAGCCTTCTCTGGTCCCCGATTTTACTGGGATTGCTTTGAGTTTTTCTCCATTTAATTTTATGTTGGCTACTGGTTTGTTGTATATTGCTTTCACTATGTTTAAGTATGGGCCTTGGATTCCAGCTTTCTCCAAGCCTTTTATCATAAAGAGATGCTGGATTTTGTCAAAAGCTTTTACAGCATCTAAAGAAATGATAATGTGGGGTTTTTTTTCCCTTGAGTTTGTTTATGTAGTGGATTATGGTGATGGATTTCCATATATTGAACCATCCCTGCATCCCTGGAATGAAGCCTGCCTTACCATGGTGAATTATAGTTTTGATGCATTCTTGAATTTGGTTGCCCAGAATTTTGTTTAGTATTTTTGCATAGATGTTTATGAGGGAGAGTTTATTCTGAAGTTCTCCTTCCTGGTTTGATCTTTGTTTGGTTTAGGTATAAGTGTTATTGTGGCTTCATAGAATGAGTTGGGAAGTTTTCCTTGAATATCTATTTCATGGAATAGTTTGAAGAGTATCAGTATTAGCTCTTCTTTGAAGATCTGATAGAATTCCCCAGTAAACCCATCTGGCCCTGAGCTCTTTTTTGATGGGAGATTACTAACAACTGCTTCTACTTCCTCAGGACTTATGGGACTATTTAGATGGTTTATCTGTTCCTGTTTTAAGGTTGGTACCTGGTGTGTATCAAGAAAGTGATCCATTTTGTGCAGATTTTCAAACTTTGTTGACAAAATTCTTTATGATTTGTTTTTGTATTTCCATGGTTTCTGTTGTTATGTCTCCCTTTTCATTAATGATTTTATTAATTTGGGTAGTGCCTCTTTGTCCTCTGGTTAGTCTGGCTAAAGTTTTATCTATCTCGTTGAGTTTCTCAAAGAACCAGCTCCTGGTTTTGTTGATAGTTCTTTTTGTTTCTATGTGATTGATTTCAGTCCTGAGTTTGATTATTTCCTGACGTCTTCTCTTCTTGAATGTATTTGCTTCTTTTTGTTCTAGAACTTTCAAGTGCTCTATCAAGCTGTTAGTGTAAGCTCTCTCCATTTTCTTTTTGGAGGCACTCAGAGCTATGAGTTTTCCTCTTAGCGTTGCTTTCATTGTGTCCCATAGTTTTGGTATGATGTGTCTTCATTTTCACTGAATTCTAAAAAGTCTATTTTTTTTCTTTATTTCTTCCTTGACCAAGCTATTGTTGTGAAGAGCTTTGTTCAAAGACCATGTGTATGTGTGTTTTCAATTGTTTTTGTTTGCACTTAAGACTAGCCTTAGGCCATTGTGGTGGTGATCTGATAAGGTGCATGGAATAATTTCAATATTTCTGTTTCTGTTGAGGCCTGTTTTGTGACCAATTATATGGTCAATTTTGTAGAATTTACCATGAGGTTCTGAGAAGAATGTATATTCTTTTGCTTTAGGGTGGAATGTTCTATATCTGTTAGATTCATTTGGTCCATAACTTCAGTTAGTTTCACTGTGTCTCTGTTATTTTCTGTTTCCATGATTTGTCCATTGTTGAGAGTGGGGTGTTGAAGACTCTCACCTTGCACATTGCAGGGTGCAATGTGTGCTTTGAGCTTTAGTAAAGTTTCTTTTATGAATGTCGGTGCCCTTGTATTGGGAGTTCAACTTTGTACACTTTTCCTTTTACCAGAATGAAATGACCCTCCTTAAGTTTTTTGACAACTTTTGGTTAAAAGTCAATTTTATCTGATATAAGAACAACTATTCCAGCTTGTTTCTTAGGACCATTTTCTTGGGAAATTGTTTTCAAACCTTTGACTCTGAAGTAGTGACTGCCTTTGTTACTTAAGTGGGTTTCTTTTATGCAGCAAAATGTTGGGTCCTGCTTATGTATCCAGTCTGTTAGTCTATGTCTTTTTATTGGGGAATTGAGGTCATTGATGTTAAGAGATATTAAGGAAAAGTGATTGTTGCTTACTTTGTTGTTTCTTTTTTTTTTTCTTTTTTTTTTTCGAGACAGGGTTTCTCTGTGTAGCCCTGGCTGTCCTGGAACTCACTTTGTAGACCAGGCTGGCCTCGAACTCAGAAATCCTCCTGCCTCTGCCTCCCAAGTGCTGGGATTAAAGGCGTGCACCACCACCGCCCGGCTTATTATCTTCTTTGTTAAAGGTGAAATTCTGTTTGTGTAGCTATCTTCTATTGGTTTTGTTGAAAGATTACTTTATTGCTTCTTCTATGGTGTGGTTTCCCCGCTTGTGTTGGTCTTTTCTACTCATTATCCTTTGTAGAGATGGATTTGTGGAAAGATACTGTGTAAATTTGCTTTTGTCATGGAATGTCTTGTTTTCTCTGTCTAGGGTAATTGAAAGTTTTGCTGGGTATAGCAGTCTGGGCTGACATTTATGTTCTCTTAGGGTCTGTATGACATCTGCCCAGGATCTTCTAGCTTTCATAGTTTCTGGTGAGAAGTCTGGTGTAATTCCAATAAGTCTGCCTTTATATGTTACTTGATCTTTTTCCCTTATTGCTTTTATATTCTTTCTTTGTTTAGTGCATTTGGTGTTTTGATTATTATGTGACAGGTGGAATTTCTGCTCTGGTCCTGTCTGTTTGGAGTTCTGTAGGCTTCTTGTATGTTCATGGGCATCTCTTTCTTTAAATTAGAGAAGTTTTCTTCTATAATTTTGTTGATGATGTTTACTGACCCTTTAACTCCTTTATATAAGTGATTAATGGACTGAGAAAAAAGTTATAGAGACAATATCCTTCATAATAGCCAGGTAATATAAAATATCTTGGTGTAATTCTAAAAAAGTAAGTGAAAGAACTCTTTGACAAGAACTTCAAGTCTCTCAAGAAAGCAATCAAGAAAGGTATCAGAAGATGGAAACTTTTCCCATGTTCATGGATTGTTTGGATTAACATGGTTAAAATGGCCACTTTACAAAACACAATCTACAAATTCAATGTAATTCCTATCAAAATTCCAATACATTTTTTTTTACAGAATAGGAAAGAACAGTTCTAAATATTATTTGGAAAAACAAGAAACCCTGGACAGCTAGAAAAAAAATCCTGAAAAATAACAGATCTTCTGGAGGTAACACCATCCTTGACTTCAAGCTGTACTACAAAGCAATATTAATAAAAACTGCATTCTATTGATATAGAAATTGATAGGTTGATCAATGGAATCAAATCAGTTTTTCAGAAATAAACCCACACACCTATGGACACTCAATTTTTGGCAATGAAACCAAATCATACACTGAAAATTCAAAAGCTTTTTCAAAAAGTGTTTCCAGTCTAACTGCGTGTCTGCATGTGGAGGAGTGCAAATTGATCCATATTTATCATCCTTAACAAAACAAGTTCAAGCTGATCTATGACCTCAACATAAAACCAGATATTCTAAATCTAATAGAAGAGAAATTGCACAATAGTCCTTAACTCAGTGGTAGAGCCAAAATCTTCCTGAACAAACACCAAGGGCTTAAGCTCTAAAATCAACAATTGATAAATGGGGCCTCATGAAACTGAAAAGCTTCAATAAGTCAAAGGGCACAGTCAATAGGGCAGAAAGACAGCCTACAGATTAGGAAAAGAGCTTCAACAACCCTATAACTGACAGAGGGTAATAACCAAGATATTTTTTAAAAACTCAAGAAGTTAGATACCATCAATCCAAATAACCCAATTTTAAAAATGGGATATAGAGCTAAGTAGAGAATTCTCAACAGAGGTATCTCCAAGAGCCAAGAAGCACCTAAACAAATGTTCAAGTCATCAGGGAAATGCAAATCCAATTGACTCTTGGATTCCATCTTATATCCATCATAATGGCTAAGAGCAAAAGCTCAAGGGACAACACATGCTGACCTGGATGTGGAGCGAGGAGAACACTCCTCCAGTGCTATTGGGAATGCAAATTTGTACAACCACTCAGGAAATCAATTTGATGGTTTCACAGAAAACTGGGAATAGTTCTATCTCAAGACCTAGCTATACCACTCTGGGGCATATACCCAAAAGGTATTCCACCATCACACCAGGGAACTTATTCAGCTATGTTCATAGCAGTGTTATTTGTAATAACCACAACCTGGAAACAACCTATATGTCTCTCTTCTAAATAATGGATAAATGTTGATCATTTATACAATGTAGTAATATTAAGCCACTAAAACAAGCTCATCACGAATTTCACAAGCAGATTCATGAAACTAGAAAGTATCATCCTGAGTGAGGTAACCCAGACTCAAAAAGATGTGCATGATATCTATTCACTTATAAACAAATATTGACCATAAAGTACTGGATAACCACAGTATAATCAACAAACCCAAAGAAGCTAAAGAACAAGGAGAGCTCAAGGAGGACAGTTGAATCTTTCTCAGAAAGGGAATCAAAAAGGAGGCAACTTGTTTGGAGGGGAGATGAGCAGGGCAGATTGGGTAGGGAGGCTCAAATGTAGGGAGGGCCATGGAGAGAGAAAGGAAATTGGGAGTGGGTGGATGGGCACACACTAGGACATGCCAGTGACCTGGGATGAGGGAAGGCCCCAGGGTGTCTATAGTGGGGATTCTACCTGAGATTTCTAGAAGTGCTGGATATGGATCTGGAAGTATTCGCTTTCTGGAGTCACTCAGGACTCCCAGTGGAGAGATAAGGGCAGCAACCAACCCACAAAACCTTCCACCCAAAATATGTTCTGCTTGCAAGATGTATAGGGACAAAGAGTAGAAACAGAAGGAATGGCTAACCAATGACTGCCCCAATTTGAGTCCCATCCCATGTGAAAAAACCAGTTCCTGACACTATTAATAATACTCTGTTATCCTTGCAGACAAGAATGTAGAATAACTGTCCTCTGAGAGTTTCCACCTAGCAACTAATGGAAAGAGATGCAGAGACACACAGCCAATTATTAGATGGAGCTAGAGGAGTCTTTATGGAAGAGTTTTGAGAAGGATTGAGGAACTCAAAGTGGACAGGGACTCCACAGAAAGACAAATAGAGTCAACTAACCTAAATCCTTGGAAACTCCCAGAGACTCAATCACCAAAGAATGAGCACAGGCTTGACCTAAATCTACCCCCCCCACTCCTCTACATGTGTACCATATAAGAAGTTTGATCCCCAACAACAGGTGCTCTCCCTGAATCTCTTGTCTGACTGCTTGCCTGCCTGTCTATGGTCTCTTTCCCCTAAATGGACAGCCATGTCTGGCCTCAATGTGAGAGACTGTGCCTAGTCCTGCAGCAATCTGATGTGCCAGAGGAGTGGGGAGGTAGGGAGGGAGTAATACCTTGAGAGGGATTTCCCCTTCTCAGAGGAGAAGGGGAGGGAGAAATGGAGGGAGGTTTTGTGTGAGGATGTATTGGGAAGGCAGAGGGAGCTGATACTGGGAAGTAAAGTAAATAAACAAACAAAAAAGTAAATTGTCATCACTAAAGCCATGGATAAGAAAGGATATTTATTGATTGACCTTAAGAGTAGGATACGTTTTGTGCTTGAGATCACAACACTATTTCAACTTCACATCAGAAAACTGATTTCCTTGTTTAACAGTTAATTACATTGGAGCTAATCATTAAGCTTCACACTGTGATGTGGTTGAAATGACAGTGTACAGGCTCTCAGATGTCAAATGAACAATAAATATTTTCTTTAAAATTAATTCTGTTTTTGACTTTTTACATGGTAGTTGATAGTCTGATCTCTCCCTGTTTTGATCATTTATGTAGCTGAACTCTATGTGAAAATGCAGTCTCTCTTGATGTGCTCATTTCACAGAAGCTGCATGCAAAGAAAGGTCTATCATCATGAACTCCCAGTAACCGCTTGACAAGGGCTCAGCCATACTGAGAAGCAGCATTTCTGTTTCCAGAGTGTTCAGTCATTTTTGAAATGTAAATTCATTTTGCACTTAGGCTTGAAAATTATAACTTGTTGCTGAAATACACACTCAAAGATTGTAGTGGAGCAAAAATCCCATCATATCTCTTCAGTTCAAAAAGCGGTGAAATAGAGGTAAAGCAATTCACTCCATGGCTGAGGATGAGTTCAGTCTTTTAAAAGGCAGATTGTTTTTATGCATCTCTATGTGCTAATGAGTCATGATGTTTTATCATTCAAAAGAAAATCACGGTTTTTATAATAGGATTACAACATCAGTACTGTTTGCCAAATTATTTTTTCCCAAATATGATGTAGTTATTATAGAATTTAAGTGTAATATAAAATAATATTCCTACTTTGTTAATATATGAATAACATTAACCTTTATTGTTATTAAATTATTCTGCCCTTTATGAAATGTATAGATTATAGTCTTTAAGGTAATTAAGTATGGATGGAAAAAAAACTTATTATTTTGTTATTGTTGTTGTTGTTACATGATTTCTTTGCAGAAAACTCATGAGTGCACTGTATAAAACCATAGCTTTGTGTGTGTCTGCCTATTTGTGTGTGGTGGGGCAGACGTTGGTTAGGTGTAATTCTCAATTGTTTTCTACCTTATTTTTTGAGACAGCGTACCTCCATCAACCTGGAAATCTCCAATTACCCTCAATGAGACAGCCAATGAGTCTCATGCATCCTTTTGTCTCCATCTCCCCGGTTCTGGGATTTCAGGTTTCTGCCACCATACTCAGATTTTAACATGAGTGCTAGTGATTCAAATAAGTACCTAGTGTTTGTGCAGCAAGTACTTTACTGAAGGAGCTGTCTCCTCAACAGCTATAGTCTATTGTTCATAAACATTTCTTTGGTATTATATATGGCTGTGAATTGTGCCTGTCGTATGAAAGTATCAGAAGTAGGTGAGAGAGAGAGAGAGAGAGAGAGGTATTAAAAACCATAGTAGAAAGTAGTATATAATTGAAAAGTACCATCCTCCTTGCTTTCAGTACCAATCCCACCCTTTACTACAGCTGGGATGTGAGTACCTTTAATACATTGAATTTCTGCAATTCTATATCCTGATGCATTCACTTACTTTGAGTGCAACACTTTGTGATCAACACCTAATATGGCAGCCCATGCAGGATGTATATTCAAAAGTAGTCAGTCTTGTTACAGTTTTCATTCCTCCTTATTATAATCTGTAATCTCCATATCACTGTTCATTCCTTATAGGGCGGCCTTCTCCAAAACTGCCTGACTGTTCTTCAAATGTCCTGACAGGCCTCAAGCCAAAAGAGGTCAGTATTATAGTTTTCATTGTAAAGATTTTTTCTTTTTTCTTCACTCTCTTATCTTTCTCCTGTTGTTTCACTACCTGTTTGTTCTTCAGATATTCAATTTTCCTTAAACTTGGTGGTAAGTATATGCAAGGCAAACTCATTGTATTGCAGAGAAGTAATGCTTTTACTAGTGAAAACAACATATGAAGAAATATTTACCATTACTGACATTGTGTATAAATACAATGACTTAAGAAACTTCTCTTTAGTCTGTCCAGAGAGACTAAAAACCTAAGAAAATCCAAAAGTTTATACTGGCCAGACTGGAGGGTTTTAAAGAACAACCTCCAAAGATTAAAAGGAATAACAAGAAAGCTTATAAAATACTTCACGTTGTATTAGTAGATTTGTCATAATAAGGTATTATGCATTTGATGGCTTAGAATGACAGGAATTCATTTATGCTCTCTGAATCCTGTCTGAGTTCATGTCTTTGGCAGATTCACATAGTGTGCAGATTCCAGAGAAGAATCCTCACTTGCCTTGACCTAGATTCTTGCTGTCACACTCCATCTTATAAGACCATTTTTTCCTCTGTGTTTTTCCCTCTTTCTGTGGAAGGAAAAAAAAAAGTTGTTATATAGAGAGCCTGATTTAGTTCACTCTGGCCTTATCTAAATTTATGACTTCTATAATGGTTGTATTTCTAATTATTTCAAAAGGTTTGAGTTGAGCACACATTTTGAAGAATATTGTTCAGATCACTACAAATCTTACTGTATCTTCCCCATTCACAGAAGATGGGTCTTTTCAGTTCAATTCTACACAAATAGAATCCATAAGAAGGCAGAGACGAGGTCTAAACTCAAGCAGATTGGCAAATCCTTTAAAACTTTCACTTCTTCATTTTTCCTTGTACTATAATGTGTGTGTGTGTGTGTGTGTGTGTGTGTGCGTGTATGTGTGTGTGTGTGAGGGAGCATGGGAAAGGGGAAAGTTAAATGCATTGAAAACTACTTACCTCAGTTCAAGGAACAAAAATTCTCTACAATTAGAGTTTATACTTATGTTTTTCCTTTAGGAAGCACTTAAGAGAAGAGTTTTCATTCTAGGTAAACAGTGTTAACAACTCATAAAAAATTACTTGAGACCTACAAAATAAATTCATATAATTAAATTTAGGGAAGATTTTTTAAAAATGCAACTACTCAGTCACAAAACTTACATCTGTCAATGTGAGGTTTTATTTAATAAATAAATAAATAAATAAATAAATAAATGGTGAAGACATGGCAGAGCAAATAAGTACACTGGTTGTTCTTTCAGAGAACCTGAGGTCTATTGTACGTGTACACATAACACCTCATGACTTCCTGTTGTTCCTGTTTCAGAGGATCTGATTTGTTCTTCTATCATCTACAGGTACCAAGCACACAGATGATGCACAGATATTTATGAAGGCAAAATTTTTAAATTGCACTTTTGGCATATATGGTTGAAGAAAAACTTTAAAAAAAAACAAGAAAGAAATTGAGAAAAGAAAACAATTGCTAGAATATAAAATGAAAATTGGAGACACAGAAGGACACAAAGAGAAAAGGAAGGGAGAGGATATATTTTGAAACATCCTCCCTAACTCTCCCGTCTTCTTTCTAGTCTGGACCATGTGCTGCAGCTTTCTCCCTTGTCCTCTCTTTCTTGAACAACAAGGATGTGGTGATGTGAGCTTCAACATGTCAAACAAAACACCTTGGGAATATAGGCTAGGTGTCCTGCCTGAGAGAAATTTCTCCTGCTCTAAGAATTCCTTATCTGAGCCCACAGTGTTATCAGCTGCTCCTATTCACCTGTCAAACCTTCTATATGTGTGAGAATATCTCTCTTGCACTTCACCAAGAGAACTCCTGTTCTTTCTGGAAGTCAATTTGTTCTGTAGACTGTAGATTTTCTTCCCTCATTTGTAAAACAGTAGCAGATTTCCTCAGTTAAGTATATGCACATTTCCTTTCCAAGGCAAAGAGGCACTTAAACTATTACCTACTAAGATCATCTTATTAGATAAACATTTCTTCCATATTTACTGATTTGTTTTTAGCACCAGACGATTTAGGAAGATTGTTTCTCTCAACTAACATGTCATGCCAGGCACATATTTGTGGACCAGACTTTCATCATTACTGAACTTTATTATTTAGTAAAACGCCAACCATATGCATTCATGATTGTCTGATTTCAGTGGGAATTATATAATCTAATGAATTTGTCATAGATCTTAAGGCATAGATATGAAATTATATTGCCATTTTCACTGAAACAAGATGTATCCCATTATCTCCAGAGATGGTCTTTTTGTAGCATCTCTGACTTGCAAAGCAGAACATTCCAACACTGGTGAAAATTCTGCTAACAGCTAACTCAAGGACTAATAATATACCACTGCAAAAGAAATAACAGGCACAGTTAAAGGCTGATTGGAAAAATTATGCTTCCCTGGGATGTAACTGCGGATCTGCTTCTCACTGAAAGTAGAAAGCAATGAGTTGCTATTAGCTAATTGCACTCTGAGAATTATTCTATGGAAAGTCACTGAAGTGAATGAAGTTCAGAAAACTGACATAAATTTTTTAGCTGAATGTCACAAACTCAAGAATTTAGTATTAGCAGTTTATTAAAGTTCACATATCTAAACCTGTCTTAACTTCGGTATGATGGATCATGAAAAATATCAGACATTCCACATGTACTTCTGCTTAATTTCAATTGTATAAGCAGGGATTAGCCAAAGTAAAAATGCAATGCAATTAATGTTAGCACCAGCAACCAAGAAAATATATTTTTATTGATAAAATACTAATACTTGATTTTGCTATTAAATGCCACCATGGAGAACAACTATAGATAAGACGGGTCTGCTGGGTGGGGCAATGTCCTTTGTGCTCACTCTGGAGTCTAGCGTCTATAATCTCTGGTCACCCATTAGATTAACTTTGCCATTAGGTGAGAAATTGAAGTTAAGCTTCAGGTTTCAGTATGCAAACATCCATCGAAACTTATCAACGTTGTGGCTATATTTTATTAATATTTTAAATTTTTTATTTTGTATTTTTTGAAAGAGTAGTGTGTGTTTGTGTGTATATGTGTATGCATGAATATGTGCTTGCATGTATGTGTGTATGTGTGTGTGTGTGTGTGTGTGTGTGTGTGTGTGTGTGTGTGTGTGTGTTTATGCCATCTGTTGTAGGTACCCATGGGAGTCAGAAGAGGGCATTGGATATCCTGGAGCTCAAGATACAGGCATTTGTGAATCACCCAATGTGGGTACAGAGAAACAAACTTTAGTCCTCTGGAAGGGCAGTGAGTGTTCTTAACCACTGTCTACCTCTCTAGGCCTTGATTTATGTATTTTATTATAAAAACAAACAAACAACCCACTCCCCAAAACACTGAAAAACAAACCAGTGTATGTCTAGCTGAGGCCTGGTTTTGCTATCTTTATAAATATAAAGCAACAAACTTGCTTCTCCATAAATGTTCCTTAAATGTTTCCTAGATGAATGAATATGCAAATTAACCTGACAATAGTTAGTACAAAACATTTCAACATCATATTGAAGCATTTTCTACTCACCTAATCACTAGAACCTATTATTGCTTCTTGAGATGACTGCATATTTGCAGACCACATTGTTGTACAACAGTATAAGAATATGCTGAAAAGATCCACTTGCTTTTACTGTTAAGCACTGATCTAAAGCCATCTTTTGAATACACAATTCGATTTATATAAATGCAATTTAGTTTTGATATCAAGTAAACAGCTAAAACAACTTAACCAATTTGAATATTTATTAATGCTAAAAAATCATTTGTTAACACCTTTTTCTGGCTTTTTACCTGTGATGATTCAGGATAACGTTATTACACTCTCTTGCTGTCTTGGAACTTTTGAACAGATTAAGGACTTAAATAGCAATATCCTTGAATAGTTTCTTCAGCACTGTGGTTTGTAGCTTTGTATATTCCTCTTTCTGATGATGATGACTAGAAGCCGAGGTATATGTTCTCCCAGTAAGATACTCTGGAGTTAGAGGGAGTCTTCTAAATTAAATCTTCATAGCTTTTATCTTTAGGTGTCTATGTCCTTTCACCTCATGTGTGTTCTGAACATTCTACTCTGCTATTAATAACCAATCTTCTACATAGGAGTGATCACCACATTTAATTATGCTATTGAAAACAGACCTGTGTACTGGACTCCTCAGTCCGAGCCCTAATTCTCTCTCACGTCCCATGGCTTTCTTTGAGGAAACAGTTTGATGAAATTTTTATGTTAAAGATTTGTAGGGGGTTTTTGGTTCATGTTGAGAGAGGAATTGAGACTTCAAATCCAGTAACCTTGTAGTACTGAACTGAACCAAAAGCGGTGTGTTTAAACATAGCAGTGGCCTTCATTGAAGTGTGTAGTGTCAACCAACACCATGACTCAAGCCTTATCTGAGTCCCTAACTCAATTTGGGAGGCCATGCTAGACACTTGACTCACATAAATTATGAAGTATTAAGTATTTTTTCTTTTAAAGAGTTAATTTTTGCATTATATTTTCACACAAAAATAAACAACCAACCCAATCGTATATGTATCAGGTAGGTGTCAATGACCCAACTCTCCTGTGTTCAAAAATTACATGACATTCTATGACCCTACTCAAACTTCTCTCCACTCTTTTTTCTACTGTAAAACTATTATTGCCTCTTGGTGCCTAAAGTCATCTAACTGTAGAAATACTGGGGTTACAGACACAAATGCTACCATTTTTTTGTTTCATGTGGGGGCTGTGTATCTGTCCTTGGGTCCTCACATTCTTCAGTGATCAATTTTTGAACTGAGCCATCTCTCCAGCATTTCTGTGTATTCTCTTATTCGATATGAATATGGGAATTGTTGTATGTTGCAGTGTAAGCCCATTCTTAAATGTTACAAATCCTAAATTGTCTTATTTAGCAGGGGAATTAAACAACTTTTGAAATAATCTAAGACTAATATGTACTTTATTATTTTTGTCCTACTGGGGTTCATGATAGACCTGCTTCTCCCAATGTAACCAATTAGGTGTTAGGGATTCCTAGAAGATGGTTCTTAGCTGCCAATATGAAACATTATATTTACATCTTCACAAACTGACTATAGAGACACACTGGAAAATTGACTTCCACTGCTCTCTTTCTTTGAGCAACTTCAGTGGGAAGTGACCTCAACTCACAGCAGATATGTGTGTAGTTCAAATATAAAATGACTTAGAATAAAATGCTGATGTTTCATATTTTCACTCTAGCATAGTGAGGTTTGACCTGACAGATGTCTCCTGAATGTCCAAATATGAGATTTTATCCAAACACTTTTGCTTTTCAACTCGGAAGGTAGAAAAAACATTTAATTCATCTTTCAAAATTATTTTATCTACAGTTGTTTTCTCAAAGCTATCAGGGGAATGAGTTGTATGAAAATTTTTATTTCTTCCACATTCAATGTTAATTTTATTTTCTCACTTATCTACTGAGTGAATATTATTTGGATTTTTGTTGAAATTTGAACAGACTATTTTATGATAAACACTAAAATATTAAGCAGTATAAAAATTGTAAAATATTATATATTAAAACTAATATATTGAATACATACCATGACAATTTTACTCTCACAGATGAGACATGGTTTTCTAGGACCTTCTTTCTGCTCTAGCACTTTATCATTAATTACCTGAAATCCATGTAACTTTATACTGGCCATTTGATGTCTGTAATAAAGTTGCTTCTCAATCCATCAACATAGCAAAGACTCCCGCTTTCCTGCTTGAAACAGCAATTTCAGACTTTTATCCTCTTTTTGAGGAAGTCTTCTACTGTGTCAATTTTTCCTCTGAACTTGTTCAACGCTGTAAGATAATTTGTGTTGACTCTTATCTGTTCTCATCTTTTCAAATCTCAGTTGGCAACAACCCCATTTGTTCCTTGATATGTAGGCTATTCCATTTTAGGTCATTCTTTATTAACATTTAGGTATTTATATAATTTATTTTATATGTGTTTGTGCATGGACATACTTATATGTGCAGATGTCTATAGAAATGAAAATAAGGTGTTGGATCTCCTGCAGCTGTAGTTAGAGGAGGACATGCTGTATTCGTGTGGGTGATAGAAATTGAACTGGAGTCCTTAAGAAGAGTAACAAGCAATCTTGACCTCTGAGTCTTCTATCAAACATTATTTATTATTATTTGATATTTTCATAGAGATAAACAATTTATTATTCCTTGATATTTTCATATATAAAAATATATGTCTTAGTCATTTTCACAATTTATAGCTGATACCTTTCTTCCCAACAAGATATTGTCATGCAGTGTGTGTGTATGTGAAAATGTATATGAGCATGATTGGGAAGTTATTTACCGAAACTTAGGTGATTTATCAATTGGTTACACCACTGAAGAAAATTACATCCCTCATGCAACAACCATAAACTCCTCTGATGGAGAGTTCTGGCCTCATGAACCACTTCCATGTCCATGATAAAATACCAACTGCTCTAGTCCTGTGCAGTGTTTTCATGAGTATATTGGCCATGTCACATCACGAAGACAACTTTTGAGTTATGGATTTCTGTCTTCTGTCTCTGAGAGCCTTTCTGCTTCCTCTTCTGTGATATTTGCTGAGTCTTAGAGGGTTATACAGATGTTCGTTCACGCAATGTACTGAGAAAGTGTGGGGTGCTGAGATCAGAACTGACCTATGAACATAGACAGTATTCAGAAGGCAGTTATATTATGCCATTCAAGATTGACTTATTTTACACATATTCCATGCTCAGTCCATCAGTCAACTGTGATCATTCTATCTTTGAAGTTAATATAAGATCCAGCCATTTTCACATCATTTAATCTGTTGTTTGATAAGCAAAACTGTTATATTTGTTGTTAACAGTTTGACTGCAGCTTTCTGTCATCCTTCAGTCTATTGTACTTCCTTCAAGGTGACTTCAATTATATATAGTTAGCTTGGTTAAAAATGAATCAGCATGTGCTAAAACACACCTCTGCCTCTGATGTCATACCCAACAAAGGTGTAAGTGCCCTGTGGCCTATAAGACTCTAATAGATATCTTCAAACTTACGATAGTATACCTTTGACTGCTGGTTCCATTCTTTATTCTGCTTTAAACTCAGGGGCCTTATTTCTGCTCCAAAAATATACCAGGCAAACCATTACTTTAGCATTCTAGTATTATTTCTTTATTCTTTCTGGACTATACTTCCCTTTTACCTGTGTTTCAGGTACATATCTAAATCTATGTATATATTTATACATATATTAATCATTTAGTAGAACATCTTATGTAACACATCAGCTATCATACGTACATGAAAAATTTGTTTTTCTTTCTAACTTAAGTTTTTCCTTAGCATTTATCATCATCAAATATTTTGTGTTTCATTATTTACTTATTCATATATATATATATATATATATATATATATATATATATATATATCAAATATAAGGTTATTAAGATAGATACTGCATTTTTCGTTATGGCTAGATTCCCATTGCCTAGAAGAATATGAATAATACTGAAAATTTTAATTAAAGGTTTGACACTAACTTTCAAGTGATAGAGGCTAGTGGTGCATGCCCTAGTGAGGAATATGTTTTGCTTGTATTTGTCCTATTATCTTAGATAAGAGGTTAAGTTAACCACACCTTCCAAAGCATCTGCTTATGAATATAAAAAATGCAGTTAGTAGTTAACATATATTGCCCCATAAAGGAGCAATGTTATTTTTCATCTGTATAAGTAATTGCTTGCAATATAAGGACTTGTGTTATGTTAAGAATAATATCATTTCTTTTTACTAAGCATGATTCATATTTCCACAGAACAATAGGTGACCAAGACAGTCATTTCTTCATTGTATTTATTTTTTTTATTTTTTAAATTTTGTTTACTGTCACTGATAGGACATATTAATGAATAAAAATATAAATGATAGTAATGTATTGGTAATATGTTGATAGTTTAGATGTTATCCTCTCTTTGTCTATCTGCATGTATATATATATATATATATATATATATATATATATGTATATATATATATACATGTGTATATATATATATATCTGCATGTATATATATATATATATGTATATATATACCACCCATATTTCCTTTTCTTTCTCTTTTTTTCTCTACAGGGTGTTTTGTTTTGTGTGGCTGCAGAGTGTGAAGTGATATGCTACGTCCTAAAACAATAGGATCTGTGAAGATGATCAATTATGGCAAAGGATATATATGTATGTATATATATATATATATATATATATATATATATATATATATATATATCAAGATAACATTCTTGCTAAAGTGGTAAAAGTCTGTAGGTCATTGGGCCACATACTGCATGAAGAATGAGTGAGTAATTTACAGATATTTGAGGATAGAATCATACCCCAAGGAAATTTAATCATATACAAAATTTTCATTAATTGAATTATTGTTCAACATTACTTATCTCCTGTAGTCTTATATTTTATTTTTCTTTAGTAAGTATTTAAATGCTTTAACCTCCCTTTTATCCCAGGATCCACCAGAGATAGTGGAAAGGAAATGTTAATAGGGCAAAGGAGGATGTGGACCTGTTTAGATTCTTTGGAGTGAATCCGATCTTCATTGTCAGTGTACCAGCAGTTCAGTTGACATGAATCATCAATCCACTTGCAAATGTCATTCACTAATCAGAAACTGTAGTTTGATCCAGAAGAGATTGCAAGATTTGCTAATTATCCTGAGTCCTCAGTAGCAAGAAGAAGCTGCCAGAATAACCACAGAAGTTCTTTGGTGTGAATCTTTTTATCAAGTCCTGACATATGATGAGCAGCAAAGAGTAGCAAGGTAAAAAAATTTCATACAGTGTCATTAGCAAAGATGAGCTTCAGCAAATCCCAGTGATGTCCAGTAAATAGTGGCAAAGTGAATCAATACCACACAGCATTGTCCACTGTCTGTTTGGTTGTAATTATACCCTTTCCAAACATCTCTGTGTTCTCTTAAGCGTAAATGTAAAGGGCATGTAAAATGTCACATGCCCTTTTTCCAGGCTGCTTCCAGAAGAATACCATTTCTATTCTCAGCAAAACATCTTCCCACATGTCTGCTTCAGCAAAAACATCCTCTTATAAGATGGTTTTCAGAAAAATATCACATGACACAACTGAGACTCCAAAGAAACCAGAAATTTCCACTTAAGCTATCACAGGAACTTACACACATTTAATTTTATGTTGCTTCAATAATGGGCTCCTTGGTTAGTTTACTTTTTGGGTTTGTAGTTGTGGGGTTAGAATTCACCATTCCATGTGTGCTAGGTAAGAACTTTGAGATATACATTTAGCCCTTACCAATGTTATTTTTATACCATATTTATTATGAATTATTTTATCTATGTTTCTATGGGTTCCAAATACACCCCTGTTATAAACTCTCTTTTAAGGTTACATGTCACTGATGAGGTGAGAACATGGATGGAAATCTGTTGCTGTGAAAAGATAATGTCAAGAATCTTTGTTCATCTCCTCAACCATCACAGAGAAATGTGAGCAGTATATAAGTATAAAAAATACGTACTTTTGGGGTTCCTTGGAGGGTAATGAGTTAGATTTTCTGATTTAAAAATGTTATTACAACCAACTGTTTAAGTAATAATGCCTAGTAACAACTGTTTATGTGTACATTTTAGACCAAATAGCTGTATTTGTGATATTAATTTAGTGGTGTATATAACAAACTTAGATGTTCAGAGGGAAGAACCACAAAAGTTTTTCATGCTTAACAGAAAATGTATCAAGAGGAGTCAGAGTTAACGACTCAGAAAAATATTCACACATAAGATTTGATAATTTAAACCCATTTACAGGGATGGATAAATTAAGAAATGTGGTAATTACAGAATTGCTTTATTTAACAAATTAACAAATTAAGACACAGGCTGCCACAGGTTGTTATGTGATTTCAGAGAATTAGCAGTAACATTGTTTTGGATTCTAAACTTAATAATCTTTATTAAAATATTTAATAGAGAAATCAGGACCAGTGATAAATCTGTTTTTCGTTTTGATTTACTATTCAAGGAACTGACAGGAACGTCAGTTGTGGCCCATTAAATCTCTGGCACGAATGTCAATCTCAAGTCATAAATGAAAATGCATTTATAACAGATAGTAATACCAAGTGATAGACCCTTAATCTATTTTAATTTCAAACACAAGGTTTTTCTTCTCTTCTGACTCTGATATAACTTCTAGTCCAAATCTCCAAAATGCAATTCAAATGGTTATTATCATTCAAAGAGTCTCCTAATTTTGAAGCTAATGAGAGCAATCCAATTATTGTCATCAGTCTTCTGACTTCCTGGGCTGCTTCTCATCACCTTTGCCTTTAAAAGTCAGTGTTTTCTGCCCATTCTAAACCATAAGCGTTCAAAGCAACAGTAACCTTGCCATTATGAATTGACTTATGTTCGATCTCCTAAAGGCTCTGTTTGACAGAATACAGAGTTTTGTGTTTATGCTTGCTTGCTCCCTTTTCCATATGTCATCCTAAGAAAACACATGAAGAACTGTTCTCTAATGATCCCTAAGCTTTTCCTTTACTCTTCATAATGTTTATTGACTAGCGTATGTTCGCTATCTCTATGAGTCTGCAGGACAGTAAATTTGAGTTATCAGTTAACTAAACCAGACATTAATGGTAAAACTATTTTGACTCAGATTATAATAATTCTCAGATACCTCTGATCTGTTATCATCATAAAACTCATTTATGAGGATTATAAAAGTGACTTTCTTGATGGATTATGCAGTACTTCACTTATCAGTCACAGAAAAAAAAGCCATTTCTATGCATTTTATTCAGTCCTCTCAATGAAAAGTATTTTACTGAATCATATAGACCTTGAGTTGAGACTCAATGCATGTGCATTTGACTATCTTTTCCTCCAGCTCCATAAGACCTGATCTTTCTTAGACATTTTCTAAATGTTCATTTTAGCTTTTTCTGAAAAGAAACATGTCTGAAGAGTTGCCTGTGTTTTGTCCACAGTCTGGTATTACTTTTTTTTAAGGAAGAGTGGCTCAATGACATAGACATTATTGGATTGCAGCATTAACTCAAGTAAAGACGCCCAAAGCACACTCTCTTATGCTCTATGCAGTTGTTTTATTGAATAACTTCTAGCCTAGACATGCTAAATTACTCAGAAATTATTCAACATGAATTTTCTATTTTCCTGGTCAGGACTGAAGATTTGGTCTAACATGAGTCCTTTGGCAAGATTGAAACCAATTTTTTATTCTCCTAGGTAGAGAGAGGTTCAATGTTAGATTTTAATATAAGGTTCAATATGCAGAGCTGTTTCTGTCATCTCACAGAAATTACAGCCAATGCAACATTTCTATAGAAACCTTTGGGAAAGTATTTTGGCACTTAGTGTCAACCTCACACACGTTGCCATGTCAAAATGAATGCTTTTCTTTTGTGTATCAAGGAGGATCCACTCTTGAAAACCATGAAAGAGAGCTTTCCTTCTGCGACCTCTGTTCCCGCAGACTGCGCTGAAGTGACAGGTACCCCAAGTTCCCTATCCCCAATATAACATCACTTGGGACACAGCCTGTTGGGGCTTCCATCTGTGCCCGAGAACGGGTCAGCGCTGTGGTCGTCTGGGAGCCAGATCGGCAGGCCGTCCCATCTGCAGGTGAGCGGCGCCAGGGAGAGAGTGCAGATTGCACTCCGCCATCTTTGCTCCAGTGACTGGGAAGTTGGGAGAGCCAGGTTCTGAGACAGACAGGCATAATATCGCTTGGGTCTCGGGCGGCTTGTGTGTATGCGGCTCCCAAGTGCAGGGCAGATCTGCAGTAACCAGCACGCCAGCTCCGTGGTGGGACTTCTGCCTGGCAGAGGGACCCCGCACTGGGCGGGAGCCTACCAGCTTTCCTTCCACGACCTCTGCTCCCGCAGACTGCGCTGAAGTGACAGGTACCCCAAGTTCCCTATCCCCAATATAACATCACTTGGGACACGGCCTGTTGGGGCTTCCATCTGTGCCCGAGAACGGGTCAGCGCTGTGGTCGTCTGGGTGCCAGATCGGCAGGCCATCCTGTCTGCAGGTGAGCGGCGCCACGGAGAGAGTGCAGATTGCACTCTGCCATCTTTGCTCCAGTGACTGGGAAGTTGGGACAGCCAGGTTCTGAGACAGACAGGCATAATATCACTTGGGTCTCGGGCGGCTTGTGTGTATGCGGCTCCCAAGTGCTGGGCTGATCTGCAGTAACCAGCACGCCAGCTCTGCTGTGGGACTTCTGCCTGGCAGAGGGACGCCCCCTCCCCCCCCAGGAGAGATCACTCACCCCTGCACAGGGCAGGAGCCTACCAGCCTCTCTTTGGCGACCTCTGCTCCAGGAATCCACTAGGCTGAGCCTTTGGAGGTGCAAGGCCTCCCCAATATAAGATCTCTTGGAGCAAGGCACATTAGGGCTCCAAAGTCACTCAGGAGCAGGCAGGCCCCAGAAATCGGTGCCAGGGGAATCCTGGCAACCCAGGGGGGGGCAGAAATAGCTTTGCAGGCTCACAGGAGGTCCAACCAACAGCCAGTGGCAGCAGGACCAACTAACACCAGAGGTAACCAGATGGCAAAAGGCAAACGTAGGAATGTTACTAACAGAAATCAAAGTAATGTGGGACCATCCGAACCCAACTCTCCAACAACAGCAAGTCCTGGATACCCTACCACACCCGAAAGACAAGATCTGGATTTAAAATCACTTCTCATGATGCTATTAGAGGATCACAAGAAGGACACAAATAAATCTCATAAAGAGTTACAGGAGACCATGAATCAACGGTTAGAAGCCCTTACAAAGGAAACACAAAAATCGCTTAGAGAAATGCGGGAGAACATGGATCAAAAGATGGAGGCGCACAAGGAGACAACACAAAAATCGCTTAACGAGATGAATCAACGGGTAGATGCACTCACAAAGGAATCACAAAATTTGCATAAAGAAATGCAGAAGAATATGGGTCAACAGATGGATGCCCATAAGGAGGCAACACAAAAATTGCTTAAAGAAATGAATCAACGGTTAGATGCCCTTACAAAGGAAACACGAGAACTGCTTAAAGAAATGCAGGAGACAATGGATCAACAGATGGATTCCCATGAGGAGGAAACACAAAAATCACTCAGAGAAATGCAGGAGAACGTGGGTCATCAGGAAGAAATCCTGAAAGAGGCAATGCAAAAATACCTTAAAGAAATACAGGAAAATACAAACAAACAAGTGAAGGATCTCAGCAAATCCATCCAGGAACTAAAAAAGGAAGTAGAAACAACTAAGAAATCACAAAGGGAGACAACTTTGGAGATAGAAAACCTTGGGAAGAAATCAGGAGTCATAGATGCAAACATAAACAATAGAATACAAGAGATGGAAGAAAGAATCTCAGGAGCTGAAGACTCCATAGAAAGCATCGACTCAACAGTCAAAGAAAATGTAAAATGCAAAAAACATGTAACCCAAAACATCCAGGAAATCCAGGACACAATGAGAAGACCAAACCTAAGGATTATAGGTATAGATGAGAGTGAAGATTTGCAACTTAAAGGGCCAGTAAACATCTTCAACAAAATTATGGAGGAAAACTTCCCTAACTTAAAGAGAGAGATGCCGATGAACTTACAAGAAACCTACAGAACTCCAAACAGACTGGACCAGAACAGAAATACCTCCCGTCACATAATAATCAAAACACCGAATGTTCTAAATCAAGAAAGAATACTAAAAGCAGTAAGAGAAAAGGGCCAAGTAACATACAAAGGAAGACCTATCCGAATCACATCAGACTTCTCACCAGAGACTATGAAAGCCAGAAGATCCTGGGCAGATCTCATGCAGACACTAAGACAGCACAAATGCCAGCCTAGACTACTATACCCAGCAAAACTCTCAATCACCATAGATGGAGAGACCAAGATATTCCATGATAAAACCAAATTTTCACAATATCTTTCCACAAATCCAGCCCTGCAATGGATAATAGGTGGAAACCTCCAATGCAGGGAGAGAAACAACACCCTGGAAAAAATGAGATAATAACCTTCTTGAATCAAACCCAAAAGTAGATAACCACTCAAACATAAAGATAGCGTCAAGAATGGCAGATGGCAATAATCACTATGCCTTAATCTCTCTTAATATCAATGGTCTCAATTCCCCAATTAAAAGACATAGACTAGCAGACTGGATACGTAAACAGGATCCAGCATTTTGCTGCATGCAGGAAACGCACCTCAGTGTCAAAGACAAACACTACCTCAGAGTAAAAGGCTGGAAAACAATTTTACAAGCAAATGGCCCCAAGAAACGAGGTGGAGTAGCCATCCTAATATCGGATAAAATTGATTTTCAACCTAAAGTCATCAAAAAAGACACAGAAGGACACTACATACTGATAAAGGGAAAAATCCACCATCAAGAACTCTCAATTCTGAATATCTATGCTCCAAATGCAAGGGCACCCTCATTCGTAAAAGAAACTTTACTAAAACTCAAAGCACACATCGCACCACACACAATAATAGTGGGTGACTTCAACACCCCGCTCTCTGAAATGGATCGTTCAGGAAAGCAGAAACTAAACAGGGACACAGTGAATCTAATTGAAGCCTTGGACCAAATGGAACTAACTGATATATATAGAACATTTCATCCTAGAGCTAAAGAATACACCTTCTTCTCAGCTCCTCATGGTACCTTCTCCAAAATTGACCATATAATTGGTCACAAATCAGACCTCAACAGATACAAGAAGATAGAAATAATCCCATGCATCCTATCAGATCACTATGGAATAAGGGTGGTCATCAATGGCAACAAAAACAAAAGAAAACCCACGTACACATGGAGGCTGAACAATGCTCTACTCAATGATAACTTGGTCAAGGTGGAAATAAAGAAAGAAATCAAAGACTTTTTGAAAGTTAATGAAAATGAAGGCACAACATACCCTAATTTATGGGACACAATGAAAGCAGTGCTAAGAGGAAAATTCATAGCCCTGAGTGCCGCCAAAAAGAAATGGGAGACAGCATACACTAACAGCTTAATGGCACACCTGAAAGCCCTGGAACAAAAAGAAGCAAATACACCAAAGAGGAGTAGAAGGCAGGAAATCATCAAACTCAGGGCTGAAAACAATCAAGTAGAAACAAATAAAACCATACAAAGAATCAACAAAACGAGGAGTTGGTTCTTTGAGAAAATCAACAAGATAGATAAGCCCTTAGCCAGACTAACCAGAAAGCACAGAGATGGTATCCAAATTAATAAAATCAGAAACGAAAAGGGAGAGATAACAACAGAAACTGAGGAAATTCAAAAAATCATCAGATCCTACTACAAAAACCTGTATTCAACACAACTAGAAAATCTTGAGGAAATGGACAATTTCCTTGACAGATACCAAGTACCAAAATTAAATCAGGATCAAATAGACCATCTAAACCGTCCTATAACCCCTGAAGAAATAGAAGTTGTCATTGGAAGTCTTCCAACCAAAAAAAGCACAGGTCCAGATGGTTTTAGTGCAGAATTCTATCAGACCTTCAAAGAAGACCTAACACCAATACTCTTCAAACTGTTCCACAAAATAGAAACAGAAGGAACACTACCCAACTCGTTCTATGAAGCCACAATTACACTAATACCAAAAGCACACAAAGATCCGACAAAGAAAGAGAATCTCAGGCCAATCTCTCTTATGAATATCTATGCAAAAATACTCAATAAAATTCTTTCCAACCGAATCCAAGAACACATCAAAACGATCATCCACCACGATCAAGTAGGCTTCATCCCAGGGATGCAGGGATGGTTCAATATAAGGAAATCCATCAATGTAATCCACTACATAAACAATCTCAAAGAAAAAAAACACATGATCATCTCATTAGATGCGGAGAAAGCATTTGACAAAATTCAGCATCCTTTCATGCTAAAGGTCTTGGAAAGATCAGGAATTCAAGGCCCATATCTAAACATAGTAAAAGCAATTTACAGCAAACCGGTAGCCAGCATCAATCTAAATGGAGAGAAACTTGAAGCAATCCCACTAAAATCAGGGACTAGACAAGGCTGACCTCTCTCTCCATATCTTTTCAATATAGTACTTGAAGTTCTAGCTAGAGCAATTAGACAACAAAAAGAGGTCAAAGGGATACAAATTGGAAAGGAAGAAGTCAAACTATCACTATTTGCAGACGATATGATAGTATACTTAAGCGACCCAAAGAACTCCACCAGAGAACTCCTACAGCTGATAAACGACTTCAGCAAAGTGGCCGGATATAAAATCAACTCAAGCGAGTCAGAAGCCTTCCTATACTCAAAGGATAAGCAGGCTGAGAAAGAAGTAAGAGAAATAATACCCTTCATAATAGCCACAAACCATATTAAGTATCTTGGCGTGACTCTAACCAAACAAGTGAAAGATCTGTATGACAAGAACTTCAAGTCTCTGAAGAAAGAAATTGAAGAAGACCTCAGAAGATGGAAAAATCTGCCATGCTCATGGATTGGCAGGATTAATATAGTAAAAATGAGCATCTTACCAAAAGTAATACACAGATTCAATGCAATCCCCATCAAAATCCCAACTCAATTCTTCATAGAGTTAGAAAGAGCAATTCAAAAATTCATCTGGAATAACAGAAAACCCAGAATAGCTAAAACTATTCTCAAGAGTAAAAGAACCTCTGGGGGAATCAGTATCCAGGACCTCAAGCTCTACTACAGAGCAATAGTGTTAAAAACTGCATGGTATTGGTACAGTAACAGACATGTAGATCAATGGAACAGAATTGAAGACCCAGAAATGAATCCACACTCCTATGGTCACTTGATCTTTGACAAAGGAGCTAAAACCATCCAGTGGAAAAAAGATAGCCTTTTCAACAAATGGTGCTGGCTCAGCTGGAGGTCAACATGCAGAAGAATGCAAATTGACCCATTCTTATCTCCTTGCACTAAGCTCAATTCTAAGTGGATCAAAGATCTCCACATAAAACCAGACACACTGAAACTAATAGAAGGGAAACTAGGGAAGAACCTTGAACATATGGGCACAGGGGAGAATTTCCTGAACAGAACTCCAATAGCTTATACTCTAAGATCAAGAATAGACAAATGGGACCTCATTAAATTACAAAGTTTTTGCAAGGCAAAAGACACCGTCAAAAAGACAAAGCAGCAACCAACTAACTGGGAAATGATCTTTACCAACCTTACATCCGACAGAGGGCTAATATCCAAGATATACAAAGAACTCAAGAAGTTAAACTCCAGAGAGGCAAGTAACCCTATTAAAAAATGGGGTACAGAGCTACACAAAGAGTTCTCACCTGAAGAATATCTAATGGCTGAGAAGCACCTAAAGAGATGTTCATCATCCTTAGTCATTAGGGAAATGCAAATCAAAACAACCCTGAGATTCCATCTCACACCAGTCAGGATGGCTAAGATCAAAAACACAGGAGACAGCAGTTGTTGGCGAGGATGTGGAGAAAGAGGAACACTCCTCCACTGCTGGTGGAATTGCAAGCTGGTACAACCACTCTGGAAAGCAGTCTGGTGGTTCCTCAGAAAACTGGGCATGACACTCCCGGAGGATCCGGCTATACCACTCCTGGGCATATACCCAGAGACTTTATCTGCATGCAATAAGGACACATGCTCCACTATGTTCATAGCAGCCTTATTTATAATAGCCAGAAGCTGGAAAGAACCCAGATGTCCCTCAACGGAGGAATGGATTCAGAAGATGTGGTATATCTACACAATGGAATACTACTCTGCAATTAAAAACAATGAATTCACGAAATTCCTAGGCATATGGTCAGATCTTGAAAATATCATCCTTAGTGAGGTAACCCAATCACAAAAGAACACACATGGTATGCAGTCACTGATAAGGGGATATTGACCCAGAATCTCGGAATACCCTAGACACAATCCGCATATCAATAGATTTCTAAAAAGATGGTAGGAGAGACCCCTGGTCCTGGAAAGACTGGATGTAGGGGAACACCAGGACAGAGTAACGAGAGGGGGTTGAATGGAGAAAAGAGAGAGGGAAGGGGGCTTATGGGACTTTCGGGGAGGGAGGAAACGGGAAAGGGGAAGTGATTTGGAATGTAAATTAAAAAATAAAATAAAAAAAATTCCCAAACAAAGCAATATGAGACAAAAAAATATACAAAAATATTATTACGGGAAAAAAAAAAAGAAAACCATGAAAGAAAAAGAAATTTTTCATAAGTATAAACTAAGCTAAAATTGGTTAGGCATTAAAATATATGATCAGCTAAATAATGATTGATGCTAATAGCCACAATGCAGTTATACTAAAGGGGACTGAACAAATCTGTCTGTTGTATTTAAGTAATTTAATTTGCATTGCTCTGTCTATGCTATATTAAATTTTTTGATAAAGGTTAAATGAACAAAAGAAACCAGAAATAAAAACTTTCTCAAAGTTTAAATATGTTGCCAAAAATACATACTAATACATAACAAGTTCAAGGCCAACATGAAACCCTGTCTAAAGAATGAAAATAAGCTGATATTTTCTGGAAGAAGCATAAGACATTCAGCATCACATGCCATACATTCTACTAAAAAACATTATTCTTTCAACTCAGACTGATGTCAGTGAACCCTACAATGCTGGGAATTTACAGAGGATTTTCTTTATGTATCCAATTGCATTATATTAGCTGACTATATGTGAAGAAATGATGCAAGACCAGAGAAAGAAACAATTGAAAAATGAAATTAGAATGCTGGTTTATTGTGCCAAGAAAAGCTCTTCTTTCAACCTGACAAACTAAAGAATACAAACAACAAATGAAACCTTCATGTCTTCTTAGCCTTCACACTAGGTTGTCTTTTCTTGCATACTGGGTGAAAATGACTCCCAGGTGAATACTTCTTCTCAGTTACCTAATTAAAATGTAAATAAGATGCAGAACATCAAGTTGTATCCAAGTACTATAACCACATGCCCCTGGTCAAATTAAAGATTAGCAGGCAGGTAAAGAATCATTCAAGCAGGGAACCCACAGACTACCCTAGCCTGGGAAACAGGTAGGCTAGTTGCAGATCTTTACCTCTCCCTTACTTCCTCCAAAACCAAGTCCTACTTTTGTTTGTTATTTGGTTTTTCAATTTTATTTAATATATTTTTATTAATTAATTAATTTAACTTATTAATTAATTAATTTGCATCTTGAATGCTGCTGCCCTCCTGTTCCCCCTCCCAAAGAGTACTTTCCACCATGCCCCTCCCCTTCTCCATTGAGAGAGTGGGCCTCCCACTCAGTATACCCCCATCCCTTGCACATCAAGTCTCTGCAAAATTAGGTGCATCCTCTCCCACGAAGGCCAGACAAAAATAGCTGTGGAGACTGAACTGGATGTCTGCTACATGTGTGCCTTGGACCTCAGCCTAGACTGTGTATGCTCTTTGGTTGGTGGCCTAGCCTTCAAGAGCTGCCAGGTGTCCAGGTTAGTTAACTCTGCTGGTTGTCCTGTGGTGGTGATCCAATGACCTTCAAATTCCTTTCTTCTAGTACAGAAAGACATGGTCTGTAAGACCCACCTGTGGTAATTGTTTGTAGGTGGACACAACTGGTATTATGAAGACAGACAATGTTCTTCTGGGAGGATCAAGCCTTAACAGCACTCTTAATTTTCCATCTTCTATTTTCTAGTAACAATGATATTTCTTTTTTTTTTTCTAGAAATAGATAAACCCTGAGAATTACAAATACTGAAGATTACCTTCTCTTCCCTGAACTTCTCAGTTCTGAACTATTTCCATGGAAGAGAATTACTTGCTTATTTAGTGACTATATTATTTTGAGTTTCTGTGTCAGACACAATCCTGTAATAAAGTTGAAGTAATCAGTATCAATACTTATGTGTCACAGATGAGTAATATTCAGGAGAAAAGCTACACACGATCAATAGGAGACACAGAATGTAGTGTAGAGAGGGGCTTCTTTCTCTGTAGTCTGGTTCTTTGCAGTTCTCTCCTAGGCAAGGGAAACCAGATTCAAAAACTAAATTACCCATGCAAACAGTAACATTGTTTTTTGAGTGCTGATGAAAACTTAGAATACATGGAAACATTGTTTTGGAGGTCAGTTTACTACCATGTCAAACGAATTTCTTCTGAATTTCGCTTAATAAGGGAATTATAAAATATGTTGCTATATCAGTTCTTATGCTGACCCTAATGAAAGGCTAACATATGTTACCCTAGAGTTGACTTATTAGAAGATAGCATTTGATCTCAGGTTTCATAGACAGATGCATGCAAAACAATGCTAGTATGTTGGAGAAAGAATCTGTTTTGTTTTCTCCATTTTCTAAAGAAGACAATGTCAGATATGAGGGCTTTGATAGAGCTCACTCAATAACATACCCAAAATAATGTCTTAAAACATTTTCACTCAGAGAAAGAAGCATAACATGGAAGCAAGAAGAGGTATTTTTTCTTTCAAGCCCTGATTCACAACCAAGGCAGAAATTCTTTGCCTGGAAAGCACCTCATTTTTGTTGAGTAGATTAAAGAAAATATTTGAAACATTAAAATCTATTTTTCTTCCTGCAAAAATTGGAGAAAGACACTTAACCCCTATAGTACTTCAGTTGGAGCTGATGACATGCTCTATTACAGATGTGTTCAGAGAAAATCAAACTGCCAAGAAGGCTAGTGTGGCACAGGAACTTGAATGAGAAGATTTTCTTGCTCGAGGAACTGGTATCAGTAGACAGAATATAAAATTAACAAGCAAAACAAAATATTAAAAAAAACTGTTAAGATTATAAACTGACACTTCTGTTTGCCAGGAAATGTGTTTACAAAGTTACAGAGCACAGCTCAAACTAATCTTAGTTCTAAGTCTTGTGTGAAAATCACTTCTGTTTATAAATCACATTTATGAAATTGAAGTTATTTGAGAGTATGGGAACTCTGTGTCAGAGAACGAATTCATCGTGTTTGTTGTGTGTTTCTGCACCCTTCAAAGGTGCTTTCATGAGATATCATTTTGATGTTAAGAAGACTTAATAGGAATTAGGCTAGCAACTCTGATTAATAGCTATACTGAAGTATACCTGACATTAAACTGTACTTTTCTGAGATGTGCAATATGATATTGATGTGTATATACCTAGGAATTAATTAATACCATCAACACAGTGAATAATTTCATTGAGGCAAATGTCTTCCCATAACTCTCTAGTGAATACCTGCCTCTCTGTCCTTCCTATCACTTGAGAAGCTACTAATTTGTTCTGTATCCATTTTAATTATTTTACATTTTCTCTAAATATTAATTAATTGTAGCTATAGATTATGCTTTCTATTTTATACAAGATTAAAAGCATCATGGTTGAATGGTTTTTGTTTTAGGCATATGTTTTGACTCAGTGTAGAGTAACAATTTTTATTTTATTTTTAAGACTTAAATAAAGCTACCAAACTATATTCCAACACAGTCATTTAATTTTAAATTATCACTATCTTTAACGTGAAGTATGAAAATAACCTCACTACAATATTTGCTATAAAAAGTACTAACTTTGGGGAGGAATGCTTTGCTTTTTGACTGAGTCTATTTATGTGCATTTGTGTGTGTGTGTGTGTGTAATATCTGACTGTTGGCCTCTGTATTTGCTCTCATCTGCTGCTGGAAGAAGCTTCTCTGATGATGGCTAAATAAGTCACCAATCTAAAAGTATTGCAGATTATCATTAGGAGTAATTTTATTACTATGTTTTTTTTAGGCCTTTACACATAACTACATATATACATGTATACATATTACATACATAGATTAATATATACACATTTACATTTATGTTTGCAACTGCTTCTGTACATGAAAAGGGTATTGTATCTTGCGATTTCTCCTAGTGTGTGAGGAGCCAAAAAAGGTCATTCAGCCACGGCTGTCTTATGACCATGAGATTATTGAACAAAGACCTACCCAGGAACTGCCGGTACAAAAGGATTCTGAGAGTAACTACAGATCGCTCCACCCTTAACCGCAGAATGTCCCTACAGATACCAGATGTCTTCACCAGATGCTCTTTGTGCTTCCTGCTGCCAAGAATACCTTGACCCCTCCCTCCTTTGCATTTTGCAAAGGTCACTTCCCCCTAGCTCCCCTTCCCAACTTCCTCATCCCCACTGCTTAAAACATGCTGCCTGTGTGACAATAAACGGGACCTTGACAACAGAACCTTGCTGGTCTCCCTTCTTTTCTCCCCCCCTTTGATCCTCAGGTAGCACCTCTTTGGGACCCTGAATAACTGGACCTGCTGGACGGGTCAAGTGGAGCCTGAACAGGAACCCGAAGCATGGCCAACTACCGGACGACAGAGGAACCACGGGAAAAGGAATCGAGGACCTTTCACGCGCATCGCTCCTGCATCGCTGGAAAGGGAGGTGAGTTTGGCCAAATAATTGTCATCCGATTGTCATGGGGAAACAATTGTCTAAGGAAGCTTGTTTTATAGGAGAAATCAAGAGTTTGCTCAGGGAGAGAGGAATAAGAGTCAAGAAAAAAGATTTAATTAAGTTCTTTTTGTTTTGTTGATGAATAATGTCCTTGGCTATTTTAAGCAGCCCTGATATACACCCACTTACGTGGAATAAGGTTGGTAAAGATATTAATAAGCTTTTAAATGCTGGTGACCCAGTGTCCGCTGCATTTTTTAGTTATTGGGGCATTATAAGAGACATAATACAAGACGCTGAGAAAGGGGGCGAGAATGCCCGTCTCTTAACTATAGCAGAGGACTTCTTGCAGGCTTCACAGCCGCCGTTACATAAAAATGAAAGTAAAAGCGGCAAGCCTCATTCTCCTTGCCCCTCCATTATTATCGATATGACGGGAGAGGGGGGAAGTCCCCCGCCCAAGACGCTACACTCCCTGGAAGATCCCAGTGTGTCCAAAGACCCAAAGACCATCTATCCCTCTCTTAAAGAGATTTCCAACAATTGAAAAAGAGGCAAGAGCAAACAATATCAATCTCGCCGTTTTTCTGATTCGGACCTTGATCCAGCCTCTGAGGCTGAATTAGAGGAGGAGGCTGCTAGATATGAGGAAGAGAGATACGGTCCTGGACCTCGACATTCCCAGATTTTTTTCACTCAAAATTCCGGACCCAATCGCCCCCCACCCTACTTGCCCCCATTACCGTCAGCTCCCCCTGCGCCCTTGCCAATCGCAGTGGCATCGTAATCGATGGACTAACCCAAACTAAGGCTGCACTTCAGGCACAAATTACCGGCCTTAGACAAGTTTTACAATTACAGCAGGAATTAGGAGATCTTACTTTAGGTATTCAAAATTTACAAGAGACCATGAGAAAGGGACAAGATGCCCCAAAAAGACCATCTAACACCATAAAAAGTTCCCAGCTAAAGCTAACATTTCCTGTTATGACCAGGGCACGTGCCAGACAGGCCAGGGAGGAGTCTAACTTAGATAGCCCGAGGTCATGACCTAGACCGGCCTGAGATGGGCCCGAGCTAGATAGTACCTATCCAGACCAAGGGGAGGAGATTGAAGAAGAGACAGACTATGACGAGGTAGCTATAGATTCTGAAGAGGAGGACTCCGATCAAGGTGAATACAAGACCTCACGTCCCGTGTACAAGAAACTTAAACTTAAACATATTAAAGAATTACACTCAGCTGTTAAAAATTATGGTTTAACTGCACCCTTTACCTTGTCCATTTTAGAAGGACTCGCGGGATTCGGATATCTGACTCCTAGTGAATGGACTAAGGTGGTGCAGTCTGTCCTCACCAGAGGACAATACTTAACTTGGAAATCTGAATTCATAGATAGGGCCGAGAGTCTGGCCGCTAGGAACAGAAAAATCCCTCTAGGCAGGACCACCTCTTAGACAGCGGACAAGTTGTGTGGGAAGGGTCCATTTACCTCCGAGGAAAAACAATTAGGATTGTCCCCTGGCATACTGGCCCAAACAGCGCAGGCCACCTTATCGGCCTGGAGAGTGGTTCCTGCTACAGGGGCCCTCACCACCCCCTTAACTAAAATAATCCAGGGGGCCCAGGAACCCTACGCTCAATTTGTGGGGAGGTTACAGGAAGCAGCAGAAAGAATCCTATGTCAAAGTGAAAGTGAGGGGCTCCTCATTAAGCAGCTTGCTCTTGAAAAGGCTAACTCGGCATGCAGAGCCACATTACGAGGCAAGACTAAAGATCTTGACCTCATGGGAATGATTAAACTTTGCAATGATGTTGAGTCCTTCTCACATCAAGTATCCAAGTCTATCAGTTTAGCTATTGGGGCTGTGTTCCAATAAAACTGGAGATTCTGGCCACCCTAGAGGCAAAACATGCTTTAGATGTGGGCAGCCTGATCACTTTGCTAGAGAATGTAGCAACCTCAGCCAGCCATTTAATCCCGTCATTGGCCAAAGGGCCCCTAAGCCTACCGCACTGGGAGTTTGTCCTCGCTGTAGGAGAGGCCTTCATTGGGCCAAGGAATGTCAGTCTAGAACTGATGCTAATGGGCAAGCCCTCCCTGCGGTCCAGGGAAACGGCCAAGGGGCCCCCACACCAGGGCCCCTACCCACAGATGACCGACCACACACCCCTAAGTACAGCACCAAGCTCCTGCAGCACGAGCTTATCTAGGGCAACAGCAGGGAGCACAGGACTGGACCTGGGTGCCTCCTCCCACACAATTTCGAACCCCCAAGATGGTGTTTAGGTTCTCTCCACAGGAATTTTTGGACCCCTGCCATCTGGCACATTTTTTCTCATTATAGGGCATGCCTCAGCTACCATGTAGGGTCTCAGTGTCCACCTATCGCTTGTGGATGCAGACTGTACTGGAGAGATAAAAGTGTTAAGGCAGAAAAGGGCCCGGTCACCATTCTCCCTGGTCAGAGAGTAGCCCAGGCGCTCCCTCTCCTGCTTGATTCCTCTGGTGCTCACACGGGAGGGCTCAGAGGAGATAGCCAACCTGGTTCCTCTGATGTCTACTGGGTCCAGCAACTCTCTAAGGAGCACCCCTCCTTGTGCCTTACGTTGGATGGGCGAATGTTGACGGCATTATAGATATGGGAGCTGACACCACAGTTCTTAGTTTGAGCTCCTGGCCTTCTGCCTGGGCTCTCCAGCCCTCGATGACTCATTTACAAGGCATTGGCCAGTCTAAAAATACCTTACAAAGTTCAAAGTTGTTGACATGGAAAGATTCAGAAGGGAATTCGGGCACTGTGCAGCCTTTTATTGTTGAGGGCCTCCCTGTCAATCTTTGGGGGAGAGACATTCTCTCTCAATTGGGGATGATGATGTGTAGCCCCAATGAGGTGGTTGCTCACCAGCTCACTCAGGGAGCTAGTGTGGATTGGGGTACCCCTGACACCTTTGTCCCTCAACAAAGCATGCCCGAGCTTTCGGATTCTAACTGGTCCCCCGGGTGCTCCACTGAAGGCAGGAGAAAACACTTAAGACTCCTTCCCTGGGGACTTTATGTCTGCCCGGGAGGTCTTCGCGACCGCTCCATTGCCTGAGCATGTGAGTACGAATCTGACTTTTACTGTAAAGCCTGGGGCTGCAAGACTACAGGAGACACTTACTAGAAACCCAGATGCTCTTGGGACCTTATTACCGTAAAAAGAAAGTATCCTCCAACACACAATCCTAGCACCCCATACCTAAAGTGGGAAGGAAATTCCTTGGCATGCTCCATTAAAAATAAAACATCTAAAGGATGGTGCAGCCCCCTCCAGATTGCCTTTACAGAGGCGGGCAAAAAAATTGATTAGGAAAACTTTAGAGGAGCCCAATGGGGTCTCCGCCTATATAAGGATGATTATGATATGGGGCTAACCTTCAAGATCAAGTTATCAAAAAACGTCCCTGCTCCCCAAACAGCCGCTGTTGGCCCAAACCTTGGGCTACAGTTAAGAGCTGGAGGTAGTAGACATCTATCTGGAAACCAGGTCCCTGCAACACCCACAATCCCAGATACCCGAACACCCAATCCTTTGTTTCAGTCTACTCTACCTATGGGTCCTCCCTCGTCTACTGAGCTTGTGCTATCATTAGCTAATGCTTCGATACAAGCCATACATGAAGCTAATTTTTCCATTTTAGAGGAATGTTGGGTCTGTTATTCACCCTCCCCACCCTTTTACGAATGGATTGCAAGCTTTAGAGAATTATTACCCACTGATGATACCTTGCTTCTGCGATGGAGTCCTCCAGAGAAGAAAGGACTCACCCTTGGCCAAATTTCTGTCCTACGCATGTGCCTTCTGGGACCTGATATGCTGCCCCCCAAGACCCAGTCTGAGGTTTGCAATCAAACTATTGTAATTAATGCTTCCTTTCAATATGTTCGTTGATATTTCTAATGATTCCTATCTTGCTTGCTCCTCAGGATTGACCACTTTTATAGTTTCAGCTGCCTTTTTAGAGAATAGAGAATATTGTGTGTTTGTCAAGCTCCTCCCTTGATTGACCATTCATGATTCTGATGAGCTCCTTAATTTTTTGGAAAGGGGAACTCATTTGTCCAGACAAAAGAGAGAACTTATAACAGCAGTCACCCTGGCTATACTCCTTGGTTTGGGAGCTACAGGAGCCGGAACAGGAATTGCCTCCTTGGTCACTTCCAGTCAGCAGTATGCGCAGCTCAGCTCGGTGGTCAATAGAGGCCTACAAGAGCTACAGTTAGGACTAAAGAATCTTAAAGATTCTGTTATATCCCTCTCTGAGGTAGTGTTACAAAACAGAAGAGGTTTAGATTTGCTCTTTTTACAACAAGGTGGGTTATGCACTGCCCTTAAAGAAGAATGCTGCTTTTATGCAGACAAGACAGCATTGGTTGAAGATAGCCTAAAAAAGGTCAGAGAAAGTCTAGAAAACTGCAAGAAAGAAAGAGAGAAAAAAATCATGGTATCAAAATTGGTTCTCTACATCTCCTTGGTTGTCTACTCTGTTACCTAGTCTTTTAGGACCTTTGGTGGGCCTTCTCCTGCTCATTTCTTTTGGGCTGTGGGCCTTCCAAAATTTAACTCTTTTTGTCAAGTCACAGGTGGATGCCGCTTTCACCAACAAGCCGGTTTCAGTGCATTACCATCATCTAGAGGTCAGAGTTAATGACCCGGGTGCCTATGAGGAGCCCTTGGGCACCCCCTCTGCTGGCCTCAATTTCTCTATCCCGGCCACAGACTGCCGAAACCCTTGGTATAAAAAGCTATGGAGACGTCCATGACGGGAGTATCATGATGTCACATGCCAGATGCACACCTGAGAGCCTGGCTAACTCAGTCGGTAGAGCATGATCCCAAGGCTGTAGAGTAACTCCATGAAGGGAGTAGCGTGAGGCCATTGCCCAGGGAGCAAACTCCTATTGGGGGTTCTGGGCATGGAGGCACCTCATGCAGACTAAGACAGAGGCTCTACCCCTCTCTTCTAGGTGTTGGCTGTGGGTGCACATCATGTAGCCTAAGACAGACTCTCCATCAATTATACAAAGAAGGGGGATATGTGGGGAGCCAAACAAGGTCATTCAGCCATGGCTGTCTTATGACCATGAGATTGTTGAACAAAGACCTGCCCAGGAACTGCCGGTACAAAAGGATTCCGAGAGTAACTACGGATCGCTCCACCCTTAACCGCGGAATGTCCCTACAGATACCAGATGTCTTCACCAGATGCCCTTTGTGCTTCCTGCTGCCAAGAATACCTTGACCCCTCCCTCCTTTGCATTTTGCAAAGGTCACTTCCCCCTAGCTCCCCTTCCCAACTTCCTCATTCAGGGCTTGGTCCATAGTTCACTTCCCCCTAGCTCCCCTTCCCAACTTCTTCATCCCCACTGTTTAAAACGTGCTGCCTTTGTGACAATAAATGGGACCTTGACAACAGAACCTTGCTTGGTCTCCCTTCTTTTCTCCCCTCCTTTGACCCTCAGGTAGCGCCTCTTTGGGACCCTGAATAACTGGACCTGCTGGACTGGTCACTAGTGTTGCATGCAAGTCTAATTCACTGCATTATTCAATTTATTTAATCATCATTTTCTGTTTCTTCTTGTTTCTCCAAATATTGTACCTTCATATCATTTTTAGTTTTGTTGTGATTTAAATTTATTGTCTTTTAAAATATTATAAACAAATTTTATCAGTTTTCATTGTAAATATTCTTAAGATATTTGTCACACAAAATTTTATCTTTGATGTATGTTGATGAAATGATTTTATTTTCCTATAAATTTATGTGCATTTTATTGTTATTTCAGCATCATTGACAGGCTGAGGGAACAGGATTTCAATTCAAGGACAGTTCGGTATTATCAAGGCTCTGTATTAAAAAAAGGAGGAGATGGAAGAATAGGAGGAAGAGGAGGAAAGGAGGAAGCTGGATGGGAGAAATGTTTTCCTATTCCATTGTTGTCAAGAGGTTTATTCTTTTTAAAGTTTGAAAGATAATTTTAGTCATTGAGATCTGTAGTCCATCTGGTATTTATAATGTTTTGTCTGAAGTGTGAAAAAGCAGTTCAATTGTATTTCTTACATATGAAGTGCCAATTCCTCTAACACTGGTTATCACTGACTATATCATCATTTTCAATTTCATCCTCATTTGTGTCATCTTTATAGCTTGTTTAACTCTTTTTGTCTTCAATGAATACTCACAGGATGGAGTTTCTGGCCATGTCTACCTCCTTGTTATATTGCTGTAGTAATTTCTTTATTTATCCATATCCTATGATCATACTATATGTTGTCTTTGTCTATATGGTAAACAGTGTAAATAGTCCATATTGTTTAGGCAGGGGGCTCTGGGGCTTCCCCTGATAAACAACTTAAAATGGGGTATTCTGTACTTATCACAGGGTTGAGGATGGCTATGATATAGCAGTTCTTCATATTGTTTCTTCAAAAACAATTAGTGTTATTTATCCTTCATCTTATCCTTCCTCTGCTCCTGTTTCATTCTGCAGAAGGCAATCCAAGCCTGATACTGGAAACCCAAGGTTAGAAAAGTCATGACACCTACTATTATTTTACTCAGAAGACACTAGGAAACTGATTTCCATGTTCTTTGACCAATACACTAGTGCAACTCTTACATCTCATCATGGCAGAAGATAATAACTAATACAGATGCAGCTGATCAAGTTGCAGAGAATAAATTCTTGGAAAATACTCAGCCTTAAATGAGACTCCCTTGAGCCATTAGCCAGTGTAGTGTATGTAATATAAATTGCAGAAGAGATTCTAGAAAGATTATTATAACCAAAGGATGATGAATATTGCTAAATAATGCCTTCTAGACATGACAGGGCCATTGTACTTATGAACTCATAGCAGCTATCTCTGCCATAAGAACTGCAAAATATCAAACCAGACAAAATTTCAGAATGGAATAACAAGAGAGCATGGTCTTCCAATTCTAGATGCAAAAATATTGGAAGTCAATGGCTGCTGGGTGAAGGACAGTCGTTTTTCTTCATTGATGTTGTCCAAGCCCTGGGGAATGGCATCCTGCCCTCATGAATATACAGTGATGCAAAGTGCATTCAATTGATTATGAAAAAAAAACTGGAAGAAACGAAGTTGGGAAGGATTTTTAGTAGATATTCTGAGAGGATGTTGGGTGGGGGCATAGATGATGGATATGTCTAAATTTAGTTTATTTGTACATAAATAATACTCAAAGTCATTCTTAACACTTCCATTAAGACTGATCACTTCTGCACCCTGAAGGTGTACACCTCTGTAAGCCAGTTTGGCCTCTTGGTGAGTCTCAACAGATTTAGATTAAAAATAAAATGCAAAGCTACCTAACACTGATTTACATTCCTGCATATATTTAAATAACTACATATTAACTGGTGATCATGCAACACTTTATATTTTGTTCAAATTAAGAATTTTAACTAGGTTTTTCTGATACTGGTCACTAGTCATGGAAGCACGAGGGACAGTAAGAATGCAGAAGAGCTCCGTGTGGCATTTCTATTGAACTCTCGGTGCAACAGAGGTCTGATGGAAACAAGCTGCCTAGAAACCTCTTTGAGTAGTACCCCAATTCCTACTTAAGAAGGCTACAGCATCTAGCACTCATGGGAACTTTGAGTACTTCCAAAGAGCTTGAGAGACCCATGGTGTATTATTAGTCAGGGTTCTCTAGAGTCACAGAACATATGGATAGTCTCTATATAGTTAGGGAATTGGTTGATGACTTACAGCTTGTAGTCCAACTCCCCAACAATGGTCAGCAGCAGCTGTGGATGGAAGTCCAAGGATCTAGTAGTTGCTCAGTCCCACAAGGCAGCTGTGAATGGAAGTCCAAGGATCTAGCAATTGATCGGTCCCACGAGACAAGCAGGCAAGGAAGAGTGAGAGTAAATCTTCCTTTTTCCAATGTCCTTATATAGGTCTTCAGCAGGTGTAGCCCAGATTAAAGGTGTGTGTCACTGCACCTTTAATCCCAGATGACCTTGAACTCAGAGATCCCCTTATCTTAATCTTCTGGAATTCATACTCACTATGTTTCAACTTCTCCCTGCCAAGATTCAGGTTAGAAACTAGTATCTCTGAGTCTCCAGATTAGGATAATAGGTGAGCCTTCCAATTCTTGATTAATTCATTCCAGATATAGTCAAGTTGATAACCAGAAAGAGCCACTACACATGGTAACTCCAAGGTGAGATTTGGCAGCCGAGAAGGAGTCTGCAGAACCCACAGTATCTATGGAGTAACCAAGCACAGCAGGTCCTATGGGAAGATGCTTTTAAAAAGTGGACTTATGAAATCGAAAGAAGGCAAAGCAGATCTCCCTGCTTTCTCAGAGGAAAATAGTGAAACTAAAGACTCAGTAGTTAAGGATATGGGAACGATTTGGAAGCATGGCTGCAGTGGACAAAAAACACAGCACTCCTGAAAAGAACCAGGGCCTGAAATAGCCCTCAGGCTGCAGGCAGGTTGGAGCTGCCACTGCTGCTCTCCCTGCCAGGAGGAGACAATCAGTCTTGTAGGCTGCAAATGAGTCACAAGACAGTTGGCACTGAAGATGGCAAGGTATGTAGTAGCAGCCTAGAGATTTCTTGGATTTTGCCTCCAGATGTCCTGCCTAGCCACAAGATCACCCTGACTCTGGGCAACAGCAAGATATCCAAAATGAATCTAAAAATGGTCCCGAATTTATGATGTTTCATAAACCAGAGACCTTGAAACAGACTAATGATTCCTTGCAATGATTTTTTGCTGTTTGGGAAAAAAAATGTATACTGTGTGACACACTTCAGTTTGCAATGTCACTTCGATGAGCAAACGTGGTGGAGAGGTGGGAATGATGGTGGAATGAGACACAAGTGAGCAGCAGCAGGGAAAGGTGGAACTAGAAACAGGATGGAGATGAAAGATGTGGGAGAAACCTGAGGTTGAAGGCAGAGGATTGGAGGGAAGGGCATGTTATTTAAAGTAGAGCCAGGAGAGTGCAGTAGCCTAGAGCTTGTAAAGGTTCTGTCTTCTAACATGCTGGCCAACTGAACTACGGCCCTGACTTTGAACAAGGGCAGAACATCCTAGATTGAGAACTGTTCATTTTCCAGATATGGACTCTTTGAATGAGCTTCATAGTTCATGCTTTCCCTGGAGGCCATGTTGGTATCCATGGTTAATGCTTGGAATGTTCTGGTGTCCCCAGTTAGGCCCAGGCCATGTTGATGCCTGAGGGCTATGTGCTGCCTCTGGAGGCCATGTTGATGGACATGGTACGTGTTTCCAGAGCAAGCCATACTAGCATCTGTAGTCCGTGTTACCAGTGGAGGCTATGTGGATATTTGTGGCCTGTGTTATTGCCTGAGATCATGTTGACATTCATAGTCCTGCTGTGGCTGGGGGCTATGCTGTTATCTGTGTCCTATGTTACCACCAAAGGCCATGTGGATATCCATGGCCTATGCTGCTATCTAAAGTCATTTGATGTGTATGGTCCATGTTGACACTAGAGGCCATGAAGGTGTGAGTGGCTGTACTGCTGTAGCCAAGGAACATACTGATGTCCATAGTCTGTACTGCACAAAAGATCATACACAGTCCATGGTCCTTGCTGATGCTGGAGGCCATGTTGATGTCCTGGTCTTTGCCATTGCCAGAAACTACATGGAAGTCCGGAATCCATAGTGTCACAAACCATAAAGGCCAAGGACACTTCTTTTTCAGTGGTATATATGACTATATACTCACAGTTGAGAATGAGAGATAGAAATCTTTTGTTTCAATCTTTCCCCCAAACACCACCCCAAAAAAGGATAGTGTAGAAGAGAACTCCTAAAACTTGTGATAGAAAATCTGAAGTGCAGCTCTTCATAATTGATGGATTATGGCATTGGTGGGGGTAAGAAACACTTTTCTTTAAGGGCTTAGCCAATGGGTGTTTAACAATGTTCCAGATGTTCTAGTCTGGGTACAGGCAACACAAATTGAACTTGGTATATATTTTCTTCTTTATTGGCGTGGAGGATGTCTCAAGAGTAGAGACTTGACCTGGTCAGACTGGGAAGTGAGTGTAATTGGGTTACATTATGTGAATTTCCCAAATAATCAATAAAAATGATAAAAAAAAATCTACTAGCAGCATATCTGTATATATTTATGAGGTACAATATGATGTTTTGATATGTGGACATTTTGTGATTATTTCTTGCTAATTAGCATATTCATTACATCACATAGATTTGTGTGTATGTGTGTGTATGTGTGTGTGTGTAGTGTAAACACATAAAACCTATCTTGGATGTACACAGCATACCCAAAGTAAATAGAATTAAATATTTTTACTTGGTAAATAAAGAGAATTTAAATGAGGAAGGACTTATTCTACCTCATTCTATGAAAAGTACATTCTCATTTTGTGGCAAGACATGGAAGCTGTGCCACTGTGTCCATAATGGCAGAGTTGTATGGTAGAAGGTCCTCCAATTCTGTAAAGCAGGAAGTAGAGTTTGTACCAGAACCAGAAGACACATCTCAATGACCCAATTCTGCCAGCCATAAAGTTCTATAAACTTCCAAAACCACACAATCTTCTGAGGACAAGTGGTCATGCTCACTTCACATTCAAGCTATAGCAATGCCTATATGGAGCAGGGTCCAGAGAATCTTTTCACTCTCCAGCTATGGGAAGCATTCAGCAGAGTGTCCCAAAGAACAAATATATCATCACCACAATTTCACATGTGCTAGTTTCCAAAATCACAATCAATTAGCCTATTGGATAAGCCACACAGTATATGACATTCCAGGAGAGTACCGCAAATGGACTCGAACAGCCTAATTCTGAAGTATGATTTTATCTTTTTTTGTAGGTAAATTTGTGACATAGAAGAAATGAGATTAGGCAGGCATTCACACAAAGTGTAATCATTGTGATCAATGGAGAGGATATGTTGATCAGCCCAAACTACATCAAGAATAACAAGCGTATTATTCTTGTTCCTTAATACACACACACACACACACACACACACACACACACACACACACACACACACACACATATGTATTAAGGAACCCTGAAAAATTTACTAAAAGATAAAACTGGTGGAGTTTATAAGATATCTAATTACTGAGGACCTTGGGGGCATGCATTGAAAATAATTTTATGTTTAAAAGCAGAAATACTGAAACAAAATAACAAGGATAAATACTTTAAAATGAAAATATAATATCCTTACAGCTATCCTTTAATGGTTGCCCTGATCAAAACATATTAATGAAGATTTAAGAAATAATTTTAAATTGTGTACCACTTTGAATATTGTGATAAAACTTGGGACTAACCTACTTTGTACAGGTCTGAATCAACTGTTCCTTCAGCATACCCTACTATATGCACTAGCCACTCATCTCTTAGCTGTCTTCTTCTTATCAGATCAACCATATGTACCTTGTACCAAATGCACATGTTCAAGTTACTTTTTTATTTTGTAAATTAAACAAATTATTAAACAAATAAATTTTACTAATTAATGTTTTTTCTTGTGTAAGCATTCACTCCTGTAACAACACTGTTGAGGTCTCTAAAAGTTTACCTATAGTTTTTCCTTATTATAGTTTGACTCATGTAAGAGAAAACAAGATCATATGTTTGCAGTCAGAGAAAGCAATCCTTATAAGTTGATTGTATCATTTGGAAAGATTTAAAAAAATACTGCCCTGGCAGAGGAAGTATGTCACTGGAGGTGAGTTTGAGAGTTTTTATCTACATTCTATTTCTAGTTCCCACATCTTGCTACATGCTGCAGGTTGAAGATGTGAGCTCTGAGCTTTCTCCTTTAGCTGCCATGTCTCACAACTGATTTAATGATACTTTGATGGTGTAGTACCATAAGCCAAATTAAACTCTTTTATAAGTTGCCTTAAACATTATGTTTTATCCTAAAAACAGAAAATACATTAACACATTTTATACATGGATGAATTTTTGTGTAATTAAAAGAAGTATAAAATATAAAATGGTTATTAGCTTATCAGTTAAATTCATATTGGTTTTGTTCCCATGAGTTTGCAGGTGCATTTAAAATAAAAAGGACATTGTGCTTGAATATATGGTTGACCTTTGTCAGATTATTTTTCTCCAGAGTAATCTTATATACCTGAATTTAATGATCTTACCAAATCCTTTAGAGTCAGATTCCCTTCATTATGAGTTTTTTCATATCCTCAATCAGTCATACGTTTTCTCACCAGTATGTGTTCTTTTACATATTCAAAGGCTACTGTCATATACAACTGTCTTATTACATTGATTACATTTATAGGTTTTCTCTCCAAAATGTGTTCTTGTATGTATTCAGAGACTACTGTGATGTGCAAAGGCTTTACTACAATGAGTCCATTCATAAGGTTTCTCTACAGTATGTGTTCTTCTCTGCATTTCATGATAAAAGTGTTCACCACATTGCTTGCATTCACAGGGCTTCTCTCCAGTATAAATACTGTTATGATGATTATTACAGAAATGTTCAAAGGCTTCATAATATTCAATATATTCATAAGGTTTTTCTCCAATATGATATTTTTCATGCCTTTGAAGATGACTGTAATGTGAAAAGGCTTTACAATAGTCCTTACACTAGTCCTTACACTAGTATGTATTACTTTATGTTTTCAAAGATATGTGTGTTGTGCAAAGGCTTTTTCACATTGATTACATTCATAAGGTTTCTCTCCAGTATGTGTTCATTTATGTATTTGGAGAAGACTCTGTCATGAATAGACTTTGTCACATTGATTACATTTTTAGGGTTTCTCTCCAGTATGTGCTACTTTATGTATTCTAAGATATCTGCATTGTGCAAAGGTTTTACCACATTGATTACACTCATAGGGTTTCTCTCCAGTATGTGTCCTCATATGTATTCAGAGACTATTGTATTCTGAACAGCCTTTATCACATTGATTACATCTGTAGGGTTTCTCTCCAGTATGAATTCTTTCATGAATTTGAAGAGGACTGTGAGATATAAATGATTTACCACCCTGATTACATTTATAAGGTTTCTCTCTACTATATGTTCTTTTATGTATTTGAAGATCACTCTGTCTTGTATAGGCTTTATCACATTGATTACATTTGTAGGGTTTCTCTCCAGTATGTATTACTTTATGTATTTGAATATATCTATGTTGTGCAAATGCTTTACCACAATCCATTACATTTATAAGGTTTCTCTCCAGAATGTGTTCTTTATGCAAATGCAAAGTAGAGTGATGTGCAAAGGCTTTCTCACATTGATTTCATTTGTAAGGTTTCTCTCCAGTAAGTATTCTTTCAAGTATTCGAAGATACTGATATTGTGAAAAGGCTTTGTTACATTGATTATATTTGTAGTGTTTCTCTTCAGTACCTGTTCTTTTATGTATATGGAGATGACTATGACATGCAAGGGCTTCACTATGTTCAAAGACTTCAGAGGGTTTCTCTCAAGTTTGAATTCTTTCATGCTTTTGAAGGTAACTGTGATATGTGAAGGCTTTATCATATTGTTTATAGTCATAAGGTTTCTCTACAGCATGATTATTTCTTTCATGCCTTCCATGTCTTCTATCACTTTGACAATGTTTTTCAATATTATGGTCTTCCCTATAGTAGCCTATAGCAATGAGGTTCCTGTAGGTCTCAAGTATCACATCTTTGGAAAATCTCATTTGGGATGGATCCAGTGAAGACAACTCTTCCCAATGAAGTATACATGCACATCATCATAGGTAAGTGCATCCTTCAACAAATGGTGCTAATTAGACTGTATCTCTGCATGTAGAAAAATGGATATATATATATATATATACATACATACACAAATAACTCATGTCCAAGTGAATCAAAGACCATATCATGAGTTCAGAGATCACCTGAAATCTGTTCACAGCACCCAACAGTAGCACACAGAGCTCAAAACACTACCACTCCAGCCTCCGCACCTACAGCATTGAACCAGAAACATCTCAAGTTACTCATTATTTTATTAAAAACTTTCATTAAATGTAAGAATCATGATACCTACAATCCATATATGTCATAAGATGATATCAGATATTAGCTAAATGAAAAAGTGAAAATACTTGACTTGATAAGAAAAGTAAAAGTAATCATATGCAGAGGTCACAATATATGGGAACAATTAAAATTTAATTCATAAATGCTTCACTATGGTTGTTAAGGATATGGTCAAACTATTTTGTATGTAGTTCACTAAAATGGAAAAGGCATTACAATCAAGGGCCCAGTGCTGTCTACATTTCTAGCCATGTACTTGAGATATATGTTTTGCAGCTATAGGTGAATTCTGTTGTATAAACGTTCATATCTGAAATGATTGTTCATTTAAATTGTTCCCTTCAGGCATAGGATCTAGAATCCTCGAAATGACAAGCATCTGCCCTGCATGTAGGGAATTATCTAGATTCAGTTAATAAAGATATGAAGACTTACCATAAATATTCATACTACACTTTACCACTGATGGATAGTGGCTCCTGGAACTGACATCCAAATGAAACCTTTCATTTTTAAAATTGTCCTTATCAGTTATTTTGTCAAAACAATGAAGCAGATAATGAATGCAGGTTGAAATTGTAGTTCTCCAAAGGCACTTTTAAGGTTAGTCTATTTGTGTCTGACCTTATTACTAGACTCAGTGTTCTAGTAATCCTTCCTCTGCTCTTTATCAAAAGCTTTTATTCTGGAAAAATTACACCTTCATAAGATAGAATACAGTAAAATCATTGATAGGAAAATTGAGTTCCTATGAGTGAAAATGAAGAACAAAATCTTACAGCTTTTCCAGACTAAATTTAGTTGAGTGGTTGAGATACTTGAATTTCTGAAATTGTTTTTATTGATGTAAACAGTCGTAGAAAAAAAGGTGTACTTGTATATGTGGGAAATGTATTTGATCCAGTATTTAATAGTGGGAAAGAAATGGCTCAATATTGCCTGTATTAAACAAATTATCTTTAAAAATCTACCAAGTAGAATATTTGTGTGAATAGATGAACAAGAAATATAGCCAGCACACTGTGAAATGAATATTTCAGAACATATTTAAAATGTGTATATCATCTTTGTAGGTCAGGATTACTGGAGGCTATGTAGAAAATAAAAGTAAGCAACAAGATCTCCAGAAATAAAGAATTTTTCTTTAATTAGAAGAGTAAAATTATACTACACACACAGGAGTGAGGGTCTTGTGGCTGTATAAGATGTGAAAATGGAAGAGTCCATCTGCATGTCACTTCCTCTACAGTCTGGAGATGATAGACACTAGATCTTTTGGTGTGTGATCTCCTTTTCACAAGTGTCCACAGATGTTATCTGTCAGGAAACTAGGCTGCCCAGAGCTTCCCAGTCCAACTGAAGCCTTTGGATAAATAAGCCTTCAATAACCAGCATGAGCAAGTAAATTCAACTTGGTTTTCACTCTGAATGTAAATAACCATGGAATGCCAGATCCTGGGAAAGCAGCAATTTCAAAAATATTAAGCTACAAGCCAAATAGCTTTTCATTATTACTTAAGGTTGATGATAGATCCAGATGTTTCAGGGAATGACATGCTTTGGTCACTTCATTATTGTGTGTAACCCAAAATGATCTCAGCACATAAAGAATTACACTTTCACATCAAACCAATGCTAACTAATTTTGTTACCATTTCCTAAAAATATTAATCAATTCCACTTAAAGTTTCACATTACAACTATTATAAAAGGTACAACTTTTGTTAAGTAAGGATTGAATTAATATTTTGGACCAACTAAAATTAGAGTTCTGAAAGGAGTTAGTAGAACATAGGCAAAAGGAAAGTAAAGAAGGATCCTACAGGGGATATTAAGGTCCAAGTGGGATGTACCCAATGTAGAACCAGTGGGTTACTAAAAATAATGTCCAATGTTAGGTGTGTGGAATACCAGTAGCAGTCATTTGTCAAGGAAACCTCACAAGTTCCCCCCAAAACAGTACAGATTCCTGTCAAGTTTCTTCATTGTCCTCCAAAAGTACTGCCAAAACCATCATACACTCATTTGCAAGACATAGAGAAAGTAAGCAAGAACTCTGATGGAATCTTTCCACCTATTGGGTAACTTTCAAAAGTCTAGAAAATATGATGAAGGCATATTATTGTTGAGCTATTGACAGAGTCTTGGAAAAGAGGAATCATTATCTTGAGTTGTTGTGTACCTATAGCTGAATATTCTGAAATCCAATGAACAACTTTGAACCTATGGACAAAGAGAGGACCTTTGTTACAATTAGTGTGTCACAAAATAAAAACAAATAGAAATGTGGCAATGATATCTACAGAGGAAAACAAGCTAGAAACAGTGGTGGTTGGAGAGGTAATAGAAAGTTGGGAATAAGATCAATCATATGCATTATTCAAAAGCATAAAATTTTCAAAAATAAATTTAATTAAAAAGCATGGGAAGATCTTCATCTCCTCTTCTGCTCCTCCAGATTCATTCACCCAGTATCATTCCTAGCTCTGTAACAGAAAACCTTCCCTAGTGAACCTTTCCTCTCTGACCCCATCAAAAAGTAATCACAAAAATCTTCTTTTGAAACATTCCTTTTCCCAGTTCATCTTATTATCAAATGTTAGCAGGCATTCCTTGTTACAAGTTGACCACAGACTGGGGAAAAAGGTGACCTAACTAAAGTTTTTCACCTCCTCTCCTTCAAATCTAATCCCCAAGCCCCAATTTCTGCAACTGAACAACTACCACCTAACCCCCTGTACCCCAACTTATTGCTTTATCCAAGCCACTAAATTTAATAGCCATTATAGCAGATCTCCTAGGGTAACCTGTCTTCACTCTCTGCCCCTGTCCCAAGGAATGTAAATAAAAAGATCTTGGTGGAAGAATCACTTCAATGAATACCACAAGACCCTTAGACTATCCTTACCCTAAGTGTTTGTTCCCAATACCAGAAATACATTTTACCTGAAAAATCCAGTGAACACACCTATGAAGTCCAGAGAAATTTTCTACCAGGCAACGCTAAGACACCAAACTCTCCTAAAACCCAGAGAAGAAACAGAAACATGGAACAAAACAAAAAAGACAAAACTAGATATCAACATCTAGAACTATAATCTTTCCAAACTCAGATGCATAGATGCTAACGTAAAATCCTAATAATAGCTAGGACAATATATCTCTACATCAATTCAGCAACCCTACTAAAGGAGGCACTAAATATGCCAACATATTGAAACACAAGGTAAAGATTTTAAAACATTATGTATGAAGATGATAAATGCCCTTAAAGAGGGAACGAATAAATCATTGGAAGAATTTTTTTTTCTTTTTAGTTTTTTTTTACTTACATTCAAAATCATTTCCCCTTTCCGGTTTCCTCCCTCCCTGAAAGTCCCATAAGCCCCCTTCCCTCCCTCTTTTCCCCATTCAACCCCCTCTCGCTTCTCTGTCCTGGCATTCCCCTATATCCAGTCTTTCCAGGAACAGGGGTCTCTCTTTCCATCATCTTGGAAATCTATTGATATGCAAATTGTGTGTAGGGTATTCCAAGATTCTGGGTTAATATCCCCTTATCAGTGACTGCATACATGTGTGTTCTTTTGTGATTGGCTTGCCTCACTAAGGATGATATTTTCAAGTTCTGACCATTTGCCTAGGAATTTCGAGAATTCATTGTTTTAATTGCAGAGTAGTATTCCATTGTGTAAATATACCACATCTTCTGAATCCATTGCTCTATTGAGGGACATCTGGGTTCTTTCCAGCTTCTGGCTATTATAAATAAGGCTGCTATGAACATAGTGGATCATGTGTCCTTATTGCATGCAGGTAAAGCCTCTGGGTATATGCCCAGGAGTGGTATAACCGGATCCTCCGGGAGTGTCATGCCCAGTTTTCTGAGGAACCGCCAGACAGCTTTACAGAGTGGTTGTACCAGCTTACAATCCCACCACCAGTGGAGGAGTGTTCCTCTTTCTCCACATCCTCACCAACAACTGCTGTCTCCTGTATTTTTGATCTTAGTCATTCTGACTGGTGTGAGATGGAATCTCAGGGTTGTTTTGATTTGCATTTCCCTAATGACTAAGGATGATGAACATCTCTTTAGGTGCTTCTCAGCCATGAGATATTCTTCAGGTGAGAACTCTTTGTTTACCTCTGTACCCCATATTTAATAGGGTTACCTGCCTCTCTGGAGTTTAACTTCTTGAGTTCTTTGTATATATTGGATATTAGCCCTCCGTTGGATGTAGGGTTGGTAAAGATCATTTCCCAGCTAGTTGGTTGCCGCTTTGTCTTTTTGACAGTGTCTTTTGCCTTGCAAAAACTTTGTAATTTAATGAGGTCCCATTGGTCAATTCTTGATCTTAGAGCATAAGCTATTGGAGTTCTATTCAGGAAATTCTCCCCTGTGCCCATATGTTCAAGGTTCTTCCCTAGTTTCCGTTCTATTAGTTTCAGTGTGTCTGATTTTATGTGGATCCATTTGTAATTGAGCTTAGTGCAAGGAGATAAGAAGGGGTCAATTTGCATTCTTCTGCATGTTGACCTCCAGTTGAGCCAGCACCATTTGTTGAAAAGGCTATCTATTTTCCACTGGATGGTTTTAGCTCCTTTGTCAAAGATCAAGTGACCATAAGAGTGTGGATTCATTTCTGGGTCTTCAATTCTGTTCCATTGATCTACATGCCTGTCACTGTACCAATACCATGCAGTTTTTAACACTATTGCTCTGTAGTAGAGTTTGAGGTCCTTGATATTGATTCCCCCAGAAGTTCTTTTACTCTTGAGAATAGTTTTAGCTATCCTGGGTTTTCTGTTATTCCAGATGAATTTTTGAATTGCTCTTTCTAGCTCTATGAAGAATTGAGTTGGGATTTTGATGGGGATTGCATTGAATCTGTATATTGCTTTTGACAAGATGGTCATTTTTACTATATTAATCCTGCCAATACATGAGCATGGAAGATTTTTCCATCTTCTTAGGTCTTCTTCAATTTCTTTCTTCAGAGACTTGTAGTTCTTGTCATACAGATCTTTCACTTGTTTGGTTAGAGTCACACCAAGACACTTTATATGGTTTGTGGCTATCATGAAGGTTATCATTTCCCTTACTTCTTTCTCAGCCTGCTTATCCTTTGAGTATAGGAAGGCTACTGACTTGCTTGAGTTGATTTTATATCCAGACACTCTGCTGAAGTTGTTTATCAGCTGTAGAAGTTCTCTGGTGGAGTTCTTTGGGTCGCTTTATTATACTACCATATCGTCTGCAAATAGTGATAGTTTGACTTCTTCCTTTCCAATTTGTATCCCTTTGACCTCCTTTTGTTGTCTAATTGTTCTAGCTAGAACTTCAAGTACTATATTGAAAAGATATGGAGAGAGAGGGAAGCCTTGTCTAGTCCCTGATTTCAGTAGGATTGCTTCAAGTTTTTATCCATTCAGATTGATGTTGGCTACCAGTTTGCTGTAAATTGCTTTTACTATGTTTAGATATGGGCCTCAAAAACCTGATCTTTCCAAGACCTTTAACATGAAAGGATGCTGAATTTTGTCAAATGCTTTCTCAGCATCTAATGAGATGACCATGTGGTTTTTGTCTTTCAGGTTGTTTATATAGTGGATTACATTGTTGGATTTCCTTATACTGAACCATCCCTGCATCCCTGGGATGAAGCCTACTTCATCGTGGTGAATGATCGTTGTGATGTGTTCTTGGATTCGGTTGGCAAGAATTTTATTGAGTATTTTTGCATCGATATTAATGAAAGAGATTTGCCTGAGATTCTCTTTCTTTGTCAGATCTTTGTGTGCTTTTGGTATTAGCGTAATTGTGGCTTCATAGAACGAGTTGGGTAGTGTTCCTTCTGTTTCTATTTTATGGAACAATTTGAAGAGTATTGGTGTTAGGTCTTCTTTGAATGTCTGATAGAATTCTGCACTAAAACCGTCTGGACCTGTGCTTTTTTTGGTTGGAAGACTTCCAATGACCACTTCTATTTCTTCAGGGGTTATAGGACGGTTTAGATGGTCTATTTGATCCTGATTTAATTTTGGTATTTGGTATCTGTCAAGGAAATTGTCCATTTCCTCAAGATTTTCTAGTTGTGTTGAATACAGGTTTTTGTAGTAGGATCTGATGATTTTTTGAATTTCCTCAGTTTCTGTTGTTATCTCTCCCTTTTTGTTTCTGATTTTATTAATTTGGCTACTGTCTCTGTGCCCTCTGGTTAGTCTGGCTAAGCGCTTATCTATCTTGTTGATTTTCTCAGAGAACCAACTCCTCGTTTTGTTGATTCTTTGTATGGTTTTATTTGTTTCTACTTGATTGATTTCAGCCCTGAGTTTGATGATTTCCTGCCTTCTACTCCTCTTTGGTGTATTTGCTTCTTTTTGTTCCAGGGCTTTCAGGTGTGCCATTAAGCTGCTAGTGTATGCTGTCTCCGGTTTCTTTTTGGCGGCACTCAGGGCTATGAATTTTTCTCTTAGCACTGCTTTCATTGTGTCCCATAAATTAGGGTATGTTGTGCCTTCATTTTCATTAAATTTCAAGAAGTCTTTGATTTCTTTATTTCCACCTTGACCAAGTTATCATTGAGTAGAGCATTGTTCAGTCTCCCTGTGTATGTGAGTTTTCTGTTGTTTTTGTTGCCATTGATGACCACCCTTATTCCATAGTGATCTGATAGGAGGCATGGGATTAGTTCTATCTTCTTATATCTGTTGAGGTCTGATTTGTGACCAATTATATGTTCGATTGTGGAGAAGGTACCATGAGGTGCTGAGAAGGTGTATTCTTTAGCTCTAGGATGAAATGTTCTATATATATCTGTTAGTTCCATTTGGTTCAAGGCTTCAATTAGAATCACTGTGTCCCTGTTTAGTTTCTTCCCTCCTGAACGATCCATTTCAGAGAGCAGGATGTTGAAGTCACCCACTATTATTGTGTGAGGTGCGATGTGTGATTTGAGCTTTAGTAAAGTTTCTTTTATGAGTGAGGGTGCCCTTGCATTTGGAGCATAGATGTTCAGAATTGAGAGTTCTTCTTGGTAGATTTTTTCCTTGATCAGTATGTAGTGTCCTTCTGTGTCTTTTTTGATGACTTTAGGTTGGAAGTCAATTTTATCTGATATTAGGATGGCTACTCCGGCTCGTTTCTTGAGACCATTTGCTTGTAAAGTTATTTTCCAGCCTTTTACTCTGAGGTAGTGTTTATCTTTGACACTGAGGTGTGTTTCCTGCATGCAGCAAAATGCTGGGTCCTGTTTATGTATCCAGTCTGTTAGTCTATGTCTTTTTATTGGGCAATTGAGACCATTGATATTAAGAGAGATTAAATAATAGTGATTATTGCCACCTGCCATTCTTGACGCTATCTTTATGTTTGAGTGGTTATCTACTTTCGGTTTTGATGCAAGAAGGTTACTATCTCATTTTTTCAGGGTGTTGTTTCTCTCCTTGTATTGGCGGTTTCCACTTATTATCCTTTGCAGGGCTGGGTTTGTGGAAAGATATTGTGAAAATTTGGTTTTATCATGGAATATCTTGGTCTCTCCATCTATGGTGATTGAGAGTTTTGCTGGGTATAGTAGTCTAGGCTGGCATTTGTGCTCTCTTAGTGTCTGTATGAGATCTGCCCAGGATCTTCTGGCTTTCATAGATTCTGGAGAGAAGTCTGATGTGATTTGGATAGGTCTTCCTTTGTATGTTACTTGGCCCTTTTCTCTTACTGCTTTTAATATTCTTTCTTTGTTTAATACATTTGATGTTTTGATTATTATGTGACAGGAGGTATTTCTGCTCTGGTCCAGTCTGTTTGGAGTTCTGTAGGCTTCTTGTACGTTCATCGGCATCTCTCTCTTTAGATTAGGGAAGTTTTCCTCCATTATTTTGTTGAAGATGTTTACTGGCCCTTTAAGTTGCAAATCTTCACTCTCATCTATACCTATAATCCTTAGGTTTGATCTTCTCATTGTGTCCTGGATTTCCTGGATGTTTTGGGTTACACGTTTTTTTCATTTTGCATTTTCTACTGTTGATGTTTGCATCTATGACTCCTGATTTCTTCCCAAGGTTTTGTATCTCCAAATTTGTCTCCCTTTGTGATTTCTTAGTTCTTTCTACTTCCTTTTTTAGATCCTGGATGGATTTGCTGAGATCCTTCACTTGTTTGTTTGTATTTTCCTATATTAATTAAGGTATTTTTGCATTTCCTCTTTCAGGATTTCTGCCTGTTGACCCAGGTTCTCCTGTATTTCTCTAAGCGATTTTTGTGTTTCCTCCTCATGGGCTTCCATCTGTTGATCCATCGCCTCCTGCATTTCTTTAAGCAGTTCTTGTGTTTCCTTTGTATGAGCATCTATCCGTTGATTCATTTCTTTAAGCACTTTTTGTATTGTCTCCCTATGGGCATTCATCTGTTGACCCATATTCTTCTGCATTTCTTTATGCAAATTTTGTGAGTTCTTTGAAAGTGCATCTAATCGTTGATTCATTTCTTTATGCGATTTTTGTGTTGTCTCCTTGTGGGCCTCCATCTGTTGATCCATGTTCTCTTGCATTTCTCTAAGCGATTTTTGTGTTTCCTTTGTAAGGGCTTCTAACCATTGATTCATGGTCTCCTGTAATTCTTTATTAGATTTATTTGTGTCCTTCTTGTGATCCTCTAATAGCATCATGAGAAGTGATTTTAAATCTAGATCTTGTCTTTTGGGTGTGGTGGGGTATCCAGGACTTGCTGCTGTTGGAGAGTTGGGTTCGGATGGTCCCATATTACTTTGATTTCTGTTAATAACGTTCCTACGTTGCCTTTTGCCATCTGGTTACCTCTGGTGTTAGTTGGTCCTGCTGTCACTGGCTGTTGGTTGGACCTCCTGTGAGACTGCAAAGCTGTTTCTGGCCCCCCTGGATTACCAGGATTCCCCTGGCACCGATTTCTGGGGCCTGGCCTGCTCCTGAGTGACTTTGGAGCCCTGATGTGCCTTGCCCCAAGAGATGTTATATTACAGAGCCTGCACATCCAAAGGTTCAGTGTAGTGGATTACCGGAGCAGAGGTCGCCAAAGGAGGCTGATAGGCTCCCGCCCTGTGCAGTGGTGTGTGATCTCTCAGGGAGGGGGCGGGGGCGAGGGGGCGACCCTCTGCAGGGCAGAAGTCCCACAGCAGGGCTGGCGCACTGGTTACTGCAGACCTGACCATCTCTTGGAGCAGGTTACACACAAGCTGCCTGAGGCCCAAGAGATATTATGCCTGTCTGTCTGAGCCTGGAGACTGGAGCAAAGATGGCGGCGTGCACTCTGCACTCTCTCAGCGACGCAGGTCACCCTGCAGGGGGGATGGCCCACAGCAGAGCTGGCGCCCAGATGACCACAGCGCTGTCCCGTTCTTGGGAGCAGATGGAAGCCCCAATAGGCCGTGTCCCAAGCGATGTTATATTGGGGAGAACCTGGGTACCTGTCTCCTCAGTGCGGTAGATCCCAGAACCTCATTGGAAGAAATTGAAGAAAATACAATAGACACTAGGAGGAAATGAATACATCTGCTCATGACCTGAAAATGAAAATAGAATCAATAAAAGAAACCCAAATTGAAGGAGTTCTGGAAATGAAGGCTATAGAAACTCACTAGAACCTCAGAGGCACCTTTAACCAACAGAATACAAGACATGGGAAAGAAAATCTCAAACATTGAGCACAATTGAAGACACTGGAACAGCATTAAAAAAATATTTAATGCTAAAGAATTTCTGACAGAAAACATTCAGAAATTCTGTCAAGCACAGAGACAACAGAATTTCATCAACAAGCTGCTGACACTATAATAAGCAGGTTCTGAATATTGTACCCTGACTAGTCTATTAATAAGCAGATAAATGTCACATTCCTTGCTGACCAAGACTTTTTCTGTTCCACTTGTGTCCTTAAGACAAGGTTGTTTTGACCACATGCTCATGGTCCATCCTCATGGTTCCTCCTGCCACATGGTAACCCAATTTCATTCTCCGACCCTTGGTTCTTCTCTTCTCTCCTCCTGGTCTTAACCTGAGAAACCTTACTTGATCCTGCCCAGTCACAGACACTATCTTTTTATTAACCAATCAGAGATTATTGGAGAACATTCTTTTTTTTAATTCATTAATCCTTTTTTACAGTCAAGTTATTATCACCCTCCTGGTCTACACACTGACTTTTCCTCACCCCATACGTCCTGCCCTATCTCCAAGAGGATAACCCTACACCCATTCTACCAGACCTCCCCACTCCCTGGGGTATCAAGTCTATCAAGGGTTAGGTAACCCTTCTCTCACTAAAACCAGACCAGGTAGTCCTCTGCTGTATATATGTTGGAGACATCATATCAGCTGATATATGCTACCTGTTTGGGACTCAGTGACTGAGAGATCTCGGGGGTCTAGGTTTGTTGAGACTGCTGGTATTTCTATGAGGTTGCCATCCTCCCCAATTTTTTCCAGCTTTTCCCTAATTCAACTACACGGGTTCCAGGCTTCTGTCTATTTGTTGAGTATAAGTATCTGCATCTGACTCTTTCAAATGCTTGTTGACCCTCTCTGAGGGCAGTCATGCTACCCTCATGTATGTAAGCAAACCAGTAATAATGTAAACAAATCTGTAATAGTGTCAGGCCTTGGAGCCTCCCATTGAAATGGATCCCAATTTGGGCCTGTCACTCTATGAACCTCCTTTTCCTCAGTCTCAACTACATTTTTCCCTGTTGTTCCTTTAGATAGGAACAATTCTGAGTCAGAGTTATTAACTGTGGGATGGCAACCCCATCTCTCCACTTGATGCTCTGTTTTTCTACTGGAGGTGAACTCTACAAGTTCCTTTTACCCATTGTAGGGCATTTCATCTAAGTTCCTCCATTTGAGTCCTAAGCATCTCTCATCTCCCAGGTCTTTGGTGCATTCTAGAGGGTCCCCCTACCTCCTACGTCCTGAGGTTTCCTGTTTCCATTCTTTCTGCTGGCCCCTAGGGTTTCTCCCCTGTTCCTCCATACATGTAATACCTGACCATGTTCCCCTTTTCCCTTCCCTCTCCCTTCTCCCACCCATGTCCCTCCCTCCCTTTGCCCCTGCGATTGTTCTCTTCTCCTTCCAAGTGGGATTGAGGCATCCTCACTTGGGCCCTTTAGCTTACTAACCTTATGTGTATTGTATCCTAGGCATTCTGTACTCTTTAGCTAATATCCACTTATCAGTGAGTGCATACCATGCATATCATTTTGGGTCTGAGTTACCCAACTCAGGATGATATTTTCTAGTACCATCCATTTGCCTGCAAAACTCTTGATGTCCTCTTTCCTAATAGCTGAGTAGTATTTCACTGTGTAAATGAACCACATTTTCTGTATCCATTCATACATTGTGAGACATGTGAGTAGTTTTCAGCTTTTGGTTATTACAAATAAGGCCACTATGAGCATAAAAGTACATATGCTCCTGTGGCATGGTGGGGTATCATTTGAGTTCATTCCCAAGAGTGGTACTCCTGGGTCTTCAGACAGATCTCTTTCCAATTATCTGAAGAACCTCCAGATTGATTTCCATAGTGCTTGTACCAGTTTGTAATCCCACCCACAATGAAGGAGTTTTCTTTATTTGAAAAAATTCTTCTCAGCATATTGGCCAATACAGTGACCATGTACAGATTACAACTTGATCTTGGGGCATAGAACTCAGTATCTGAATATACAGTACTCAAGACTAAACCCAACATCCACTATGAAAAGCAAAACTATGAACAGGAATACAGGAAGGAAAACAAAACCAGGTCAAAATAAAAAACAAAAAGTCCAAGAACAGCAAAATTGTATATTCTTTTCTTCTCCAAACTCAGCCCAACCCCTTATGCTTGCTCTAGTTGTTAATCATTGAATACACCCCAGGTACACAATTGCCATGCTTGCTTTGGCTCATTCTTGATAAGTAATGATAGCATTTCTTCATAATCTTACCTGAAAGCAAAAGGATTTTACTCCTTTGGCTCACTTAGCAAAAATAGTGACATATTCTGTGATTTTTTTTTTTACAAGAGTTTTTATTTCTGTTGTTGTCAGACAAATTGGGCATATTATTTTTTCTCTTCTTTTATTCAAAACTGAGATATAGTCTTGTATTCAGTTATGATGGGTAGTAGTAACTGTCAACTTGGTAGAATCTAGAGTCACTGGAGAGACTGGACTCTGGGCATAATTGCCTGTGGGAATTATATTGATTATATTAATTGATGTTGGAAAGCATTCAGTGTGAGTGATGTCATTCCCTTGCTAGGATCTTACTGTACAATTGGAGTAAGAGGGCTGAGCAGCAACCAATGTTTATGGTTTGTAAATTCATGATTGAAAATGTGACCAGTTGCTTTCATTTTCAGTTTGTTTACCATGAAAAGATGTACTCTTGAACTGTGAGTCACAGCAAACCTTTATTCCCTTAAGTTGCTCTTGTCAGAGTTCTATGTCAGAACAACAATAACAACAACAACAACAGCAACAACAACAACAAAACAGAACTATGACAAATAAGGTACTAAGAAGTAGGGCAATTTCTATCACAAACCTGACATTGTGATTTTTAGGCATTTAAAATTATTTTTCAAAGGTTTGTGGTGGTGTTTGCAATTTCGTTTCAAAAAGCCCTTAAATGATATAATCAGAACTTAATGGACCGTTGAGGTGGGAGCTTAGAAGATGAGGATGACCCGTGGCTGTACAGAGTGTAGGTCAGCATATGACCCTTCTCTTTCAGAGGAGAGTAAGAGCCCTCTAATGAAATAACCTAAGAGCATGATGTGATATCTTGACAAAAAAAAATCTGTCTTCATTCTACCTGTGTCCTTAGAACATGAGTCATATTAAATTTAGATATGAGGGATTAAATCAATAGCATTGAAGAGAAACTTGACTCGATACTGGAAAAATAGGAAAGATGATTTGAGGGGAAAATCCCATTTAATAGCCATCAATTTATGAAGACACAATTTTATATGGAAGAAGGGAACATGAATTGAGAATTCAGAAGTGTGCTTTCCTCCTCCTGAAAAATATCTGCCTTAACCACTGTTTCCCCAAGGCCAGCACAGAGAATTTGGACTTTTATTGCCCTCATATTACTAAAACTTACTAAAGATTTAATGTTGAACATGCATCCCTTCCATGCTACAAAGTTGCCTTGTCTGGTTAATTGAAAGACAAGGTAAAAGATATTTTGAGCTTTTATCATCATAGTTCATGCTCAATAAAAGGTATCAATTTTTCTTTGAAAATAATTCAATAACAGTATTTAAAAATAACTTTGCATCTAAAAATGTGATATCATCTAGTGAAATACATATGAGCTGAACAATAAAGAAAATAATTTGTATTTTCAGGTTGTTTCATTTTGGAGATATTGAAATTTCTGTTTGACCTTTCAAAAATGTCTTTTATAGTTGGAAAAGTAAGTCATATTTACATCCAAACAGAGGTATAAGAATGAAATAATTGAAAGTTTTCAAGTAGTGCATGTAAGTCTAAAAACAGAAATTATTTCTCAGAGTAAAATTGAAAAAGAGAAGTCAAGATTGCAATTACTGAGACTATTTTGAATTCTCAACTTTTTTAAGGTTGTCAAAAGTTGACTGTATTATAGCCCACAGACATCTGAAGAAAATATTGGTAACTTAAATTTCATATCTGAATATTAAAAATATTGCCAAGTGGGGTATCGCATGCCTTTAATCCTAGCAAATGGCAGACAGAGACAGGTAGACATTTGTTGGATTGAGGCTAGCCTGGTCTACAGAGTGAACTCCAAGGTAGTCATTAGGGCTAGAGTTCAGTTTGCACCATACATATTGCAAGCCAGCATATTCCACACATCTCTTTAACAATCGCTTCAAATGGGGTCATATACTGCATATTACTAGGGTTTTTTATTTTATGTTCTTGTTCTGATTCATGCTTTTGTGTCTTGATAACTAATACTGAAGGGCAGGAAGTCCGGTAGACCCTGACCTTAGCAATTAAAGTGGAATGCAAGAACAATAGATAAGTCTGTATTTGTAGAATAGTTATGGTCTTATATGAGGAAATAATTGAGTTTAAAGCTAGGGAAACAAGTAGATGAGGCAAATATTATGTGTCACAAAATGAAATTCTAGGGTTTTTAGAAGATCCTTAGTATGTTGCAAAAATATACACAATATTTTCTCTAACTATTTGTACTGCAAATTATCTTACTGATAGATGGAATGTAAGTTAGGTAAATGATGTGCCATTTGGTCAATAGATGTTTAAAAATACAATGCAAAATCTTTAAAATTATTTGTTCATGAAGCTTACATGAAAGTGAAGCTACCTGAAAAATATGGAGATGACTAGATTACTTCCTAGAGAATGGGAGACTACCAAAGGGACTTGAAATTACTCATGTCACAAAAGTCAACTCCGATGTATGTTAATGAGACTGTTCAGAAATAATCAGGATCACAATGAAGCACCAGCTGGTCATAGAATAATAACTGATAGCAGAGATGAGATGAGAGGGACCCTTGTGGGGACAAACAGAAGTATAACACAGCTGAGCCTCACACAAAATGGGAACTTACAAGATAATGAGTGCAACAAATGGTTCTTATTTATAACACCCAGTTTGGGATATCTTGTTGTTGTTGATCTAGAGTTAGTGCAGCATGGGAAAGAGACCCAAATTAGCTTCCAGAGTCCTGAAATACTCTTCTAAAAATGTTTGTAAAAGATAACAAGAGAGTCAATCAAACAAATAGGAGAAGTACATTCTGTTAGAGGGAGATGACAACAACAAATTATCTTTTTGAGGATTCTACCCTGTTCTAGAAACCCAGTATTTTACCTATTTTGCTCCTGTACCAATTCAGACTTGAGTTATTGTCCTTGAATCTCCGAAACCCCACTTTACAAAAAAGATATGCCAGATAACCTGATACTTGGCTGAAGTTTATTATGACTTCCTATTCTTCCATGAACTTCAGGCTTCCACTATGAAAACAGGAAAGGATTTTAAAATCTGCTGACACACATTCTAATGCCTGTAATTACTTTTTCAGGCTTTGAGGATTGAAATATCTAGATTTCCTGGTCTACTTTTTATTATTTACTTCGCTGAGAATTTTTGGATAAAAAAAGAGAATTTCTGAAGATGATCAGACAATATCAGGTTATTTCAGAGATGGATAGACACATAGATGCTTGTAAATGGTTAAATGAAAATAGCAAGTTGTAGAGAAAAAGTTAAATATTTTAAATTCAATAGAATATATATATTCTACCCACCCACTACACTCACATCTAGACATTCATATATGAGAGCCCAGTGGTAGCTTCTGCACCCAAAATCCCAGGACTCTTATTTTGTTCTATATCCTATCAATATTATTTGTATACACTGGAGTTAAATCTTCTATACAAGACTAACTACACATATATTAGTTAAATTGGCTATTAAGATTATATATCGAAATGTCTACTTACTGTGGCCAGCAATTAATGACCCATGCTGGTACTTATACACTTGGCATATGGTAAGAGAATATACAAGAGTTGAACAAGTCAATTTATGGGAATGAACTTCAAGGCAGACAGCTATTTAAAATCAATATCTACTATTTATGCAGCTTGTAACATATCTTCAAAGAAACCATGATAGCTTTTCCTGCTTAGAATGCTTTATCATATGAAATTATGTCTAGAAGCTAGATATTTACTTTTCTCAAAAACTAAAGGATAATTTAATGTTCCTTTACTAAATGTTCATGTTATTTGACATTTACCCCTGGATTGAGAGAACTTGTAAACTAGATTCATAAGTAGATAACTTATTTGTTCATAGAGAGACAAAGTCGATAATATTTAAAAGGTAGTAACATTGATTTTCAGCATCTTTATCCCTTACATGGAAAGATGAAAGATATGCATAATAAATACAGATCACAGTGTTACTCTTATCTGGTGAGGCCAAGGTAGGTGACAACATCTTCCTTATTGTTGTATTAATGAGAGCTGAGGCTCACTTTAAAAGAGTCAGCAAAGTTCACTGAGTAGGACCTTGTGAATGAAGGGGTTTTTGTGAAACCAAGAAAATCTTTTTGTCTCTAAGCTTCATTGTGTCCTATGGGAATAAGATCTCAACTGGTACTCATAGTACTTTTCATAACTAGTCTCTTCAGAGGCCAGGTTAGATTATGCAATAGTTTTATTTAACATATTTGGCCCAATTGAATTTGATATTCTAGATGATTAAGCAGCCATTTATTGTGAGCAAAGATTTTCAATAGTATGGAAATGTCAGATAAAAGCTAAAATATGCAAATCTAATGTCAGCATTCATTTGAAATCAGCCATGTCTTCATTATGTATCATTTGGATTGTATTTCTCTTCCATAACACTCAAAGGACAGGAGAAAGTTTCATTTAGATTTGAGGAGAAAAATAAAAATCCCCTCATTCTTGTAGAACATGAGTCATCTCCAACACATTACTGTAGCATGTTTTCCAAACTTCTTTGCAGTTTTATGACTCAGACTTTACAACAATCTATGAACTTGTCAATTATATTTACTAAACTGTAATCAGGAAAAATGACTTAGTAAATTAAATGATTTCACTGGGTAAGTGAGAAACTACAGTACTCAAAGCCCCTCTTATTAGGCTGAAACTTGATTCCTTTTCCTGCACTCTCTGTTCATTGAGAACTATTATACATGAATACAATTAAGATCAGGCACTAGTCAAAAATAAAGACAAAAAACTTCTTCTATGATCATAGCAAAAATAAACTACTTTATTTTTAAGAATGACTGTAAAATAAGTATGTGCTTTGGGGATTAGATTACATCAAATTTGATTTCACTTCATTCAAAAGAAGTGTTCATTTGTGTGACAATGAATGAATATTTCACCCCCATGAGTTGAAATAAATTATGAATCAATCAAGAAATGAGGAGTTACTTATAGTCCTTTCCTACCCCAATAACTCTATCAGGCCTTACAATAAAATATATATGACAATGTTGACAAAATTAGTGGATAATTCCAAACTTATACATATTCTGGATACACAGTTACCATAAGAAATAACACAAAGCTAAGGAAAAACATTAGTTACATAAAATATCTTAACCAAATAGCAAACCTCTTACCAAGAAACTGGTGTAATAGCCATGAGAATTTCAAAACATATGTGCATAATTTGGTGTCCATGACAAACATAAACGTGGTTCAAGAGAACACAGGAACAAGAAATGTAGGCAAAAGAAAGATCAAAGAGATGGAGGGGGATCATATCTATTTACTCCTTGTTTACAAACACGGAGCCTTGTTATTTCCCATAGATGGAAGGAATCACTTGTTAAACCCTGGAAATCAGAACTATTGAAAAGCAGGGAGAAAAGGTAACATCATCCATCTTCCCAGTTTCTGCCTACAATTCAGGGCAAAGTTCTGGAAATACAGCACAGAGAAGTTGGCAGCCTGGCAAGAAAGGAGAACCTCAGACACTATTGAGTGACATCAGAAATGAAGGTCATCAGAGAGCGAGGCCGGGGTAAATTTTTCATAGCTTCACATTGAACCACTAGCTAAAGCAGAGCTTCAAGCATTGTGTCTGCTCTGGACCTATGTGAAGTGGTTCTGGCCTCTCTTTGTCATGATTGTGAGGACTACCATCCTTTTCAAAACCAGTGCCTTTTATATAATATGTAGAAGAGGCATAGAAAACAATATTAGCTTATTTGTACTCAACAGATTTGTGTGGGTTGTCCAGTATCACCTTCCTATTTTCTTCTCTTAATTACTAAAGCCCTACTCAATCTGCTTTGACAGTCATCTACAACTGTGTACCTTTCAGGTGAACAGTTCTAAGATCTCATTTTTCTTTCTGGAATATTTCTTTTGATGTGACTGCCCTTTGTTGAGGTTTGGTCTGTTGTTATGTATTATAATGCTAAGTGCCAGCCTCAGGGCCGAGTTGTTCCCCCAGAGAGGAGAGAGTAACCATGTAGACCCAAGTGACTATGTGAACTTGCCACAAAGTTATTTCTTTTTTTTTTATTTTCTAAATTTTTTTATTTACATTCCAAATGATTTCCCCTTTCCCGTTTCTTCCCTCCCCAAAAGTTCCATAAGCCCCCTTCTCTCCCTCTGTTCCCCATTCAACCCACTCTCGCTTCTCTGTCCTGGTATTCCCCTACATCCCGTCTTTCCAGGAGCAGGGGTCTATCTTTCAATCTTCTTGGAAATCTATTGATATGTGAATTGCGTCTTGGGTATTCTGAGATTTTGGGTTAATATCCCCTTATCAGTGACTGCATACTATGTGTGTACTTTTGTGATTGGGATACCTCACTAAGGATGATATTTTCCAGTTCTGACCATTTGCATAAGAATTTCATGAGTTCATTGTTTTTAATTGCAGAGTAGTATTCCATTGTGTAAATATACCACATCTTCTGAATCCATTTCTCCGTTGAGGGACATCTGGGTTCTTTCCAGCTTCTGGCTATTATAAATAACGCTGCTATGAACATAGTGGAGCATGTGTCCTTATTGTGTCCTTATTGCATGCAGGGGAAGCCTCTGGATATATCCCCAAGAGTGGCATAACTGGATCCTCTGGGAGTGTTATGCTCAGTTTTCTGAGGAACTGCCAGACTGTTTTCCAGAGTGGTTGTACCAGCTTGCAATCCCACCAGCAGGGGAGGAGTGTTCCTCTTTCTCCACATCCTCGCCAACAACTGCTGTCTCCTGTGTTTTTGATCTTAGCCATTCTGACTGGTGTGAGGTGGAATCTCAGGGTTGTTTTGATTTGCATTTCCCTAATGACTAAGGATGTTGAACATTTCTTTAGATGCTTCTCGGCCATTAGATATTCTTCAGGTGAAAACTCTTTGTTTAGCTCTGTACCCCATTTTTAAAAGGGTTATTGGCTCTCTGGAGTCTAACTTCTTGAGTTCTTTGTATATCTTGGTTATTAGCCCTCTGTTAGATGTAGGGTTGGTAAAGATCTTTTCCTAGTTTGTTGGTTGCCACTTTGTCCTTTTGACAGTGTCCTTTGCCTTACAGAAACTTTGTAATTTTATGAGGTCCCATTTGTCAATTCTTGATCTTAGAGCATAAGCTAATGGAGTTCTCTTCAGGAAATTTTCCCCTGTGCCCATATGTTCAAGGTTCTTCCCTAGTTTCCTTTCTATTAGTTTCAGTGTGTCTGGTTTTATGTGGAGATCCTTGATCCACCCAAGTTATTTCTGATTGATGCTGATAGCCAATAGTTTGTTAGAAAAGACATAGGCAAGGATTAAGGTTTCCATGGGCTTGGGTCAGAGGAAAGTGATGAGGGTTAGAAGAAAGTGAATAGAGGAGGAAGCTATGATGGGTTAGGTAAGTCATGAACTAATGGCCATGTGGGTTGCCTAATTAGAGTTAAGAGCAACCCGGATGAAACATAGCAAGATATATAATGGAATTACTGGATGGGAAATAGACATAATATCATAGAGGATAGATATCTTCCCAGCTCTTATCCTCCTTTGGATTCTTGAACAGGTTCCTGATGGTGGAGTGAGGAATAGGGGGCAAGAGGCATTAGAAATGGAGACAAGACAGGATTCTTTTATCAAGTCTCTTTTACAAGTTCACATAGCCCTTATATGGTAAAACATTTGGCAGCGAAAAAAAAAACAGGATGTGGTAAGGAACCAGAAAAGACAAACAACCTAACCTTCACAGAGAATCTAATCTAAAGAATACATCAGCACAGTGTGTCTCATAGAGAGCTCAGGGTACAGTCAGCAGCAACACTTCCAGACTGACCAGAACACTTCCTGTGACTAAAAGTCCCCACCTTATCCCCACTTAGGCCTGAGAAAGATATGTCTGACTCCAGTGGTCCCCTACAGATTGTATGTATCTTTTATCCAGGAACTGAGTGGTTAAAGGTAGAGTAGAAATCCCAGATTGGAATTAAATTTTTCTACAGCTGCTCTGGTTCCTTTTTTGCTGCTGTAATTAAATATACTTACAAAATAAACTTATATAAGAGGAGTTTATTTTGGCTTAATACTTGTAAACAAGATCTGCAACATTACAAATAACCCTTTCAGAGATCTTCTCTACAAACCTTCATCCACACCATCATGAATATGTTCATTGATGATGTAATACAAACCTCTCACGTGGATGTCACTGTCTTGCCAAATCATAATCTCCTTGGGCACATAGTCAGATATACCATATATAGAATATTCTCTTACAGATACCTCTAATGTATTAACACACTTTATTCCCAATAACAAAGTTTATATTTCTCCTTACAAGCTTATGATGTGCTTAATTTTTTTTCATGAAAATCTGTATTTCTTTTGCTTTGCTTATCTCCTGATTGAACAAGGAGGACAAAAGTTGTCTTGGTTGAGGACAACATCTTCATCATTTCATTTGTTCATCCCAAGGTCTTTCCTTTTGTATTTATATCCTGTATCTAGTTTCCCACTTATTCCTCCCAGACTGCTACTTCATTCCTTGCAGTATACATTTTCTACTGCAGCTTATCTAAAACCATCAACAAAATTTAGTACCTACTGAATAGCAAGGCTTCCCTAGTAAATTCTCACTCTTGCCATATCTCTGGAATTATTCACAATCACATTTAGATAATTACAAGGTCCTTTCATTCACATTCCCATTTCAAATATTCTTGTAAATTTATTTCAACTTGACTGCTTTTCAACTGAACTACTACAATTTTGTTAGCATAAGTCAACCACATTATGTAATTTTTTTTATTATTATTTATTTTATTTTTTTTTAATTTACATTCCAAATCATTTCCCCTTTCCCGTTTCCTCCCTCCCCGAAAGTCCCATAAGCCCCCTTCCCTCCCTCTTTTCTCCATTCAAACCCCACTCGTTACTCTGTCCTGGTGTTCCCCTACATCCAGTCTTTCCAGGACCAGGGGTCTCTCCTTCCATCTTCTTAGAAATCTATTGATATGTGGATTGTGTCTAGGGTATTCCGAGATTCTGGGTCAATATCCCCTTGTCAGTGACTGCATACCATGTGTGTTCTTTTGTGATTGGGTTACCTCACTAAGGATGATATTTTCAAGATCTGACCATTTGCCTAGGAATTTCGTGAACTCATTGTTTTTAATTGCAGAGTAGTATTCCATTGTGTAGATATACCACATCTTCTGAATCCATTCCTCCGTTGAGGGACATCTGGGTTCTTTCCAGCTTCTGGCTATTATAAATAAGGCTGCTATGAACATAGTGGAACATGTGTCCTTATTGCATGCAGGTAAAGCCTCTGGGTATATGCCCAGGAGTGGTATAGCCAGATTCTCCGGGAGTGTCATGCCCAGTTTTCTGAGGAACCGCCAGACTGCTTTCCAGAGTGGTTGTACCAGCTTGCAATTCCAGCAGCAGTGGAGGAGTGTTTCTCTTTCTCCACATCCTCGCCAACAACTGCTGTCTCCTGTGTTTTTGATCTTAGCCATCCTGACTGGTGTGAGATGGAATCTCAGGGTTGTTTTGATTTGCATTTCCCTAATGACTAAGGATGATGAACATCTCTTTAGGTGTTTCTCAGCCATTAGATATTCTTCAGGTGAGAACTCTTTGTTTAGCTCTGTACCCCATTTTTAATAGGGTTACTTGCCTCTCTGGAGTTTAACTTCTTGAGTTCTTTGTATATATTGGATATTAGCCCTCTGTCGGATGTAAGGTTGGTAAAGATCATTTCCCAGTTAGTTGGTTGCCGCTTTGTCTTTTTGACAGTGTCTTTTGCCTTGCAAAAACTTTGTAATTTAATGAGGTCCCATTTGTCTATTCTTGAATTGAAGACCCAGAAATGAATCCACACTCCTATGGTCACTTGATCTTTGACAAAGGAGCTAAAACCATCCAGTGGAAAAAAGATAGCCTTTTCAACAAATGGTGCTGGCTCAGCTGGAGGTCAACATGCAGAAGAATGCAAATTGACCCATTCTTATCTCCTTGCACTAAGCTCAATTCTAAGTGGATCAAAGATCTCCACATAAAACCAGACGCACTGAAACTAATAGAAGGGAAACTAGGGAAGAACCTTGAACATATGGGCACAGGGGAGAATTTCCTGAACAGAACTCCAATAGCTTATGCTCTAAGATCAAGAATAGACAAATGGGACCTCATTAAATTACAAAGTTTTTGCAAGACATTATGTAAATTTGAAAGTCCAGTGGCCACAGAAACATTTTTCCTTCTGTTTCCTGGCTTCTTCTGTAAGGTAATCTGGAAGACGAATGTGTGTGCCCAATACTTGGATTAATTGCCTCCTGCTTTCTACTTGTCTTCAGCTAGTAGGATGTTATCAGATGGTCAGAGGCCAAGATGAAAAAAGTTGGTGGGAGTTAGTTTCTTTTTCTGAATACACTTTATGCATTTAGTGTATACATTGGCTGCTGCTATCTCAACATTGTTTTCTGTAGAAAATTTCTTTCACCTGCCTAGAGGGTCTGCCAAACTCTTCAACATCTGATAGCTTTGGGTATAAGGATAGTGAAGAGTGATTACTGTTTCTTGTGGTGCCTTATACCTGAGAATACATTTTAAAAGAGTTACTTAATAAACTCCTCTTGACTCACACTAATTGGCACACATTACCAGTCTTTCAATCTCTGTCCAGAATTGGTGATGAGTACAAATTAACAGCCATATTTCTGTTCTATCTTTCTTGTAGTAGTGACAGAATTTGTTATGCCATAAAATACTTGCTTCCCATGACTAATGTGACTACAGATTTCTTTTTGCTTTATTTCACTGATCCCTTCCCAGTATCTCTGGTTAGGTCTCCCTGTTCCGTCTGACTTCTGAAAATGAAAGCCCACTGAAATGCCTTACTCTTGAGCTACTTTTGTTTTCTCTTCTGTTGGGAAGCTGTAAAACATCTGTCTTTGTGACCTGCTTTGATCCTGTGACTTTTCAATGACATTTGTTTATGTTAAAAATATTTTGTTTCTAGTTATTAAATGTAGATCTTGAATATCAAACTCTGTACAATGCGATTTCCCCATAGAGAATTCTAAATATGTCAAAAGAAATAGCAAAACTTTCTTTTATCTTGTTTCCCAATTGCCTATGTTTCGGTATATACTGTGAACATCTGCTCCATTGTTGGGTCTAAATTGTCTTTGAAGCTATCTAGACATTTCACATACCTTTCATGTCAGAATTTCTTATGTATTTGTAATATTGGAGAGTAAGGCTAGCACCTACCACATTCTCAGGAAGCATGCTAGCACTGAGCCATTGAAGAGGCAGAAATCAACCAATACTTCACTTAGCATAAACCCCTGAACTGAGTTTAGCAGCAGCACCCCACCTCTACCCCCAGCCAGCATTCCCTCAAGTACAACTGTCTCTTGTCCTTGGGAAAAGCAGAACATTAATGTCTTTGATGTGATAAGATCCCTACCCTTAAGCTGTGAGAAAGAGCCAACAAAAGATTCCCAGCAGTCAAAAATAGACATAAGAGATGTGGCCAGCATGCAACAGGAAAGAACGCACTGTTCACTGATAATAGGATAAATTATTCTTTCCCAAGGTAAAAGAGGTCCTTTTCCAGATATATGGTCCCTCCTTGCTTTCTGAACAAACATTATCAGTTCGAAGGATCATATTCCTTTATACCTTTTCCAAACCATGCAAGGCAAAGGCTCAAAAGCCCCAACTTGTGCATTTTCCCTATATAAATCCCAAGGCAAAAGACTTGAGCATTGCATTCCTAACCTGTCCAGCAGGGACAGTTGTGTCCCAGGTTCAAACTCAAATGAAAAAGACTCTCATATGTTAATATTGGAGTTGTGGTCCCTGGTGGTCTCCTGGGGTTCTACAGAACTGGGCATAACAAACAGGTCTCTGTACTAGATTTAATAGAAAATCCTGTGGCTTCAATATGAAGTCTCTAACTTGAATCTACACATTTTCCTGTACTCAATGATTGTATCTCTCTAAACTGCTCTTCTAATTTAAAAATGTATTTCCTTTTTATTTACATTCAAAATCATTTCCCCTTTCCCGTTTCCTCCCTCCCCGAAAGTCCCATAAGCCCCCTTCCCTCCCTCTTTCCCCATTCAACCCCCTCTCGCTTCTCTGTCCTGGTATTCCCCTACATCCAGTCTTTCCAGGACCAGGGGTCTCCCCTTCCATCATCTTGGAAATCTATTGATATGCGAATTGTTTCTAGGGAATTTCGAGATTCTGGGTTAATATCCCCTTATCAGTGACTGCATACCATGTGTGTTCTTTTGTGATTGGGTTACCTCACTAAGGATGATATTTTCAAGTTCTGACCATTTTTTGCCTAGGAATTTCGTGAATTCATTGTTTTTAATTGCAGAGTAGTATTCCATTGTGTAAATATACATCTTCTGAATCCATTCCTCCATTGAGGGACATCTGGGTTCTTTCCAGCTTCTGGCTATTATAAATAAGGCTGCTATGAATATAGTGGAGCATGTGTCCTTATTGCATGCAGGTAAAGTCTCTGGGTATATGCCCAGGAGTGGTATAGCCGGATCCTCCGGAAGTGTCATGCCCAGTTTTCTGAGGAGCCGCCAGACTGCTTTCCAGAGTGGTTGTACCAGCCTGCAATTCCACCAGCAGTGGAGGAGTGTTCCTCTTTCTCCACATCCTCGCCAACAACTGCTGTCTCCTGTGTTTTTGATCTTAGCCATCCTGACTGGTGTGAGATGGAATCTCAGGGTTGTTTTGATTTGCATTTCCCTAATGACTAAGGATGATGAACATCTCTTTAGGTGCTTCTCCGCCATTAGATATTCTTCAGGTGAGAACTCTTTGTTTAGCTCTGTACCCCATTTTTTAATAGGGTTACTTGCCTGTCTGGAGTTTAACTTCTTGAGTTCTTTGTATATATTGGATATTAGCCCTCCGTTGGATGTAGGGTTGGTAAAGATCATTTCCCAGTTATTTGGTAGCTGCTTTGTCTTTTTCACAGTCTTTTGCCTTGCAAAAACTTTGTAATTTAATGAGTTCCCATTTGTCAATTCTTGATCTTAGAGCATAAGCTATTGGAGTTCTATTCAGGAAATTCTCCCTTGTGCCCATATGTTCAAGGTTCTTCCCTAGTTTCCTTTCCATTAGTTTCAGTGTGTCTGGTTTTAGGTGGGAGACCTTGATCCACTTGGAATTGAGCTTAGTGCAAGGAGATAAGAATGGGTCAATTTGCATTCTTCTGCATGTTGACCTCCAGTTGAGCCAGCAACATTTCTTGAAAAGGCTATCTTTTTTTCCACTGGATGGTTTTAGCTCCTTTGTCATAGATCAAGTGACCATAGGAGTGTGGATTCATTTCTGGGTCTTCAATTCTGTTCTATTGATCTACATGCCTTTCACTGTACCAATACTTTGCAGTTTTTAACACTATTGCTCTTTAGTACAGCTTCGAAAATAAAATAAAATTAAAAAAAAAGAAAATATTTTTAATTATTCTTTCAATCAATTTAGGAATATTTTTATGCCTACCATCTTATCTGTATATTTTTTCATGAATTAGTCAGTTTTCATGTGTTTTTCTATATATTTCTCGAGTTTTATTAGAAATGTTTTCCTTGTAGATCTTCAGTTTTATCAGAAAATGTTTATAAATCCACTTTCAATCAAGTTAGGAATATTTTTATGCCTACCATTTTATCTGTATAATTTTTCCATGAAATAGTCAATCTTAATGTGTTTTTCTATATATTTCTTGAATTTTATCAGAGATATTGTCTATGTATATTTACACAATGGAATAATACTCAGCAATTAAAAACAATGAATTCATGAAATTCTTAGGCAAATGGGGAACAGGGGGAGGGAAGAGGGCTTATGGGACTTTCGGGGAGGGGAGAACCTTGAAAGGGGAAATCATTTGGAATGTAAATAAAAAACATAGAAAATAGTAAAAAATAGTATAATCTTAAAAAAAAAATAAAAATGTATTTCCTGGATCATAGTCTATTGTGAAGCACAGTTGATCCTCCATTTAAGTCTTAAGGCTGTAAACATATGCGAATTCCTCACCCACACAGCAAAGCATTCCTGGTACCTCTGGAATCTGATCTTCTGCTTTTCCTGATTCCATTGGGCTCCTGTCAGCCAGACCTCTGATCTACTCTTCTGTGATGCAAAGCTCATTTGCATATCAAAAATTATACAATAAATACTTCTGTAGTCCAAAATACTTTTACCATTTTAAATATCAGTTTCTTAAGATGCCACTGCAATCATAAAACCAAGAGTAAGTATATAGGCATACTCTTGTACTTCAAGGTAATTAAATTTTACTATAATATGTAAATGCCAAATTATTTGCTTATTTATTCTTTTACTCTTTTAAATTTAAATGTTATATATTTTGCCTTTCTCAAAATGTAAGGCTCCTACAAGAAATAGTCTTCCTGACCTTTTTTCCTCTATAGTATCCAAATACATTAATTTTATCTTTTCTAGATGATGAACTGAAAATAATTGATAAATACATTAATTAATTGAGAAGGCTTTAAACCACATGGATCACATTATAAGAAATGTTTATGATGATAAGTTGGCTCAGGGGTAGATGTGCTTGCTGTAAAGCCTGACTACCTGCAAGTGTTCCCTCAGGCTCACATTGTGGGAGAAGAAAAATAGCTACTGGAAGTTCTCTTTTGTCCTTTACATTTAATAAGAAAGATAAAATTCAGTTTCAAAAGTTTAAAATATTATATTAATTTAAAGTTTATTTATTATAAGTATAAATACTTATACTATATCCTCTGCTATATACCTGAAAAGTCTGTGAAAAAACTTAATTACTGGTTTAATTACTTAAAACCAGTCTTTATGACATGAAGTCCAGTAAAAAAAACCATTGAGCATTTAATCTCTCTTACTTTTACAAAGTTAAACTGGTTTTGTTTATTCCCTTCTTTTGATACCCACATTGGCTCTTAGATTATTTTTTATATTGAGTCAGTGTCTATAGCAACATACTATGTAAACATAAAAGTCATATTTTTGCCTTCTAGAAGTCCTCTTTATTACACTAACTACTTTTCTTATGATTCTTCTTGACTTCTGTATTAAGGATACCATCAGTAAACACATTAATACATTGGATACAATCCAAGACAGTGGGTTTGTTTCTATTGTTTGCTTGAACCAATGTAATATTATTAATTATGATGGTAGAATTGCACTTGAATGTCTATGCTTGCCCACCAATAGAGCCTCTGCATGGATCTTCATACATAAGATAAATTTACATTGGTGGAAAAATAACCACTTTAAAAATAGACATACCTTCTAAATCATTGCTTTAATAATAACATGCAAACAATTAAGTTACATAATGTTTCAAAATTAATGTATTTCTTTCCAACACTTAGACATGGAAAGACTATTTGATCTTGATTAAAAGAGGCATGCTGCTTAGAATTTTAATATCGTCCAACGAACCTATACAAGCTAATATACTTTTCTGTTTTAAAAATACACAATTATCTTGTAACACCACTCCCTATCCCTGCCATAAACCCTTTTGTATTACTTCACAATAAGTAGTGTGTATTTTCCATACCAGATAATGGGATTGTTTGTATCAAAGAGGTCAGCTCAGGGCCTGTGGAAAATTTCACCAGGTCCCAGAGCATGTAGGCAACTCTCCCCTCCAGAAGAGAGAGTTTTACTACATTCCTCAAGAAGACCAAAGGGAGGACCAACCACTGGCCACCTGCAGATAAGAGAAGCCCTTGCTACCTCATTTCCTAAGGACCAATCAGTTTAAAAGTCATACTGTTCTGCCAATCACATTGTGCCTAGTGGCTGCTGTTCTATTCTACCCCTGAAAACTGTATAAAAACTGGCCAAAGGGGCTGCCTGAGGTCATTGCCTCTCCTTTGTGTGCAGGACGACCCCAGCACACTGGAGAAATAAACTCTTGCTTTTGCATCTATTTCCAGCACCATGTAATCCACTCAGGGGGTCCCCAATAACTAAGACTCATCAGAGTCTTACAGTATGATTTGCTTGAGCCAATGGAATATTGTTAATTATGAAGTTAGAGTTATACTTGAATGGTTATGCTTGTCCACCTATTCCTCTGCATTTGCTAAAGAAGAGACAGTCTTGAGACTCAGAGTAAAACATGCAGGAGAAACATCAATACAAACCCACCCACAGCCCTTAGGATAGTCAAGCAATTAATCAGCAGGCCTGCAGTATGACACTGAGCCACACATGTGAAAGAAAATAAATGTTCCCTCTGGCATGATTCTGACATTTGTTACTGACTGGTATGTGCCTGGCTGATTTATCCATTGGTTATTCTCAAATGTGGGAAGTGTTGGATCACTCTAATGTCTATGGGATTCCTTGTACTTGCCAATTTCCAAGACAGAAGATCTACGCTGAATACCAGGAGTGGACATTCTTGTGTGAACAGTATATGATGGGTCCAGAATTTTAGTCTCTTAGAATCTAGGTTCTGGAGACATGTATCACTGATTTCTTAATAAATGTTCTATTTCTGTGAAGAGAAAATCTGATCACAGTGATTCATATAAAGAAAAATATTTAACTGGGGTCTGTGTACAGTTTCAGAGGTTTAATTCATTATCAGCATGTTGGGAACCTTGGAGACATATAGTCAGACATGGTGATAGAGAAGGAAATGGGAGTTCTACATCCAAAATCAGAGGCAATGGGAAGACAGAGCTACTGGAGCTGGCTTAGGCTTTTGAAACCTCAAAGCCTACCCCAGTGATACACTTCCTCCAACAAGACCATACCTACTTCAGCAAGGGCACACCTCCTAATGCTATCAAATAGTATTACTCCCAAACCACTTAATTAGATGAACCTATGGGACCATTCTTATTCAAACTACCATAAGTGTGGTTATGCTTCAATTACTTTAAGATTTTTTTCTATTATTTCTAATGTTGAATGACTATCAGAGGACATGAAATCATTACATTTATTTTTTTTTTAATTTAATTTAATTTTATTTTTTTAATGTACATTCCAAATCACTTCCCCTTTCCCGTTTCCTCCCTCCCCGAAAGTCCCATAAGCCCCCTTCCCTCCCTCTTTTCTCCGTTCAACCCCCTCTCATTACTCTGTCCTGGCGTTCCCCTACATCCAGTCTTTCCAGGACCAGGGGTCTCTCCTTCCATCTTTTTAGAAATCTATTGATATGCTGATTGTGTCTAGGGTATTCTGAGATTCTGGGTCAATATCCCCTTATCAGTGACTTCATACCATGTGTGATCTTTTGTGATTGGGTTACCTCACTAAGGATGATATTTTCAAGTTCTGACCATTTGCCTAGGAATTTCGTGAATTCATTGTTTTTAATTGCAGAGTAGTATTCCATTGTGTAAATATACCACATCTTCTGAATCCATTCCTCCGTTGAGGGACATCTGGGTTCTTTCCAGCTTCTGGCTATTATAAATAAGGCTGCTATGAATATAGTGGAGCATGTGTCCTTATTGCATGCAGGTAAAGTCTCTGGGTATATGCCCAGGAGTGGTATAGCCGGATCCTCCGGAAGTGTCATGCCCAGTTTTCTGAGGAGCCGCCAGACTGCTTTCCAGAGTGGTTGTACCAGCCTGCAATTCCACCAGCAGTGGAGGAGTGTTCCTCTTTCTCCACATCCTCGCCAACAACTGCTGTCTCCTGTGTTTTTGATCTTAGCCATCCTGACTGGTGTGAGATGGAATCTCAGGGTTGTTTTGATTTGCATTTCCCTAATGACTAAGGATGATGAACATCTCTTTAGGTGCTTCTCAGCCATTAGATATTCTTCAGGTGAGAACTCTTTGTGGAGCTCTGTACCCCATTTTTTAATAGGGTTACTTGCCTCTCTGGAGTTTAACTTCTTGAGTTCTTTGTATATCTTGGATATTAGCCCTCTGTCGGATGTAAGGTTGGTAAAGATCATTTCCCAGTTAGTTGGTTGCCGCTTTGTCTTTTTGACGGTGTCTTTTGCCTTGCAAAAACTTTGTAATTTAATGAGGTCCCATTTGTCTATTCTTGATCTTAGAGTATAAGCTATTGGAGTTCTGTTCAGGAAATTCTCCCCTGTGCCCATATGTTCAAGGTTCTTCCCTAGTTTCCCTTCTATTAGTTTCAGTGTGTCTGGTTTTATGTGGAGATCTTTGATCCACTTAGAATTGAGCTTAGTGCAAGGAGATAAGGATGGGTCAATTTGCATTCTTCTGCATGTTGACCTCCAGCTGAGCCAGCACCATTTGTTGAAAAGGCTATCTTTTTTCCACTGGATGGTTTTAGCTCCTTTGTCAAAGATCAAGTGACCATAGGAGTGTGGATTCATTTCTGGGTCTTCAATTCTGTTCCATTGATCTACATGTCTGTTACTGTACGAATACCATGCAGTTTTTAACACTATTGCTCTGTAGTACAGCTTGAGGTCCGGGATACTGATTCCCCCAGAGGTTCTTTTACTCTTGAGAATAGTTTTAGCTATTCTGGGTTTTCTGTTATTCCAGATGAATTTTTGAATTGCTCTTTCTAACTCTATGAAGAATTGAGTTGGGATTTTGATGGGGATTGCATTGAATCTGTGTATTACTTTTGGTAAGATGCTCATTTTTACTATATTAATCCTGCCAATCCATGAGCATGGCAGATTTTTCCATCTTCCGAGGTCTTCTTCAATTTCTTTCTTCAGAGACTTGAAGTTCTTGTCATACAGATCTTTCACTTGTTTGGTTAGCGTCACGCCAAGATACTTAATATGGTTTGTGGCTATCGTAAAGGGTATTATTTCTCTTACTTCTTTCTCAGCCTGCTTATCCTTTGAGTATAGGAAGGCTTCTGACTTGCTTGAGTTGATTTTATATCCGGCCACTTTGCTGAAGTCGTTTATCAGCTGTAGGAGTTCTCTGGTGGAGTTCTTTGGGTCGCTTATGTATACTATCATATCGTCTGCAAATAGTGATAGTTTGACTTCTTCCTTTCCAATTTGTATCCCTTTGACCTCTTTTTCTTGTCTAATTGCTCTAGCTAGAACTTCAAGTACTATATTGAAAAGATATGGAGAGAGAGGGCAGCCTTGTCTAGTCCCTGATTTTAGTGGGATTGCTTCAAGTTTCTCTCCGTTTAGATTGATGCTGGCTACCGGTTTGCTGTAAATTGCTTTTACTATGTTTAGATATGGGCCTTGAATTCCTGATCTTTCCAAGACCTTTAGCATGAAAGGATGCTGAATTTTGTCAAATGCTTTCTCAGCATCTAATGAGATGACCATGTGGTTTTTTTCTTTGAGATTGTTTATGTAGTGGATTACATTGATGGATTTCCTTATATTGAACCATCCCTGCATCCCTGGGATGAAGCCTACTTGATCGTGGTGAATGATCGTTTTGACGTGTTCTTGGATTCGGTTGGCAAGAATTTTATTGAATATTTTTGCATCGATATTCATAAGAGAGATTGGCCTGAGATTCTCTTTCTTTGTCGGATCTTTGTGTGCTTTTGGTATTAGTGTAATTGTGGCTTCATAGAACGAGTTGGGTAGTGTTCCTTCTGTTTCTATTTTGTGGAACAGTTTGAAGAGTATTGGTGTTAGGTCTTCTTTGAAGGTCTGATAGAATTCTGCACTAAAACCATCTGGACCTGTGCTTTTTTTGGTTGGAAGACTTCCAATGACAACTTCTATTTCTTCAGGGGTTATAGGACGGTTTAGATGGTCTATTTGATCCTGATTTAATTTTGGTACTTGGTATCTGTCAAGGAAATTGTCCATTTCCTCAAGATTTTCTAGTTGTGTTGAATACAGGTTTTTGTAGTAGGATCTGATGATTTTTTGAATTTCCTCAGTTTCTGTTGTTATCTCTCCCTTTTCGTTTCTGATTTTATTAATTTGGATACTATCTCTGTGCCCTCTGGTTAGTCTGGCTAAGGGCTTATCTATCTTGTTGATTTTCTCAAAGAACCAACTCCTCGTTTTGTTGATTCTTTGTATGGTTTTATTTGTTTCTACTTGATTGATTTCAGCCCTGAGTTTGATGATTTCCTGCCTTCTACTCCTCTTTGGTGTATTTGCTTCTTTTTGTTCCAGGGCTTTCAGGTGTGCCATTAAGCTGTTAGTGTATGCTGTCTCCCGTTTCTTTTTGGCGGCACTCAGGGCTATGAATTTTCCTCTTAGCACTGCTTTCATTGTGTCCCATAAGTTAGGGTATGTTGTGCCTTCATTTTCATTAACTTTCAAAAAGTCTTTGATTTCTTTCTTTATTTCCACCTTGACCAAGTTATCATTGAATAGAGCATTGTTCAGCCTCCATGTGTACGTGGGTTTTCTTTTGTTTTTGTTGCCATTGAAGACCACCCTTATTCCATAGTGATCTGATAGGAGGCATGGGATTATTTCTATCTTCTTGTATCTGTTGAGGTCTGATTTGTGACCAATTATATGGTCAATTTTGGAGAAGGTACCATGAGGAGCTGAGAAGAAGGTGTATTCTTTAGCTCTAGGATGAAATGTTCTATATATATCAGTTAGTTCCATTTGGTCCAAGGCTTCAATTAGATTCACTGTGTCCCTGTTTAGTTTCTGCTTTCCTGAACGATCCATTTCAGAGAGCGGGGTGTTGAAGTCACCCACTATTATTGTGTGCGGTGCGATGTGTGCTTTGAGTTTTAGTAAAGTTTCTTTTACGAATGAGGGTGCCCTTGCATTTGGAGCATAGATATTCAGGATTGAGAGTTCTTGATGGTGGATTTTTCCCTTGATCTGTATGTAGTGTCCTTCTGTGTCTTTTTTGATGACTTTGGGTTGAAAATCAATTTTATCCGATATTAGGATGGCTACTCCACCTCGTTTCTTGGGGCCATTTGCTTATAAAATTGTTTTCCAGCCTTTTACTCTGAGGTAGTGTTTGTCTTTGACACTGAGGTGCGTTTCCTGCATGCAGCAAAATGCTGGGTCCTGTTTACGTATCCAGTCTGCTAGTCTATGTCTTTTAATTGGGGAATTGAGACCATTGATATTAAGAGAGATTAAGGCATAGTGATTATTGCCATCTGCCATTCTTGACGCTATCTTTATGTTTGAGTGGTTATCTACTTTTGGGTTTGATTCAAGAAGGTTATTATCTCATTTTTTCCAGGGTGTTGTTTCTCTCCCTGCATTGGAGGTTTCCACCTATTATCCGTTGCAGGGCTGGATTTGTGGAAAGATATTGTGAAAATTTGGTTTTATCATGGAATATCTTGGTCTCTCCATCTATGGTGATTGAGAGTTTTGCTGGGTATAGTAGTCTAGGCTGGCATTTGTGCTGTCTTAGTGTCTGCATGAGATCTGCCCAGGATCTTCTGGCTTTCATAGTCTCTGGTGAGAAGTCTGATGTGATTCGGATAGGTCTTCCTTTGTATGTTACTTGGCCCTTTTCTCTTACTGCATTTAGTATTCTTTCTTTGTTTAGAACATTCGGTGTTTTGATTATTATGTGACGGGAGGTATTTCTGTTCTGGTCCAGTCTGTTTGGAGTTCTGTAGGCTTCTTGTATGTTCATCGGCATCTCTCTCTTTAAGTTAGGGAAGTTTTCCTCCATAATTTTGTTGAAGATGTTTACTGGCCCTTTAAGTTGCAAATCTTCACTCTCATCTATACCTATAATCCTTAGGTTTGGTCTTCTCATTGTGTCCTGGATTTCCTGGATGTTTTGGGTTACGCGTTTTTTGCATTTTGCATTTTCTTTGACTGTTGAGTCGATGCTTTCTATGGAATCTTCAGCACCTGAGATTCTTTCTTCCATCTCTTGTATTCTATTGTTGATGTTTGCATCTATGACTCCTGATTTCTTCCCAAGGTTTTCTATCTCCAAAGTTGTCTCCCTTTGTGATTTCTTAGTTGTTTCTACTTCCTTTTTTAGTTCCTGGATGGATTTGCTGAGATCCTTCACTTGTTTGTTTGTATTTTCCTGTATTTCTTTAAGGTATTTTTGCATTACCTCTTTCAGGATTTCTTCCTGATGACCCACGTTCTCCTGCATTTCTCTGAGCGATTTTTGTGTTTCCTCCTCATGGGATTCCATCTGTTGATCCATCGTCTCCTGCATTTCTTTAAGCAGTTCTCGTGTTTCCTTTGTAAGGGCATCTAACCGTTGATTCATTTCTTTAAGCAATTTTTGTGTTGCCTCCTTATGGGCATCCGTCTGTTGACCCATATTCTTCTGCATTTCTTTATGCAAATTTTGTGATTCCTTTGTGAGTGCATCTACCCGTTGATTCATCTCGTTAAGCGATTTTTGTGTTGTCTCCTTGTGCGCCTCCATCTTTTGATCCATGTTCTCCCGCATTTCTCTAAGCGATTTTTGTGTTTCCTTTGTAAGGGCTTCTAACCGTTGATTCATGGTCTCCTGTAACTCTTTATGAGATTTATTTGTGTCCTTCTTGTGATCCTCTAATAGCATCATGAGAAGTGATTTTAAATCCAGATCTTGTCTTTCGGGTGTGGTGGGGTATCCAGGACTTGCTGTTGTTGGAGAGTTGGGTTCGGATGGTCCCACATTACTTTGATTACTGTTAGTAACATTCCTACGTTTGCCTTTTGCCATCTGGATACCTCTGGTGTTAGTTGGTCCTGCTGCCACTGGCTGTTGGTTGGACCTCCTGTGAGCCTGCAAAGCTATTTCTGCCCCCCCTGGATTACCAGGATTCCCCTGGCACCGATTTCTGGGGCCTGCCTGCTCCTGAGTGACTTTGGAGCCCTAATGTGCTTTGCCCCAAGTGATCTTATATTGGGGAGGCCTTGCACATCTAAAGCATTTCATCAACATAGAAGCTACAGGTATTTCCAGAAACGTGGAATATCTTTGGTGTAGCTAAGGATCCTAAGGGCTTTTGCTAGTCTTATACCCCCCTACCCCTGCCTCAACAGCTTCCCCCTACAGCCTGAAGTCAAGGCTAAGCTGAGTTCCATTTTCCACACACGGGAATATTCTTGAGTAAACAATTCTCAAAAAAACTGCAGAATGTTCTGATTACTAGTGACCTGACCCTCTGAAAAGTCCCAGAAAGAGTTCAAATGCATGTCATGATCTGCCCAAGCTTGATAGCCAATAGATTTAATGGTCAATATGCTTAGCCAATAAGCTTGAACTGTAACCTTGCTAATGTAACCTGTGCCCCTAAAAAGTATAAAAACTGCTTATAAATAAACCTCTTGCTTTTGCATCGATCTGTTTCTCACAGTCTCACTCAGGGTTCATGGGGTATGTCTAGAAATATGTAACATAGGGTCAGGGTCTTATAGTAGCTTGTGTTGGCTAGGTTATATTTCAACTTACCATAATCTAGAGTTGTCTAGAGGCAGGAATCTCAATTGAGAAAATACTTCCATATTCTCAGGCTATATGGAAACCTGTAGGACATATTCTGCCAAGGACCAACCTTGGCTTGAAGAGGAGTTCTGATGAAGCGGTGTCTAGGAGCAGCAAAACAAATGGCTAGAAGTCAAATGATGGTCCAAGCTAATGATCTATGTTCTGCTCAAGACAGCTTTCCAGATTGCTCTCTCTATGTTCAGTTTTCTCTTGCAATTCTAAAATCTCTCTGGAAAACTCCTCTCTTGCAAATCAAAATCCCAGACTTTCATTTACATATACGTTCATCCATTACCTCATGATCCTTTTGGATTATTCTTTGATGCAGCATACCTTGACTTCAGCCCCTTGATTCTTAGAAAGACACACCAAGCACAAGCATAGACAATAAGATAGCTTGGTGGAACTCTGTCTTGAAATTTTCATTCCTACCACACTTAGGTCTGAACCTAAACTTCCTCTGTCCCAGGCTAACTTTGAATTCAGGATTCTGCCTGCTGTAAAAACAAATACAAAAACAAAAACTTAGTTGGATGGGATCTTGCCCTTCAAACACCACTTCCTAAATCTCTTTATCTCATTCCTTAGTATTTTTTCTGACAAACTGGCTCACAATGCAGCTGCTTCTTTTCCACTAGACCTGTTAAACTCCTTGAAAAATTCATATTGTATCCTTATATGCAGCATATTTCAGAAATTATATAAGTTTGAACTCATCTTTTCAGTCTTCTTTCTCACAGCCTTAAGGGCTGTCCTGAAGGTTGCAGCATTCTACCATTTTACTGAGGCATTAGACAAACCATTACCTCCTAGAATCATGCTGTTTCTGGTTATCATGGAATCATTAACCTTGGCCCAGAGGAAATTCCTCAAAGGAGCAAGGTGGAAATAAGTACATTATTGTACAAACAGGCCTTATATCCACAGCCACCATAAACACTCATGGAGGTGCACACCCTACTGGCTCTGTTTCAGAAGTATAAACTATACCACACTGTGCCTACCCATGGCCAAGCAGAACTCAGAAATTTTCTTAACGATTGACGTGAAAGTCTATTGTAAGTGATGCCATCCCTGTGTCACTGGGGTATATTGTTGTCATGGCTTTTATAAGAAATCATGCAGAGAAAGCCAGTAAGCAGCACTCTTCCATCCATGGTCTCTGCATCATTTCCTCCCTCCTGCTCCTTGCATTTTTAGAGTGCTTGTTATTATTTTCTTTAATGATGACCTGTGATGTGAAACTGTAAGAGAAATAAACTGTCCTCTTTCCAAGTTGCTTTGGATAATCGTATTTCACCACAGAAACACAAACTTTAACTAAGACACTTGTATTAATTAAATCATTAATATAAAAATCAGTATCTGAATAGTGAACAAATCAACAAAATATAACTGAATAAAAAAGAAGCTCATGGTGGTTGGAGAGATGGCACAGTGATAAGAGCATCGACTGCTCTTCAAGAGGACTCTGGTTCAGTTCATCAGGGCAGCTCACAATGGTCTGTAACTCCAGCTTCAGAAGATCTGGTACCATAGCACAGACATAAATGTGGGAAAAACATCAATGCACATAAAAACAAGTACATTTTTTAAAAAAAATTAGCCCATAAATACTGTAGGTAATTACTAGTTAAAAGCTTTGATGGTGTATTTTTATTAAAACATGCTTCCAATGGTCACTCAGGGAGGCTCATAACCAGTGATTCTTTCACTTGTGACTGATAGCCATGGTTTGTGTGAATGTACAGAATTACAGATTGAATACTGTTAATTTCTTAAAACTGCTATATGTAGCTATTTTACTTTTTCTAGCATTTATGTATATAACAAAGGGGAGCAAAATGAGTCAGAACAGATTTTAAGACCTCACTGCCTCTTCAGCTGAGAAACCTACATCTGAAATCTGAAACCAGTTTCTTAAATATATCATTAACTGATTACAAAACAACAGAGGGCATCAAGTATTACTGCTGGTTCCTGAATTATAATATTAAATTATATGTTAGAAAGGAATTAAGAACACAATGTTCTGGAATGATCATAATCGTTATATCATATTACTTTCCATTTTAATTAGCATAAATAAGCAAAGATGGCCAATGCCATAACAGAGATGCCACTTGCCTTCTTAAGTGTCCAGTTGCCTAGGAAGCAGATTGTAGAAAATGCAAACAGAGGAGCCTGCAGTATGATCTCTGCTAGTTTGGGAATTTAGAAGTTTGGAGATAGTTTTAGAATATTAGGGATACACAAATCAATTATATTCTTTTTCTCAATAGATACTTTGAAAATATGTTTTAAAATGTCAGGGAATTAAGTACATAAAAGGGTGGGCATCCTTAGTCCACTGCCAAATGCACAGAGGTTTAAAGTAACATGTTACTTTCAACAAACTGTAATTAGATAGGCTTGATGCCAATTACAGGCTTTTAAAAAAAAAGGCAGGGCAAAATATGAGGCTGGGGCTGTTAATGGAATGTTCCAGAGACATTGTACCTCTGGTTAGGTATTAATCATAGCAGGCATTGGCCACATATACATTGTCATCAAGATCAAGACTCCAGAAGAATAATTTGGACACGTGGAGTTTAGACATAAAAGGATTTGGAGAATACAATCTGATTTTTGGTGCTCTTCATGACAAAACATCAGAAGAATGTGAGAACTCAGGAGTAGACCCAACATCAGTTGCCCAGCTTCTGGTCAGAATCCATCTATTTTTGAGGTAATCCTGGGGAAACAGCTCCTCTCCCAGTTATTTTTCTCATTCACATTGTTCTCTTCTCCTTTAAACTAAGTTCAATTTTCCATTTCACTTCTACAGGGCACTCATATGTGAAAAAGAGTTTCACTGAAAACATTACCAAACTGACTATCTTGCTGCTGATAGTTTCATAAATGCTCCAGAAAGAATTCAACACAAGTAGCCATCAGAGAAATGCAAAGTTAAAACACTTTGTGGTCTATCACACCCAGTCAGGATGACACCCCATGAAAGCAGTGGCAACAAATGCTTATGGCTCACTGATGATATACTGTGGACATATGCAACACCTGTGGAAGTCAGTATGGTGATTACACACACTCTATGATCCAGGAATATCATTCCTGGATATAGACAAGAAGCACTCCATATAAACAAACCATAGGGATAAGGGTAGAAGGTCAGGAGGGACAGAAAGGTGGATGGACTCTTGGATTTTGTAGCACAAGAAACATTTGCACTGCTTGTTGTAGGTCTGTGCTTGCACAGGCACATTGTGGATAACTCAGCACGGAAAAAATGCTAAATGTTTGTTTATTGTGAGTTAATCTTTCAATAGCATGGCATCTTGCTAGGAATGTCAGGCTAAGTAGCCCTGGGAATACAAAAATCCTGCTGCAAAATGAGAGATGATAATCATGGAGAAATCTATAAGGTTATTAGGAGACAAGCACTAGCACTATAATACTCAGAGACAAAGCTGACTGTCTGAGCAGAGGAAACAGGGGAAACATTCTTATAAAAGTTGGTCACCTGGAGATGCAGAAAAGATTGAATTTTGCAATTGTTAATATTGTCTTCTCAGATTATTGTTGAAGTGAAGCTTAAAGATCACATTTCTGCCTTTGCTCACAGTGTCTGTGATGAAAGGAACAATGAGCTCCATATTCCTACTGTAAGACTTGTACATCTCTGGAGTTACATGGTGCTATATGTGGATCCATGATTGAGTATGACACATAGGTGCTGGTATATAAACTCAGGTTCTCTCACTTATGCAGTAAGTACTTTTTCATTTATCCAAACCTCTAGCCTCAGCATATGTTGCTTAATCATCTACTTGTTCTTTGTTCAAATACCCTTATTCAAATCCATGCATAACTTCTCCAGGTGAGAATATTCAGAAATGATTCCTTGGTTTGTGATCAGTTTTGCATACTGGGGATAAAGTTTCTTATGCTGTGTTTTAAAGTGATCTCACTAGTGGCATGATATTTAGAGAGCTGCTTTCATTTTACAATTACTTCATCTGATATTTAAGAAATCAGCCAATTTCTGTCAAGCGAGAGCTCTACAGAAATACAGTGAATGAGGTGACGATAGAATTCCAAGTACCATAATTTTCTAAATCTATTTGTAATGAGATGTTTTTTGGGGGTAAGATAGTCATAATACAGAAAATGACTACTTAGAAAGTAAAAGACACATTTCAATGATTTCAAAGCATCAAAATGAATCAAAATTCTCTAAATATAATAATTTTAAGGATTATGCATCATTAGTATAATCTTTTTATGCATCAATAAAGTTCATTAAAATCTTAATGCTAAAAAGGTGGAAAATTATATTCTTCCAATAATGATTATGTTAATTCCAGCAACCCAAAACTTGGTAATATATTTCTACTGAAGCCTGTTAAAAATGTAGACATCTATGCAATGTTAACTTATTTGTACCTAAAGATGCTCTCTTATGAAACATAGAGTACTTTTTTGTCTTTTTCCAAGGAGCAAAACTCACTTTTTTTTAAATTATTTTGATGGTGATATAAATCATGGAAATTGTAATAGTAAGAATTACAGTGTGAGGCAGGGTGAAAATGCTAACCACAAGTGTGTTACAGGAGGGTTAGCACTGCTATTAATAGCTTCTTACATATCCAGTAAAGAGAACCCCAGACACAGAATGAAATAATTTGCTAAATAAAGTTTGATCTTTGCCTTATATTACATAAACACAAACTCAGAATGGATCAGAACCACAAATGCAAGAGAATAAAAACTACGTATTTTATTAAAGCATTCAGAAGAAAATAGAAAAAAAAGCTTCAGGTCTGGATTTGCTTATGATCTCTATGCTAGTAACTCTTTTCTGTAAGAGACCCTAATGTCTCGATGCTAATGACTTCAGAGTAAAAAAGCATTTTAAGAACTTTAATTAGAAGTTATATCACAAATATGTCTTAGTTTTTTAAAAAAGAGCCAGTGAATTCCAAACACTGAGAATATGTAATGAAAGATGAAATGTATAACTGTGTGACTGATTCACAAATTAGAAAACAAATTAATGTTTTTTTTCCAACTTGAAGACCAAAGTAATTTTCACCCAGTTTAAATTGAATTCAGTTTTCCTTCTGTTGACTTTCAATGTGTTTAGATATTGACATATTTTCATCTAATTTACTTTAAATTATGTAAAACCTCACTATTGTTCCTGACTAAAGATCATGAGGCATGTTAAATTTATTCAAGCATTCCTTCCATTCCTGCTCTTAGTGCCCCCATCATCCAAACTTTATTGGCATCTTTAAGCTGCCACCATTCTTCCAGCATACAAGCACAAGAATACATATCTATCTGGCCCCAATGCTTGTGCATGACAAATAATGAATACATTATTCCAAAGAAGAAAGGTGTTTTGACATAGACACATCATAAAAACTCTTTTTCACTTGCATTGTCCATTTAGAAAAGTACCTAGAGGGCTGGCGAGATGGACCAGAGGGGAAAGAACTTGTCATTCAATTGTGAGAATCGGAGTTTGGATACCCAGAACCCACGAGAAAGCTGGTTGAGACAGTAAATATAGGGTGATTGGAACACAAAATATTTCCTTTAGGTACTTGTATATGAACACCAGGTCCCCAGTTTGTTGAACTGTCTGGGAATGTTATGAACCGTTAGGAGGGAGAGGCTTGATGAAGGAAATACAGCAGTATACTTTGAGAGTTTACAGTCTTGTACTGTCTTACTTTTTAATCTCATTCTCTGGGTCTTGTATGTGGATTGACCTGTGATTGTTCACCATCTGCTTGTGCCTCTATGCCTTCTTTGGCTTTTCTTACAAACTCACTCCCATGATAGACTCTATTCCTCTAGTTCCATAGCCAAACTAAGCTCTCGCTTTTGAAAGTGGCTTTGGCCATGATATTGTGTTACAGGAAGAGAAAATGAACTAGTGCAACATCTGAAATTCCAATATTCATACAACATGTTAAGAAAAAGCACAGGACATTCCCAGAAGCCTGTTGGGCCCTAACCTAGTAAATGTAGAAAAGATCAACAACTATATTAATCCTGTCTCAAGTATGTTGGAAGTCAAAGACCAACACCAGCGAGTGTCTTCTTACCTCCACACTTATGCAGCCATACATACATACACACACACACATACACGCATACACAAAGACATAGATACATACATATATAAACACACACCTCCACTCAAATAAGCATACACACATGCACACACATATACTCACACATACACACATATACACTCACACATAATCCATACACTGACATACATTAGACACAAACACATGCATGTGCTTTTATCTTTGTGCTAATCACCAAATCCATGTTTGTGTGGAAGGAATATTTGGGTGTTCCTTCTGATTTTAACCCAAAATGCTTATAAATACATAGATTTTCAAATCATTTCAATACATGCAATGCAGGCAGTAACACGTATTGTCAATTGTTTGATTGACTTAATATGAAGACCTGCACTCACACAATGTACACCTTGTGTACCTTACTGTATTTCATTGCATACTTTTCCTCATTCTCCACCAAACCAGTCTTTACATCAAGTAACAAAGTAAATGTATCAATTCACACATAACTATGATACGTTGGCTAGAGAGTTCTTCTATAAAGCTCAACTTTTAGTGTTTAAATATTTTAAAGTCTGCTTACTTAAAATTATTTAAAGAAATTTGTAGCCAGTAATCAAGACAGGTGCTTGGTTTGTTTTGGTTTTGGCCACTTGTGTACTCTCAGAGTAGAACAGCTGTGAGGACTTTGTTCAGTATTTGTCTACTGAAATCTGACTAAACCTTGCTTAAGCTCAATTTCTTCATATGTCCATGAAAATAATTAAATTTTCTCTTAGATTTCTGTCAGAATAACATTACTATAATTGGAAGACAAATACTGATATTCAATTATGGTCTTCAGTTTTAATAATACAGACATTCTTATGGGTCTTACACTGAGAACTGTTCGCATAAAAAAGGTCCCCTGATAGAAAGACAAAATCACAAAATCTTTACTGATATTTACCTTTCTGACAATGCCCAAAACATACTTGTTATTAGATAAGGGATATTTCTATTCTAATTTGCTTTTCTTTTACTGTAATAAACACCATGGTTAAAAGTAACCAAGAAAAGGAACAGATTCATTTCCACTCACATCTCTAAGTTACAGCCCATGAATGAGAAAAGTCAGGGCAAGAACTCAAGTAGCAACCCAAACAGAAACTATAGAACAACACTGCTTACTGGCTCACTCCCTGATCATGCTCAGCAGCATTTCCCATAAAGTGGAGACTGCAATGCTGAGGGATTGTACCACCCACAGGGGGCTGACCCTCCCACATTAATAAAGAATATTTCTTGTGAATATGGCCCCAGAACAATTTGACCTGGCAAATATTCACTTGAGTTTTGCTCTTCTGGTGAATTTAGGTTGTGTTTTGTTGAAAAAAAAAACCCTAATAGCTTAGATCTGATAGAAATTCTTTCAAAGAACAAGTTCTTGATATAGGTGAAATCACTATTAAAAATAATCAACCTCAGAGAAAAATAACTGTGCTAAGATTCTGAGATAATTGAATTTCTAAACTATACTGTATAAGTGTACTTGGGGTTTGCATTGCTCAGAGACCTCTGGAAGAGTAACAATTCCAGGAAGATATGGCCCGCTCTCTTTCCAAAGTATCTATTATCTTTATGTGCTCACAGTTGAACAGATTGTATTTGTGACTTAAAGCCTTTCAAGATATTTTCATCTCAAAAATATCTTGGTTGCTCCTTTGTGCTAACTGTTTTGAGACATTCCTGTGGAAGACAATAGTTTATACCTCTCACATTTCATCTGGTAGAAGAAATAATATGCAATATGTTTTTCTAATTTTTAAGAAAATTATAGGGCTTCAAACGTACAATAGTTTTTTCCCAAAGTTTCCTGTGTAAATGTTATAACTAAAAATAATTAGAGACTATTCTACTGAAAAATATACACACTGTGGACAATAGGTTAAGACAGTGAAAGCATTGTAGAAATGTCAGGGAAGAAACACCTTTAAAAACCCTACATCAACTAAGCTCATGAACAGATGCATACAGCATGGAAAATATTAAATTGCTACTACATTGTAAAAAGACCTTTTGTTAGTTCATAAGAAAGTCATAGGTATGACTATTGAAGCACCTAGAATATTTCTTTAAATAACATGATTCACATCAGAATTCACACTGCTTTACCTAATTTTAACACTGAGGTCATAGTATAAATAATAAATTATAATGCATTCAATTTTCAACATAGATCTGCCTGTTCATTTACTCTTCCTGCCATCCCCAAAGATATCAAACAGTTAGATGAAAAAGCCCGCTAGGAAAACTAGGTCACATGTATTTGTTTCTGCCCTGAGCCACTTGACAGATTGACAGGTAGATATACAGCAATAGCCTGCCTTTTGCATTTTGGCAATCTAAAATGTGCAGGGACATGAACATATGACCACATTACCATGGCAATAAATGTGCTGAGCTCTGACCTCATTCAGTGTGAGTCTTTGGAAGAATTCCATGCAAGTGCCTAGGCTGAAGGTCATGCTTGCTATCTTTATCACATCAATTATGGCAGTCAGTGGGAGGAAACACTAAATTTTCTATAAAAATGTTACAGCTTTTTTTCCCCCTGGCACACAATAGCACATGTTCTCTGAATGCTAAATGAGTAAATAAATCCATTTACGGAGCACTGCACGACCCTTTGCTTTTATAGATATTGACATATGATTGCATAAACCCTCAGGAACCTGAAAATCTGCTCAAATTCTGAAAAATATAAAATTAAGGATAAAGACTAATCTGTTCCACATGCAAGCTCATCTATTCTTTACTGATATAGCCAATAAATCAGGAAGAATGGCTTCCTCATTTTTCAAAAGTCAGCATGATTCCAAGTTTGCAAGAAGTAAGTGCCAGAGAAATACTGGCAGAGGACTCTGTGGGGAGAAGTTTGAACAAATGCTTGGTTTATGATAATAAACTTTATTCCCACGTTTAATTTGCAAGGTTTCGGATGTTTTTAGTCACTGAGATGAATGTATAGGAATACAAATATGTATTAAATGCAGTTGCTTCTCAACTTAGAAAGGTGGTATGACTCTGCAAACCAATAGTATGTTAGAGGTATCATTGTTAGCAATGCACTAAACCGATCTAACTTACCAATGGCATACCTAAGCAGCATATAGAATACCAGATTCTTTCCTCAAGAATCATATGCTTGACTGACAACTGAGGCTTGTACTACCTACTCCCCCGACCAACATCTTTCAGAAAAGTTTGAGGCATATTGCTGCTATTCCAATAAAAGGTCTAAACTCAATATTTAAAGTATAGTTTCTCCCAAAAGCTTATCATTTTCTACTTATTGTACTACTCAAAAATCACAAGTCAAACTTCAGCATGTCTGATATTCAGCCTAGACATAAACATGGAATTCTTCCATTGACTTACAGAAAAAGAGGTCAAAAGTCAGTATATTTATCACCATGGTAATGTACTGGCATGTTTATATCCCTGCACACTTTGGAATGCCAAAATGCAAGAGTTTGTGGCTAAGTTTCTTCTTAAATTGTTTGTACAAAATAGTGTCATTGAACCTAGAGCTGTAGGTTTGGCTAGTCCTGCTGGTTCCCATATCTGCCTCCCAGTTCTGGGGTTACAAGGACAAAAGGCCATTTCCAACTCTTCCCTATATGCTGGTAACACAAACTTAGGTTCCCTTTTTTGCACAGCCAGAATTTTACCTGCTAAGCCATCTTCTACCAATAATACACAAATGTTACAATTTACTTTTCACTATAGTTTAAGTATCTTAGCTGTTACATGCAGCAAATATATTTTGTACCTATTATACAATTCCATTTGGATGCATAAATCCCTCCTTTTGAATAATTCTACTAAAAAATAGGTTTATCTTATTATTTCTGTGTTAATAACCTATCTGGTCCTAAAAATAACTATGATTTTTATTCTGTAGTGAGTTTTTAAGCTATTGAATTATGTCTTAAAGAGGTGTCTTTGCTTCTTAGGAGTTTCAGATTACTGGAGTGAGGATAATGCCATGTGATATCATGACATTACCTAGAATCACCTATAAGATGAACCTAAAACTCCATATTTGCAAGTCAAATAAATATTGAACAAATAATTTACATTTGAGACTAGTTCATTAAGCCATGTCTACACTACCACCAAAGAAAATAGCTATTTTATTATAGTAGATCAAACAACTTAACTTCCATGCCTTGAGGTTGCTGTTTGTTGGTTGTTTTATTAACTGAAGTGTCTCTTCTTGATCTGAGTTAATTTATTCTTTGCTCTTGTCTGGAAACATTTTCAGTGTTGGCTATGGGCATCCAATGCAAAATAAACAACAAAACTGAGAAGAAAAATGACTGCAGCACAGATTTTAAGAAACACATTTTCCTGCTCACTGATCCCCTTTTATCCTTTGCCCATATGTTTCTATGTTGCAGTTTTATCTCTTCTACACTTATGGAATGTCTTGGCAAGGGAAATGAATTCTGATGAGACTGCCTTGGTGGGATTCCAAACCTTTTTTAGTTCAGATAGCAAACATAGGATCTGCCTTGCTATGTATTACAGGGACAGAACCTCTTCTTGTCAGTTGAGTCTTGCTTTTGTTTGCTTATTTGTTTGATAAGTGTGATTTGGTGATAGATGTTTGTAGTGCTTGGTGGTTCAGCTGCATTTTTATGATTTGACAGACACTGGACAAAGCACGTAACTGTTTGTTGTGTTTGGGTGAGAAAAACATACTACATTGTAAAAGTAAGCTGGTACATTCCCCAGGAAAAACACAAAACATACTTCTATTCAGTTAGCTATAACCTAGTAAATATGAAGATAGCACTAGTATATTTGTCCGTTGATGCCCATAGGACAAAGACAGATTAATTTTCTCTTTTTCTTTTCTTTTTTTCTTTATAAAGATTTATTTATTTATTTATTTTATGTATATGAATACACTCTGGCTATATTCAGACATACCAGAAGAGGGCGTTGGATATGCTTGCAGATGACTCTGAGACACCATGTGGTTGTTGAGAATTGAACTCAGAACCTCTGGAAGAACAGTCAGTGATCTTAACCACTGAGTTATCACTCAAGCTCCAAATTAATTTTTCTTAAAAATCTTCTTGAGTGGAGCAGCAGGGACAGGAGTCTTCCCTTCCAGCCGCCATTTGCCGCAGGGAACCAGGCAGCCGCGAGGCCTTCTTTGTTTAGCCCAACAGGAGAGAGTGATCTCCCAGCAGCAATTTTACTTCTGAGTGCAGAGGTGAGATCTCCACCTTCTCTCTGGAGGGGTACAGTTAGGTGCGCACTGGGCATACAATCAGTGGAGCAACTGGGACAGGAGTCTTTCCTTCCAGCCACCATCTGCAGCAGGGAACCAGGCAGCTCCAAAGCCTTCTGTGCACCGACCCTGCCAGAAGAGAGTTGGTCTCCCAGGAGTACAGACACAGGCTTACAGGCCCATAGGAGGGGCAAGCTCCAGCCAGAGACAACAAGACCAACTAACACCAGAGATAACCAGATGGCGAATGGCAAGCGCAGGAACCCTACCAACAGAAACCAAAGCTATTGGGAACATCAGAGCCCAGTTCTCCCACCACAGCAAGTCCCAGATGCCCCAGAACACCAGAAAAGCAAGAGTTGGATTTAAAGTCTCTTCTCATAATGCTGTTAGAGGACATAAAGAAAGACATAAATAACTCCCTTAAAGAAATACAGGAGAACATGGGTCAAATGGTAAAGGCCCTTAAAGAGGAAACACAAAAATCCCTGAAAGAATTACAGGAGAACACAAACAAACAAGTGAAGGAACTGAACAAAACCATCCAGGATCTAAAAATGGAAGTAGAAACAATAAAGAAATCACAAAGTGAGACATCTATGGAGATAGAAAATCTTGGAAAGAATTCAGGAGTCATAGATGTAAGCATCAACAACAGAATACAAGAGATAGAAGAAAGACTCTCAGGGGCTGAAGATACCATAGAAAACATTGACTCAAGAGTTAAAGAAAACGCAAAATGCAAAAAGGTCCTGAGCCAAAACATCCAGGAAATCCAGGACAAAATGAGAAGACCAAACCTAAGGATTATAGGTATAGAAGACAGTGAAGATTTCCAAATTAAAGGGCCAATTATAGAAAAAAACCTACCTAACCTAAAGAAAGAGATGTTCATGAACATACAAGAAGCCTATAGAACTCCAAACAGACTGGATCAGGCCAGAAAGTCCTCCCAGCACATAATAATCAAAACACCAAATGCACTAAACAAAGAAAGAATATTAAAAGCAGTAAGAGAAAAAAGTCAAGTAACCTATAAAGGCAGGCCTATCAGAATTACACCAGACTTCTAACCTGAGACGATGAAAGTTACAAGATCTTGGGCAGATCTCATACAGACTCTAAGAGAACACAAATGCCAGCCCAAACTACTATACCCAGCAAAACTCTCAAATGCCATAGATCAAGAAACCAACCTATCCCATGATAAAACCAAATTTACACAATATCTTTCCACAAATCCCGACCTTCAAAGGATAATAGATGGGAAACGCCAACATGAGGAGGGAAACTACACCCTAGAAAAAGCAAGAAAGTAATCTTTTTCCAACAAACCGAAAAGAAAGCAACCACACAATCATAAAAAGAACATCAAAAATAACAGGAAGCAACAATCACTATTCCTTAATATCTTATAATGTCAATAGACTCAATTCCCCAACAAAAAACATAGTCTAACAGGGATGTTTTTCATGTGGATCTTTGATTTTTATCAGAAAATGTTTGTGACTCCTCTTTCAATGCTTTTTGTGTCTACCATTTTGACTGTATTATTTTCCATGATAATCTTTCATTTTAGCATTATTTCTGTGTATTTCTTCGATTTTGTCAGAGGTGTTTTTTTTTTTTTTATGTAGATATTTGGTTTTGTCGGGGATGGGGTGTTTGTATTTCCACTTTCAATCAATTTAGGAATGTTTTTGTGCCTACCATTTTATCAGTATAATTGTCCATAATAATCTTCAATTTTAACATTTTTCTGTATTTTTCAATTTTGTCAGAAGTATTTTCCATGTGGGTCTTCAGTTTTATCAGACAATGCCTATAATTTTACTTTCAATCAACTTATGAACATTTTAATACCTTCCATTTTATCTGTATAATTTTCCATGTAATAGTCAGCTTTAAAATGTTTTTCTATAAATTTCTTGAATTTTTTTTCAGGACTATTTTCCTTGTAGATCTTCAATTTTATCAGAAAGTGTTTATAATTCCACTTTCAAAAATCATAGGAATATTGTTATGCCTACCATTTTATCTGAATAATTTTTCCATGAAATACTCAATCTTAACGTGTTTTTTATATACTTTTCAATTTTATCAGAGATATTTTCCATGTAAATCTTCAATTTTATCAGAAATGTTTATAATTTCACTTTCAATCAACTTAGAAATATTTTTATGCCTACCATTTTTCTGTATAATTTTCCATGATAATCTTCAATTTTAATGTTTTTACATTTTTTTTCAATTTTATCAGAAATATTTTCCATGTAAACCTTCAATTTTATCAGAAAATGTTTATAATTCTGATTTCAATCAACTTAGGAATATTTTAATTCCTACCAATTTATCTGTATAAATTTCTTCAATTTTATCAGAGATATTTTCCTTGTAGATTTTCGGTTTTATCAGAAAATGTTTATAATTCCACTTTCAATCAATTTAGGAATATTTTTACGCCTACCATTTTATCTGTATAATTTTTCCAGGAAATAGTCAATCTTAACGTGTTTTTCTATATATTTCTTCAATTTTATCAGAGATATTTTCCATGTATATCTACACAATGGAATACTACTCAGCAATTAAAAACAATTAATTCATGAAATTCTTAGGTAAATGGGGGACAGGGGGAGGAAAAAGGGCTTATGGGACTTTGGGAAGGGGGGGAACCGGGAAAGGGGAAATCATTTGGAATGTAAATAAAGAATACAGAAAATAAAAATAATAATAATAAAAAATGTTTACATAAAAAAATTCTTAAATGACTTTTGTGTGTTAATGGTTTAATGAACATCAGCTTTCACACTAAATAAACAAGTTGTTACCTAATAGTATACATATCTCCATACTTCTTAGCCAGTCCTAAACAACAGATAGCATAATACTTATCAAAAAGTTGTCCCCAACTTTTACTAGCATTTCTTTACAACTTTAGAAACCTTCAGCTAAGTTATGCCTAGTCCTTCTGGAATTTTTCTGGAATAATTAACAGAAGAAAAGTTAACTGAAACCACATTCTTTTGAAAAATAATTCTTTTGAAAAGAATAAATGTACACTTGGGGAATTTGATCACATCTCTCTCATATCTTTGCCTGTTGAGTCCCCTGGTTCATGCCCAGCTGTCCTGAGCTACATACTGTTCCCCCTGCTCCTAGTTCCATGGTCCAGGCACCTCTTTACCCGCCTTCACCAGGCATACAGCTCCGGAAACTTCCAGGTTATATCACTTCACCATCAGCAGTCCCCATTTCCCTGCCTACCATGTTCTCTGGGGTACACCCAAAGAAGTGCATCTGAGGCATGCACTGCCCCTTGGATTCTATTGTCCATCCCATGGCTGCCGACCAGAAATGTCCTGCACCATAAATATACAGGTTAGGGACACCTTCCAAATATTTGCTACATCAGTAATACGCAAGGACAACCAGATATATAGAGACAGCATAAGAACAACAACAAAAAATTACCAGGGCAGTATGGAACCTTCTGAACATAGCTATTTTACTGCAGCAAGCCCTGGCTATCCTAAAAGAAAAGAAGGTAAAGAAAATGACCTTAATTTCAATCTTATATAGATGATGGAGGTCTTTAAAGAAGAACTGATTGCATCCCTTAAAAAAGTACAGGAAAATAGAATTAAACAGGTAAAGGAAATAAAACTGTTCAAGACCTGAAGCATGGAAATATAAGCAACAATGAAAACAAACTGAGGCAATCCTAGAGATGTAAAACCTAGTGAAGAAAGCAGGAAAAATATATACAAGCATCACCAACAGACTACAAAAGATGAAAGAGAGAATCTTAGGCTTAGAAGTTAAGATACATCACTCACTGGAAATGTTAAATATGAAAATCTCCTAACACAAACATCCAGTAAATCTGGAATACTATGAAAAACCCTAACCCAACATCTCAACACAGACTCTAAAAGATAGAAGGATCTGGGCAAAAGTCTTACAGCATCTAAAGAACCACAAATGCCACCCTACACTACTATACTCAGCAAAATTGACAATCACCATAGTTGGCAATTCAAGATATTCCAAAATAAAACCAAATTTAAACAATGTCTATCCACAAATCCAGCGCTACAGAAGTTAGCTAAACCTAATAAAACACAGGAAATAAATAATTTCATACCAGAAGAATCAAAATATTAGAAGCACACACACAGAGACACACACAGACACACAAAGTAGTGTTATAAGCCAAGATAGGACAAGCTAATAACTGCCAGATAATCTTACTGAGATAACCACCTTAGATTGAATTCTATGATGGAACTCTGGTAGGCAAGCTCAGAAGAAAATTATTTTAGGAGAGATGTCTGCTATTAATATCTTTTTCCTGTTATTGTTACATATATAACTATCACTGGGTATTAGCCTACCCCTTTGGGCAGTCTGCATATCTACAAAGATGTACTGTTTTCAGTGATGCTATATAGACAAATAGATGACTTCTTAATTCTTAATGATGATCTCTTAGAATTCCTAAATTTATATCCATATTTCTTAAACTCTTTTATAGTGGGATTGCTATTAGGTCATTTTTCTGATAGTCAGAACTGTGATGAGTACTCTTCAAGTCTCTCATGAGTCCCAGGTAAGTGTTTCTAGATAGTAACTAGTCATTCTACTATTCAGAGCACATTCTAAAAGGTTGTAAAACCATTAAACAAAGGTGATAAAAAAAGAACTAAGGATTTATTATAGGTGTTAGGACAGAAGATAAAATATTGACTTGGGTTTATCTATACTAAAATTCATTAATAACTTAGCTATGCTTTTCAACCCTCAATGAACCTTTGTAACTGTTACAGGTGATGAATGTTTAGCTACATAATTACTCTTAATGGTATGCATGTAAACATTCTTTGTTGTAAACTTATTTGTTTCATGATTTGAATTTATGTGTAAACTTGTAAAGAACTTTTTACCATGTGATCATGTAATCTGAAAGATTTATAAGTATTGGGTCCAAAGAGAGGAACACAAATTTTCCCTTATCCCTTTTTCATTCATTCTGTTTTCCCTCTTTTTCTTAGAGAGGTTTCATAGGAAACTTTTTACAACTTAGAAATAAACACTAGGCCGGGCGGTGGTGGCGCACGCCTTTAATCCCAGCACTTGGGAGGCAGAGGCAGGAGGATTTCTGAGTTCGAGGCCAGCCTGGTCTACAAAGTGAGTTCCAGGACAGCCAGGGCTACACAGAGAAACCCTGTCTCGAAAAACCAAAAAAAAAAAAAAAAAAGAAAAAAAAAAAGAAATAAACACTAGAATCACTTTTCAAAGAATATGAGTTCACAATCATTTGTCATTAATATCTCTAAACATCAATGGACTCAATTTCCCATTAAAAAGATACAAGCTATCAGAATGGTTACAAAAATAGGATTTATCATTCTGTTGTATACCAGAAACACACCTCATCAAGAGAAATGGACACTACGTCAGAGTAAAAAGACTAGAAAATATGGACCCAAGAAGCAATCCAAAAATAGTCATTTTTATATCTAGTGAAATTGATTTTCAACCAAAAATGATCAAAAGAAATGGGGAAGGGCACTTAATACTATTAAAAGTAAAATCCACAAAGTTGATGTCTCAATTCTTAACAGTATGCCCCACATAGAAGGGCATTTTATATATTACATTCACAAAAGAAACATTACTAAAGTTTAAATTCTCAACAGAGGAAACTCTAATGGCTGAGAAGCACTTAAAGAAATGTTTAATATCTGTAGTCAGCAGGAAAATGTAAATCAAAATGGCTCTGAGGTTCCACATTACATGCATCAGAATGCTTAAGATCAAATTCTCAAGTGATAGCACATGTTGGCAAGAATGTAGAGCAAAGGAAACATTGTTGGTGGGAATGCAATTTGTATAACAACTTTATAAATAAATTTGGTGATTTCTCAGAAAACTGTGAATAGTTCTATCCCAGAACAGAGCTATACTACTCCTGGGCATATACCCAAGGATGCCGCACTATACCACAGGGACACTTGTTCAACTATGTCCGTGAAAGCATCTTTTAAAAATTAATATCCAGAAACGAGAAACAACCTAAATGTTCCTCAACTGAAGAATGGGTAAAGAAAATATGGCACAGTTACAAAACTATTCAGTCAGTAAAAACAAAGACACATGAAATTTTCAGTCAAATGGATAGACCTGAGTGATAACCCAGACCCAGAAAGTCACATATGGTATGTACTCAGGTATAAGTAGACATTACCCATAAAATACAGGATAACTATGCTACAATCCACAGACCCAAAGAAACTAGGTAATAAGGATGGTTCAAAGCAGGAAGGATGTATCTTTTTTAGAAAGGGTAACAAGAGTCATCAGAGGTGGATGGAGAGAGAGAATCAGGTGAGAGAGAGAGGGTGAGGGGGAGAATGAGAATGTAGGGAGAGGAGGGTAAACTGGAGAGGGCTGGGACTGAGAATCGAAATCAGTGAGAGATGTGTCTCTTTATCTAGCTGAAGACCTGGGACAGGGAGGGAGACTTCATGGAGTCTATGCCTGTGACCTAGTTAAGATTTCTATCAGTGAGAGAATACAGAGACTGAAGTGGCCACCTCCTGTTGCCAGACAAGACTTCCAGTGGAGAGAAATAGACAACCCACCCACAAAATCTTCAACCTAAAATTTTCCTGTCTACAAGGGAGGAAGATAAAAATGAAGCTGAGACTGAGGGAACAGATAACCAATGACTGGCCTAACTTGAGAACCATCATATGTGAGAAAGTCAGTCCCAGACACTATTAATGATATTGTAATGCTATGCTTGCAAACAAGAACATTGCATAACTCTCTCCTGAGAGACTTTGTTCAGCAATTCATGGTAATAGATAGAGAGACAGAGAAATGAACATTAGATGGAGCTTGGGGTGTCTTGAGGCAGAGTCGTGGATAGAACTGAGCAAGCTGGAAAGGTGAAAGATGTCACAAAAAGACCTACAGAGTCAAAAAACCTGAGCCTATGGGTAGTCACAGAAACTGAACCACTAGCCAAAGAGCATCCAGGGGCTGGCCCTCCACCCTCTAAACATTTGTAGCAGATGTGCATCTTGGTCGTTATGTAAGTTCCCTAACAATTAAGGCAGGGGCTCTCTCTGACTCTGTGTTTGCCATTGGATTCCCTTCCATTAACTGGACTACCTAGGTGCACCTCAGTGGGAAAGGATGTGCTTAGTCCTGCTGGCAGTAGATACCCCAGCCAGTAGGGCCTTCCCCTTCTATGAGTATAAGGGGAGGAGTAATGGGTGAAGGGATTCATGAGGTAGAATGGTGGGAGATTGGGGTTGTGATCAGGATGTAAACTGAATAAATCAATCACTGGAAAAAAAATTAGAGAAAATGTGTACTTTGTACCCAGGACTGAACTTTTATACTCATCTGTTCTTAGTAACAATGGTGGAAATACAAAAATAATATTATACATCTTCCATATAAAGCCTTACTAGATAAGTCTTTTGTTTGGTCTAATACATGGAGCTACACATTGGCTAGATAAAAATGCCTAAATCAAGGCTCATACAGTATCTTAGCTTATTTCATTTGTTTTAAATTGTTTTGATTTTCATAATGGGTATGATGTTGTGCTTTGTGGTAATATTATTCCTCTGAGAGAGAGGTCAAATTGGAGGTTTTTCTGGTTACTAGCTCAAGGATAGGCTGATTTGGAAAACAGAATTTTGTCTTTGTGTTTTTATAAAGGGTGATTAGGCTCTGGACATCTTTCAGAGCTATCTAGATCAGAAATGATAGAGGGAGACCTCCAGAGGATTAGATTATAGAATATCAAACAAAAAAAATCTATCTTCGTGATACTAAAATTTTGCTTTGAGATTTATATATTACAGAAAATACAGCCAGGTTGAGTCTCCTTGTCAAACATGGACTAAGCTTGAACTCCTGAGGTCCTCGACTTCAGCTAGATACAGTCAAGACACAGAAATCAGAGACCAACTAACTCACCCATTTTCCCTACCCTTCCCCCACCCCCTTATTAATATTTCAAATCCCATACTCAGCTTGAAGATGTTAGGAAGAGTCATCGACCCAGTTCCCTGGAATTTGGAACTGGAGAGGGTTGTTATTAAGTTGTCTTTCTAGAGAATGCAGAAATGGTCAGATTTGAAACAGAGAGGAAATAGGATTGATTATATAGTCACAATTTCATTTGCCAAAAATCCTTTTGTTACTAAGTTAAAGTCATAAGTTCTTATTGGGTACAGAATTCATTTTAATTCATTAACAAGGTTTTCATTGGTATGTAGACCATTCGGGGCTGTTAACCCTGTTAGGACCCCTAATTGTTCTCCAGCTATAATTGACTTTTGGCCCCTACATTTTGAACTGCTTAGTTGCTATTGTTAAGACACACTTAGGTACAGTACAGCTAATGATCTTAAAGCAGAGATACAAAGAACTGGAGAGATGTTCAGGAGTATGAGCTATCCGAATACCAGCAATTGCTTCAGGATTGAAGCATGCACAAGAAAAGAGGGAGTGGAATGAAAGGGTTAACTCAGAAATGTTGAAAAGGTCATAGAACACTGGTACCTCCCAGAAAGGCAAGTGTTCCTCCTCCCAGAAGTGAGGGGCTAAATTACATTCCTCAGACAACAGGATGGTCCTTGTGGTTAGGAAATGCCCAGAGTCCATTGGCCACATACCTCATACCCTAACAACCAATTAGCTTAAAGGTAACACTGTTCTGCCAGTCACATTGTGCCTAATGGCAGCTGCCCTGAGAACCATATAAAAGGCCTGCACAGCCCAGAGTGCGGGTTGTTCTGTCTCCATATGCAGGGCTGCCCCAGCATGCTGGATAATAAATAAAAACCCTCTTGGTTTTTGCATCGAAAAAAAAAAAAGATAAGGGTTTTGGTAGAGCAAGTAAGATAACCTAAGCGTTTAGGACAGCCAGGTGGCCTCAGTCATAGAGAAAGGTCACCAAACTATTAACTACACCTATGCCCAAGGTTCGAGATGGAAACCAGGCTATATGTCTCTTCCTTTATAGAGATAATTCTGAGTATTTAACATTTATGTTTTCCCAAATGCTTATCTGTGAGTTCAAAGACTTCTGTGACATCTACAGTTGCTGAGTACTTGTAAATATAACTGTTTGCATGCTCACTCTTTTCGCTGTAATAAACCATTGACCAAAAGCAATGTGAGAAGGAAAGGGTTTATTTGACTTAAATGTGCTGATCACTGTTCATCATAGAGGGAATGAAGGCAGGAACTCAAGAACCCTGCTTAATGACTTGTTCTCCACAGATTTCTAAGTTTGTTTTCTTATATAACATCCCACAGTGGGCTGGAGCCTCATCCATTAATTATTCATTATGAAAATACCTCACAGATCTACCTGCCTATGCCTATAGCCTTTAGTTTGATGGAAATATTTCTCAGTAATTTTGGTTCATGTCAAGATGATCAAAATCTAACCAGAACAAAGAGTTGTGATAGACATTTTGTTCTAAAACTGGCACATACCGTATGGAATTACATTGGGTTCTTACAAAATTTAATAAAGACAAATTATTGAATAGTATAAATACAAATAATGCAAACTTCCTAGAGGAAATGAATAATTTGCTGCTGTAACCTCATATTGCATTGCACTTGGTTATTTTTGTTTTGTGAGAAATGATGCACTTATTTCGTGCACATGCTGCATCTCACAATTGTTTATCCTTTGTTTTTCTTTGGCTTTTGGAGATGATGTAGCCAGAAGCAGTCAAATAATAAGCTAGGAAAAACAGGCTGACCTAGAAGTCTGAATTTAAAATAATTGATTATAAGATAAAGAGAATCTGCACATTTGTATTCTAGGGGAAAATATAAGTTTATCATCAATATGTCCAAGCGGTATATATTTCATACTTTATAACGCTTATCAAAATTTAAAATTTTTTATTAACCATTTCATTCATTTACATCTTAAATGATATCCTACTTTCTGGTTACCCATCAATCAATTCCCCATCCCGCAACTTCCCTCCCTCCTCCCCTTTGCCTGTATGAGTGTGCTCCCCCACCCACTCACCCTCACCTGTCCCACTGCTTCAGCATCCTCCTATTCTGGGGCATCAAAGCTCCCCAGAACAAAGGCCCTCCCATTCCATTGCTCTCAGGCAAGGCCATCATCTGCTACATATGTATCTGGAGTCATGGATCCCTCCAGGTACACTCCTTGGTTGGTGGTCTAGACTCTGGGAGAACTAGGTGGCCAGGCCAGCCTATGTTGTCCTTCCAATGGGGTTGTAATCCCCCTCTGTTCCTCCAGTCCTTTCACCAGCTCCCATCACAGGTTCCCTGACATCATTCTGATAGGTGGCATTCAGGAACTGGAGGAGATGTGAGAGAGGGACAGAGGATGAGGACTTACCAAAATTTTAAGTCTGCGAGAGTCCAGCCTTGACACAGGATTGGAGTTCTCAGCTGGAAGCAGGGATATCTGGAAAGCGAATAATAAATATACACAGACTACTTTTTTGGTACAAGTTGACAGGCAATTTTTCAAGGCTTAAAGTTTCTCTTCTCTCTCATTCTCTGCTCTCTTTCTCACTCATTTGTTTGCAGCTTGAGGCTGCACACACTCTGCATTCTCCTGCGGACTCTGCTTTTCTCCTGTGTGCTTTTCTTGCACTCTCACACTCATACATACTTCTGTGTGTTCCCCTTTCACTCACACACACACTCTTCACACACATCTCACACACATACCACATGCACTCTCCTTTCACTCACACACACACTCTTCACACACATCTCACATTCTCTCTTCACTCACTCTTCACAAGCTCTTCTCATGCTCTCTGCATTCGCTCTCTCACTTGCTCTTCACATGCTTACCACTCGCTCTCTACATGCTCTCTACATTCTCTCTACATTCTTTCTACATTCTCTCTTGCCTTCTTCTTGCCCCAGTCTTTTATTGATACTCCAAAAGCAGATAAAAAATACATTGTATAATTGTTTCTAAATCAAATTCAAAATAATAACCACATCCCACAAAGACTTGAGAATTACATTTGTTCCCCAAAGTTTCAAGATTCCCTATTCTCAGAACTATAGCCAAAATAATAATAATTGCAAACTTATCATTATTTAAACTTTAACTTTAACTAGTATACCTCAGAGCTCAGAGTTCCGAGGCCAGCTACTTACATTTTCTTGTAAAGCTCTAATGATAAATGACATGGGCAAAGCTGCTAGGCAGTGGCCAAAAAGAATCAAGTTAACCCTTAACTCAGTAGTTGCCCTAGCTTTCCACTTCTACACATTGCACACAATGACTCTCTTAAGAGTCCCAGTGTTTTGACTTAGTTTTACTAATATAAGATTTTACATATCCTATACTTGCTTATCCAGGAACCACTCTCAAATGTTGTGTAAAACATTTCATAACTTTAACAGATTTTTTTCTTTCTTTGGTGTCCCAATGTTGGCTCTAATTCATTTTCTAATAATTTCGTCAAACTTTCTTTGCAAGTCAAGCATTAACCTGGAATTACCATTGTGCAGTTATTGCATTATTTCCAAGATGAAGACATACAGCATGCACCTGGGCCATTAGGACTGTGCTGTGCTATGCCCCATGCCTCAATTTCCAATTGTTTCAGAATCATTACATCAGGGAACATCTAGTTTCACAGAATTCGCCAGAGCAGAAGGGGAAAGAAATAAGAAAGTCAGATAAAATAGAATAATTATGCACACCAAGGCCAACTGAAAAACAGTCATGCACAAATGAAATCTATACAGCCTTTGTCCAGGGCTGAGGTTAGGAGAAATGGGAACAACTACTGTTACAAAGGGCTGCTGCGGGCTACTGAAATGTCTCCGTCCAGGCCTACTGAAGCCAGTCCCTTATTTCAGATGGCGGGTCCTCTGGAGGGACATGTGTTCTGCTTCTCATAGTCCCAGACACCGTCCTTTTCTACAAGGAGCTGATGCGGGCTTCTGAGATGTCTCCATCCTGGCCTACAGCAGGCAGTCCCTGTCATTGTTGGCTATTCCCAGCATAAGTCAAGTTAGCTGATAGATAAAATGTAGCCACAATATACAATGCTGCTATAAACTAAAGGAAAACAATGACCTAAATACCTTTGAAAAGTAAGTTGAAAAGTTTTAAAACATATACATTTGTAAGGTGTTTTAGTCTAAATAGTGATAAAATTTAAATATATATAAACACAAGCACTATGACATGAATATTCACACCAGGTCTACTTTTAGTAGGCAAAAGAGTGCCAAAACAAATATAGAACAATAGATGAAAGATGAATGAAATATTTTTCCAATAAACTAGAATTTTAATAATTTGTGAAACAAACATATTTCAAAAGGAGTGAGCTGACTGAATTCTAACTTAATCCTGGACCATGAACTCTTTTGTATAGTACACAAGCTGATAATGTTTAGAATATATTTATTTTAAATATTATTTATAATTAATTAGTAATTATTATATACTACATAATAATTAACAAAATATAAAATATGAAATAAATGTTTAACTATATTTCAGGGTTATAAATAAGCAAAGAAAGAATATAAGACAGACACCTTTTATTTCACCAAGTCTAGCAGATTTATATTGAGGTGCTCCCAAACCAGATTTTCTGATGCCTGAATTAGAACCAGACCGAACCTCAAATTGACTCTATTGAGACAACCAGGAAAGAAAACTCACAGACTTCATTTTTAATTTGTAGACAAAATTTTAAAAAATGAAAAGTGTTCTATAAGGACAGTTACTTATTGGTTTCTGGGAATAAATAATATAAGAAAGAAATAGGTTGGATGAAGAAAGACTTAGGAATTGTCTTAGGATTCCTTTAGCTGTAATGAAACATCATGATCAAAAGCAACTTGGTTTACATATCCTGAGTCCATTCAGGAAAGCCAATGTAGTGACTCAAAGCAGGCAGGAACCTAGAGGTAAGAGTTGATGCAGAGTACATGAACTAGTGTCTTATCCCTCCTGGTTTGCTCAGCCTATTTTCTCCTACATCCTTCAGTCAGTAGCCAAGGGATGGAAAATGGCTGGGCTCTTCCTCATCAAATACTGCTGTAAAAAAAATGTGGTAGCAGTTTACCTATAGCCCTATTTAATGGAGGCATTGTCTCAATTGATGTTTCTTTTTCTAGGATGACTAGCTTATGTTAAGTTGCTTTAAATATCAGTTGGCACAGCTGTAATGAATATGTTCACTACCTATTCTTTTGGTCATGGGGTTTCTTATTTTCTTACATTCTATGGAATATAATAATGAATATGCTAGTATGTCAGTGTCTGGAACATGGTAAGACATCAACAAAGTGTTAATTATTCCTCATAGTAGTTCAAATATAAGCAACATAGGCTGTTACTCTGGAAGAGAATATAATATGCTCTTAGTAATCTGTAAATAGTTTCTAAAGTATATCTCCATGATGATGATGAGAGAGAGTGATAGACCAAATTTGTGAGTTCCAACTCCATTTTAGAGAACCTGACCTATGTTTGAACTCAAGTAAACTAAGAGACTGGTATCTAGTATTGGTTTCCAAGTTATCCAAGAAAACCCCAGCCTAGCTCCTGTTTCTAGTCTACCCCAGCAAGATCTTTGTCTTCAGGTTAATCTCCCCCAATAGACCCAGTGTTTAGCACCAGTTTCCTGGAACCTCCAACAAGCTTGCCCTAACAACCACCAATTAAGAAGAAGTCAGAAATTAAGTTTATGGTTTGACTCCTAGCACCAACCAATTATGCTAAAGGCCACAGTAGCAACCCAATCAGATGGCTTGCCAGGCTAGACACACTCACCTCCTCTTACAACTTTCTATAAAACCTTGTCTCTATGGATGTTCAGGGCTTTTCTATACCAGAACCATACTGTGGGTCGGCGGTGAGTTAAGCCCAAACTAGGCTTATTACAGACCCTGGTGTGATTATATCGAATCAGCTCCTGACTAGTTTTGGGGGGTTCATGAACACTTCCTAGAATAACAAGATTCATTCAGGGAAGAAAGTAATGAGCACACATAGGGAGATGGCATGCACACTCTAGGAGGAATACATGTTAGGTTCAATTAAGGAAAGGATGGAGGAAGCTGAAGCAGATTAATTAACCCGTATCCCTGATATCTCTCAGACAGTGAGCCACCAACCAGGCAGCATACAGTAGCTGGTCCAAGGCCCAGACACATACACAACAGTGGACTGCCTGGTCTGGCCTCAGTGAGAGAAGATGTGCCCAACCCTGGCTAGACTTGAGTCCCCAGAGAATGTGAAGGCCTGGTGGATGGGTGTTTGGGAGTGGGGACATTCTCTTGGAGACAGGGGGGAGGATGAATGGGATAAGGAATTGTGGGAGAGCAAATCAAGAAGCAGATAATGACTGGACTGTATAAAAGAAAAGTAATTTGAAAAAACAAAAGGATTACAAATGAATGCAGCATCCCTGCCATATATTGAGGGCTGCTTAAAGGCTGAGTTGGACTATTAAAGATTAAGTAAAAAATAATATCCAAAATCATTTTGAAAAGTTACAACTTTGTAAGAGATAGTTGCAAGACTTTGAATGCTTTCAAAAGCAAGGTGATTGTAATGAATGTAACTTCAACTGTGTCAGGCTTAATGTCTTTTCTACTTTGCTAGATTATTGGAGAAGGCATTAACTCATTGTGAATACTATGGATTTTCAAATATTTATGAACAAAATGATAAAAGCAAATAACCTTGAAATTGTCTCTTCAGTACTAGTCTAGTGTCCTCATGCTTATTTTATTTTATACTATGCCTCTATGAGCTTCACCTGTATTACTCAGTATACATGTACATTTTCATATTTACATAATTCTATTCTATTCACATGTCTGATCATGCACATATCTCTGCATATCTATTTACATGGACACATAACTTTAGTAGTTTGTACGTACTGGTTCAGTAACAGAATGTCAAAAGAAATGCAGACAGAAAATCAATATGCTCATCGTGGTCTCTTGTTGAAGAAATTCCTCAAAACATACTGCAAAATTATTCTGTTTTTTTTTCCCTGCCTGTTCCTCATCAACAACAGGGGTTGAAGCTTGCTTAAGGGGGTGAGCCTTCTTGTCCCTCACAGCCATTGATGAAACTTCATTTCCAAATCAATAATATCCAATAACAATACTGCTAGTTTGAGTCTTTAGATCATCAGAATCTTGTGAATTTGTAGTCCTTACGGATATGAGACTCCTTAGTCCAAGACTAACCTGGCTTCTGAGAATAGAAGATGGTGGTGAGAGGGTTCCATGTATGTACTATATATACTATTGTCAAAAATGTCAAAAATTAATATCGTTAGAGATTGTAACGTCATTAGCCAAATGTTAATGTTGACATTCCTTTATTGGGACTTGGTGGCAAAATAGTAACATGATTCTGGGTCTCTAGTCGGGGGAGGACAGAAGCAATAAATAATTGGTTCACATATTAAAAAATTGATCTGTGGGAGAGAGTACAGCATACCCTTACAGAGACATAAAAGTTTTGCTTATCTATTTTAAGAACAATCTAATTGATTGATGCTTTGAAAACCAAATCTCTGGGTATGTATGCCTATTAATCTTTGTCAACTCAACAGAGACTAGAACCATCTAGAACAAGGAAACCCCAATTGAGAATTGCCTACAACTGCTTGGCCTGCGGGCATTTCTGTGGAACATTTTCTTTTTTTTTTTTATTTTATTTTATTTTTTTAATTTACATTCCAAATCATTTCCCCTTTCCAGTTTCCTCCCTCCCCGAAAGTCCCATAAGCCCCCTTCCCTCCCTCTTTTCTCCATTCAACCCCCTCTCCTTACTCTGTCCTGGCGTTCCCCTACATCCAGTCTTTCCAGGACCAGGGGTCTCTCCTTCCATCTTTTTAGAAATCTATTGATATGCTGATTGTGTCTAGGGTATTCCGAGATTCTGGGTCAATATCCCCTTATCAGTGACTGCATACCATGTGTGTTCTTTTGTGATTGGGTTACCTCACTAAGGATGATATTTTCAAGTTCTGACCATTTGCCTAGGAATTTCGTGAATTCATTGTTTTTAATTGCAGAGTAGTATTCCATTGTGTAAATATACCACATCTTCTGAATCCATTCATCCATTGAGGGACATCTGGGTTCTTTCCAGCTTCTGGCTATTATAAATAAGGCTGCTATGAACATAGTGGAGCATGTGTCCTTATTGCATGCAGGGAAAGCCTCTGGGTATATGCCCAGGAGTGGTATAGCCGGATCCTCCGGGAGTGTCATGCCCAGTTTTCTGAGGAACCGCCAGACTGCTTTCCAGAGTGTTTGTACCAGCCTGCAATTCCACCAGCAGTGGAGGAGTGTTCCTTTTTCTCCACATCCTCGCCAACAACTGCTGTCTCCTGTGTTTTTGATCTTAGCCATCCTGACTGGTGTGAGATGGAATCTCAGGGTTGTTTTGATTTGCATTTCCCTAATGACTAAGGATGATGAACATCTCTTTAGGTGCTTCTCAGCCATTAGATATTCTTCAGGTGAGAACTCTTTGTGTAGCTCTGTACCCCATTTTTTAATAGGGTTACTTGCCTCTAATTATTCTGTTTTTACTTCTTTTACCCTTCTCTAAATCAAAATGTAACTATTCTTTTACTCAATTGTTTGTTCCCTCAAGGATTCATCTCATGTCCTTTGATCTAGCAATACTTATCAAGCTACTTCTGTTTGTATTCATTTATTGTACATTTTAAATGTGTCCTAACTCTAACCAAATAAAAGCCAATAGTAAAGTACACAGAAAGTTATACTGATGCTAAAGCACAACTATTCCATTAAAATATTCTATGTTCTATTTCTTTTTATTTCACTCTGTTGAAGTAGAAGTCAAACAAAAGTTAAATTATGGATATTTTATAACCAAAATTGTAGGAAGTGATTGATCACCATCTTAGTTTTTTGCTCATTTTGTAAAAATGCATTTTCCTGTAGAAAGAAATATGACTCAACATCACTCAAGTAAGCACAGATGTTTCCTGAAACATTGAAAAATACTCACTGAAACTGAGTCTGGAGATGGGCAGTATGTGTATGCATGTACAGCGTCCACCTACAAGCTTCTTTGGGTGCTTTAATGAGAGTTATGTCCTGCTCATGATTTTCTCCTTTTAGGCACAGCCTCAGAACCCAGTAAGGCATTGGAGAGAGGACTCCTTCATTCACCCGGAGATCAGCAGGGACATTCGGCTTTCGTTTTAAAGGCTTTCTTGATTCTCCAAGGAGATGGAGTTTAGAATTGAAATGCTAAGACAAACACTGAGGCTTATAAATGGTAAACTTTTAGTGAAATGAGAAAACAAGAAAGCAAAGTTTTCTCCAGTTATAAGGAAGGTTTGTCAGGTTTTAAATAAAATTGCCCTCACACAGACTGTGATCCATGTTTTATATCACCTGCCTAGAAACCCCTTAGCTGAGAATAGATGTTATGATTTCCCTGAATTGTTAAATACCCTAAGGTATGTATAACAAAACAAGTGTAAATCAGTCAAAAGATCTCAGTCAATTCTTTACACGGTAACTCTTTTGTAAAATAAAAAAAAAATATGATGTGTGATAAAAAACAAGAATTAATGGTCAGGGAAGAAAGCTAAACAACAGGACAGAACATTAAAAGCTAAAATACTTATCAAGGGTTGAGGGCTGGCTCACTCATAAGTACAGCTCCAAGGGGATCTGATACATTCCCTATTCTGACCTCTGCAGAAACCTACACTCACATGTGAATACCCATACACAGACACACTCATGTGCATGATAAAAATGAAAGAAGTCTTTAAAATATTTGTTCAATTAAAGTGTTAAATATCTGATTAAAATCATAAAGTAAGTGTTCACATATACACACCACTGAAAACTAATATTTGTAAGACTGTATCTTATAGATATCATAAAATCATAGTGTATTGGTCAGGGTTCTCTAGAGTCACAGAATGTATGGGTAGTCTCTATACAGTTAGACAATTTGTTGATTACTTATACTCTGTAGTCCAACTCTCCAACAATGGTCAGCAGCAGCTGTGGATGGAAGTCCAAGGATCGAGCAGTTGCTCAGTCCCACAAGGAAAGCAGGCAACGAAGAGTGAGAGAGTCTTCTTCCAATGTCCTTATATAGGTCTCCAGCAGATGGTGTGGCCCAGATTAAAGGCTGTAGGTCTCCAGCAGAGGGTGTGGCCCCCATTAAAGGCTGTAGGTCTCCAGCAGACAGTGTGGTCCAGACTAAAGGTGTGTGCTACCACACCTTTAATCCCAGATGACCTTAAACTCAGTGATCTCCTTGACTTAATCTTCTGGAACTCATAGCCACTATACTTAAAGATCTCCATGCCAAGATCCAGGTCAGAAACTTGTATCTCTGAGCCTCCAGATTAGGATCATATGTGAGCCTTCCAATTCTTGATTAGTTCATTCCAGATATAGTAAAGTTGACAACCAGGAATAGCCACTACACATAGATATCATTTTTTATAGAAAGCTGATATCTATAGACTATGAAACACAGTATACAATGCAATAAGCACACTAGGCAAGAGGTACAGGTGTGATGCTGCTATTTCAGAAGCTTATGGCAGAGAGCCATTTGGGGACAGGAGTTTGACTGAGATGATTTTGGATGCACACCAAGACCCTGCCTTACAATTCACCTATGTGCGCACCTGTGCAACTAACCAGTGAGTCCAAGAATATCATCAATTAAAAATGCCCTTGACAAAATAACCACAGCTGAATGTGTTGAACCTAGTGTTATGAAATGCCAGAAAAAGAATTAGGCTGAAAGTATCTGAAAAGCTACAGATTGTAAGTGTGAAGCAATAGTTCAGAAAAGAGCAGGAAATGAGAAATAGATGATTAGATTCAGGAGAGTGTGCCAAAGCTGATGGGGTAGGTCTTGGAGCCTACTTACTTTAGAGATTTGGAAAACAAGAAAGACAAACAAGAACTATTCTGCCATAAAATATGCCTTTCAGTGAGTATAAAATTATAGAAGCAGGACTGATAAAGACTCAAATTTGTGATAAGAAAAAAATGTCTTCCTGAAGTGGTGCCTCAAAACCAGGGAAATGCATGATAAAAAGGGATTGAAGAAGAGAGAATACATGTTCCTCCTAATCAGCTGACCTTAATGATGGGAAGGACCCTGAATTTTCCAGGTGAGTGCACTACAGTCTTTAGGTATGCAAGAGTAGGAAGATATTTACATTGCAGAATAAGTGTGTTGAGGACTCCAGATGGACACACCACAGATGGACAAGGTAGAGGAAATGGGTAACCCTAGAGAATATGCTAATTCCAAAGACAGCAGGAGAAACATCACAAACCAAAATCATCATGGCCAAAATAATTAAAGCAAGAAATTAATTGAAGCAAGACTTTTTTTATTTGTGTACATTGTCTGCTCCCCACTAAGATGGAGCTCCAGAAGTAAGTCGTGGATACGAAGAAGAAATGACTTTTATTGTTCAGAGGTATAAGGGTTTCCAAATGGGGCATTTGATGGGCAAAATAGGTGAGGCTACAGGCAAAGGACATGAGCATATCAGGTTCACTTCTCCTAAATAAAAGACATGGTTGCACAGTAGAAGTAGCTAGGTAGTCATAACAACAGGCAGTTGTGACAAGGTAGTTATAGGTGATCATATAATTTTTGAAACAAAGGTAGTGTTTGAAAGATGGCTATAAATATTTTTTTGAAACAAAGAATTGATTGTCATTCCTTGGACAGGCACTAAACAACCACTTATAGGTAAGGTTACAGGTAGGGCAAAGCTGAATCAATAAGGAACAGAGTTTGAACCTAGTTTGTCTTTACTAGAAAATATCTTTTAAGTTTAAAATGGAGGAAGGCTGGGTTTTCAAGTACTCTGAGGATTCCAGAAGGATGCACGATAAGTGGGATATGTGGAACAAGTAAAGAAAGTTCAAATATCTTACAGAGTTTTGCCAGTCTTAAAAATGGAGGAGAGAGTCCTTCCATTGGTTCTGGGTATACTTCCAACACTGATGAAGCAGAAGCAGGAAAATCTGTTGTCCTCACAAGTTTAAAATGTACTTTGGCAACAAAGACAAATAAAAAAAGCTCAATAAGAAAACATACAAAAGGGTTATGCTTTTCTTTTTAAGAAGGATGCATACATAATTTCATTTTTAAATTGTGTACTTAATTTTAATTAGTCAGAAAGAAAGTATTGATACTTGTGTGCACTGTCTGACAACAGCTTACAATGTAGAATCTGCAATTTTAAAATGATAAGAAAATAAAATGTACAGGGTTTTTCAAATAGATTTGGTATATGTTAATAAAATAATCCAGTACTATTCTATGGGAAATAATATAATAAAGAATGTCTGCCCCAAGGCTAATTATATTGCATGAAAAATTACCAGAAGCAGTGTATTAGTCAGGGTTCTCTAGAGTCACAGAACGTTTGGGTAGTCCCTATGTAGTTAGGGAATTTGTCGATGACTTACAGCTTGTAGTTCAACTCCCCAACAATAGTCAGCAGTACTTGTGGATGGAAGTCCAAGAATGTAGCAGTTGCTCTGTCCCACAAGGCAGCCGTGAATGGAAGTCCGAGGATCTAGCAGTTGCTCCATCCCAAGAGGTAGACCAGGAAAAGCCAGAGTGAATCTTCCTTCTTCCAATGTCCTTATATAGGTCTCCAGCAGAAGGTGTGGCCCAGATTAAAGGCATGTGCTACCATACTTTTAATCCCAGATGACCTTGAACTCAGATATCTCCTAATCTTAATCTTTAGGAATTCATAGTCGATATGCATCAAGATCTCCATGTCAGAAACTTGTATCTCTGAGCCTCCAGATTAGGATTATAGGTGAGCCTTCCAATTCATTCCAGATTTAGTCAAGTTGACAACTAGAAATAGCCACTATACCAGGGAAAATAAATTTAACCATATTAAGCAAATGAGAAATGCAGACCCACTTGAAGAATGATGCCTGTTAATAATTCCAGTTCTATCTCTTGTCGCTCTCAGGGTAACTTCAGTGCAGAATTGTTCAAGGAATAATAAGAACGAAAATTCAATAACAACAACTACCCCCTCCTTCTGCCCAAAAAAATTCCTTATATTCTTAAGTGAAAGAGTAGGTAAAGCATTTTCCCTTCAAGCAGCAACTGTGTCTATACAGAATGATATTCCCCCAAATTACGTCAAAGTTTTCACTCCCATGGGGTATATTATAGTGTTTAAGACAAGAGGTAATTAAAATTAAATTAAGTTTAATGATAAATTAAATTAGGGATAAAACAGTTTATCCTTACTTTTCTTTTTTTTAACAAATTAAGGATTTATTTAGTCTATGTTTAATACCTTTTTTATTTTTTTTATTTTCTAAGTTTTTTTTATTTACATTCCAAATCATTTCTCCTTTCTCGTTTCCTCCCTCCTCGAAAGTCCCATAAGCCCCCTTCCCTCCCTCTTTTCCCCATTCAACCCCCTCTTGCTTCTCTGTCCTGGCATACAGTTTAGAGTAGAAAGATTTATTGTGGCTCAGTTTTACATCATGATGAAAAAGGCATGGCAGCAGAACCATTAAGTAATGAAGAGACATTGGACCCATTTAATAAATACAGCATTATTAAGATATCAACCCTCCCATAAATGAAAATGTAGTGTGTTGTCCAAATCAGGTCAACGAAAGAAAATGCCAGTTCGGGAATAGATTTATTTGTCAGATTGTAGAATGCAAGCTATTTCTGAATAAAAGAAAAAGAAAAAAAATGTAATTTTGACCCTTACCTCGAAACTTATCTCAGTAGAGTTTGTACTGCTGTGATAAAACACTATTACCAAAACACTTGGGGGGTGGTTAATTAAGCTTACATATCTCAGGTTATAGTTCTTTCATGAAAATAGTCAAGGCAGGAATTCAGACATTGCAAGAATATAAAGGCAGGAAGTTATGCACAGACCTGGGAGAAATGGACTTATTTCTTGCTCCTGTGGTTTGCTCATCCTGTTTTCTAATAACCCCAGGTTCCTAGCGATTGCATCCACCAAGTGATCTGGGCCCTCTCACACCAAAATCAATCAAGAAAATGGATCAGTCTTGCTCACAGGCCAATCCAGTGTGACATTTTCTCAATTGAGGTTCATTCTTTCTAAATGACTATAGTTTATGTCATGCTGGCATATAACTAACCAACATACACCCAACATAAACAATGGATCACATACCCATTGCATATTGGGAAAAGGAAAAATAACATAGAAGACATAAAGTTTGGAAGGAGATGTGTGACAGGGACCTTGGAAAACATGAAGGAATCCTTTTTATAATTGTGTAAATTTCTCCAATAATAAAATCTAAAATCACAAATGATAACTAACTTGAGATGAGATGTTAACTTAATCATAAAAGTTAAAACTATTTATAAAAGAAATCATCAGGTAAAAATAATCACTACATCGGTAAATATTGCTTATATAGAAAATATGTATAATATCACAACACATATTTTTATCTATAATGTATGAATTGGATTTTATCAAACTAATACATGAATTATGGACTGTCAGTGAAACAGAGAAACAAACAAGAAGTAGGAAACACAACAAATGTTCTTCCATATCTTTCATTCAGAATATATGGAAAAAGGGCACAGCACTCCACAGGAATAACCAAAGAGCAGAGTATTCATGAACTTACAAAATGTGTAAGAAATATATGAAAAACATGTACTTAAAATAAGACACATATCTATTAGTTACCTATGAAATGCAAAGTTAAGCCATAATAAATATGTCTTAGTTAAGATTCAAAAACTCAACAACACCAAGTGTTTGTGATGTGTGTAATTCCTGGACCTCATATATGTTGGAATTCTTCCTTTTAATATAAACAATCACTGAGAGGCAAAGCTATGTTTTAAGTTTTAATTATTGAGCTTAAGAAATTAGAGTGGCTGTACCAGCCTGCAATTCCACCAGCAGTGGAGGAGTGTTCCTCTTTCTCCACATCCTCGCCAACAACTGCTGTCTCCTGTGTTTTTGATCTTAGCCATCCTGACTGGTGTGAGATGGAATCTCAGGGTTGTTTTGATTTGCATTTCCCTAATGACTAAGGATGATGAACATCTCTTTAGCTGGTGGAATTGCAGGCTGGTACAACCACTCTGGAAAGCAGTCTGGCGGTTCCTCAGAAAACTGGGCATGACACTCCCGGAGGATCCGGCTATACCACTCCTGGGCATATACCCAGAGACTTTACCTGCATGCAATAAGGACACATGCTCCACTATGTTCATAGCAGCCTTGTTTATAATAGCCAGAAGCTGGAAAGAACCCAGATGTCCCTCAACGGAGGAATGGATTCAGAAGATGTGGTATATCTACACAATGGAATACTACTCTGCAATTAAAAACAATGAATTCACGAAATTCCTAGGCAAATGGTCAGATCTTGAAAATATCATCCTTAGTGAGGTAACCCAATCACAAAAGAACACACATGGTATGCAGTCACTGATAAGGGGATATTGACCCAGAATCTCGGAATACCCTAGACACAATCCGCATATCAATAGATTTCTAAAAAGATGGAAGGAGAGACCCCTGGTCCTGGAAAGACTGGATGTAGGGGAACGCCAGGACAGAGTAACGAGAGGGGGTTGAATGGAGAAAAGAGGGAGGGAAGGGGGCTTATGGGACTTTCGGGGAGGGAGGAAACGGGAAAGGGGAAGTGATTTGGAATGTAAATTAAAAAAATAAAATAAAATAAATAATAAAAAAAAAAGAAATTAGTGACTGACTACACTGAGGGTATAGAACCTGAATATTTCATCTCCTGTAGCCAGAAAGGAACTCCACTGGAGTGACAGAAACACCAACCTACCCACAAAACTTTCAACCAAAAATTTATCCTGTATAAAAGTAATGCACACATGGTGACTGAGGGAATGGCCATCCAATCACTGGCCCAACTTGACACCCATCCAATGGACAAATACCAATCCCTAATACTATTAATGATACTCTGTTATGGTTGCATGGTTGCAGACAGGAGCAAGTAGTTCTCTGAGAGGCTTCATCCAGCACCTGACTCAGAGGGATACACACTACCCTCATCTAAACAGTGGATGGAGCTTGGTTACTTATATGGAAGAAGAAAAAGGATTGTATGTCCCAAAGGAGATAAGAAATCCACAGGAAGACCAAAAGACCTGGACCCTTGTGGCTCTCAGAAACTGAACCACCAACTAAAGAACATAAATGGGCTGAACTTAAGCTTCCCTGTTCACATATAGCAGATGTACAGCTTGATTAGTATGAGAGTCCTGAAAATGGAATGGAGGTTGTCCCAAAAACTGTTGCCTATATGTGCGATATGTTCTGCTAGCTGAGCTGCCTTGTCTGGTCTCAGTGGGAGAGAACAGGCCTAGCCTTGCAGAGACTTGAAGTGCTAGGGTATCAGGGACATCCAGGGGGTACCTCACCAGTTCAGAGGAGAAGGGGAGGGGACATTGGGAAAGGATTGTGGGAGGGGATGAGTGAACAGGATGTAAAATGAATAAGTAAAAAAAGAATTAAATTAAATTATAAAAAGAGAAATCCATGAAGAAATAAATAAGTAAAGTCTCTAATCTGCAAACCACTTGCCCAAGGACAACTACTCCCTGAAATGCTGCAGGATCATGTTTATGGAAGAATATGAGCCACAAGTTTTCACTGTCAATTAGGTGAAGTTATCATAGTGACTTGTCATCTTCTTGGAGATAGTCTGACTGTTTCCAAATGCAAACAAAACCCAAAAAATCCTCAAAAAGTAGAGCTAGACAAAATAACTGACTAGTCCTCATTTTCATCTCCAGGTTCCTCCTAGATAATAACTCTCATGTCAGTCACTGTAGGGACTTTGCACCTTCTGTTTCTGCTAAACACTATTAGCTCTTGCGTCATTTAAATACCTTAACTAAATGTTAATTCCTGTCTGGGTACAATTAAGCGGATTGCTTTAGACCCCAATATAAACAGGTACCCATCACAGAGTCAAAGATTTGACTCCAGATACAAAGCAAGGGAGAAGTGTGAGAGCCAAAGTTATGTTTTAAGTTTTAATTACTGTGCCTAAGAGATCTGTGAATAAAATGCCACTCACCTGTAAGTAACTTAACCAAGGACATATGTGTTCTGAAATGCTGGAGCTATTGTTTATGGGAGACAAAAAGTTACCTGCTTTTATTTCCCTGAATATGTTCATTTCATCCAACTGCATTGGATGTGCTTGATTAGATGTAGGCAAGAGGGGAATGTGGACAGGCATTATATCAGGACATATGCTTGCCCCTTATTGGATGTGGGAGGGACAGCTGCAAACAGAAACCACATCAGGATACATTTTTGCCTGTGCCTGGAAACATAATGGCTTTATGGTTTTGTATTTTTAAGCCTCTGGAAATGTGACTGGTTATCATTTTCTAGGAACCCACAAATGAACCTGGCCAGAGTTCATCATCTTGGCCAATATTTAATTAAAATTTGTTTCAAATTTGTCTCAAAAATTGTGGAACTAAACTTTTAATCTCAATTTTCAGTTTTAACAGAATCATTCTTACAATCAAACACTCTGCTTCTAGATATTTCCCAAATAGAAACAAAATTTGTCAATTTTAATCTTGTTTATATTGATGAAGTCTTTAGTTATACAAAGAACCATAAACATTTTGGCAATCACAATATGAGCAGAAGAGCAAATTATGATATAAAATTTTAAATTTGTATTTTCCTCACTATTATTATTAATCACTATTGTTGGATGCGTGAGTATGTATTTGTGAGTATAGCTTGTGTGAGTGTGAATACATGTGTCACAGAACAAGTATTAAGATCAGAGAACAATTCTTGTTAGTTAATTCTCTCCTCCAACCATGGGTTTCTGGGATCGAACTCAAGTTGTTAGGCTTTTTTAGAAAGGGTTTTTTCACAATGAACCATCTGCCTGGCCCAAAATATGTTTGTTTCTTTAAGAGAAATCTTAGTCATAAAATAATAAGTCAATATAAACCAAGAGAATATTGAATGATCAAAAGACAAAAGCATGCAACATGCATGCTCTTAGCATATATAAAATCCAGAAACAAATCAAATTTTTTAAATCAATATAAAAATTCTTAGTACTTATACATCTCTAAAGAAGCTGACATAATAATTAAAGTGAACTTTGAAAGCTGTGTCCCTTAAAATGAAGCATATTAAATATCTACATATTTTAAATGGTAAAATAATTCACAAAATAGTAAATATATCAATCAAATTTCTTAGGTGGTTGCATGTGAAAATTGGAGTTGATTAACTGTGAAAGTCATAATTGATATAATTAATATCAAAATGTAACACACATTAATGAGGCAAATTTTAAAATACTTGCTTCAGGAATAACTGGAAAAAAGGATAAAAATGGAAATGTTGAAGAAGAAAAAAAAGATATTCTTTTTTTTTATTTTATTTTTTTAATTTATATTCCAAATCACTTCCCCTTTCCCGTTTCCTCCCTCCCCGAAAGTCCCATAAGCCCCCTTCCCTCCCTCTTTTCTCCATTCAACCCCCTCTCGTTACTCTGTCCTGGCGTTCCCCTACATCCAGTCTTTCCAGGACCAGGGGTCTCTCCTTCCATCTTTTTAGAAATCTATTGATATGCGGATTGTGTCTAGGGTATTCCGAGATTCTGGGTCAATATCCCCTTATCAGTGACTGCATACCATGTGTGTTCTTTTGTGATTGGGTTACCTCACTAAGGATGATATTTTCAAGATCTGACCATTTGCCTAGGAATTTCGTGAATTCATTGTTTTTAATTGCAGAGTAGTATTCCATTGTGTAGATATACCACATCTTCTGAATCCATTCCTCCGTTGAGGGACATCTGGGTTCTTTCCAGCTTCTGGCTATTATAAATAAGGCTGCTATGAACATAGTGGAGCATGTGTCCTTATTGCATGCAGGTAAAGTCTCTGGGTATATGCCCAGGAGTGGTATAGCCGGATCCTCCGGGAGTGTCATGCCCAGTTTTCTGAGGAACCGCCAGACTGCTTTCCAGAGTGGTTGTACCAGCTTGCAATTCCACCAGCAGTGGAGGAGTGTTCCTCTTTCTCCACATCTTCGCCAACAACTGCTGTCTCCTGTGTTTTTGATCTTAGCCATCCTGACTGGTGTGAGATGGAATCTCAGGGTTGTTTTGATTTGCATTTCCCTAATGACTAAGGATGATGAACATCTCTTTAGGTGCTTCTCAGCCATTAGATATTCTTCAGGTGAGAACTCTTTGTGTAGCTCTGTACCCCATTTTTTAATAGGGTTACTTGCCTCTCTGGAGTTTAACTTCTTGAGTTCTTTGTATATCTTGGATATTAGCCCTCTGTCGGATGTAAGGTTGGTAAAGATCATTTCCCAGTTAGTTGGTTGCCGCTTTGTCTTTTTGACGGTGTCTTTTGCCTTGCAAAAACTTTGTAATTTAATGAGGTCCCATTTGTCTATTCTTGATCTTAGAGCATAAGCTATTGGAGTTCTGTTCAGGAAATTCTCCCCTGTGCCCATATGTTCAAGGTTCTTCCCTAGTTTCCCTTCTATTAGTTTCAGTGTGTCTGGTTTTATGTGGAGATCTTTGATCCACTTAGAATTGAGCTTAGTGCAAGGAGATAAGGATGGGTCAATTTGCATTCTTCTGCATGTTGACCTCCAGCTGAGCCAGCACCATTTGTTGAAAAGGCTATCTTTTTTCCACTGGATGGTTTTAGCTCCTTTGTCAAAGATCAAGTGACCATAGGAGTTGACCCAAATTTTGAAGTGAATTCTAGGCAACTAAAGTATATATTTAATATCAGATATTTATTCACTAATCTATGCGTGCTTATCATGTCAGAAAATGTGGAGATAAAGGAACACAACACCATTGCTGGTGGGATTGCAAGCTGGTACAACCAACTCTGGAAATCAATCTGGCGGTTCCTCCAAAATTGGACATAATACTACCTGAGAACCCAGCTCTACCACTCCTGCGCATATACCCATAAGATACTCCAACATGTAATAAGGACACATGCTCCACTTTGTTCATAGCATCCATATTTATAATAGCCAGAAGCTGGAAAGAACCCAGACGTCCCTCAACAGAGGAATGGATTCAGAAAATGTGGTGTATTTGCCGAATGGAATACTACTTAGCTATTAAAGACAATGATTTCATGAAATTCGCAGGGAAATGGATGTATCTAGCAAATATCATCCTAAGTGAGGTAACTCAGTTACAAAAGACTATACATGTTATGTACTCACTGATAAAATGCAAAGAGCATTGAATGTCCACAATACAACTCACTGTCCACATGAGGCTCAAGGGGAAGGAAGACCAAAGAGTGGATGCTACTTAGAAGGGAGAACAAAATAATCATGGGAAGTAGAGGGAGGAAGAGACTTTGGAAGAAGAGAAGAGGGGAAGGACAAAAAGAAGGGAAGAATCAGGTATGGGAGAAGATGGAGGAGATATACAGTGGGTCAGGAAATTGCACAGGATGTGTAGAAATGGGGGATCGGGAACAGGAGCCACAATCAGAAAGTCCCAAATGCCAGGAAAGCAAGAGCCTCCCAGTACTCCACGGGGATAACATTGTCTGAAATACCCCACAAACGGAAGGGAGAACTGTAGAGACCGTATCCAGAGGTTAGTCATAGTCCCCCAGTTGCAGGATGGTGCCTCCCACCCATCTCCAAAATTTTAACCCAGAATTGTTCCTGTCTAAAGGAAATACGGGGACAAAGAGTGGAACAGAGAGTAAAGAAAAGGCCATCCAGAGACTGCCCCACCTGGGGATCCATCCCACACACAGACACCAAACCCAGACGCTATTGCAGATTCCAAGAAGTGCTTGCTGACAGGAGCTTGATACAGTTGTTGAGAGGCTCTGCCAGATCTTGACCAATACAGATGTGGATGCTCTCAGCCAACCATAGGACTGACCACATAGACCCCAATGGAGGAGTTAGGGGAAGGACTGAAGTTCAGAAGGAGTCTGGTATCAATGGGAGGGGAAGCCCTTACTCCTGTGAAGGCTTGATGCCCCAGTGCAGAGGAATGCTAGGGTGATGAGGCAGGAGTGGATAGGTGGGTAGAGGAGCACCCTCAGAGAAGCAGGGGAAGTGGGGGATGGGAAAGGGGGTTTGTAGAGGGGAAACCAGTAAAGGCAATAACATTTGAAATGCAAATAAATAAAATAAAAAAGAAACTTGACTGATAAGACTTGAGAGATGCATTAACCTATAGATAGGTATAAAGATAAAAAATTAGAGAATATTTTATAACTATGTATATTTATGAGAATAATGATATAAAGTTCATTTCTAAGATAGTTTTTCTTGCCAGTCATGGTTTTATCTGAATTAGTTCACAGTACCTTGCCTGAATTCTGTCTCATGGAATGGGGTTTAAATATATCTAGAAAGTTATTATTTATTCCATAATATTTATATTACTATTATATTATTGAGTGTATCTTGCAGGGACAGTCATTATTGGGCTTTGCAATCTTCATACCTGGACAAGACTTTTGGTTATTTTCTCTGTATATGACATACATAACACCGTAAGTACTATATGAAACAACCAGTAGAGATAAAGACTTTGAGTATAGTATTAGCCTGACTTCTCTGTGCTGGGAAACAAAACTGAGTGGTCTATTCAGCAGTATCATGTTACCATCAATGTCTACAGGGAAATCAATGGCAATGACAATTATTTGTTATGTTTGGAGGTTGTTCCATGAGACCACACTGTAATCAAATGAAAAAGAGTTAACCAATACTTAGCACTAGGCTTTTGTTTGATATCTGGGAGAAATATTGTTTTCCTGTTAGAGGGTGACTTCATTTAATCCTTTTACATATGTACATGTATATACTTTAGGAAGATTCTAGAGAAGTAGCTTCCTATAATGTATTTTTAAAGTTTAAGCATTAGTTAACCCTCTCCACACTCCCTCCTCTATTCTGCCTTTCCATCCTTCACCCCATTTACATGTTCCCTCTCCATTACTCTTTCTTTTCTCCTTTATACACATTCATTTCATTTCTGTCTCTTGAAATACCCCAATGACCATTTACTAGTTTCCTGACTGTACTGAAACTTGAATTTAAACATACATATCTAAAAATCAAAATCTACCATCTATATATGAGAGACAACATGCAGCACTGATCTTTCTGGCTCAGAATGATTATTTCCAGCTTCATTTATTTCCCTGTGAAATTCATAATTTCATTTCTAAATAACTAAATGATATTCTGTTGCATAAATGTTCCACCTTTAATTATTTACTATCAGTTGATGGGTATCTAGGCGGTTTCCATATTCTGGTTATTATGAATAGAGTAGTAATTAATATGGATAAGTAAGGGCCTCTGTAATAGGATATAGAGTCCTTTAGTAATATGTGTAAGACTGGCATTTGACAGATCTGTTCTAGCTTTGGAGGAACTTCCATACTGGTTGCCATAGGGTCTGCACCAGTTTGTGCTTCCAGCAATTACAAACGTGATTTTCTTTTCTATACTCCTACATTTACATTAGTTTCATTTGCTGTTTTGATCTAAGTTATTCTGCCCCGTGTAAGATGAAACACAAGATAGTTTTAGTTTGCATTTCCTTGATGACTAAGGACATTGAGCATGTTGAAAATATGTCTCAACGATTTTCCAACTTAGAGTATTTAATTACATTTTAGTGCAGTTTTCTGAAAGTGAAGAAAAAATATGTATCACTATTTAATCCATCTAGTAAAATATCTCTAAGTTCATCTGCGTTTAAAGACTAATTAATGTATACAGACAATAGAAGTATTTGAAAGCCAAAATTAATATTACCTCACAATTAAGTGAATGCCATTATAAATGGTTGTATGACTGGTTAACACAGACTTCATTTTAGTGTATCAGAGAAGGAAAAAAAAGGGTCTTCTTTGTTAAATCTTCACACTCTGACTGTACATTGGATGGGTAGTTCTCTCAGTGAACACTTCTCTGAGCTGAGGAAACGTTGTATACTTTCTTTTTCTTTTCCCTTGTGATTTTTTCTAGTATACCATACTAGTGTGAATCATTTTCATTGGTCATGGAACAATCAGAGTTCGGGTCTCTCTCTCTCTCTCTCTCTCTCTCTCTCTCTCTCTCTCTCTCTCTCTCTCTCTAACTCTTATCCCTATCCCTTTCCTTATTCCTATCCCTATCCCTACCTCTATCTCTATCTCTCCCTCCCTTCTGTGTATGTGTGTATGCAATAGCATCAGTCGTTTTCACCTTTAATTTTCATATTCATAATTAATATAGTCTCACAAAACTGACCACATATATGTACTGTCTTTAGTTTCCAGTCACTTCTTTTTTAACTAAAAATAAACTACTAGTTTCATTTTGTTTTATGCTCTTATTCCACTCATGATTGGCAAACATATGGCTTCAATAATTAAATCCCTACATAACAATTTTATATATGCATATATTTATGAATTTTTTGCATGTATGCATACATAGTTCACATCACTGTATATCAGGGAACTACAGATTTGATACCAAGTATTCACAGAATTCTCACGCTCTTATGTATTACCTCTAATTTTAAGAATCTGTCTTTTGCTATACCTTGAAGCCCTAGGCAAAGCTCTAATTTGAACTTTAGGTTATAATATTTTTTTTGCCATGCTTCTACATTTTTCTTAAGCCTTAGCAGAAAACTCCAGTATGAAGATACCCAACTCTAAATAACCTCAAATATAGAACAGAGATTGGGGCAAAATACCAAATGGAGAGGGAATCTCTTTCATAAAAATCTTTTTGTTTAATCAAGATCTTAGATGAAATACATTTCAATAACTACCTAAGTACATAATATTTTTAAATATGAGAACTTCAGGAAAGCTTCCCATTGCTGCTTTTTTATTCTTTTTGAGAAAAAAAATGTTTTAAATACCATATTCACAACTCAATGAGGTATCAAATACTGAGGAATAGAATAAATATACTTTTCAAAACCCAGACTCATGGAGATCTGCCTGCCTCTGACTTCCTAGTGCACCACTGCTCAGCTGATACTCTTACATAAAATTCTAAAATTGTGTATTTGCAGATTTTAATGACAAATTTATGAAAAACCACTAGTTTCCATTCTCTGGATCTTAAACTCTGCTTATAGAAATTAGTATACATATTTTTTAATCCTTTGATGAATGATACTATTTCATTATTAGTTATCCACTTAAAATATAGTAATGAAAGAGTCAAAAACAAAAATAAAATTTTGCACTATATAGAATGAGCTCTGTAGACGTTTTCCCATATGCTTTTATTTTTATTTTCATAACATATTTTATGGAGCAATAATGTACAGTGCAACACTATGGTAAAGTGTATTTTTATTTATGATTATTGTAACATTGAGAAAATAGTAATAGTTTTATTTGTTTTTCTGATACTGTAGCATTTTAAAATATCAGATAAGCTTATTAATAAAAATATAGACCCTTATTATCTTTTACTAAAATTTTATAAAACCATAAACATTTTCTCTAAATTTAACCTCTTTTACGTTAAATATTCTCTTGCTTGCTTAGTTACATTCTAAGGTTCCCTTCCCAAAGTTCAGTTTTTATATGAACAGTTTTGAGCGGACTTTCCAGATAAAGTATCTTGTTAAAAATTCATGTTTGCCAGAGTATGGGAAGGTCAGAAAATGCCTTTGAATTTATGCCATGGTCTTTTTGGTAATTTATTCGGAAATTCCTCATTAAGTAAAGGACTTAATGCTTATTAATTCATGTGCCTAAGCAAGGGACTCCACTGATTCATTTATTAAATATCAAAGACCATGTCTTCACCCCGTTCTTACTTATCAATTAATTGCCTCAACCAATAAAAATGGAAGCAGGAAGAAATATTCAGTGACCATGGTAAGTATTTGATCTTACAAATACCATAATGAAAGGTGACACTTTTCTATACATCTGCTGAAAATTTCAAATGATATCATTGAAAGTGAGTTTTCCTGTGCAGCTTTGGAATTTACAATACATAAGGAATGTGATGCAGTCTCTTCGATAAAATGGGAATAGATGTCTTATAAGGTTAATGAAGCAGAGAGAGCAGCCATGGGAGAACAGACTTACCTCTGTAGATTTAACACAATGGTAGCAAGTCGCACATGTTGTTCAAAGAATGTTACTTGGGTTAATAAATGTTTGGGGAACAATAGTGCAAAGCAGTCAGGAAGAGACTTAGGTAAAATAAACATACAAAATAGTAGGTAAAGCATAGCCTTGTAAACTCATATTTCGGAAAAATTAAAGTTGGTAGGGATATAAAATTAATAAGCATTACCTCTAGTAATATCTTGCTCATAGCTAGATGGAGTATTACACATATAAAATTTTTGCTTATTAAATGCTACTAGTTAAATTTCTATGACTATACGCAACAGAATGACATTACAGAGGAAGAATATAATTAAAATGTATCTCAAATATGTCTAGTAGTTTACAGAACCAATGAGTCATAGAAAAGTGGGCCGGTTACCTTGTCAGTAGGAAAACTCTACAAGCAACTGAGGCTGGATTTTTAAATGGTCTAAATTATATATATTAAGCTTTTTCTATAGTTATTATTGGTGGACAATAGTTTAAGAGTATAAAGTTCAATTGATAGGACTTTAACAAATATATGTCTCTTATAACTTCATTTGATTAGGGATGAAATTCTGGACTTTATATAGTTAAGAAAATCCTATATCAAATGATCTTTATACAAAGGTCCATTATCCTGTGCTTTTTAAAGAAAAAAAAAGCATTTACACACAAAGAAAAGTTAAAACATTTACACACAAACACAACACACACACACACACACGTGAGAGACAGACAGAGAAACACACAGAGAGAAACACAAAGTGACAGAGAGAGAGAGAGAGAGAGAGAGAGAGAGAGAGAGAGAGAGAGAGAGAGAGAGAGAGCGCTAGGAGTGGGAGTGCCTCTGGCAGGAGCAACAGAGTACAGTTTCTTGAGTCTTTTCCAAGTCTCATATCTATCACTAGAACTGGTGAATATAATTAGTTACTCTAAAAACAAAGAGTTCTTAAAATTCTAATTTTACTGAGGAACAGAAAACTAATATATCTAAGTACACATAGTAAGGAAAAGTTACTATTGGACATTATGACATTATGTTTGGAAATAGACAGCAATGTCTTTTTTTCCCTGGGCTGAGGTAACTCACCAGTTTGTAATGTGAACTCCTGTTGCATAGGACACTATTTAGTTCTGAGAAGCTATATTAGGCAACTCAATGACATCTAAAACCAACTGTAAAAGAACCAATAACTCTGCTTCTTGAGGTCATCTATCTTCACACTCACACCCACACATACACATAAATCAAAACAAAGTAACTTTAAAAATTAGTCCTACTTCAATGATTATGATATTGTATTTATTCTTTACCTAATACATATCAAATCTGAATCCATAAATGCAATATTTTAAAATAAACATTACTCTTTGCCTAAGTTAATAGCAGAGATGTAATGCTTCATTACAAGAAACTTTTGCTAAATGACTATTAATTAAAGTAACAGAAAACACAACACATTGAACTGAGTATATAATATGCTATGGCTTCTGGCATGCATTTATGTTTACCTGATTTATTAATCTTTAAAAACATGTAAAATTAAATGTGCACATCTGACACCTCTGTAATGTTTATAGTTACTTGTTTTATAAGCACATCTGTGCTTTTTATTAGAGCTGGGGGCTTCAATCCTGAAGTGAGATATAGATCTTTAACTCATTCAGTTTGATGATAGTCCTGACGCATGGAAGGAATGCTCATTTCTTGCTTAATTGAATATGGCAATATTTATAGACAGTTAGGTATAGTTCGGAGAAATTTTGTAGGAAAATGCCAAAATTTATTTCTCGTTCAGAACTTGTGAATAGACTTTAAGATCAAGCAGAAATCAAAAAGTTCGTTTCAACAATCCTGTATTTTCCACAGTAAAAACTTACTCCTTTAGAACCATGATTTCTAAAGCTGCTTTTAAGACCATTTAACATATTCTAGCAACAGAATGATAACCTACAGTTATTAAAATGAAGCATTTATAATGTAAGATGAACCTTTCACATTATATTACACGTATGATTCCTAACATTCTGGTTAACATTAACATTCGACTTAAAAGTTGATGTTCTATATTAAGTTCTTACTGTAAGCCAACAAATGCATTTCTGGGTTGAAAATTTTGTAGCTATTTATAATAAAATACAGACTAGTGGCAAATACGTAAATTGCCAAATATAAATACTTGTTCAAGAATTGTAACTGGCCATGCTGAAAGAGGATTTAGAATGGTCTAGTTGTAATTTCATTCCTAATATTGGGAACTCTGTAATCTTTTTTGTTGTCTGTGAATTAAGTGTTAAACAAATATCATTCCTATATGAAATATAGGTGGAAACTTGTTCAAGTAATCCCCATACTGCCCTTGCCCAACCCACTCTACAATTGGTTAGGTAGACTTCAAATCAAAATTAGTCAGAAGAGATTAAGCATAAAGAAATAAAAGCAGTGTCATATTAATAACTGAAACAGTTCAGAAAGACCATATAAGGGTAAATACTTACTTGTCAGATTTTGAGGTTCTTATCTCCATAGACAGGATTGGGTATAAACATCCAGATAGGATGAGGTGTGAGTGATGTTAATACAGTATTCTTGACTCTAGATAAGATTATACAAACTAAAATGAATAAATAAATATCAGAGTCAAGGAACATCAGGGACCCAATGGATTTAACAGATGTATGCAGAATATTTCATCCTCCAGTAATCAATATTTTTCTCAGAAATCCAGAGAAATTTTAGAATTAACGACATTGTGGCCCCAAAATTAAGTCTCAATGACCAGAAATAAATGAAATAATACCTCCTATTTTATGGAAAATGGTATTTATAAACTGGAAATCTATAACAAGTGGACCTACAGAAACTACATAAAAATTTAGAGTATGAAAAATACAATCTTAAGTGACCAGTTGACCAAAATTATGGATAAAACTAAAACTTTCCAAATTAAATTAAAATGAAACACAATGTGCCAAAAGATATATAGGGATACAAATGAATTATTAAAAATTCAAACAATATAAAATAAACCTAATGTTGTACCATAAACTCTTGGAAGGTCAAGAATAAGCCAAATCCAAATGCAGAAGTCAGAAATACATAATAAGAGTGGTGTAGAATTTAATGAATCAGGGCCTGAAATAATAGTATGTAGACTGAATCAAAAAGTTTATTATTTAAAAAAAGATACTGACAGTCTTCAGACAAACTAATCAAGAGGAAGAAAAGAAAAGAAAATTAAAGATGTGAAAGAGTTACCATCAATTTGAGTGAAATTAGAAGATTATTGAGGATACTTTGAAAATTTATATTTCAATATCCTGGAAGAAGAAGAAATGGATAAATTCCTGGATTTATGTATATCCATATGCCTATGACTGCCAAAATTAAAGAAAAGAGATATAAACTTAAACAAACCCATAACAGTGAAATTGAAATAAAGCATCTTCCAGGAACCAAAAAGAATCTCATATTCAGAAAGATTAATTGCTGAAATCTACGAAAGAAGGAAGATAATTCTCTTTAAAATGTACAAAAAGGAAAGGAATACTGCAAAACTCATTCTATCAAATCAGTACTACCTTGATTCCAAAAGTAGATAAAGTTATACCATTAAATCGGTAAGTAAACCAAATTAGAAATCAAGTTTCTCAAGCAAAATTTCAAGTCCATTATTACCATATATGATGATCATGTTGGTTTCATCTTAGGTATGCGATGTTGGCTTAGGCTTAATTCAGAAACGCACACACACACACACACACACACACACACACACACACATTCACACACAACCTTAAACATAATGCAATAGAATGTAATGCAATAGGATACAATACAATGCAATACAATACAGTATATAAGGAGACTTTCATAGAAATTCCATCATCATCTTCACAATCAGAAAACAAAGCTTCTCATAAAACTTTACAACATGACTTTATAATCAAATCTCCAAGAGCATGAGAAGTAGAAGACATGTCTCTCAACACAGAAAATAATATGTATGCCAAATTTATAATATTCTATGATGGACTGAAAACATTTAACTAAAATCAAGAATGAGACAAGGGTTTCCAGTGCTTTCATTGTGTATTGTGATCTAAGTTTTATCAAGAGTAGTAAGACAAGAGAAATAAAGAAAACACAAAGAATAAACAAAATAATAATACATGTATAGTAACCCAAATGCCCCAATCATATTTTGTCTTCTTTCCCCAAAGTGGTTTCTTGGTCTGCATTTAAATTGTCACATGCATGTGGTTCTGTGGAAATCGAACCCTGTTAAAAATTGCAGTCACAGGTTGTTGTAAGTTGTCCAATATGCTTACTGAGAACCAAACTTGTTTTTTTTCCAAAAGAGGGAAATGCTGTTAACAACCTAGCCACCTCTCCAGCTCTACTTCTAAATTTTAGGTATTATATTTGTCATAGGATTTAAGAAAGTGTTTCAGATTTTATTTTTCACAGTGGAGAGTGTATTATCAAATATCTTCAATTACAGAAGAAAATGACTGACAAGCAGCTCGATGAGCAAAAGCGGTGATTTGTCTTAGGTGTATGATAATAATAATCTTTTAGTAAATTTTACTATGGATTCATATACATACAGAATTTGATGATCCATAAAGTACATTAATTTCTACCCTATAATCAAAAATAATGAAAGAAAAGTTTGTGTGGTCATTGAGTAGTGGCTGCCAGATCTAGTATCTACTTCTATTCTTGTATTCTGTAACTCACTGTTACATACAACACTAACTTTCATATCAGTGTTATGAAAAGATTTGACCAACACAGAAAAGGATACCATGTCTAGTATGTCCAAGTCTGTCAGTTTTTTATATCTAAGCAACACTTTCTATGATTAATGCCTTTGTCATATTTTCTTTTACCACATTATAATAATGTGCATTTTAATTTTAAATGTCTCAGTTAATAGCTAAAACAGTTTTCTCCATATGCATCCATTGAGATTTTATACTGGGTATCTTCTGGCTATGGCCTTGGTTTCATGCATTGGAACATGTTATCCACATCCCTGGCCTATTTTTGCTACCTGCCCATAGCACCCTGAAGTCAAGACAATATTTACTCAGACATTGCCAACCATACTCTGAGGAGTAAAATTGCCTGCCAGTGAGAATCACAGCTGGAGAGATTTAGGTAAAAAAAAATTATACTTTTTTTCTTTTTTCCTGAAGTTGCTTCTTAGTCTGCAGTTAAATTGTGAAGTGCATTTGATTCTGTGGAAATCAAATATTTTAAATATGTAGGTGCTTGAGAAATGCTCTTGCCTTCTTCACTACTGCTCCTTTGATATGTCCCCATAGGACACCATTTTATTTATCCATATAAGTTCTCATTTGTAAAACGCTCAAAAGAGAAAATAATTATCAAGGTGAGAAAAATGCAAAAATATTTTAATACAACTGAGCTCCCAGTTGTGATGCTTAAATAAGCTATACTAGCTGGAATACATATCCACTTTGCTAATGTCATAATATACTCTATTCTTAGTAAGTTATTGTGGATGATCAGTTGGATGAATGTATTTTTAAACAAAGTGCTTTTCCCCCATAAATTGTTTTAACACAGTTGACAAATCATTATACACATCCTTTATGGAGAATTTAACTTTCTTTTTCATCAGGATGAATATCCCTAAGCATAGTATAAGTTTCACTGCAACAATTTAGATCTATGGCTCATCATATTTAGGTCTCTTTATGTTAATCTTACCAACCTTAACCTCTGCATTTTCACATAGAAATATTATGACAAAAAGTTGCACTCTAAATACACTTATTCCCTTCCTCCTAAGAGCATGGGTTTCTTGGCCAGCAAGACCCTGAATGCCTTGAATTCTATCCCCAGATCCTACATGGTGGAAACAGAACTAACTCCTGCACACTGTCTTCTCATCACTGCTTGTCCACGGTTGCAATAGTGTGTCATGTCTTCTGCACAGACATCCTCATGCAAAGTGTTTTGATCATATTCACTTTTGTTCTCAGATGTTCTTTCCAGATCCATCCCCTCCCTACTCATCCAACCTTGTGTTATTTTTCTTTTTACCCATCGAAAGAAATTCCTGTTGCCAAAATATTCTTGTTTGTGTGTGTCTGTTCGCTGGAAGGGTCACAGTCTTAGAGAAAACAGACTTTACACTCCCAGCAGCTAGGAAATAGCAATAGCTCATTTGGTAGCGATTAGACTTAAACCTCTCTTCTCACCATGCTGGGATTTGGTCTGGGTTGAAAATGCACAAATCTTGTGCCTACTGTCATCTTTACTGAATTTGGGCTGTTCTGTGTTTGTCTGATTAAAAGTGGGAGGTGGGGGGAGGTCTAGGAGGGGGTGGAGGGTATGGAGGAATTGGAATTCTTTCCCTACTCCCAGTTGGTGCCGTTCTCTCTCCATCTTTTTTTTATTTACATTCAAAATCATTTCCCCTTTCCTGTTTCCTCCCTCCCCGAAAGTCCCACAAGCCCTCTTCCCTCCCCCTGTTCCCCATTCAACCCTCTCTCACTTCTCTGTCTTGGTATTCCCCTACATTCAGTATTTCCAGGACCAGGGGTCTCTCCTTCCATCTTCTTGGAAATCTATTGATATGTGAATTGTGTCTAGATGGGTACTCAGTTTGGACAGTGCTGTGGTGGATGGCCTACCTCCCATATTGATAGTCATCGCTTCCCTGTCCTCTCATACAACAGGGTGCCTCTTCTGAAATTGGGAACCAAAACTTGGGGTGGCATAGGAAAACACTGATAAAGTGGGAATTGTCTGTATGCAAAAAGCCTACTTGGAATCCTGGTGGCTGGAGTGGTCTCTACTGGGGAATCCACCAGAGCTGTAGAAAGAGGATTGGTGCTAAAGAGAAGAAGGTCTGAGGGAGTGTTGGCAGTCTGTGGGGTGGAGGCTCAACAGGTGTTCTGGGAGCTGTTCTCAGAAGAGGAGAGTCCTTCTACAGGTTTAACTGATACACACCCTACTTATTTTTGTTCTTTGATCATTATATTTACTCTTCTTTTTATGCTTAAGAGTACTCTCGATTCTACTGTGAATGAGCTAAAAATATACAATATCTTTGAACCTATAGATATTTTGCCTCTGGAGGCCTTAGTAATTTTGTTAGCCTAATGGTACAAAATACAAAAGTCTTATTCTTTGGTGTCCTTGAAGCAACGAACCAGCTGTTCCCTTTCACACCCTCTTTCTCTCTCAAAGTTATGACCAGAAAGCACCACCTGGACTGGGAAAAGTGTTAATAAGTGTTTCATTTTCCATCTTAAATGGAATCTCTGTCATATCTTAGCTATACTTTTGAGTATGGAAGCACACTGTCTCTCTGGTGTCATAACAATTACACAGCTAACCCTTGAAGAGAAAACCACAAATTTAACACCACTTTTTAAATCTTTCTTCAAACTGTTAGCATTCTTTATAAATGGTTATATCTTTATAATACATTATCATTATGAATTATTATTTCAGAAAATTATGATTTGCTTGTGGTAAAAATATTTTCAGAATCTATAGAATATTATTAGTTGGAAAGCCAAGAGTAAGTAGATGTTTAACTTTGAAAATGTTTGTACTTCCATTGGTTTCTTTTTACTTAGTGAGTATCATTTTCTCAAAGACATCTCAATGTTTCTTCATTCCGTATAATAGCTGACTGGTAATTATTTAATGATATAACTTTGTTCCTTGTACATAGCATCCACTGACTTCCATGTGAAATGCTTACCATTCAAATGTGGAGGAAAGGGTAATGAACAGCAGTGTGTGATATTCCTCTACTTCAAATATACAGAATTTAGAGTTTCTTTAAGATTTTTTCTGACATTCATTTCTTCATCACTTCTTCTCTTAGGTGTTTATAGGATACCTGTAAGGTCTCCATTGCTGTTCTCAGGTGGGCTTCTGATGGCAACATTGTTAAGTTCTCTCTCCTCGTGGGTCTCATGTGTAAGAATACTTCCCAGGCAGCAGTTAAGAATCTATACATTACAATAAATTCAAATAGTGCTAAGTATCATGGAGAAGATAAAACATCAGGAACTGAGGCACAAAACTTGTATGTCCCAAAAGGCTTGCAAATGCTACCTTTAAAAACAAATAAGAACCAACCAGTACCCCCAGAGCTCCCAGGGACTAAAGCACCTACCAAAGAGTACACATGAAGGGACCCATGGCTCCAGTTGTATATACAGGAGAGAATGGCCTTGTTGAACACCAAAGAGAGGAGTGGCCCTTGGTCCTGAAAAGGCCCCAGTATAGGGGAATGCCAATATAGGGAAACAGGAGTGGGTGGGTTGGTAAGTAGGGGGAGGGGGGATGGGAAAGAGTATTCAGGGGGGAAACCAGAAAAGGGGATAACATTTGAAATGTAATATAAAGAAAATATCTAATAAAAAATAAATAAATAAATAAAAAATAATTGAACTAGAACTGTTTTAATCATGGCTCACCAAATCTCGAGAGTGTAATTTACATCTCTCCAAAGTTTCAGTAAATAATGGCAAAAACTCCCATTTGTTGTTCTTGTACTATTCCTTTGGGATTTTTTTCTATGTAGAAATACATAAAATTCATAATACTTACAGGTACATTTCATAAATGTATATCATATATTCCTAGGGTTAGGTAAATATATTTATCTTTTAAAATGTCATTCAAGGCCAATGAGATAGCTCAGCAGATAAGAACATTTGCCATCAAGCTAGTTCCTGTGGACCTGAAGCCGATCTCCAGAATCTACACACAAAGGTTTAGATCATCAACGCTAACTGACTGATGAAGTTTGTGTGCATGCCATGACATGTGTATATTCATATAAAGACTACAGTGTCAGAAAAAATGATTTCTAGAGTGACTAGCCACTTTTTGAGAGTTTGAATATTTTCTCTTAGTTTTCTTGAGACTGTACTTTCACATCTATATAATAATATTTATTGGGTTTATAGATTTGGAGTGAAATCAATATGTAATCTTTAAGATGAGATACTGTTTAAAATAAACAGCAAACAAAAGAGAAAAGAAATAAACAAAGAAGGAACAAGCATGGATCATCTAAATATATTATGTATTTTGTTATATTTTGCTTCTTCTCCATTTGTTTTGGGGAAGAGTATCACTTTTTGTGCAAATGACTCAGTGGCCAGATGCAAAGTGACTTAAGATGTAAATTGCCCTAACTAAGGGATAATTAGCACCTTCAAAACTCTTGTGCTTAGTCCTCTCATTAGGTAAACAAGTTTTCACTATCATCAGTCTCAGCACAGAGCCATTAGTTCTGTGAATTCACTTGACAACAGTGGTGAACCTGTTGTGATTTTGGTTCGCAACAAGAGCATCAAGGAACAAACCCTAGGACTACATACAACCCATCTATTTAGAGATAAAGGCTCGACTGCCACCCATCTAATTAGGTATGGTACAGAAAAAAATCAAGTTGGGATTTTAATTACTGATTACAGATAATCATAATTAAGTAGTTCATACTTTAAATAAAAAATCTTAAGAGCAACAAGAATCTTAGGAACATATCTACATTTGAATTTTTCTTAATTAAATGAAAATTAATGGCATGGACTGTGCTCAGTACCCAAAATATTACTATTATCATAAATGCCTATAGTTTCCAATAGAGAATTTGGAATAGAAAAGAGCCACAGAATACACAGAAGTAAAATATGAGTACATGGCCTGACCAGAATTCTTCTCAGATAGTAACTGTGAGCCCAGAAATGGCAACTGCAGATTTTTTTACCATCTTTTCAACAGTCACCAAAACATGAAAATTTTCTGGTATCATTAAATATACCTCAGTATGATTACTGACTGGCCAGAAGCTGTTTTGAAGGGACAGAAAGATCAGGTGACTTTCATTTAATTCAGAATGAGCGAAAAACAAAAACAAACAAACAAAAAACCCAAAACCAAACAAACAAAAAACAATGAGTAAGGAAGTTAGTGATCATCATCACAAAGGAGAATATTTTAAATATTTTAAGTTATCAGGTTGCAAGGTTGGAAGAAACCCTGAAATTATAAGCTAGACAAGAAATGAGGGAATCTTACTTTTTCTTTAATGAATCATGTGATTTTTTTTTTTTCTGCTCCAAAGATAATGACAAGAGATTTTAGGGAAAAAAACCCCACCACCAACAACAATAACAAAAACCAAGCAATAAATATTCTCCTGGAAGACTGACTTAGAATAATTATATGCTATTCATTCCAATTTTCAAACTTCTCGTGACAAGAGATTGTGCATATAAGTGATCCAGTCAAAATTCCAGGAGTCAATAGTTTATCCATTTACATATATTTTAGCTTCATAGTTGCTGTGTGAAATAGCTGACAGAGACAACTGACAGGAGGGGATGGTTTTATTTACTAATTTATTTATTATTTATTTATTTATTCGTTTATTGGCTCATGGTGTCAGATGATTTGATTCAGTCCACCATAGTTGGGGTAGCATGGAAGAACAATGCCATTATTATCATGGTGGCAAGGGAGAACAGAGTCAGTTTGCTTCATCACAGAACCAGAGGAAACTTTTCTGAATGAGGACAGGGGAGATACAAGCCCAGCATGAGCTCTTTGTAAAATGCTTTCTCCAACTAGACCTTACTTCCTTTTCTCTACCACCACCCAATAATACCAGCCTGTGATGAAGGCATTAGTCATGCTGCAATGCCCAAGAAGCAATCTTGTTTTTAAAGTCAATCAGCTGCCAATTAAACCCTCAAAACTTGAGCATATCTAGGACATATCATATTGAAACACTAGCAGGAAAAAAAAACATAGGTATAAAAATGTTTCTGAAGTATGCTCCAACAAGACAATTTTTTTTCCTGCTCACTGATTATGAAGAAGAGGAAATAGAGGTCTTATCTGTGAAAGAATAATGGGGAAATGTTAGCTATTTTATTTGTCAGCTACTACATTTCCTGCTGATAAACCTGACTACTATTAATGCCTAATGAGAAGAAAATAAAGACTAAAGTGCAAGAAATACACACACACACACACACACACACACACACACACACACACACATACACACACACAAAAACACATATAATGCCTGTCTCTTTTATTAGTATATGGATTTAGATGACTGAGGATAAATAAAACTGATCTTTCTTTTACTTCTGCATGGTTTGTTATTTCAAAAAACTACCAATATAGCAATCTTCCCCTGAAGTTGGATAAAAAAGTATTATTCAAGTGTGATAAATTGATTAAAAAGCCAGCCATAAACTCTTCTATGTCTCAATCTGTTTGAGTGGGTAACTGAACCTTTTTGATCTACATTTATTGTTTTTTATTTATAGCATATGGTCAAAAACGAATGAATGTGTAGAGTCTAGAAAACATTGATGTACTCTCAGTTGAGACCTAGCTCACACATTTACATTCTTTATCTTTGTGGGGATTATGTAGTCTGTGAATCTCTCCTAAACTTTAAGTTGAGTATTTATGGGGAAGAAACCATTTAGGGCTTCCAATTAAGAAATAATTTTCAATGTCAGTGTCATAATGTACAAGGAGAGCTGCTTGTTCATCATGTTGTGAAGAAGTCCATTCCTGTAAGCTGACTTTATGATTTAGTAACTACAGTGAAAATTGTGACTCTCCAGAGGCAATGCTCCACTCACAACTTCAACATCTAATGAATTATCATAGAAGACAAGAGACTCTTGGATGTGAGACTAATGAAAGCATATGATAGTAGCTGGGGGCAGAGTGTCATAAAGACATTTCTGGTACCATAGGTGTCATGGGGAAATCTGATGAGTACAAGATGGTACCAGCAAGTGAGGCAGATAGAGCATCTTAGATCTTAGAGAACATCCTGGGACCAATTGCAGAGAATTCAAAAAGAATGTGTGTTCTATATATAACTTAGGGCAGAAGTATTTACACTGTGGCATCTGTACCAGCAACATCAGAGTCCCCTGGGAACTTGTTAGAAAGGCAGTTTTTTTCTTTATATCAGATTTGTAGAATCAGAAAAAAAAAACAACTTGGAGCCTAGCAATCTGTGTTTTAACCAGCCTCTGGGTGACCCAGCTATGCACTAAAGGTTCCCAATCATTAAAAAGGCCATTTAGAGTCAGGATTCATAAACAAAAGAAATGTGGTTCTCTTTGAGTTTCATGCAATATTATCATTGCTAAAATAATTATCTATCCCTAGTTTGAGTACTACTTCATACTTTTCTTAACCCAAAACTATTAATTGAGCTGATTAATTCTATGATAACACTATATGTGTTACATGTGCTCAAGAGATAGAAGTATATAAATGGACTGTGTGCTCTGAAATACTAGGAAACAAGCAGAAACTTCCTGGGAACTTACAAGCCACTCTTGCCATGGAATCAAGTCTTCCTACAGATCTTCTCCACCTAATGTCCCTCTCCCCACTCATGGTTTTGTCCCAGCCCCCAACTTCAGCAGGCCATCTCTGGGAAACCATATGCCAGTTTGAACATTGACATCCATAGGCTAACTGTAGATCTTCACCTCTGCTTCTGTTCTTCTAACTTCTATTCCCCTATCTCATCTGCAATTCTGTAGCAGAACATCTGAGGCAGCCTTCACTCACACAGAATCTCTAGTAGATATCACACAATCTTCCTCTCCCAATCTCCCTCCCTCCACTCTTTGCTTTGCCCCAGTATAAAATATAATCAGGATTACGGTGGGAACTCACAGGCTACTTTGACTGCAAAAACAGGTAGATTAACACCAGTTCTTCACCTCTCCCTCAACTCCTCCAAATTCAGTTACCCAGTCTTATCCCTAACTCTGTAGCAGACCACCTGCTGAAACCTTCCTATCACCACATCTGCATCTCTAGTGGACTACCCATATCCTAACTCCTAACCTTCCTCCTACCACTCATTGCTTTAGCTCATACAAGAATTTCAGCAGGCACTTCCTGAGAACCCATGGGCCACCCTGTCTACAGAAGCAGGATCATTGCATATCTTCACCTTTACTTTCACTTCTGCAAACAAATCCCCCATTCTCATCTACTGCTCTGCAACAGAACATCTCCTGCACTTTCCCCCTTCCACCATTTATCAGCCCTCCCCCTACCAGATTCAAAATTTTTCACCAGGGCCAGCCCCTATTTCAGCAGGCACTCCTTGAGAATTCACAGGACACTGTACACAAAAAAATTAAGAAAGCTAGCTGCAGAGATTCACCCCTTCCCCAATTTCTCAAAGCGCCAAACCCTAGTCTTATTTCCAGCTCTTTAGTAAACTTTCTCCTGTGGCCTATCCTTATTCTTTACCCTAATTCCCAGAGGAATAACTAAGCAGATCCTAATACCCTGCTTTCTCCCCTCTTGTGAGCACTCTCTACTTCCACCAACCCATCCCTGTTTTTGTATCTCAGGTGCCAATAATCAGAAACACATTTTACCTGAAATGCCTAGTGCCCATCCCTTTCAGGACTCAAGAAAATTTTCTACAGGTAACACAAAGCTACCACACTCTTCTAAGAACCAAAGAAGAAACAAACCAAGGAATGAAACACCTACCTAACAAGGACAAGACCAGATATCAGCACACAGAGTTATAACTTTCCCAATCCCAGATGCCTAGAAGATACCATAATGATAATAAGAGTCAGGGCAATACATCTCCACAAGAGCCTAGCAACCTACCACAGGGGACCCTGAATATTTCAACATGGAGGGAGCACAAGTAAAAGACTATAAAGCAGACTATACAAATGTAGTAGAAGTCCTTAATAAGGAAATCTCTTAAATAAATATACAAATACACAAACAGTGAAAGGAAATAAAACACTTTCAGACTTGAAAAACAAAATGTAATCAATAAAGATAGTCAAACTGAAGGTAATCTGGAAGGAAAGAAAATTGGAAACTCAGACAGGAATCACAAAGAATAAAACAGAATACAGGAAATGGAAGATAACATCTCAGGCACTGAAGACACAATAGAAGAAATGAATATATGGATCAAACTAAATGTTAAACCTAAATATCTGTTGGGATGAAAAAGTCAGAAAATCTTATAGACTGAAAATTCCAAATCAAAAAATAATATGAATAGAGGAAAGAGAAAAAAAAAACACAGACAAAGGCACAGAAAATATTGTCAACAAAACCATAGAAGAAATTTTGCCCAACTTAAAGAAGGAGATACCTATCAAAGTACAAGCAACATTCAGAGAACCAAATAGAATAGACCAGAAAAGAAAGTCCCCTTGGCATATAATTATCAAAAGAGTTAATGTACAGAAGAAAGAAAGAATATTAAAATCTGTGAGGAAAAAGAAAGCAAGTAACACATAAAATAAGGCCTATTTGAATTACACCTTTTCTCAATAAAAATGCTAAAAAGCCAGAATGTCTAGGAGAGATATCTGTAAATTCTAAGAGACTACAAATGAATGCCAGGCCAGTTGACATTACCCAGTAAAATATTTAATTTCCATAGATGGAGAAAGCAGGACATTCCAAAGTAATAAAGCCAAATTTAAGTAATACATACTAACACAGCCTCACAGAGGTGTTAGAAAGTAAACTTCAGTTTAAACAGCTGAACTACAATCAAGAAAAGAATAAATAAATAATAACAGAATAAATAATCTCAGACCATCAAAATGAAAAGAAATGAAACACCACACCCACATGTACACAAAAATAACAGGAACCAACAAATGTCAGTGATATCTCTCCACAATAAAAAAGGCAAAAAAAGAGGCAAAATAACAGAATGAATATGAAACAGGATCTAAAAAATATACTTTAACTGCTACATATTCATTAAAGAAAAAATAAACCCACTAAGAGGACATTTCAAGATGCTTAGCATCTATGTATCAAAAAACAAAAATCCCATCCATTAGATTTGACAAAATGAAGACTCAGGAATCAGATGCTGGGATAAAAACCTAATATCTCAGAGAGGCAAAGAAAGGACCTAACTGACCTTCCTCCTCTACCCATGTCTCGAAGGAAAAATCTTTCTCTTTCTCCCTGCTCTCTTAAATACCTGTCAACTCAAAGACACTCCTTTCTCTCTTATCTTCACTCCCTGTCTGCTGGTTTCCTTCCCTGCCTTTTGGCCTAGGGTTGACTTTATTAACGCTTGGATTAAAAGTTTTTGCTAGACCTGAGTCATACCATAAGTACTTGCTATAATAAACAGAACGCTCTTGGGGATCACATTGGGATCAAACATCCTGTAACAAAGCACAAGGCTACTCAATTTTGTAAAAGAATCTCTACTACAGCTTAAATATGCCATTGATCCTCACACATAGATCTTCAAAAGACAATCCTCAGCTTCTTATGTAAACACACACACACACATACACACACACACACATACACACACAGACACACAAAACCAGAATAGCTAAAACAAACCTAAGTAATAAAAGAATTGAAGCTATCACATCCTTGACTTCAAGTTATACTACAAATATATAGTTTTAAAAACAACATGGTATTGTCACAAAACCAGATATGCACGGATCTCTACCATGTGTTCTGTACTCGTATTATGTCTTCCAGATTAGTGGTTTTATGGATTCCTGAGTGTGTGAGTGGTTCTCTGATTCTGTTTCACTTTTTGTGCTCTTTTTATTATTTTGGTTTGCCTTGTCCAACATTGATGTGATAGTTTTATCTTATCAATTTTATTTTTGCTGTATTTGAAAAAAATGTAAGGAAGGAAGAAAAAAAGGAAGGAAGGAAAATCTAGCCACTATAGTAAAGGGTAATAAGAGAAATGTCATTTATATCTCCTAGAAGAGTAGGAAATCAGTTTTCTCCAATGGAGTGACACTGGATCTATCAACCACTCTACATCAGGCCTCAAGATCAGGAGTAGTTGACCAACATATAAAGGACTCCACAGTATTTTTGTTTGTGTAACTTTATTTGGTTACAGCTTTCTTCTTCTCCTTTTTTTTTTCTTTTCTGGGTAGTGACTTACTTTGTTTTCTTGAGTTTGGAGGTTTTGTTGTTATATTAGATTTTGTTTGTTTTTAAAAAAAAAGAACTTAAATTTAGGTGGGCTGAGAAGGGAAGAGGAAAGTATCTGAAAAGACTTGGGGAAGGGGAAAAAATGATCAAAATATACTTAAATTTAAAAACAGTTTGAATAAAAACACCATGATAAGATTATAAAAAATAAAATATCTTGCAATAAAGCTTTAAAAATCATAATACAAATAAATACTAAATATTTAAAATATTTTACTTAAAAATCATAATAAATTTAGATTATTCATTGTTGACATAAATGAATGTAGGTTCCACATCTTGGCTATTACAAATAGTGATGTATTAACTGTGGTTATGCTATTTCGCTGTGTTTATTTCATTTCCAATAAGTAAGTAATTGTGTACCATACCGTATGCTGTCCCTAGTTTTATGTCCAGTATGATACAATATACCATAGTCAAATGTTAGTTCATTTTATTCTTTTAAAATATACTTCTTGTTGCATTTTCTAGTGATATACTTGCATTAATTATAAAAAAAATTATTCTAGGCATTATGGATAGTCTAAATCTATCTATAAATAGGCATAATCTAGGCATTTTGTTTGTACAAAAAAATGTTAACTTTAGTTATCTGAAAAGCTAATGTATAAAATATCATCTGATTCATAGCATGTGACAGGAGAGCTCAACATAAATGTATAATATAATATGATACAAATAACAAGTGTTGTTCTAAAATTATGTTTTAATAAAATATCACATCTTAATTTTCCTTTGACTAGCATAGGCTTTCTGGTAACTTTATTTAAATACTATATTTTTCTAAATGAATAAATTTGATATGTTGGCAAATTTAATTTAAATTATAAACAAAAGCAAAAGTTGAATAAAGCAAATGTAAAGAGTAAATGCTGTATGAAAAGAGCAACACTTTAAAGAACTAAAAAATGGAAAAATCAAGAAAACAACCCAATTGAAAATGGGGTACAGAATTAAACAGCTTTCCCAAACAATGAAACACAAATGGTTAAGAAAGAATAAATGTAGGGCTATTTGGTTCTCTGGAGTCTAACTTCTTGAGTTCTTTGTATATTTTGGATATTAGCCCTCTATCGGATGTAGGATTGGTAAAGATCTTTTCCCAATCTCCTGGTTGGCTTTTTGTCCTATTGACAGTGTACTTTGCTTTACGGAAGCTTTGCAATTTTATGAGGTCCCATTTTTCAATTATTGATCTTAGAGCATAAGCTATTGGTGTTCTATTCAGAAAATTTCCCCCTGTGCCCATGTGTTCAAGGTTCTTCCCTAATTTCTTATCTGTTAAATTCAGTATATCTGGTTTTATGTGGAGGTCCTTGGACTTAATCTTTTTATAGGGAGATAAGAATGGATCAATTTGCATCCTTCTTCATGTTGACTGCCAGTTGACCCAGCACCATTTGTTAAAAATGCTTTTCTCCACTGGGTGGTTTTAGATCTTTTGTCAAAGATCAAGTGACCATAGGTGAGAGGGTTCATTTCTGGGTCTTCAATTCTATTCCGTTGATCTACCTGCCTGTCCCTGTATCAATACCATGCAGTTTTTATCACTATTGCTCTGTAGTATAGCTTGAGGTCAGGGATGGTGATTCCGCCAGAAGATCTTTTATTGTTGAGAATGGTGGAGTACAGAGCTAAACAAAGAATTCTCATCTGAGGAATACCATGTGGCTGAGAAACACCTAAAGAAATGTTCAACATCCTTGATCATCAGGGAAATGCAAATCAAAACCACCCTGAGATTCTACTTCAAACCAGTCAGAATGGCCAAGATCAAAAACTCAGGGGACAGCAAATCCTGGAGAGGATGTGGAGAAAGAGGAATACTCCTCTATTGTTGGTGGGATTGCAGGCTGGTAAAACCACTCTGGAAATCAGTTTGGCGGTTCCTCAGAAAACTGGACATAGTACTACCTAAGGACCCTACTATATCACTCCTGGGCATATTCCCAGAAGATATTCCAACATGTAATAAGGATACACTATGTTCATAGCAGCCTTATTTATAATAGTCAAAAACTGGAAAGAATCCAGATGTCCCTCAATAGAGTAATGAATACAGAAAATGTGGTACATTTACACAATGGAATACTACTCAGCTATTAAAAACAATGAATTCATGAAATTCTTAGGTAAATGGATGGAGCTAGAAACTATCATCCTGAGTGAGGTAACCCAAACACAAAAGAACACTCATGGTATGCACTCGCTGAGAAGTGGATATAAGCCCAAAAGTTTGGAATAACCAAGATACAACTCACAGACCACATGAAGCTCAAGATGAAGGAAAGACCAAAGTGTGCCTTCTTTGATTTTTATTGGAAAGTGGATCCAAACACCAATGGATCACAGTCAACGAACAAAATGAGCATAGGGTCCCCAATGGAGCCGCTAGAGAGAGGACCCAAGGAGCTTAAGAGGTTTGCAGATCTGCAGGAGGAAAAATAATAAAGTCCAACCAGTACCCCCAGAATTCCTAGGGACTAAACCACCAACCAAAGAGTACATATGGAGGGACTCACGGCTCCAGCTATATGTGTATCAGAAGATGACTATTTCAGACATCAATGAGAGGAGAGGCCATTGGCCCTGTGAAGGTTCAATTCCCCAGAATAGGGGAATGAGAGTCAGAAAATTGGGGGGGGGGTGAGTAGGGGAAGGGGAAATGGGATAGGGGGTTTTCACTGGGGTAACTTGGAAAGGGGTTAACATTTGAAATATAAATAAAGTAAATATCTATTAAAAATATAAAAAACATGCAAAATAAAAGAAAGAGTAAATGTTCAGCAGTTGTTCATTGTAATGGCTATTCTTTGTTAAATGATTAAATGTGGAATGAACTACAATTGAGAAATGGAAGGAACACCTGTGATTCAGATATTGAGACTGCAAGACACAGGCTTCTGAACTGGATCTGGACAAGGAGAACTTGAGGCATAGTGGGTATGAAAAGCTTAGGCCCAGGCAAGGTAGTACAGGTCTTTAATCCCAGTAGACTGAGACAAGCAGATCTCTGAGTTCAAAGCCAGTCTGGGACAAAGCAAGTTCCAAATCTAGGTGTGGTGGTACACACCTTTAACCTGGGCCACACCTTCTTACGGAGGCTTACATAAGGATACTGGAAAAAGGAAGAATCATTCTTCCTTGTCTACTTGTACTCACTTGCCAGCACATTTGCTGGAGCCTACCTCTTCAGGATTCCAGCTTTTATGGAAGACCAGCTGAAACAACTAGCTTCTTGGGACTGAGCAATGACTAGATTCTTGAACTTCCCATCCATGGCTGCCCATTGTTGGATTACAGACTGCAAGAAATTAAAATGAATTCCCTTAATATATAGTGATAAGATCCATAAGATCTTTGATTCTAGACAACCCTGACTAATACAATCATCATGGAATTGCAAATTAAAACTGCTTCAAAAAGAGGGAGGGAAGGGGGCTTATGGGACTTTTTGGGAGGGAGGAAACGGGAAAGGGGAAATGATTTTGAATGTAAATAAAAAAAAACTTAGAAAATAAAATTTAAAAAAAAGAAAAAAATGCAATAATGTCATTTTCAGCAGGGCAGATGGAACTAGAAATTATTATACTAAGTGAAATAAACCAGATTCAGAAGCAAAAAAAATAAAAAGATTTTATCTTACATTAGTCAGAATGTTCAAGAACAATAAAACAACTAATGCTGGATGGACTGGTAGGAGTTCAAGCTTATATACCCACTATAGGTATCTATAGAAGTTAGTTAGGAAATAGATTAACCTCAATTTATAGCAATACTACTCTTAGGTATATACAAAAGGAAACTATATCCTACTATAGAGATATTTGTCCATCCATGTCCATTGCTGATCTATTTGTAATAGACATAAATTGAAATGAGGATATATATATATATATATATATATATATATATAACCATATTAATGGATAAATGGATAATAAAATGTGGTGCATTTATATAATGGTATATTATACAAGCATTAAAAATGAAACTATGAAATTTGCAAGTAAATGGATAGAGCTAGAAAAAAATTATCCCCCAAAGACAAATATATATGCTCACTTATATGTGGATGTTAGCTTTTATGCCTTTAATAGGTACAGTAAATCTTCATTACCACAGGGGTAGTTGTAGATTAAGAGTCTGGGGGAAGAAAAGTATCTCTTAAGGAAGGTGGATAAAATATGTAGTTATGGAGATACATGGGGTGAACAAATTAAGCTGGTGCTTAAGAGAGCCTTTCCCATAATGGTACTGGAACATAGTTTGCACACCACCAGAGGAAAAGGTAAATATCAACCCAACTACCAACCCTGCAATTACAACAGTAACTTGCCTGCATAATATCCTGGTGCAATAGTGGCATAAATGTTGACGGATTGGATAAAAGTCCATACCATGGGAGAGAACCCATGCCTGACTAATATATTTTTACCAGAATACATTATTGTGTATCAACATACACCTTAAAACCCTCGGCTCATCAAATTCTCAAAACAATTTAATACTTGGTCTGTATCTGGCTTGCCTCCACCATGTTGCATTTTCCCTGAAAAGTCCTCTTGCCTTGGAGCTGTACCTTTATTTCCTGTCTTTCAAAACACATTTTTATCAATGTATAGTGTTCTGTCTCCAGTGCCTCACTAGCTTGACACCTGTTTTATTCATTTTCTAGGACTCATCTTCCTGTATTTAAGTGCTTAATAAATATTTCATGTCTTTTATTATATTAAAATGCTCAAATAAATTAATTAGATTGGCTTTGCAGCATTGCTTCTATAATACCAATATAATTTTTCTCATATTAATTATTCAATTTGTGATATACACCTTATACCTCATAGAATAGAATATAATGCTATTTAAAATAATTTTATTACAGGTACTAAAAATAGATATGTAAAGGTAACATATATCTGTTTTATTTTATTTTAAATTGAGTGCTAAACTATTTATTGCAGATGAAATGAACATAGAAACTACCCATTGTTTCAACTACAACTTTGTTGAACTTATCTTCATTATCATTTAAAACACTTAGGAAAGAACCCAATGCTGAAGTTCGGACATAAAATACAATATTTGGTTTGCAGATTTCTTTTCCATCACAGTTTACCTGCAATTCACTGTGGCTTCAGCATTTGTTGAAAGTTTTTGAAAAATATGTTGGCCAGTGTTTGCACTGTTGTGATACTTGGATTTACAGTAATAAGTGCTGAAATACTAGGAGGAAACAAAAATTGTATTCAACAATTTATTAGTATTTGAGTATCTGTAATTATTTTAAGATATATATGAGATATTATACTCATACTAATTCCATGCTGAAATCTGTATTGTTTACTAACATTATTAAATAGCAGCTATTGGTATTTGATGTTTAAACATTTAATGCAGAAGTTGATTCAGGTCAAGTAAGGACATTCACTTTTCTCCTGGGTTACAGCTATTTAACATCTGTCAAGAGCACTGAGGCTTGGGAATCAAATGCATAAGCCAGTGCTTAACAGCACTTTAAAAATAAAAGTGAATTTGAATGCATTAATATGTTTAATTAGGCCTTTGAATGTCTAGTGGCAAAACCGCTGATCTTTTGACCCTTCTGTTGATAGCCATCTTAAAGCAACTAAAAGAATTGGCCACATAATTATTTGGCTGTATTCCAGTGCATGCATTTTTGAAAACTAGAATATTGACTTTTATTTCTGCTCCTCTGGGTGGTAATTGAATTTGTAGCAGTTGAGAAATTTGTTATATTTCTGTGAGTCAGGATTTTTGTCACTTTTGTCATTTAAATTCCACTACAGAAAGAAAATATGTTCATTCTATTTGCAATTGCAAAATCTATCCTGGTCTCTTATTTCTTCTCACATTTTTACTACTTAGTTCTATTTAAACTTTTGTAACACATTTTTTTTTCTTTGATGGTATGTATGCCAAAAAAAGCAGTAATGGAAATGAAAGGCAGCGGATGCATGCAGACTGCATCCTTAACACTCAAGTTGCCTTCTGCAAGTCCCTTGCTAGTGAATTTTATGCTGGATGGACACAGTCTCTGACACATCGGTCTTCAGATTTTCCTGCTTATCTCCCATGTAGCTGCAGTTCACAAAGCCTTGTAAGTAAGTTCAGCATAAAGGTGGACTGTTTCCTCAAGCCAGAAAAGGAATTTTTTTTGTTTGTTTTTGTTTTTGAAGAGCTCTGCTATGTGCTGATAAAGGAATTCTCAGGCTTTCGATCTTACATTATTTATGTACTATACAGCCCATGGAGAAAATGAGCTGCCATAGGATTAAGGATGAGATAATAAGTTCTTTACCTTTAAGGTAACAAAATAAAAAGGCTGTGGCCTTTCACTAATAATCTTTTGCAAAAAAGGTCAGTAACTGCAACAGAAAAAGAAAGCTATTTGATAATCTTATTATCAAATAAGATTTATTGAAAAAATTTAATTTTGTATTTTGTCAACAAATTTTGGTTCTAATACAATGCTTAGCTATGAATTTATTATCGATTAAACATATGATTCAAATACTATAGGTGTACTCAAATATTTGAAATCACGAATCATGAATACTAGGGATTCCATGCTTTTATTGTAGGTCAGTTACCTCCTGATTTTAGAATTTACCACTAATACTAAATATTGTAACAGTGTATCAGAAGATATCAGATATTAATACATAAAACTAGAGCCAAATTAAGCCAAGTGAATTAAAGATTGGAATGAAAGAACATTAAATAGCTTTGATATCTAGAAAAAGAAAAAGTTGAAACAGAGCAATTTTAAATATTAAGAAACAAACCCAACCATGCATGGAGACAAAACAACAACTAAAACAATAACAGCAGCAACAACAAAACAAACCAAAAACCAAGATAAAACAAAACAAAACAAACAAAAACAAAAAAACCCAAACAAAACAAACAAAAAACCCAAACAATTAGAATCCATGGACCAGAAGGTGAAGGCAGAAGGATCAAAAATTCAAGGTCATTCATGGCTATATAGTGAGTTAAGGCTACCTTGAGGAACAAGGGACAACATCACTTCTCCTGTCTCAAAACAACAATGACAACAACAGAAGCAGCAAAAAAAAAAAAAAAAAAAAAAAACCAAAACCAAAACCAAAAAACAAAAAACAAAAAAACCAAACATACTTATCTTTAACTATATGGTCACAATTAAAATTTCTTCAAAATTTAGCTTAATCATCACTCTGTATCTCTATATATGAGTTAAAATTGTTTTTAATTTTCAGAAAATCAATGCTTCTCTGAATTGTTTGATGCCACAAAAGTGTACTTGAATATGTACAGACATAGACAGCAATATTTTAAGTAGCAAACCTTGTCACATGAGCTCCTGTGTAGCCTAGAAAGAAGATACAAAGCTAACTTTACAGATAGGGCCATATTAAAATTTTCTATTACACTTAGTGTATGTGGAGTGCAGCATGTAAACTACATGGAATGTGTGTGTATATCAGAGGACAATATTTAGGGCTCAATTCTATACTTCTACCATGTGGGTATAGGTGAATCAAATTAAATTCACTGTATTTTGGAGATAAGTCCCTTTACCTTATTTCTTATTAGCCTAAGGGAAAATTTTCACACTAGAAGGCGTAGTTACTTTATTCTATCTACACTGATATGCTTTTGTTTATAACCAGTATTCAGATTCTTTCTTCCAGGAACTACCCAACTGTTTTGACTTGTAACTTCCTCAGAGTGATGCCCAGAATCTCAGTGATATACTGAAGAAGTACATAGAAAAACCTTAAAATTCACATACATATAATATATATATATATATATATATATTTACTTATATATTTCTTGTTCCATCTAGTGCATACACATTAAAAAAATGATATTACATCACAAATTACACACTACAAACAGTTACATTGATAACAAAATAATAAACACTTACCAGAAACACATAAAAGTGTAAATATAATTAAGCTTCCAAAATGAGCTTTTGAGTATGATTGAGGAATCTATTAGGCAGTACCACAGGAGGAGAATTTAGAAGACAGAGCTTTTCATTGCTTCTTTTTGCTCAGTGTTAGAAGGTAGTGCTGCTATTCTGGCATTAAAACTTTGATAAGAATGAGTCTGTTTTAGAATGATTCAGGATGGTATAGTGTGTGGTAAAGATGCTTTAGTAGCAAGGCAATAACAGAAATATTCCTACCATATTGCCTTTCTGGAACCCTATTTTGAATCACAATAAAACTTTTACAAATACAACCTTGGTACTGATGTCATTTTTGGAAAGGAATGAAGTAGATCTTAATATTACTTAATGTTACTACCATGTGGTTTGAGTATAAAATGTTCCTTAAAGGCTTCATTATTGAGTGCCATATACACAATGCAGCAATGTTTAGAGGAGCTGTGCTCATGGAGCGACTGGAGCACAGTGACGATGCCCTCATCAATGGACTGATTAATTGATGGTTTCCTCATTCCACAGGAAGTGATAGAAACTTGGACTGTGGATCCCAGTTTTAGAGAATGGGTCTTCTACTATGTGTATTGACCAACTCTATCTTGTCCTTGGCTCTTCTCTTTGTTTTGCTTGCTAACATCCATATGTTATATCTGTTGCTACTTATTATAGAACACAAGTTGTGGGAGCCATACCACTCTGAATTTGCCCATTGTCCTCTGATCTCAAAAGAGCTGTAGGGTTACAAAATGGCACCTAATGGTACCTTGAAGTCACACTTTTATCTACTAAATGAAAAGCTTATAGAATTAACTCTCACAAGACCTGAGCACTCTGACAGTTTTCATATTCAAACAATTTAATTATTCATAATCACTGTACATTGGTAAGTTAATTTATATGAAAAATTGAGAGCTGGATATGCTGATCATGTGACTGAGATAATGTTCACCTGTATTGTATAGGTCACTTCACAGAGTGCACATACATGACATCAGAGTTGATATGGTTTTAGTTACCCTAAAAGCAGGACTATGTGGTTCATCACTGCAGCATTACAATCTTACATCTAGGGACAATGTTCATGATGATGCAGCAGATTGCCTATCTGAAATACTATTACATTTAAAACATCCTTGAAAAAAAAATGTAAGGTAACTCCATTTCTCACATCTCATTCAGAAGAGATTAAAAACTTATTATAAGCGCAATTAGACATAAGAAGGCATTGATTTTCACTTTTAGGTTTTGCATTATTGAATTACCAAAACTATATACACAAAAGCCAATTTCTTTACCTAAAGAATTCAAGAGCAGTAACCTAGGAAAACGTCAATATGAATATCAACATAATGTCGGATCAAGTCAACAAAATTTTAACTAAAATTAACATTTGTATAGTAGGTACATATTTAATATTTCAAACTGAATGTTTTATACCATAAAAGCGCAATTTTAAAATCTTCTATAAATTTGTTCCTACCAAATGTTATACAACGAAAAATTTGAAAACTTATGACTCAGCCCTACTTTTCTATGCCATTGTATTAAAAGAGTGTTTATATAGACAAAGCTAAAGAAAGACTTAAAACTGGGGCCTTAATATGACATAATATTATGATCCTACAAGAGGTGAAAGATCTACCTACCCGATCTACCTCTTTTCTTTCCTTCCCTGTCATCTCTTCTCCTTCCCTCTCTTCCCCTTCCCTCCCCTTCTACCTTCTTTCTTCTCCTTCCCTTCCCTTTCCTATTCCTCAACCCTTTTACCTTCCTTCCCATTACTCCAGACCTTTTCCCTCTGTGTTCATCCTCTTTCTTCTCCCCTCCAGTTTTCTGAAACTGTCTCTTCAGTTTTCTTCCATTCCTCTCCTCTTCCTTTCCCTTCTCTTCCTTTCCTGTGTCCTTCCTTTCCTTCCTTTACCTCTAAGGTTCCTCTCCTCCTCCTCCTCCTCCTCTTCCTCTTTCTCCTCCTCCTCCTTTTTTTCTTCCTCCTTCTCCTCCTCCTCCTTTCCCTCACACTCCCCTAGCTTTTTCCCTCTCATTTTTTCTCTCTGTTCACAGGCAGACAAAAGCCACATGAAGCACAACTTTGAAAGTGATCAAACTGGGCTGATCATTGGTTGGCCATTCCTTCAGCCTCAGCTCCATCTTTGTCTCTGCATTTCTTTTAGACAGAAAAAAATTGCATAGAAAGTTTTAGGGATGTGTTAGTATCCGTATCCCTCTACTGGACATCCTGCCTGACTATGGAAGGAGACCTTTTTAGGTTCGCACAGTTAGGCATCTCTCAGTTCACCTACATTGACTCCTGGGAGCTTCACTCATCCCAGGTATCTAGGATTTCCTAGAGATTCCCCCATTGCTCCAATCCCAGCAGCTTCAGCTTTACATTCATTCTCCTGGCACTCTGAGCCCTTCTCCAGTCACTTCCCATACCTGATCCTGCCCCTCTATTACCCTCCCCCTCCCCTCTACCACCCATATCCCCCCTCCTTCTGCCTCCCATGATTACTTTGCTCCCCTTTCTAAGTGGGATTCAAGCATCCTCCCTTGGGCCTTCCTTCTTGTTTAACTTATTTGGGTCTACATTGACACACACCAATCTCTGACACTATTACTGATACTCTGTTTTGCTTACACATAGCAGTCTAGCATAACTGTCTACCCAGGCTATATCCAGAAGCTGACTGAAACAGATGCAGATTAACACAGCCAAACATTAGACAGAGGTCAGGACCCTTTTTGAAGAGTTGGGTGAAGGATTGAAGGCCCTAAAGGGACCAGAAACTCCATAGGAAGACTAACAGGTTCAACTAATCTGGACTCCCAGGAGCAGTCAGAAACTGTGTCACCAACCAAACAGCATACATGGGGTGGATCGAGTTCCCCAGCAGATATATAGCAGAGGGCAGCCTGTCCCTGCTTCAATGGGAAAGGATATCCTGCAAAAAATTGAGGGCCAGGGTAGAGGGATTCCCAGAAGGTCCTTGCCTTCTCAGAGGCAAAGACGAGGCAGGATAGGGCAGGATAGAGGAAGGGACTCTGTGATGGGGGGCCAAGAGGGGACCAATGTTAGGGATGTAAATAAATTAATTAAAAAAAGAAGAATTTAAATAAAAATTAAACCAGTAAGAAGTCTGTCTAAAAGTCATCACTGCTAACACCTAGATCCTGAATATCCTGTCTCCAAAACCATGGGAAATAAACATATATTGTCTGAACAAGTAGTCTCTGGTATGTATGGCAGCCTGAAAATAAGCACGTGTTGCTTCTAAATGTCATGTGTTACGCATAAGTAAGAGGATTGGGAGATTCATGAAGAAACAGCTGATTCAAGGATGGGGAGGTAACGAACAAAATGATGTCTGGATATCTCATGCTTCTGGAAATTAAATGTCAGAAAGACATTCTGGGATAACAAGATGGTCAACCTGGAGAATCCCAAACTGCTCAAGGATAAAGAAATGTATGTGGCAACAAAGAACTAGTATTTTATAGAATAATATCAATGAGATCGTGATTATGTAGGATTAATTGATTAAACAATTAAGTGTTGAAGAACAGCTTTTTCTTATGGTAGGATTCCAATTGATGACTTTGAAAAAAATCATTAGTCTATTATAGTAACAGAGGTAAAAAATCAGTGAACTATAGTAAAATTAATTGAACATTATCATGAAAAAATGGAGAGCTGGTGAAGTCTTTCAGTGTCGTAAAGTTATAGAGAAGGAAATAATGAGATTTTAGTGAAGAGATTTGGCGGATAACATCTGAAACAGAAGATCAAAATCAACATCATTCTAAAAATCTTACTCCCATTGTGTGCCCTTGATAGAATGAACTTAAGAGAGAAAAACATTGCATTTGTTATATTCTTGACAAAGATGCATTGCTTTAATCCCATCCTGAGTAAATATCAGATAGACATCAATTGAGGGATGGTATACAAAGAAAAAAGTCTAATCGTGTCAAGGTTACTAAACAAAGAGAGACAAAGCACTGAAGAAAGAAACCTGATCATAAGATACAGAAGAGACAAGACAATTAAATGTCAGGTGACTGCGGGGAGCAAGCTACTGTTGGTTTGCACTTGCTACTCCTTGCTGCCAAAAGTTGAACAAGTTCATGGCCAGGTGCTTCTGAGACAGATCTGATACTTTTAAATAATCACACACATCCTTCATTTACTTTTGTTGCTTCTTCTCCTTTCTTTTCTTCCCTTTTTAATATCCTAATTGTATATTGACAGCTATTGTTCTCAAAAGAGAATTGTCTTATTTCACTAGAAAAATTAAAAGAATTACAAAGAAATTCTCAACACATCTTGGTAACTGCTATGCTCTGGTCCTAAATAGCCATTTTTACTATAGAAGTTAAATATTTTGGCATCAAATCTAATGATAACATTCCTTCTAATGTTAACTCCTTCCTTATTTCAAGATATCCCTTTGGTTTCAATCATACATTTTTGTTATTTTCTTTCAGATGATTTCTAAAAGAATTTATTCTTCTAATTTGCCTTAAAAATAATTTTGACATAAACACTCCTTGAATCACCAATTTCTCTTTTATCCTTAGTTCTACACTGAATCTCTTGGATGAGTAGTCAATATTTTTCTCTCTCTAATACTATTTGCACATTTTTCTTAAAGTCTACTTTAGTTATTATTTTGTCTCTATAATCTTGTTACATTTGTTCTTTTCAAATCAGCATAGATATTATCTTATCAAATTCAACACTCAGTTAATAGCTATCATGTTTGACCTAACAATAACCAAGGTAATCTCATTTTCTTTGTTTGTTATTATTCCACTGTGGTCATCTTTAGAAATGTCATACTTTGAACCGTTAGTTCCCTTCTCTACTCTGTTGCATCATTAGCAGTCTCATTCAGCTTCATGTTTTAGATTTACCCTTAACTGGTAAACATGTATCTCTATTTTGAACCATTCCTTTCACTTTTAGTTCTACATATTTCTGAACTACAGTCATAACAGTATCAATGTCAGGGAGCTATCTGAACATCAGAATGCCCATAATCTAAACCTAATTTATCTTCTGGATTTCTGACTCCAGTTAAAAACAGCTGGGGACTCACCCCTGCCTTCTCTCCTTTTCCCTGCCTTATGTGGTAAACAGGGAATAAAATTGTAATTTACGGAACATTCCAAGGTCATTCCTACATGGCCAGTTTCTTATCCTTGATGCATTTATTTATCTGTGCTTATTTTTTATTTTAATATACAAGGTCCTGGAGAAGGGCAGTGTGATAAATACATTTGGAGGAGCATCAAGGAAGCAGACCCAACTGATCCTTTCATGAGCTAAAAGATCTTTCTCCATTTGCAACAGAATATAAGAATAACAATGAGAAGAGAATATATCAAAAACAGAATACTGATATATTTTCTGTTCTGTCTCGGAAAATTATGAAAATATGTAGAAGCTAGTCAGTAAGTAGGTGTGTAAGCAAGGAACAACTGAAGAAGTGTCAGTTTCATGTCAGTAAACCATTTCTTCAATTTTCTTTCAACCTTAGAAAAGATATGTTTTATAAGTAGCAAGTGTTGGGACTAAGCATGGATAATACCACTTTGCTGTATACAAATTAATACAAACTTCTGAAAAATTTAGTGTTTTTATTAGACAAAATATTTATAATAGATATAATAAAATAAAATTAAAACTAACAATTCATTTCGCAAAGATTTTCCAAATGCTATTTATACTCAAATTATTTTCAATGCAATTGTATGGATTAAGAATGTCACTCCCTCAAAGGGAGAAGATAACTAATCACAATGGCTTCTGTATAGCATGGTGGTACATGCCTATATTCTAAACTATGAAGGATGAAATAGGAGGATCTTGAGCTCCAGATTACACCCTGTCTCAGAAAAGAAAAAAGTAAAAGAAAACAAAAAACAAAGCTTAATTACTTCCCAGTTAATATTTGAGTTTTCTGCAGCTATTAGGATAAGAACTTTAGGATTTTATTTTTAATTGTGTGTGTGTAAATGTGTATGTGTGTGTGTGAGTGTGTGTGTGTGTTTCTGCATGGATGTGTGCCTGTAGTAGTCAGAGACATGGAATTCTCCAGAAGAGGCTCTTGTTAGCACACCAATGTGGGTATTGGGAATCGAACTCAGGCCTTACTTAGGAACAGTATTCTCTCTTAAGACCTGAACCATCTCTCTAGCATATGGCATATAATTAGATATTTTATGTAACTGGAAACAAGCAATTTTCTTATAGATTAGAAGGTTAGAATCTAAAATCAAGGTGTTAACAAGGCTGTTTTCTTAACTCTAGTAGAGAGTCTTTCCTGTTCTCTTTGACAACCTTGGCTTTTGTGATTCTGTGTCTGTGATCTTTGCTTTCTCCACACAGAAAGATCTTCTTTTACCTCTAGTAAACACTTATCCTAAAAGATTATCCAAATAGCCAATGATGATTGCGTCATAAATTCCTTAACTTAGTTAAGGAAGGACCTTTACTCAATTAAGTTCATGATCCCAGGATCTAAGCATATCCATGGAGAGGACATAGTATAACCCAATGTAACTAGTCTTAATAAAATTAGAAACGCATTTTTCAACATTATTTTGCTGTTATCTCTATTATTTATGCCTTCCTTTCTCTACTTTTATGTATATTTTAAGACTACACATATTTTCTCACCATACTATTTCTTGCCTTCAAATTTACTTGAGGACAGACAAGTAATCCAAACCATGTAGTTTTCTTGTTAGGCAAAAAAGAAAGCTTTTTAAGCCTGGAAATAAAGATTTACATTTAATGTTGCAATGCACTTTAGTATTGCTAGTAATCATTTCAATTATTTTCCTAAGGTCTTTAAAGCTTTCTCAAAGTGTGACAAATGCACTTAGGCTAAGAACATGTCCAAATGTATAAAGGAGCCTGTTAGAAACTGGAAGAAAATGTCAATTTAATATGTGAAGCTGAGTATTTGGCAAAAAGGCTATGACAATAGATGTACTGAAGAAAATGAAAGAGTGCTCACTGGGTAGCAGTTTTAATGAACTGACCCAGAGTATAAAAAGATAATTAGAGTCATAATTATACAGTAGTTATTCATACTTGAAATTACATGTGGATACCCTACAGTAAAATGCTAGAGTTACTGGTTGGTTCAATGCAATCCTTAAATGAATTCTAATGTTCACTGTTTTTGTGGGGACGAGAGATGCTCTCCCTATCATTTCTTGAAGGCAATGCTGACTGAGAGAAAGGCTATGTGGAAGACCACATTTGGTTTTTAAAAAAGTGAGTTGCTCTTAGCAACTGAGCTAAAGTTGGAAATTAGCTTGTTCCCTTTTATGACTTCTTTCCTCTGCAATAGTTTGAATGCCCAACAAAATAACTTTTAAATAGGCATATTTAAAAATTTCCAATTCAACTTTTCCACTGCTTCTGGTAGATGGTGGGCTAAAAGGGAGGATGAAGAATTAAAGAATCATAATTAAAGTAGGTTTTAAAAAATCTAAGCCTACTGGTGAAGTTGATTATTGTTTTTTAGGCATTACAGACCTCTTTTCATCTTATTTCAGTTATCTTTCCTTCTTCCTTTCCTTCTTCCTTCCTTCCTTTCTTTCTTTCTTTCATCCTTTCTTTCTTTCTTTCTTTCTTTCTTTCTTTCTTTCTTTCTTTCTTTCTTTCTTTTTTCTCTTTCTTTTTTTCTTTTTTCTTTCTTTCTTTCTTCTCTTTCTTTTTTCTCTTTCTTTCTTTCTTTCTTTCTTTCTTTCTTTCTTTCTTTCTTTCTTTCTTTCTTTCTTTCTTTCTTTCTTTCTTTCTTTCATGACACCGTACTTCAGTGGCCTAGAACTCACCTTTTAGGTTAGACTGCTTAGCCACAGGAATCTGCTTGATTCTGATTCCTCATTGAAGGGATTGTAAAAGCACACAAGTTTTAAATTTGCGTAACTTTAAAAGAGTGGATTCTGACAGATTGACTTGCTTCCTCATGATTGCAAGGTGAACACTTTACCCACTGAGCTACATCACAGCCAAATTGACACTTACTGATGTCTACTCTGTGCCTGAAGTATGCCAATGCAATGATAAGATATAGCCCATCAGCTCTTGCAAAAACGCTTCACTATCTCCTGTTTCTTTATCTCTCACACCACCTTTATAAATCAGTGATTCATTTATTGCTCACAAACTATGGGCATGAATATTATTGTGATCCCATCTTTGTGGTGGCTAAGGAAAACTTCATTTTGTGCTAGGCAACCATTCTCCATTCCTAAAAGATAATAATACCCTTGCAGCTCTGATTCCTTTTCCCCTCCCACAAATTGTAAAATTGCTATGAAGCAATTAATGGTTTGCTGTGGATTTTGTAAACCACCTTCTCACTGTGTACCAGGAATTGAGATATTTCTTTTATAGCTGTACACAGAGGAGCAAGACAGCTCACAGCTGAGGGAAATAAAAACAGTGTCACACTTAGATATACATTCCACACAAATGAGATAATTGTGGTACCCACTTTAAAAATCCTTTCTCTTGCCTCTATTGCACAGCATGTCTTTGGTTTGGTGTTTTAAGGCTGTCAACCAGCTAGCAATTATTAATAAATTAATGTAATTATAATTTGAATAAAGTCTGTCATCTTTTTCTGGTAGATTCAATCTCTGTAATTACTTAATGAGAAATCCAGGGCTATAGAATTAACTAATACCCAATGACTGATGTCAGAAACTGTGGATTGATCCTACATTGCCCTGTCCCTTTAATCTCCACCTAAACCAGGCTTCCTTTTGGTTATGTTAGAATTGTCCTGAAGTATGCCACTCACATTGGCTTGTCATCTCCATCTTTCTGCTATATTGCTTTGTTTCCCCATAAAATTCCACCTTTTTAATTCTTGAACAAATGATGAACATTCAGCAAACACACTTGATTTTTCTGTCCAGTGTTAGATGTTCCAACTATCCATGCCTTCTTCTGGATAGGATTCTTTGTTACTCTAATAGTTGCCAGAAAACCAAGGAGAGATTCTCTGAGAGATACAGAAGAGGACAGAATGGAGAAGAAGAATGTTTCAGGCATGTTTGAACCAATGGTGAGCAGTAGAAACAAGCAGAAACTTCTACAGTCAGGAGAAATAATGCAGTGACTCTATGGTTTGTTTGTAGTTTTTGTGTGGGGTTATCCCACTGGATCTCAAGTATACTGATCTTGTGAAGGTGAATGAGGTAAAGATGAGTTTGGTTTCTGAATGATAACTACTACATTTCATATGCCCAAGTTCTCTACAGCATGGACACACACATTTCCCAGAGCCAAGCAAACAAACATTTTATTGACTTCAAATATTATTCACAATCCCAGAGCAGCATTTTTGACAGGACAGTGACAGGTCCCTAAAGCACCATCTCTCCCTGCACGTGATGCTCTTAGTTCTCAGAACCACTTTATACTAGCCTTTATTCATGGTTTGTATTGTGTATAATATTTCAGCTAGGACAATATTTTGTACAATATTTCAGCTAGGACAGGAGAGTCAAGGAAAGAAAATATCTTTGCCTCCTCATTTTTGGTAGAGCACTTCTTATCAAGAAAATAGTGAAACATTATACTTAAAGTCTAATAGTCTTGCCGATCTTGGGGACTAGCTGTTCTGAGTTTAGAACTTAACTAAGTTATCATTGGCCCAGTAACCTGGATTCTAATCCAACCTTCACTGCTTGAGTGTTCTCCAGTACATATAGTGTGTGAACTCAGAACTTTCATGACACTGAACACAAAATCTTTGCAGTCTTCTTTCCATCTGAAATACTTGGACTAATGTAAATTAAATATGTCAGAGGTCTCTAATTCACAACAGACACTCAATCAATAGTATCTTTTCTTGTTGTTGCTTACTTCATGTCATTATACAAGACACTAATTTAGTATTCCTGTAATGTCCTAAATAAAACAAGAACAGTAGACTTCATTTTAGAATTCCAAATATTTCTCAGTTGTTTGCACAGAAGTCTCGGTTTATTTTTTCTGAAAGTCTGAATGGTCACATGGGACCAGAAGTGGTCTGGCTCTAACAACTCCATAAGAATTGTCTTAATGTTCCTGAGAAAGTCAAGCCAGCAAGCACCAGCCTCTGAGATAGTAGTGAGGGCCCTGGAATTTTTCTAACAGCTAAAATAGACACACACACACACACACACACACACACACACACACACACACACACACAAACACCCCACAGGAAAAAAATGCAATACAATTTGTTGACAAGAAAAGAGGTATGAAGCCTAAATCTTTGCTATTTCTACTTAAATTAAGACACAGTCCTATGGCCCTCGGTTCTCCAAGCTATAAAAACTTCAACCTCCTGCCAGGAATACTTATAAATTGGGACTCATCTTGAAACAGCCATTAGCAATCTTCAGTGCTAAATTGGTGCTTTCAACATGATAAGTGTCTTTCCAGATTCCAATGCACCCTTCTATTAGATGGGAGCTACAGGGATTTCTTTGAATTTTGCTGTTCCACCTGTGTTACTGGAGAGTCTCCAGCAAGTGTCTTTTGAACTGAGGCTTAGCCGAATGTGAGGGACAAAGTCTTAGCAATTTAATCTTCATTCCCTGTGTCAGTGCAAATAATCACTCCTTCACATGATTCAGAGAGTCTGAAGGCTCGGCAGGTTTCAATCCATTATATTTCATCTGATAGATGATGATCTTCAAAGCAAAAATGGAGCTCCTGGGAAATGAAAATTCAGGAAGCTGATCCAAGCAATAAAACAGAAGAACCCCAAACTTACTGCCAAGGCTCTTCAGTTTGATGCCAGAATTTTACAGCCAGAACTACAAAGTCCTTCTCATTATCTTCTTTTAAAAATGATTCCATACTACTACTGAATATGTTTTTTTGTCAACCATGTTTCAAAAATTTAATAGGTATGCAGAAATGACTGTACAAGCTCAGGGCAAACTTTCATTTCAAAAGGAAACTTTAAAAAAAAGTATCAGTGGTTAAAATTAGAAATAAATCAGTGAATAAGAGGATTAAGAAAACTGGATTTACTTGACTATCCTGTCAGATAGGGGGCAAATAAAGACATTTATCTGCCAAAGGGTCTTTTTTCTTATTTTTTGTTTTTTTTTTGTTTTGTTTTGTTTTTGTTTTTTGTTTTGATTTTCCTTTTTTTGAGGGGCAACACAATTTTTGAACATAAAAAACTAAAAGGAGTATTATTATGAAAAACTGAAAAGATATGAAATATTCATTGAAGCCATTCATTGTCAATGGGAAGTGATGGTCTAATATATACTTAGGTAGAAAAGGAATGGATAACAGAAAAAGTGGCGCTCTGAAGACTGAGACCATGAATGACAGAGGAACACTGCAGGGAGAAATAAAGCTGTCACTGGTGTTCCCTAAAGGAATGTACAGATGTTTCCAAAATTTCCTTTCCTATCTGAAGCCAACATGGGGAAAAAGTCTCCTGGAAATTACTTGAAGTGAAAGTGGTTTGATGTTATGATTTTGAATATTATAAGCTGCTCTCAATAAAATATTACCTATTCAGGGGTATACATTATATTCAACACAAATGATTCAAGATTAATAAATATAATCCTATTTTGCTCATTGAACTACTACATTCAACCTAGCTCCTGACTGAAGACACTTTAGAAGCTGTCTCCTTCATGTGTATAATCTACAGGTCAAAAGTTGTACATTCATTATCATCTAAGTACTGGGAAAACTATAACAGGAAGAAAAGTAAGTTGATAAAATCATACACCTTCCAAGCATGAGAAAGTAAATCTAAGCTTACAAAATGCCATGTGATGTTTTTAAATTGTGTAGGAAACATGTTTGTAATTGAGAAATTTATTTGCAGGAGTCATGTCATCACACAACTAGTTCTGCATCTTATCTTTTTTAAAAAATGTTTTACTAGGTATTTTGTTTATTTGCATTTCAAATGTTATCCCACTTCCTGTTTTTTTCTCTGAGAACACTCCCATCCCACCCTCCTCCCCTGCCTCCTCGAGGGTACTCCTTACCCACAGGACCACTCCCTCCCCACTGTCCTGGCATTCCCCTATACTGGGGCATCAAGCCTTCACAGGACCAGGGCCACACCTCCCTTTGATGCAAGACAAGGTCATCCTCTGCTTCATATGCAGTTAGAGCCATGGGTCCCTCCATGTGTATTCTTTGGTTGGTGGTTTAGTCCCTGGGAGCTCTGTGGGGCTCTGGTTGGTTGATATTGGTGTTCTTCCTCTGGGGTTGCAAATCCTTTCAGCTCCAGTTCTTTCCCTAAATCCTTGATTGTGGTCCCTTTGCTCAGTCCTATGGTTGACAGCAAGCAACCGCATCTGTATAGGTAAGGCTCTGGCGGATCCTTTAGGAAACATCCATATCAAGCTCCTGTCAGTAAGCACTTCTAGGCATCAGCAATAGTATCTGGGTTTGGTGTCTGCATATGGGATGGATCCCCAGGTAGGGCAATCTCTGGATGGCCTTTCCTTCAGTCTCTGCTCCAATATTTGTTCCCATATTTCCTTTAGACAGGTGCAATTCTGGGTTAAAAATTTGAAAAAGTTGGTGGCCCTAGCCTTTAACCGTGGGCTATGCCTAACCTCTGGATATGGTCTCTACATATGGTTCTTTCTCCCCTTTGTTGGGTATTTCAGCTAATATCATCACCGTTGGGTCCTGGGAGGTTCTTGATTTCTTGATATCTGTGACTCTCTGATGGCTACCCCAGTTCACCATGCCCCATTGCTACATACCTCTGTTCAATCTCCCTGGTCTCCTCCTGCATCTTATCTTTTAAAAACTAGTTGATTCATATATTAAAGATATTACCTGCAGAGATAATAGCAATATAAAATATAAAATCCTAAAACTGTCTCACTGGATAAGGTGTAGGTTAATTGAAAGCATGTTCTACCCTTGTGAATAACCTAATGGTTAGATTGACTTGAAATACAGAACCTGTCCTCTGTCAGGCTCAATGAAAAATCATTCTCAACATATTTCTTCAATTTCCAATGCCTGACACACAGGACTAAAGTCAATCCTTCAAGCTAATAAAATTTCAAAATAAAAAAAAAACAACACTAGGTGAAATGGATAATTTTTAGTGAAAAACTGATAAAGTATGAATTCAAGACATAGTGACCAAATTGATGACATTTACTCCATATACTCCTGTGTGACATTTATGGATATTAACTTTGTGCTTAGCATTGATCCACAAATGTCATATATATTAGCTTCATTAAAACTGTATCGCAATACTATGAATAATTAGATGAATTATTAAAGAAAACAATTTTAGAAATAAACATATTAGAAATAAACATTAGAATAATTTTAGATTTACAGAAAAATTATTAGATAGGATATGATGTATCATATCTCTGCGAATATAATTACATTAGTGTAATTAGTGTATGCATTTGTCAGGGGAGATAGAGAGAAGAAGAAATTAAGAGAGAGAGCAAGGAAAGAAGAGAGAAAGAAGAGTGGAGAGATTATGAAGAATTTGCTCATGTTGTCATTGAGCCTAAGAAGGATCAGGCTTTTTATTCTGGAAGCTGAAGACCCATGAAGCCATGTATAGTTCTACTTAAAGATATACCTAATAATTTGCAGAAACAAAGCTGTCAATCATGTCTTGAAATGCAGGTCTGAGACCCAAGATGCCTTTTGTGTGTCTTAGTCCAAATGCAGGATATGATCAGGGTTACGTTTTGAAAACATTCAGATATAAGAATAAATGTTCCTTAATCTTAGTTAAGATTTATTCAAGCTTCCAGAGGACTATATGCCACTAATCCAGTGTTATGGGGTGGGGACAGTAATCTGCTTAACTAAATTTACTGACTCAAAGTGAGGAGTATTTTATACTTTATATTATAGTTCATTATTTAGATATTTCTATTGAATACATTGTTCCAGCTTTAGATATTTTGAGCTCTTTGAGTTGGCAACTGTTTTTATTTTTTCCAAATCCCCACATTTTGGACATTTTTTTTTAATTTAATTTTATTTTATTTTTTTAATTTACATTCCAAATCACTTCCCCTTTCCCGTTTCCTCCCTCCCCGAAAGTCCCATAAGCCCCCTTCCCTCCCTCTTTTCTCCGTTCAACCCCCTCTCATTACTCTGTCCTGGCGTTCCCCTACATCCAGTCTTTCCAGGACCAGGGGTCTCTCCTTCCATCTTTTTAGAAATCTATTGATATGCTGATTGTGTCTAGGGTATTCTGAGATTCTGGGTCAATATCCCCTTATCAGTGACTTCATACCATGTGTGATCTTTTGTGATTGGGTTACCTCACTAAGGATGATATTTTCAAGTTCTGACCATTTGCCTAGGAATTTCGTGAATTCATTGTTTTTAATTGCAGAGTAGTCTTCCATTGTGTAAATATACCACATCTTCTGAATCCATTCCTCCGTTGAGGGACATCTGGGTTCTTTCCAGCTTCTGGCTATTATAAATAAGGCTGCTATGAATATAGTGGAGCATGTGTCCTTATTGCATGCAGGTAAAGTCTCTAGGTATATGCCCAGGAGTGGTATAGCCGGATCCTCCGGAAGTGTCATGCCCAGTTTTCTGAGGAGCCGCCAGACTGCTTTCCAGAGTGGTTGTACCAGCCTGCAATTCCACCAGCAGTGGAGGAGTGTTCCTCTTTCTCCACATCCTCGCCAACAACTGCTGTCTCCTGTGTTTTTGATCTTAGCCATCCTGACTGGTGTGAGATGGAATCTCAGGGTTGTTTTGATTTGCATTTCCCTAATGACTAAGGATGATGAACATCTCTTTAGGTGCTTCTCAGCCATTAGATATTCTTCAGGTGAGAACTCTTTGTGGAGCTCTGTACCCCATTTTTTAATAGGGTTACTTGCCTCTCTGGAGTTTAACTTCTTGAGTTCTTTGTATATCTTGGATATTAGCCCTCTGTCGGATGTAAGGTTGGTAAAGATCATTTCCCAGTTAGTTGGTTGCCGCTTTGTCTTTTTGATGGTGTCTTTTGCCTTGCAAAAACTTTGTAATTTAATGAGGTCCCATTTGTCTATTCTTGATCTTAGAGTATAAGCTATTGGAGTTCTGTTCAGGAAATTCTCCCCTGTGCCCATATGTTCAAGGTTCTTCCCTAGTTTCCCTTCTATTAGTTTCAGTGTGTCTGGTTTTATGTGGAGATCTTTGATCCACTTAGAATTGAGCTTAGTGCAAGGAGATAAGGATGGGTCAATTTGCATTCTTCTGCATGTTGACCTCCAGCTGAGCCAGCACCATTTGTTGAAAAGGCTATCTTTTTTCCACTGGATGGTTTTAGCTCCTTTGTCAAAGATCAAGTGACCATAGGAGTGTGGATTCATTTCTGGGTCTTCAATTCTGTTCCATTGATCTACATGTCTGTTACTGTACCAATACCATGCAGTTTTTAACACTATTGCTCTGTAGTACAGCTTGAGGTCCGGGATACTGATTCCCCCAGAGGTTCTTTTACTCTTGAGAATAGTTTTAGCTATTCTGGGTTTTCTGTTATTCCAGATGAATTTTTGAATTGCTCTTTCTAACTCTATGAAGAATTGAGTTGGGATTTTGATGGGGATTGCATTGAATCTGTGTATTACTTTTGGTAAGATGCTCATTTTTACTATATTAATCCTGCCAATCCATGAGCATGGCAGATTTTTCCATCTTCCGAGGTCTTCTTCAATTTCTTTCTTCAGAGACTTGAAGTTCTTGTCATACAGATCTTTCACTTGTTTGGTTAGCGTCACGCCAAGATACTTAATATGGTTTGTGGCTATCGTAAAGGGTATTATTTCTCTTACTTCTTTCTCAGCCTGCTTATCCTTTGAGTATAGGAAGGCTTCTGACTTGCTTGAGTTGATTTTATATCCGGCCACTTTGCTGAAGTCGTTTATCAGCTGTAGGAGTTCTCTGGTGGAGTTCTTTGGGTCGCTTATGTATACTATCATATCGTCTGCAAATAGTGATAGTTTGACTTCTTCCTTTCCAATTTGTATCCCTTTGACCTCTTTTTCTTGTCTAATTGCTCTAGCTAGAACTTCAAGTACTATATTGAAAAGATATGGAGAGAGAGGGCAGCCTTGTCTAGTCCCTGATTTTAGTGGGATTGCTTCAAGTTTCTCTCCGTTTAGATTTATGCTGGCTACTGGTTTGCTGTAAATTGCTTTTACTATGTTTAGATATGGGCCTTGAATTCCTGATCTTTCCAAGACCTTTAGCATGAAAGGATGCTGAATTTTGTCAAATGCTTTCTCAGCATCTAATGAGATGACCATGTGGTTTTTTTCTTTGAGATTGTTTATGTAGTGGATTACATTGATGGATTTCCTTATATTGAACCATCCCTGCATCCCTGGGATGAAACCTACTTGATCGTGGTGAATGATCGTTTTGATGTGTTCTTGGATTCGGTTGGCAAGAATTTTATTGAGTATTTTTGCATCGATATTCATAAGAGAGATTGGCCTGAGATTCTCTTTCTTTGTCGGATCTTTGTGTGCTTTTGGTATTAGTGTAATTGTGGCTTCATAGAACGAGTTGGGTAGTGTTCCTTCTGTTTCTATTTTGTGGAACAGTTTGAAGAGTATTGGTGTTAGGTCTTCTTTGAAGGTCTGATAGAATTCTGCACTAAAACCATCTGGACCTGTGCTTTTTTTGGTTGGAAGACTTCCAATGACAACTTCTATTTCTTCAGGGGTTATAGGACGGTTTAGATGGTCTATTTGATCCTGATTTAATTTTGGTACTTGGTATCTGTCAAGGAAATTGTCCATTTCCTCAAGATTTTCTAGTTGTGTTGAATACAGGTTTTTGTAGTAGGATCTGATGATTTTTTGAATTTCCTCAGTTTCTGTTGTTATCTCTCCCTTTTCGTTTCTGATTTTATTAATTTGGATACTATCTCTGTGCCCTCTGGTTAGTCTGGCTAAGGGCTTATCTATCTTGTTGATTTTCTCAAAGAACCAACTCCTCGTTTTGTTGATTCTTTGTATGGTTTTATTTGTTTCTACTTGATTGATTTCAGCCCTGAGTTTGATGATTTCCTGCCTCCTGCCTTTGGTGTATTTGCTTCTTTTTGTTCCAGGGCTTTCAGGTGTGCCATTAAGCTGTTAGTGTATGCTGTCTCCCGTTTCTTTTTGGCGGCACTCAGGGCTATGAATTTTCCTCTTAGCACTGCTTTCATTGTGTCCCATAAGTTAGGGTATGTTGTGCCTTCATTTTCATTAACTTTCAAAAAGTCTTTGATTTCTTTCTTTATTTCCACCTTGACCAAGTTATCATTGAGTAGAGCATTGTTCAGCCTCCATGTGTACGTGGGTTTTCTTTTGTTTTTGTTGCCATTGAAGACCACCCTTATTCCATAGTGATCTGATAGGAGGCATGGGATTATTTCTATCTTCTTGTATCTGTTGAGGTCTGATTTGTGACCAATTATATGGTCAATTTTGGAGAAGGTACCATGAGGAGCTGAGAAGAAGGTGTATTCTTTAGCTCTAGGATGAAATGTTCTATATATATATCTGTTAGTTCTAGTTGGTCCAAGACTTCAATTAGATTCACTGTGTCCCTGTTTAGTTTCTGCTTTCCTGAATGATCCATTTCAGAGAGCGGGGTGTTGAAGTCACCCACTATTATTGTGTGCGGTGCGATGTGTGCTTTGAGTTTTAGTAAAGTTTCTTTTACGAATGAGGGTGCCCTTGCATTTGGAGCATAGATATTCAGGATTGAGAGTTCTTGATGGTGGATTTTTCCCTTGATCAGTATGTAGTGTCCTTCTGTGTCTTTTTTGATGACTTTGGGTTGAAAATCAATTTTATCCGATATTAGGATGGCTACTCCACCTCGTTTCTTGGGGCCATTTGCTTGTAAAATTGTTTTCCAGCCTTTTACTCTGAGGTAGTGTTTGTCTTTGACACTGAGGTGCGTTTCCTGCATGCAGCAAAATGCTGGGTCCTGTTTACGTATCCAGTCTGCTAGTCTATGTCTTTTAATTGGGGAATTGAGACCATTGATATTAAGAGAGATTAAGGCATAGTGATTATTGCCATCTGCCATTCTTGACACTATCTTTATGTTTGAGTGGTTATCTACTTTTGGGTTTGATTCAAGAAGGTTATTATCTCATTTTTTCCAGGGTGTTGTTTCTCTCCCTGTATTGGAGGTTTCCACCTATTATCTGTTGCAGGGCTGGATTTGTGGAAAGATATTGTGAAAATTTGGTTTTATCATGGAATATCTTGGTCTCTCCATCTATGGTGATTGAGAGTTTTGCTGGGTATAGTAGTCTAGGCTGGCATTTGTGCTGTCTTAGTGTCTGCATGAGATCTGCCCAGGATCTTCTGGCTTTCATAGTCTCTGGTGAGAAGTCTGATGTGATTCGGATAGGTCTTCCTTTGTATGTTACTTGGCCCTTTTCTCTTACTGCATTTAGTATTCTTTCTTTGTTTAGAACATTCGGTGTTTTGATTATTATGTGACGGGAGGTATTTCTGTTCTGGTCCAGTCTGTTTGGAGTTCTGTAGGCTTCTTGTATGTTCATCGGCATCTCTCTCTTTAAGTTAGGGAAGTTTTCCTCCATAATTTTGTTGAAGATGTTTACTGGCCCTTTAAGTTGCAAATCTTCACTCTCATCTATACCTATAATCCTTAGGTTTGGTCTTCTCATTGTGTCCTGGATTTCCTGGATGTTTTGGGTTACGCGTTTTTTGCATTTTGCATTTTCTTTGACTGTTGAGTCGATGCTTTCTATGGAATCTTCAGCACCTGAGATTCTTTCTTCCATCTCTTGTATTCTATTGTTGATGTTTGCATCTATGACTCCTGATTTCTTCCCAAGGTTTTCTATCTCCAAAGTTGTCTCCCTTTGTGATTTCTTAGTTGTTTCTACTTCCTTTTTTAGTTCCTGGATGGATTTGCTGAGATCCTTCACTTGTTTGTTTGTATTTTCCTGTATTTCTTTAAGGTATTTTTGCATTACCTCTTTCAGGATTTCTTCCTGATGACCCACGTTCTCCTGCATTTCTCTGAGCGATTTTTGTGTTTCCTCCTCATGGGATTCCATCTGTTGATCCATCGTCTCCTGCATTTCTTTAAGCAGTTCTCGTGTTTCCTTTGTAAGGGCATCTAACCGTTGATTCATTTCTTTAAGCAATTTTTGTGTTGCCTCCTTATGGGCATCCGTCTGTTGACCCATATTCTTCTGCATTTCTTTATGCAAATTTTGTGATTCCTTTGTGAGTGCATCTACCCGTTGATTCATCTCGTTAAGCGATTTTTGTGTTGTCTCCTTGTGCGCCTCCATCTTTTGATCCATGTTCTCCCGCATTTCTCTAAGCGATTTTTGTGTTTCCTTTGTAAGGGCTTCTAACCGTTGATTCATGGTCTCCTGTAACTCTTTATGAGATTTATTTGTGTCCTTCTTGTGATCCTCTAATAGCATCATGAGAAGTGATTTTAAATCCAGATCTTGTCTTTCGGGTGTGGTGGGGTATCCAGGACTTGCTGCTGTTGGAGAGTTGGGTTCGGATGGTCCCACATTACTTTGATTACTGTTAGTAACATTCCTACGTTTGCCTTTTGCCATCTGGATACCTCTGGTGTTAGTTGGTCCTGCTGCCACTGGCTGTTGGTTGGACCTCCTGTGAGCCTGCAAAGCTATTTCTGCCCCCCCTGGATTACCAGGATTCCCCTGGCACCGATTTCTGGGGCCTGCCTGCTCCTGAGTGACTTTGGAGCCCTAATGTGCTTTGCCCCAAGTGATCTTATATGGGGGAGGCCTTGCACATCTAAAGGCTCAGCCTAGTGGATTCCTGGAGCAGAGGTCGCCAAAGGGAGGCTGGCAGGCTCCTGCCCTGTGCAGGGGTGTGTGATCTCTCCTGGGGGGGGAGGGGGCGTCCCTCTGCCAGGCAGAAGTCCCACAGCAGATCTGGCGCGCTGGTCACTGCAGATCAGCCCAGCACCTGGGAGCAGGTTACACACAAGCTGCCTGAAACCAAAGCGATATTATGCCTGTCTGTCTCTGAGCCTGGTGGTCCCAACTACCTGGTCACTGGAGCAAAGATGGCGGAGGGCACTCTCCGTGGAGCTGCTCACCCTGTGGTCACGATGGCCCGCCGATCTGGCACCCAGACGACCACAGCGCCAACCCGCCCTCGGGCACAGAAGGAAGCCCCAACAGGCCGTGTCCCAAGTGATGTTATATCGGGGGGAGAGCCTGGGTACCGGTCTCTCCAGCGCAGTCCGCGGGAACAGAGGTCGCGGAAGGGAAGCTGGCAGGCTCCCTCCCTGCGCGGGGTCCCTCCACCAGGCAGAAGGTCCCACCGCGGAACTGGCGCGCTGGTTACTGCAGATCAGCCCAGCACCTGGGAGCAGGTTACACACAAGCTGCCTGAAACCAAAGCGATATTATGCCTGTCTGTCTCTGAGCCTGGCGGTCCCAACTACCTGGTCACTGGAGCAAAGATGGCGGAGGGCAGTCTCCGTGGCGCCGCTCACCCTGTGGTCACGATGGCCCGCCGATCTGGCACCCAGACGACCACAGCGCCAACCCGCCCTCGGGCACAGACGGAAGCCCCAACAGGCCGTGTCCCAAGTGATGTTATATCGGGGGGAGAGCCTGGGTACAGGTCTCTCCAGCGCAGTCCGCGGGAACCGGACATTTATAATAATATAGAATAACTTAACCTCATTTTACATCCCCATGTTAACTCTAGAATCTAAATACTCACCTCTGCAAATAGATATAAAATAGATCTGAATAGCTGACAGAATCAACTTAATTTACGTTAAGAGGCTTATTTCAGTTTATGGCTTCAAGGAATGAAGTCCTTCATGGTGAAGAAAGCATAAAAGCAAGGACTTCTGTTGTGGTGGACCTTGTGGCTGGATTCCTTACTTCTCAGTGAACCAGGCAACAGAAAAGGTGGGCCACGTGGAGATAACCAAGAACTCTGAAGCTTCCTGCCCTAAGACCCTATATCTGTCAAGTAGGCCACATGTCCAAAAGACTCTACAGCCTTACAAAACAGTTTTTCCATGAGAATCAATTATTTAGAGGATACTTTAAATTCAAAATATAGTATTCTCTCCTCAACTGATACAAGCTCATGGTCATATCATAATGGAAAATAAATTCAGCTCAACTTCACCAGTACCAATAGTCTTAGTTTCAGCAGTGATTATAAATCCATTGTCTGACATAACTATTCAGATTCAAGGCAATATCTTCATTGGGAATGAACCCCTGTAAAATCAAATTCAAGTAACATATATCCAATATGTAATCATACACTGTAAACATTCCCATTCCAAAAGTAGATAGGAAGGAAAAATCAGAGCAAAGCAAGAATGATAATCATCAAGGCAATCAGTAAACCCTGAAGATCTGTGTCTAACAACCAGGAATTTCAAAAGCCCCTGCTGGACTCCATCACACTTAGGATGTGACTCTTCTACCTTTGATACCTGCAGCATATATGAGTATTCTTATGAGCCAGCATTTCTTGGGGTCTACTACTGGCCTAATAGATGTTCTTTGTTCCTGGCATCTTCAATAGATTGAGATATGTACTATAATATAGGCCTTACATTCATAGGTTCACAGTAGTGTTTAGACTCTATTTGAGAATCTGACCGTCTTATACACATTGCCAAGCCTCAATGTTTTCTGGATCCTGGAAACAAGCCTCTGTGACCTTTTAACTCAAAGATTTTCATGTCTGGAAAACAGCAACACCTAGTAGCAACATAGAGAATAGCCTAGATGTCCACAGACAGATGAGTGGATAAGAACATAGTTTACATTCATAAAGAAATTTAACTCAGCCATAATGAGGAACAAAATTATGTCATTTGTAGGGAGATAGATGCAATTAGTAACAATCATGCTGACAAATGAAACCAACTCAATAAGGCAAAGACAAAATATAAATGAACACAAAAGAACATGCCAGCAAAAGGGAAACAGCTTGGGGAGAGGAAAGGGAACACTGGGGAACAGAGGCAAAGATCAGAAGAAGGGGTGAGTGTGACCTCAGCACTTAGTAAGTACACTGCCAGAGCTCTGAGAAGCTATTCTTTATGATAACCTGTTGAAGTTCTAATAGGAAATCTCAATAGTGTTTTATTCAGCCCATCCTGCTCAGTCTGCTGGTGTCTTATTTGCATCTGCATTTCCACAATTCATTAAAAGTCACTTTAAAAATTTGATGTATGTGTGTTGTATTTACAACACACCCAGCTCTGCCCTCCAACCTCTCCTGTGGCCTTCTCCCAAATCTATTTCAAATTGCTGACCTGTTTTTCTCTAATGAGTAAATTTGGTATTGCCAGGATGTACTTTTGCAACTATCTACTTAGTATTGAAGAGTAAATCAGCCTCCCTCCCCCATGGGAAGACTACTTCTCCCTTATTCAGCACTCGTTTGTTGTCTGTGGATTTTTTTTTCTTTTTTTTTTTTATCTAGAGGTGGACACTTATTGGATTTCCCACTCCTGCAATAGCTTGTCAACTGGTGATGACATTCGTTGTGCACGACTCAGATAGACAGTCATTTCATGTATGCAGCTTCCCTCTCATTATAGAAGAAACAGTCTCTTAGCAGAGATATTGGTGCCCTCATTCTTGCAATCTTCATGATCCATCTTTGGAAATCTTCCTTGAGCCTTATATGGGTGCTATGAGTTGTAGCATCATATCCACAGTTGGTTTTCCTTTGCATTTTGAACTGCTGTATCTTCCTGTAATGGTCTCTGCTTCAAAAAGAAGCTTCTTTAGTGAATCACAAGGGCTATACTTATCTGGAGATATAAGCATAAGTATTTAGAATGAAGTTAGAGAATATATATGATTGAGAAAATTATAGAAGTAGATTCTTCTCTAGGTCCCACAGCCTCATCATAGAATTTTATGAATTTCGTGGATAGTTTGGCTAGGCTTATGTTACCAGGCATGAATTCCTTCCTATTGGTACGTCTTAAGCCTAATTAGATAGCTGCTCTCCATCAAGATAAAAGTGGCACCATTGTAACTTTGGTAATTCTGGCTGTTCAGGCCGTGGTTTGGGGGTTTAGTAGGATTCACATGACTTTTCAACACTATTCCCACCAATTCCGAGGCCTCTGCTCCAGGAGAGTAGCTTTGGTCTCCGACTCAGATTGATCCCCTTTTTCCTAATTTTAGTGGAATTCTTTTTCCTGTTGCTTCAGTTCCCTGTGGTATCCAATAAAGGTTACTAATTTTCAATTCATCCATTTTCATGTGGTGAGAATTGGATTGTGACATCCGAGCCTTTCACATGTTGCAGCCAGAGCTAGAAACAGCCAACCCTTTCTTATGAGCTCTTATCACATCTCCTTGAATGAAACCTAAGGTTCACATTGACTATCAATACTGTATTTTAGGAGTTACTGATTCATAGATTGAAACTGAATAATATGATTTTGACAGTCATGTTCTTGACAACTATGACACACTGTTTCTGTATTCTATGAGAAAGAACACTGTTAAATATGTGAACAAAATTTTGTTGGAGTAATGAAAGAATAATGACTAAGCTTGAGAAATAACTTTGTAAAAGGTGTTTATGTAAGCGGTCACAAGTGAGTGGAAATAGTGAGGCCAAAATGATTCCTTCCAGCAAGAGGAACACAAAGCAAATGAAAGGTATTTTAAACAAAGGATCAGCAGATATGAAATCACAAAGACACTATTAAAATGTCACTGATCTTGACCAACTGTTGACTAGAGCATACATACCAGGTGTGGTTTAATCTGAAAGTAGAATGTGTATGTGTGGTGCACTGTGATGACCAAAAAAACTCATGAACTGGAAAGGATTAAGAAGATTATTATGGTTATATCTTGTTGTTGTCATTGCTGTTGCTTTTGTTGTTGAAGTAAGGGAGGTTTAATTAGGAAGAAAGTCCAATGCATGTAACATATTTGTCAATAGTGTTGAGGGGTCATGAATGAGGCAAAAATAAGGCATGCATTGCTGGGTGTGGTCACCTGCTTCAGTAATCCCAGAACTCTGGAGGCAGAAGCAGAAGAGTCATTTCACATTTTCTCTTAGCTGCACAGTGAACTGAAGGCTAGCGGCTAAGACAAGGACACATAAACAGAAAATAAAGTGAATGAAATACGAGATAATTAAATTTATGTGTGTGAATACTTACATATGTAAACTTAGTTCTTTTTAAAAAGAGCAAGAAAGAGCATGCTGCCTAAAGAACCGATCCTTAGCTCTTTCCTGTGCTTCTTCATGTTCACATAAGTGCCAGTGCTTCAGATAGACTGACTTTATGAGATGCTGACTCTCTGCTTGCAAACATCTGAAGCTTACTATATTGTTAGTGTTTACTGCTTATAGATTATTAGTATTTATATACACCAACTATTATGTAAATATATCTATCATTTAAAAATGGCAGGAATACATTCAAAATATTTTATTTTTATTTAATATTTTCAAATATATTTATTGCGTGTTTATGTGTTTGAACATGTAAATGCTATGGTAAACATATCCAAAGTCAGAGGAGAACATGTGAGAGCTATTTTCTATCACTATGTGGGTTCATGAGTTTGAACTCAGACTGTAAGGCTTGGTGTCACTGCATTTACACACAGAGCCCTCTTTCTGGCCCAGGATCTAAAATCCAAGGCCTTTCTGACTAATATAACAAGACCAAGACTAGAAAAGTGGCTCAATGACACAGCATTTGACTAGCATATACTATGCCCTGGCTTCAAACCCTAGTAGTAAAGTAGGAACAAAACAAAGCCTTTTTCTCACACTGATTTAAATATATTTATTATTTAAAAATCACAAGTGTCATACCCTAAAAGCATTCTTATAGAAAATGAAGGAACTTTTTTTTTTAAATTAAGTTACAGTAATCATTTACAATGCACTTTAATACTTGCTTCAGCACACTGGCTTAGAATGTGACTGAGGATCAACACTTAGCACATGTAAGTGGAATAGTCTCGTCTTCTTGTGAATATAGAAAGAGTCTTGCTACTGCTTTTATATGCCTCAGCACCATTTCTACTTATTACATATCTCAAGGTCAATTTATGGCAAATGAGATCTCATGTTCAGTTATTTGCCAATTGGCTTCAGCACTGATGATCATTTTCTCCACCATTTTCACATTTGTACTTCTTGCTCTGAGCACCATAGAGATTGTCTATGTGTTCATGCTGATCTCAAAGAAGTGGTGAGCTTAAAGGACAGACAGTGACTATTGTCTGTCTGAATTTTCTAAATCTTGAATCTATTTTTCCCCATTATTCAAGAAATATAACACTTAAAATTTCTAAAAGAATTTCCAATTCCTAAATAATTGAATGGGAAATACTGGGAGAAGAGCCCCCAAACCTGAGCCAACTATGACATTTATAGTCACTTAGTAGGAAATAATTCGAATTAAAAAAGATGACATGACAAATTTTTTTCTTTTAATATATCAGAGAGCTGGAGAGATGGTTCAGATAGTAACTTGCTTTGCATGAAAGTAGGGGATTCTGAGTTTGATTCCCCAGAACTCTTTTAAAAGTCAGATATCTGCACATACCTAACATCCCAGTGCTGGAAAGCTGAGATAAAAGAATGCTTTTGACTTACTGGCCATTCTCTCTCTCTCTCTCTCTCTCTCTCTCTCTCTCTATCTATCTATCTATCTATCTATCTATCTATCTATCTATCTATCTATCTATCTATCATCTGTCTGTCTATCTATCTATCTATCTATCTATCTATCTATCTATCTATCTATCTTCTTTATATATATTCTTTATTTACATTTCAAATGTTGTCGTCTTTCCTGGTTTCTCCCCTGAAAATCCCATAACCCTTCTCCCCTCTCCCTGTTCCCCAATCAACTCACTCCAGCTTCCCTGTCCTGGTATTCCCCTACACTGCAGCATTGAGCCTTCCAAGGACCAAGGGCTTCTCTTCCCTTTGATGTCCACCAAGGCCATCCTCTGCTGCCTATGCATCGGAGCCTTGGGTAACTCCATGTGTACTATCTGGTTGATGGTTTTGTCCTTGGGAGCTCTGGCTGTACTGGGTGGCTCATCTTGTTGTTCCTCCTATGGTACTGCAAACCCTTCAGCTCCTTGGGTCCTTTCTCTAGCTCCTCCATTGAGGACCCTGTGCTCAGTTCAATGGCAATTCTACCCAAATCATTAAGGTCTAGGTTTAATGAGGGACACCATCTCAAACAATATACAAGCAAATGACAAAGGGAGGCTGTGGGTTGCTTGGTAATGATGAACACTTGTTCTTGCAGAGTACTAGGGTTTAGTTCTCGGAACCCACATAAGTACTCACATTCACCTATACCTTTCATTTTGCAAGATCTGATACATTCTTCTGAGTTCATCGAGTATCAGGCATCATGTGCACAGCATACATTCAGGCAAAACACTCACCCAAATAAAGCAAAATAAATAAATTGAAAGAAAAGATAAAAGAATAAAAAGAAAGTGAATCGGAAGTACAGCTTGCATTGACCTCTGGTCTCCACATTCAAGGGCGCACAATTACTTGTGCACCTACTCATATAAGGCATACATACATACTGCAAACACAGGTGAACATTCACACACATACAGACAGACACATACACACACATATGGGAGGGGGGATTGGAAAGGGGGTTTCCGGAGGGGAAGCTGGGGATGGGGATAATATTTGAAATGTAAATAAATAAAATATCCAATAAAGAAAAAGAAATGTAGGGTTGTTGGTGTTCCATGTCCACTCTGCCACAGGGCACGGCCATCATGGAGCCAGGACAAAGTTTGACTCTGCTAACTCCACACTGTTGCTATGCAGATATTGGACCATAGGGTAGCCCCGGGACACCACTTTGGGGGTGGGGAAACACAGTAAGAGGTTCAGAATCTGGGGTCTCTGGGCCTGTGGAGAGGCCAGCGCCATCTTGTTCTCAGGTCCTCGGGCATCCAGACACAGCGGGAAGCTGAGGAAGAGCTGAAAATGGAGTAGGTCCTGCAGGCTGGATCTGGGGGGTGGGGACGGGGGGCGGGGAACGGAGCTCTGGCTGGTCCCATGGGGAGAGTCCTTGCAGTTGGCTTGAGCTTGGGCTTGGTGGAGGCTATGGCTTGGAGTACGGAGAGGCATCCTGCAGGATATTAAACTGCAGCTCTTTAGGCAAAGGCTATAGCAGATCCCACTGAAAAGAGACAGTCCATGGTTTTAAGGTGTTTATTGTCATGGTGAAAAATGGGTATGTAAACTGTACCCCACTTCTCAGGGTGGGTCTGAGATTAAATACCTTTGCAGGGAAGGAAAGCTTGTTGGAAAAGTCCTCCAGGTCTTTAGGTACCTCATTAAAATGGAGATCTGTCCTGATCCTACCAAATGCAAAGGCACTTGGGGCATTGCCTATATGTGACTGATGGCCACAAAACTGTGGGGGGCTAAGGCTAGTGACTGGGACCTGGTGTCCTGGAATAGGCGAGTCACTTACTGTCCCTTCAGGGTTTTCGGGTTTCAAACCTTAGCTCAACTGGGAACCAGGCTGCCTTTCATGGTCCTGCACAGAGATTGGCCATATTATAGTATAGTATAGTATAGTATAGTATAGTATAGTATGTTATATTTACTATTCAAAGTTACAGTAGGAAGAACAGGAGAAAGAATCACATGGGCTTGAAGGAAGATAGGACTGGAGCTTTCTTGGTAATATATTCTGATTGTATGCTTTCAAAGGAGTAATAAAATATTAAAAGTAAGCAAGGATCCAAAATTGGTAAGCCACAAATATCTGAGTGAAGAGTAGGGAAAGGATAGCTAGATAAAGCCAAGGAGAACACAAGTATGAGAATGAGACTAAACAATCAACAAAGGGAACTGGTATCCAATGACTTTCCAGTTCAATATATGAATAGTGAGGCCGAATTGCTACATTTGTATCTATTCCTCTTCTCTCTTTTCCTCTTGATGTGCATGGGAAAATGTTCATTTTCAAGAACAGAAGAGCCATATATCCAGACGAAAGCTCACAGGAAGCAGAATTTCAAACTCCATTAGACTAGCAAAACTAGATATGCAATCATTATTAAACAAATAAAAACAGCTTTGCTGGCCATATAAATATAATTTGCTTATATTTTCATATATATATATATATATGAAATATATATATATATATTTGCTTATATTTTCATATATTCATTTATATTTGCTTATATTTGCTTATATAGAGAGACCTTAATATGTACACATTATGATATATTATATATTACATATTCAATTATATATATGCAAGTTTAGTTTTAGTAACACAGAATAACATTGTGAAGGGAACGAAATCTGATATGACCATGCCCGAAGTAAAGTAAAGTATGAATAGTATCAGTCAAGACAAAACTAACAATTTATATCATTTTGATAAAATATGTTCAATTGAGACAGCTAAATCAAGCCTATAATTTAGCATATAATATGTTCACTGTACAAAACATTATTTGGTACATTAAATGCTGAATAAAAATTTACCAAAAATTTCTTCAAGGAAATTATCCAAATCAAGTATTAAATAACCAAACAGAAATTGTGAAAATGTAAAAAAATGTGAATTTAAGTCAAATAGACTTGACTGTTCAGAGGATTTTCAAATATAAACCTGTTTAAGGAATAAATTCACTATACACCTCATCCTATCATTTCTGTAGTTATAATGAAACTCATTAAAATAAATATTTAATAAATGCATAAATGAGTAAAGATTAAATGAATGAATAAATGAATGGAAAAGGAATATAAATACTAAATGGTGGAAATTAAATGAATAACTCTCATGAATAAATCAGCTTATCTTGAGTTTTCAGCATTCTATATAGAAATAATACCATCTAAAATGGTACTTTGAGTAGATCACGGCAAAGGATTTATCTTAAAGGGGAACTTATTCATATGAATTTGTGACTATAATTAATATGCAATAAATATACTTTCTTAAATGCCTTATCTTTTAAAACTCTTAAAAATTATAATTAAATAATATTTCCACTAAAAGCAACCATACCACTTGTCTTCCCATAATTCTTTAGCATGAGATATATTGCATTCCTGGGACTAGGAGACAGCTTTCTTCATATGCTTTCTTCCCAAAATATTAAACTTATCAGCTTACCAGCCCTTCTTCTACTACTACTTGTGACTATCAGAAACACTTTCCATTTCCCTTTCCATAGCTAATTTTGGGTTAGGTTAAAAAAAAAAACTATATTGACAGCTAACAGACTGGTTGTAAACCTTAGAACAAGGAGTATTTGCTGTCAAGTGTCTGCAATTTTATTTTTATCTATAAGCAAATGTCGTACAGGGGAGTTATTTATATAAAACCATCCATTTTCCATTTCTTTACCACAAAGAAGGGCAGTAACAGATATTAACGGAAAACAGGGCTTATTATATCATATAAACAGATACATTTAGTGTCTGGAGTAAAACAAATCATATCCTGATGATTTGATGAGTGATGTTCTCAGCCTCTGCTTGTTTTGTTTTTTTTTTTTTCTAAATTTCTTTATTTACATTCCAAATGATTTTCCCTTTCTCGTTTCCTCCCTCCCCGAAAGTCCCATAAGCCCCCTTCCCTCCCTTTTTTCCCCATTCAACCCCCTCTCACTTCTTTGTCCTGGCATTCCCCTACAACCAGTCTTTCCAGGACCAGGGGTCTCTCCTTCCATCTTCTTGGACATCTATTGATATGCGAATTGTGTCTAGGGTATTCCAAGATTCTGGGTTAATATCCCCTTATCAGTGACTGTATACCTTGTGTGTTCTTTTGTATTTGGGTTACCTCACTAAGGATGATATTTTCAAGATCTGACCATTTGCCTAGAAATTTCGTGAATTCATTGTTTTATAATTGCAGAGTAGTATTCCATTGTGTAGATATACCACATCTTCTGAATCCATTCCTCCATTGAGGGACATGACCATTTGCCTAGGAATTTCGTGAGTTCATTGTTTTTAATTGCAGAGTAGTATTCCATTGTGTAAATATACCACATCTTCTGAATCCATTCCTCCGTTGAGGGACATCTGGTTTTTTCCAGCTTCTGGCTATTATAAATAAGGCTGCTATGAACATAGTGGAGCATGTTTCCTTATTGCATGCAGGTAAAGTCTCTGGGTATATGCCCAGGAGTGGTATAGCCGGATCCTCCGGGAGTGTCATGCCCAGTTTTCTGAGGAACCGCCAGACAGCTTATCAGAGTGGTTGTACCAGATTGCAATCCCACCAGCAGTGGAGGAGTGTTCCTCTTTCTCCACATCCTCGCCAACAGCTGCTGTCTCCTGTGTTTTTGATCTTAGCCATTCTGACTGGTGTGAGGTGGAATCTCAGGGTTGTTTTGATTTGCATTTACCTAATGACTGAGGCCCATATTTAAACATAGTAAAAGCAATTTACAGCAAACTAAATGGAGAGAATCTTGAAGCAATCCCACTAAAATCAGGGACTAGACAAGGCTGCCCTCTCTCTCCATATCTTTTCAATATAGTACTTGAAGTTCTAGCTAGAACAATTAGACAACAAAAGGAGGTCGAAGGGATACAAATTGGAAAGGAAGAAGTCAAACTATCACTATTTGCAGACGATATGATAGTATACTTAAGCTACACAAAGAACTCTACCAGAGAATTCCTACAGCTGATAAGTAACTTCAGCAAAGTGGGCGGATATAAAATCAACTCAAGCAAGTCAGTAGCCTTCCTATACTCAAAGGATAAGCAGGCTGAGAAAGAAATAAGAGAAATGATACCCATCACGATAGCCACAAACAATATAAAGTATCTTTGTGTGACTAATCAAACAAGTGAAAGATCTGTATGACAAGAACTTCAAGTCTCTGAAGAAAGAAATTGAAGAAGACCTCAGAAGATGGAAAAATCTGCCATGCTCATGGAATGGTAGGATTAATATAGTAAAAATGAGCATCTTACCAAAAGTAATACACAGATTCAATGCAATCCCCATCAAAATCCCAACTCAATTCTTCATAGAGTTAGAAAGAGCAATTCAAAAATTCATCTGGAATAACAGAAAACCCAGGATAGCTAAAACTATTCTCAAGAGTAAAAGAACCTCTGGGGGAATCAGTATCCCGGACCTCAAGCTGTACTACAGAGCAATAGTGTTAAAAACTGCATGGTATTGGTACAGTGACAGGCATGTAAATCAATGGAACAGAATTGAAGACCCAGAAATGAATCCACACTCCTATGGTCACTTGATCTTTGACAAAGGAGCTAAAACCATCCAGTGGAAAAAAGATAGCCTTTTCAACAAATGGTGCTGGCTCAGCTGGAGGTCAGCATGCAGAAGAATGCAAATTGACCCATTCTTATCTCCTTGCACTAAGCTTGTTCCAAGTGGATCAAGGACCTCCACATAAAACCAGACACACTGAAACTAATAGAAAGGAAACTAGGGAAGAACCTTGAACATATGGGCACAGGGGAGAATTTCCTGAACAGAACTCCAATAGCTTATGCTCTAAGATCAAGAATTGACAAATGGGACCTCATAAAATTGCAAAGTTTCTGTAAGGCAAATGACACTGTCAAAAGGACAAAGCAGCAACCAACAAACTGGGAAATGATCTTTACCAACCCTATATCCAACAGAGGGCTAATATCCAATATATACAAAGAACTCAAGAAGTTAGACTCCAGAGAGCCAAGTAACCCTATTAAAATGGGGTACAGAGCTAAACAAAGAGTTCTCACTTGAAGAATATCTAATAGCTGAGAAGCACCTAAAGAGATGTTCATCAGTCTCTGCTTGTATGCATGGATAAGCGTGGGCTAATATTAGAAAAGCTGTTATTTAGAATTGTAGCAGAAGTTTCTATACCCAAGTAAGTGGGTAAGTATCATTTTTCAATGTTCTATGTTAACACAACTAACTTCCTGCATTTTACATCCTGTTGTGCAGAACTATTATCTCCTCCGAACACCCACTACTTTCAGGGTTGTGCTGGTATCACACAAAAGGTCATGACATCTGGATCTGTTAACAATTAACCTTCACTCTTAGATAGACAGTACAGGGGGGTCAGGGTATCCTTACCAAAATATTTACTTGAATACAATTCTGCCCTACTTGCAACTAATTGAAAGAAGGGGCTAGAGAATATAGATTATGAAGGACAAGGGGAGAGCATCCTAACTATGCAACTATGAGGAAGTCATCATCATGTCTGGGTACAGACTTTCCACTGTGGTTCCTGTCAATATTTCCTCACCCAGTGCTCTGTATGTAAGTCTCATAGGCTCATTGGTTAACCATGTGAATTTGGGTTGGGTAGAACCAGAGCTTGCCTTTTGGACCTTAGGAGAAGAGGTAGACATCTTTTGTATATCCCAGGGAAGGAATTTTAAGAACACATTCCAATTTATTATCAGTATTAGAAAGATAAAGCTGGCCAATTTCACTCACAATTCTTGCAAATTCTTAAAGAGTTGATTTTAAATTCTTTAATGTTAATTGTAGTATTTTTATCAACAAAATAAATCTGACAAACTCCTAACTATTAGTCTAAGAAGGTAAAAGGTGTGGACTCTTTAAACTAAGCGAATTAGCATGCAGGCAACTCTGTCCATCCACCTGGTATGCAAATGGCTCACTGCTAAAAGAGTTTATCCTCGGTTTATGTTCTGATTCAGAAAAATCAATATATTTTAAAGGATTATTTATTTACATCTTAAAACTGTATTTCATTATTTTAATATCACAATACAGAGATATATTTAGCACATGTAAACTAAAATTCATGGTAATTAAATCTAGTATCTTGGGATACAACATCCTCTTTTGAATAACCACTGTATTCCCAAGAGTTATCATGTTTTTGCTGTTTGTTTATTTCTGAGACATAGTCTCAGTTATCTCAGACTGGCTTCAAAGTCTCTATGTAGCTGAAAATTTAGCTTGAAATTTGTGAAATTCCTGCCTTTACCTCCAAACTATTGAGATTATGCATGTGAACCACCATGACCAGTTTATGTATTTCTGGAACTCAAAGCCAGGCTTCTGTGAACATTACACAAGCACTCTACCACTGAGCCATGCACACAGTTCCACTTACAATACTCCTGCATCTGCATATGTTTTCCCCCCACTCATATCTCTCTTTATATTTTACTGACATTTTAAAGGTATAAAAATATAGTGCATTTTTTACTTCTCTGAAAGTCATTGCTGATTTTATTTTCCAGGAGAAAAATAAATATAATGAACAATAAAGTTATTTCCATGTTGTAAAATAAAATGCTTCATGTTTTCAGCAGGGACTATGCCACCTTTGTAAAAACTAGAAATATAACTCATAACATTGACTAGATCAACTTCATATAGTTGTGCAGTATTCACATATTCAGTTTGCTTCATCTTCCCTTTTGTAAAGATTGATAAAAATATGTATATGCAGTCCTATTTATATGAATCATATGTATATGAAATGGTGATGTCATATTGTCCGTTGTATCTCATAAGGAGTTTGCTGGGTTGTATGCTATTTCTGTTCTTAATTTCTAAGAAAGTTCCATGTTGCTTACCCTAATGACTGCATCAATCTATGTTTCTACCAAGTATATCCAAAGTGTCCTTTCCACTGTCATAGTTTATACTAACATCCCTTGTCTTGATTAGCATTTCCTTGTAACTTCTTATAAATTGTATGAGTTTGTTACAATGTTTGGAAATTAAAATATTCTTAGGTTATTATTTGCCACATATGTAAAGTGGATGTGAGCATCCACTAATCTTCATGTGGGAAACAAAGACACCGGGAAAGGGTGATCTCTTTAAGAAACAGTACTAAGGAAATTGTGTTTCTATACTTAAAGGAATGAATTTGGAGCCTTATTTTTTGCAAAACACAAAGATCAACACAAAATGGATAAAAGACTTAAACTTGAGACCTGAATCTATAAACCTCCTGTGATACCACACTACAAGAATCTCCTTGACATTGATCTTGGCAATGAGTTCTTGTTTCAGATTATACAACAAAAGCTTGGGCTACTAAGGCAAAAATAAATACGTGGGAACACATCACAGTGAGAAACATCTCCACAGCACAGGAAATAATCATGAAAATACAGTAGCAGTCTACAGACTGGGGAAATACATCTCAGAGATTGTGAAGACATGAGCACATTTTTTAAGATTTTCAAGAACAATAGCACTCTACATTGATTTGGGGACAGTAGATCATCTTAGTAATGATAGTCTCTTGTTACTTTTATCATGTTTTATACTAAGTTTGGATATACACTTGTTTAATATATTTACATATTCATGAACTTTTATTGCAAAACAGTCATACTTCTTAGGTCTAATAATTTTCTTGTCCTGCATCTATTTAATGAAGATTTTTAACAATGAGAGCTTGAGTAGTAGATCATACACACAACTCAAAACAGAGAGAAATCACATATTTTAGCATCATTTAAGTTGATGTGTATGTGTGCATGCACATCCACACAGAGAGGCAGAAAGAGAAAAAGAGCAAGTGAGTGGTAGAGACAGGGACAGAAACATACAGAGAAAGAGAGAGAGAGAAAGAGAGAGAGAGAAAGAGAGAGAGAGAGAGAGAGAGAGAGAGAGAGAGAGAGAGAGAGAGAGAGAGAGAGAGAGAATGTTCTGTCTGCTGAGGGTGTAATGAGAGAAATAAAGAAGGGCAAAAATTATAATGACCCCTAAGAGCTACATAAGAATAACAAACTTATCTGAGAACTCTGTCCATCTGGCTTGATTTATAATGAGTCACTACGGCTACAATCCATAATCATAGAGGAGTTCAATCTGTCTAGAATTAGTTTTTTCAATTTTTTTCTAACTGTGGCAAATAAATGCTAAGTATGCTATCTTTATTGAATTACCTATTGAATTACACTTGAGGGCATTTAAAAACCAACCATTTCCTTTTGTAGAACATTATCTCTCATTCTATTTATTTTTAAGATTATTAATGGTCACAATAAGGGAAAGTGTTCATGATCAAGATGCATATTGTTAACTTATAACTTCTTTAAATCTGTTTCTTTATAGAAAAACAATTTTTATTCACAAACATACTATGCTTTCTCAATTTTAATGGGATGAGTATGAAATTGTAGTGCTGGCATTCAGACATAAAGATTAGTAGCTCTCAGGAAGATACTCCTAAAGAAGCAATGACTGCTCAGCTGTTGATCACTGTGGAAAGGGAGCATGCTCTCAACATCTGAAACCTACAAAGTGCTCCCTGAATGATGCATGCTAATTCAGTTAGAGTTTCACTTCATATAACTTAATTGGAGATGATAAAGGTCATTAAATTTCAGATGGCCATGTGAAGAGCAAATTGATAGAAAGTCAAAGCAAGCAGACAATGTGAGGCAGCCATCACCCTGGGACTTTTTGTTTCTCCCAAAGCTGAAGAGTTCTGCTTGGAGGTTGTCTTAATCACTGTTCAATGGCTGTGAATAAACACAATGACCATGGCAACTCTTGTAAAAGAAAGCATTTAATTTTGGCTCTGTTACAGTTTCAGAGGGTTAGTCTATTGTCACCTTGGCTGGGAGCATGGCAACCTGCAGGAATTCAGTGCTGGAGAAGTAGCTAAGAGTTTTAAAGCCAAATTTGCAGGCAGCAGGATGGACACTGAGGCTGGCTTAGGCTTTCAACACCTCCAAGGCCACTCCCAGTGACATATTCCCTCAAATAAGGCCATGCCCCCCAATCTTTTCAAGCAGTGCCACTCATTAAGGATTCAAGTACATAAAGCTACAACAACCACTCTTATTCAAACCATCACATTCCATTCTCTGGACTCCATAAGGCTTGTAATGCAAAAATGTCCAACTTCAAAAGTCCCTTAGGTCATAGTTGTAGCAACACTGTTTTAAAGTCCAGAGCTCAACATCTCTTCTGACTGAAACTCATGGTAATCTCTTAACTGTAATCCTCTGTAAAATCAAAATTCAAATGCAAATTATAGAATTTCCATCATGCAGTGACACAGAATATACATAACCATTCCAATGGGAGGAAAAGGGGTATGGTAAGAAACTGCTAGAGCAAAGCAAAAACTAAGCAAACTCCAAAATTTGCATCTCCATGTCTAATGTGAAAGAACTCTTCAGATCTTCACTCCTTTCAGCTTGTTGACTGCAGCATACTTTTTTCTTCTGGGCTTTTTCCACACTTTGCTGGCAGCTCTCCTTGGCAGGTATTATCTAGAATCAGAACTATGTGTCTGAAGCTACTGAGTTCTACTTCTTGAGGCTAGAACATCACACAATTATTCAATTACATCTGTATCAGCTTTTGGTTTGGAACAGATTCCTTTACTGATTAACATTTTCTTTTTTACTAATTAATTTATTCATTTATTTTGCATCCTAATTGTAGCTTCCCTGTTTCCACCCCCTACCCCCTGATCTGTCTCTCTCTGTCTCTCACCTCCCCCATCCCCTCTCCTTTTTCCTCAGAGAAGGGAAGCTATCTCATGGCTATTAACCTCTCTTGGTATTTCAAGTTTTCAAGTTGCAGTAGGACTGGGTGCATCTTCCTCTGGTGAGGCTAGATTAGGCAACCCAGCAAGAGGCATATATATATATATATATATATATATATATATATATATCTTTTTTCATGGTTCAGTATCACTGAGCCTCTGTGGGACCAGGTTAGTTGATTCTGTAGGTTTTCTTGTAGATTCCTTGACCCTAATGACTCCTTCAGTCCTTTCTCCCATCTCCCATAAGATTCCCCAAGCTCAGCCCAAAGTTTAGCTGTGGGTGTCTGCATCTGCCTCTGTCAGTTGCTGGGTGGAGCCTTTCAAATAGGAAACATGCTAGTCTCCTGTCTTCAAGTATAGAAGAATGTCATTAATATTGTCAAATGTCAAGGGTGGGCTATCTCATGGAGTGGGTCTCAAGTTGGGCCAGTCATTGGTTGGTCATTTCCTCATTTTTTTTAATCCTTCTTTGTCCCTGCACATTTTGTAGACATGAAGAAATGTGAGTCAAAGGCACTGTGGCTGAGTCCATAACCACATCTTTCTACTGGAAGTCTTGCCTGGATACAGGAGGTGGCTGTTTCAGGTTACATATCCCCTACTGCTAGGAGTCTTATCTAGAGTCATGTTTACAGATTCCTGGGAGAAGATTTGATATTTTCTTTAACTACTTTTCCCTATCTGGAAGCTTAGTTTGATTGAGTCTTGTCCTAAGATGACCACTCCCTTTTTTCCATTTATCATCAGGGTTTTCTTTAAATTTTTATCTCCTTGATTCCTGGACTTAACTCTATTACAATTCTTGATATGCCCTTTCTCCCCAGACTGTACTTTTATATTTTTCCTTGCACAGTTTTCTCCTTTTTGTAATAGATCTGTACAAGAGTGGCCACCAATAACCAAATAATACAATCAATATTAAGCTGCTTTGACATTTCCTCATCTGATAGCATAATCCCAAATTGTTCAGTTTCGTAGCAGGCCAAGTGCAGAAAGCAACCACATTCTTTGCCAAAATATCACAAGAATGGTCTTCAAGTCACTTACTAATATTCTTCTCATCTGAATCCTCTTAAGTTGGACTTTCATAATCTACAGTGCTCTCAGAACCACTTTCACAATCTTACTAGTATGGCCCGGTAAGCCCTCCTTAAAGCATTCAACTGCTGTGCTAATCCAAAATCCTTAGATCCACATCCAACCAACGAGAAACATTGGCAGGATTATTGCAGTAATACCCCACTTCCTGTATTAGTCATTGTTCTATTGCTGTGAAGATACATTGTGACCATGACATTTTCTCTTAGAAAGGAAAGCATTAATTGGGGCTTGTTTACAGTTTCAGAAGTTTAATGCACTGTCATCATTTCAGGGAGTCTGACAGCATGCAGGCAGACATGGTGTTGGAGAAGTAGCTGGGAGTTTTACATCTGACCCTCTAGGCAACAGGCAGAGAAGCAGCTGAGAGTTCTACATCTAGATCCACAGGAAGCAGGGAGAGAGAAAGCCAATGGGTCCAGCTTGAAGTTTTGAAACCTCAAAGCCTACTCACAGTAGCATACTTCATCCATGAAGGCAACACTTCCTAATTCTTTAACATAGTGCCACTCCCTAAGTATTCAAGTTTATGAACATATAAGGACCATTCTTTTTCAAACCAGCACAGACGTTGTTACAGTAATACAAGTACCAGAGCTTACTTAGCCAAGGTTACCTGATAGAGTCTATGAAAAATGAAAAGCGTCTCGGATGGATGAGATTGAGGCAACTTTATTGCAAATAAACCTTATCAGAAACAGGATGGAATGGAGGATGCCAGGAGCAATACAATGGTAGTTGACAGAATACAATGAATCTTGCAATCTATACAATATACATGAGATTAATGTCTAAGACTTATTTTCTTGCCAAACTGCTACATGTTTTGCTGTGTCCTAGGGAACATGGAGAAACATGGGTGTCTTGAGTATTTCACTCACTGAGAGAGACTTAGTTTCTCAGAAAATGAATGGTCCACAGTGCACCAGGAGTCACATACTCTATCCTGATAAACCTATGATGTATGCCTTTTAAGGCAGCTAGACCAGGCCATATCCATGATTCCCTGCACAGTGACTTAGAAGTCAAGAGATTCTACTGCTGGTCATATGCTGCCATACCACTACTGAATTCATGCTCTCACACGTATTCTGTATCACAGCAACCACTGACAAACAAATCTACTTCTTCCATGAACTAAAACAAGAGTCATGACTTGGCATTTATATCCACATGCAATGACTAATACCATAAATAATAATAAATACTTTTAATTCTAATATACAGCATATCTTGGAAAGAAAATAGAAGTTCTTTTTGAAATACTGACCATCTGGCTTAATTCAAGTTCTTAGAAAATATACATCCATTTACTAGAAAAAAGAGACTAGTGCTTAAAATAGAACAAGCTATTTGTACCAAACTCTCCAGGAAGCCAAAGTTCAATTTGTCCATGATTCCCAGCAGGTAGCACAAGCAGAAGTATATCCACATGCTTGGAAGCCCATGAATAGCAGGTACTGAACACATTTGTGAGCTTCTACTCTTGGTTGAGGGAGTGTATATGCAAATCTAATATTTCCCAGAATATCTTGGGAATTCTGAACTGAATACAAGTAGTACTCCTTGGAAGCACCTCTATCTCTTTGAGAATCTTGTGTTTCAAGCACTTCATATCAAAAGACTTTAGAGTAGGAAAGGATAAAAATCCTTAATTTTTCTGGAGCAAAATTAAATTTGCAAATAATGCATAATACAAAGAAGCAAAAATAAAAGGACAGTGAAATTTCTCTCTTAAATCTGTGAAAGTACAGGTCTAAAATCGACTGGGGAACTTTTGCTAAATGCACTCAAATATACTATTATGGCATTTCAATTTTTTTTAGCTATTGATTTTTAAAATTGGTTTAGACACAATTTCACAGTAGATTATAAGTCTCACTTGACTAGAGCACCATCCTTTGACTCAGTACTGTAGACAAAAGCTTAACACAATGCCTGAGCAAATCAATACCTCTTTCTCCAAAATAAAGGCTCAGCTGTGAGTAGCAGGATGACAGTGTAGAACAGCATTGAACAAGTGAAAGAACAAGGAACAAGATGGCTGGAGATGTCTCATGCACTTGAATGATGAGAAAGTGAGGGATCATGTGTGCTGTATTGGCTCTTATGAAACTGACTCCATAAGAGAGTGAGCACTGATATTTTTGACATCTTAATTATTTTATTTCTTTTGCTTTGACTGTGCTGGAGTCACAACTGGAGACAGTAAATATTAGATCTGAGTTTGAGCACCGAGTGAGTGAGTTATACTAGGCTTGTTGTGTTTAGCTAACAAAGTGTCCTGATAAGAAGTAAATTCTTCTCTAACAATGTTTTTAGAAAGTTAAAGCATTCTCATTACTGCACAGCCTGCTGCCCCATGCAGTGATTCAACAAGCATGTTTTTTCTTAAAGTAATTACAAATAAAAAATTAAAAAAATATTCTAGCTTAATGTATAAAATAACTTAACTATAATTCCATAATAATAATTATAAAATGTTATACTTTCTGTATTATTTATAAATATCCATTTAAATTTTCTGTTAAGTAGATATATTGAGAACAGTTGGAGACAGAACATGTCTTAGGGTTTGTATTCCTGCACAAAACATTATGACCAAGATGCAAGTTGGGAAGGAAAGGGTTTATTCAGCCTATACTTCCACCTTTCTGTTCATCGTCGAAGGAAGTCAGGACAGGAACTCACACAGGGCAGGAACTTGAAGACAAGGGCAGATGCAGAGGCCATGTAGGGTTGCTGCTTACTGGATTGCTTCCCCTGCCTTCCTCATCTTGCTTTCTTATAGAACCCAGGACTACCAGCCCAGGGATGGCACCATCCACAGTAGGCTGGGCCCTCCCCCCTTGATCACTAATGATGAAGAAAATGCCTTATAGCTGGATCTCATGGAGTTATTTCCTCAAGGGAGTCTTCTCTCTCTGTGATAACTACATCTTGTGTCAAGTTGACACACAAAACCAGCCAGTACAGAATATAATAACTATATTATTAATGGAAAATCTAGAGGACAAAGTTGTCTGTCAGTTCAGGACATTTTAAAAATAGAAAACCAGTAGACTTTCATGACCCAACAACATCTAATCTGGTTATTAAAGACATTTTTGATGTTTGAATTCCATTGTGGATACCAAGATGTTCTGTTTAAACATTCTGCTGTAAAGCTATTGCTTAAGAATGACAGTAGGCATCATTTCCCTTGTCTTTAACTGTATGTTTCATTTATAAAATGAGCTTCAGTTCAAAGTAGGCCATTTTTATGGCCAAAATTTCATTCTAGCAGCTTACATTTGACATCAAACTCATGTAATATTTTTAACTTGTCAAATTTTCTTCAAATAGAATTCCATTTTATACCACCCATATAGAAAACTTCATTAAAGTTAGAGGGAAACAGTTTACAGCCATGTTGATAGCAAGTAAAAATGCTGATTTTAGAAGTCTAATTCAAAAAAGTCCTGGAGTTCTTTGAGGACTCCATTCCCCATGGATTAGTTTCCAGTAATATAGTTCTAGAAATGAAAAGATAAGAGTGATATTGATTATAGTATTAATATTTCTGAAAATGCTGTTTCTTTATATTTTGTTACAATATAATGTTCTTTATATAAATGCAGAGACGTCATAACTGAGTACCTATGAAGCTTTTAGTTACTGTTTCAACAAGTACTCTCATTTCTGGCTTAGGGTTGATCTGGCCTCGTGCTCTTCCTTGATTTATATATTTTCTTCAGCATTTTGAATGGTCTAGCCTTTTCAGTCACATTCTTTCTTTTTGAAAACTTGGTCAAACTTCATATATCAGTGATTTCATTTATTAGTTCACATACAGCTCCTTCACCTCCTACCTCTAACCTCTGGCAATACATGTAATTTCTCTCAATTTGTGCAATGAAATGCATACTTACAAAATTACTGGGAGCCTCCCTCCCCTTGCCAGGCAAGGCAGCATTTCAAATGACTCAACACTTGAGGTTTGCTTTTATACTTGAGCACACAGTATATTTTATCCCAATATTCTTACCACTACTAATAATATTTACTGCCATCTAAATGCAGCTAGCCTCTTCTTAGTACTTACTTTTATGTTATTCACCTGAACACACTGTTTTTATTATAAAAGAGCATTGGTATTGTTTTTTTTATTTACATCCACTTTACCAATGAGCTTTTTAACCGATTTGGAAAGACTGTATAATTTGAGCAATGTCATACAATCACTACCAGCAAATATCATGGTTGGTTTATTATTATTTTGTAAGTTTTTTATTTACATTCCAAATGATTTTCCCTTTCCCATTTCCTCCCTCCCAGAAAGTCCCATAAGCCCCCTTCCTTCCCTTATTGAATTATTGCACATTATGTTCACAGATTCTGTCTTATTTTCCTCTGGTTAGTTCATAACACACAATAACCCCTACTACCAAGAAGGCCAGTGATGGTAGGTAATAATTTGATGCTATTTCTCTGCAAAGTTTTAGCATAATATTCTTATATTCAACTAAAATAGAAAGGAAAATGAACTTTATATAGTTAATTACATGGCAATATGTAATTACATGTTAATTACATGATGATATTTGTGTGCATTGGACGTTTTCTGTTATGTTTATTATTTCTATTTTATGTGTATAACTGTTTATCTAAATTTATGTATGTGTACCACATGCATGGAGTGTCAGAAGAACACAAAAGAGGGCATTAGATCCTCTGGAACTGTAGCTTCAGATGGTTTCTGCCATGATATATGTGCTAGTGATAAAAATAGGGCCTATAGAAAGAGCAGCCAGTACTCTAAACCGTGGAGCTATCTCTCATGCCCTTCCCTTGATTTTTAAGAAATTCTATATGCTTTTATTTATGCAATAACTAGTTTATTAATATATACCTCTTCCAGCAGCTTTTATTCACTAACTTCTTAATAATTTGCCATAGAGTAAAATCATCAATCTTGTGAATAATAAATAGGTTTGGCTTAAACTTTAGAAACTAAGCAATGTAATTTCCATAATTTTCAGTGTAGAAACTAGAATGTAATGTGGGGATATTTCAAAAGTAAGTACTTTATGTAGGATGACTACAGAAAAACTGCTGTATTCAAAAGTACTAAATGCAGCATATCAATAGATTTCTAAAAAGATGGAAGGAGAGACCCCTGGTCCTGGAAAGACTGGATGTAGGGAAACGCCAGGACAGAGTAACGAGAGGGAGTTGAATGGAGAAAAGAGGGAGGGAAGGGGGCTTATGGGACTTTCGGGGAGGGAGGAAACAGGAAAGGGGAAGTGATTTGGAATGTAAATTAAAAAAATAAAATAAAATAAATTAAAAAAAAGTACTAAATGTACAAAACGTTTATTTTTTATTTATTTCTCCTATTCAGCCATGCAGGAAATGCCTCCATGTCAGGGAATTGTTGGAAAGTTTTCATAGACAGTCAAATTTTGGCTCCTGTCCCAGGTGCACCTGTATCCTGCCCTGTATCTTTTGCATCAAGTAGCTGAGGCATTCCGGAAAAACATCCACACCAATAGGAAGAAGAAGAAAAAATGTGTAGAGACATCCTGCAATTCCAGCTTAGAACTCAAAGAACACATCACATATATCTTAGACAGCATTGATAAATTTCATCACAGTTATTCTTAGGTTACGCTAGTGTTTAAGATAGGCTATGATGTACTAGAACAATGTCTGCAGAATTACAATATCAGAACTGGACTTAGATGAACAATGGGAACTTCCACCATGGCATATTGGAAGTGTTGATGGAGACTAACAGTGTCAAATGGTCTCCCACACTGTTTTCTTTGGAATAAGCATCCAGTAATGTTATGTAGTATACACTGATTAATTCTCTCTTCCTACATTGTTTAAAGTTGCTATGCTACTGCTGCCATATGTTTTCTGTAGTAATTGGAGAAGAGGGCATCTTCGATCACCGATGTTCTGCATTGTAAGCACTCTGGATGCCATAGGGACTAACTATGTTAATGGTATATTTTCATTATGCAATAAAGACACAAAAATATACATAAAATATATGATTACTATGTTAAGTATGCTGACTATTATTTTGGATGAAGAAAATATTAAAGTCATTCAGAGGATTGTCTGTATCAAGAACACACAAATTTTTGTGTTATGAACTAATAGAGATCTTCATTGTTGCATGAAGGCTGCCACTGGAAGCCATGACAAGGTGCATTGCCCTCAAATAAAGTCTTCTAAATTAATGATCACAAGTCTTTATTTATGGTCTCTCAAGCAGTGAATATTTATTATGTTGAAGACTCATAATGAAAATTTGAATTTAAGTTAGCCAATTATTTTTACCTCTCTATAATATATAGATTCCAGAATGGCAGCTGTATACTCTTGTTATACAAAGAAGATGAAAAAGAGATTTAGGTCCTTTGGGATACTTTATTTCTATTTCATTTCTATTTATTCATTTGATTTTATATACACACACACACACACACATATATATGTATCAGAAGAATCACACACACACACACACACACATATATACATATATATATATATATATATATATATATATATATATATGTATCAGAAGAATTCTCCAGACCTGTCCTTTGGCTCATGCTCATCTCCCAGGCCTTGAAATGTACTTATCTTAAAAAAAAAAGATTGAATTTTTTACATGGAAGACTATATGAAATATATGTTATAATCAAAGAATTACATAGAAGTCTGGGAAAAATGAATTTAATACAAAATATACTGTACAAACAATAACAACAGTCAAGTCCTAAAATGAATATACTGTTCACATGCATCATAGATATTAATGGTTAGGGGACCAGGAATATAAATTCTGATTGGTTACTTATCTACTGAATTCTTATTTGTAAAGTTGCATTCAGATACAGTTGACTTCTCCACTGATAGATATTAACTGTTATTAGTCAGCTCTTTGTCATTATAATGAAATATCTGAGATAATTTACCTTTGAAGAAAAAAAAACATTTATTTTGTTTTACAGTTTTGGATGCATCTGTCTAAAATCGTTGGGTGCATTATGTACATCTGTTATTGAATGTCAAATATAGCAGAAAAACCTGCTTATGTCCTCAGTCATGTAGTGAAGAGAGAAGAAGGCATTATAGAGAGTGGGTTTCTAGTGTCCATGTCTGCAGCACCTAAGATCTCCCACTAGGGACCACTTGGTCAATGTAGTTATGGAGAATGAACCACTGATCAATGGTGGGAATAAAACATTCAAAGGATGTAGCCATCTGATGCAGCTTCTGGCATTTGAGTGACTTCAACTTGAGTCCTGTCCTAGACACTTAACATCTGTCACTCATCAGTTCAATCACAGGAGAGTTCTTTCTGAGGAGCTACTGAATACTGTTGATCTCTACTTTACCCATATTCTCACATTAAATACTTTCTACACTAGACTGACACTTGTGGAATTGACCTGAGCTCTAAAGAGAAGTTAGAAAATACCAGGAGAACTCAAGACAAAAACCTTCCCTGCGTTATAAATTATCTAAATATTATCAGTTAAAAGTCTTAGTTTTTATTCTCAAATGAAATGCCAATATCTCAATGCAGTAATTTAGTTCATATGCAAAGATGCAAGGGAATGAATATTTATGCCCTTCCTAAGTTGCTGAAGCATTTTGGCAGTCACACAATATACTAGCTATGCTGTTGCAAGAGTACTGCTGACTCAGCATTTTAATTCAAGTGCAGGTTTGCCTATTGTTGGAAGCCTCCTGTGGTAATATGGACATATAAGTAGGTAATTCAATGGATACACCAGTCTATTATCATCAAGAACAGGTTTCATAGTGACTTGCAGTCATTTTCTGAATTATAATTTCTCCCATTTCCCTTATGTGTAAAGCTTAAACTAAAACTGACTCTCTTCCTTTTACTTCCTGGCAGGCTTCATGCAGACCTTTAAGTGCATAGAAAGAATGGAGCAGATGTTAAATCTGTTCTTTCCCTAAAACACAAGTAACCAAAACAACATGATTACACAATTAGCTTAGGAAAAACTGTGAGTTGCACTTAATTATGAGAGAAAGCCCTTTGTTCCTCATACTATTGCTTATTATTTCTTTCTTGCTTGAAAAATGTTATTATCTATTAAATTAACATCGCCTTGTCATTTATAGATAATTTTACCTGGAACTGTGCAATATACTCTTGAATACGAATAGTGTTGTGAATATTTTGTATTTTATCGAAGTATGTGTGGTATAGACATGTGTGTGTGGCTGTGTGTACTTATGTACTCACATGCACAGGCCCGGAAAGGACATCAAATCTCTTCCCCTATTGCGTCTCATTAAAGCAGTACAGGAAGGGTTTCTTATTGAATTTAGACATCAGGTTTTCATCAAGGCTATTCGCCACAAAGCTCCTGAGATCTTCCTACTGCTTCTCACTACCACCCATGCTAAGCTGGAGATTCGGGTACATAGGACTACAGCTGGCTTTTGAATGGATGCTGAGGGTTTATTTTCAAGTCCTCATGTTTACATGGCAGATTTTCTTACCCAATCCCATCACCCAAGCCCTGTAACATATTTCTAATTACTTAATGTCTTGAAATGAATTGCAAGTAATCCCACATTGTTGTCCTCATTTACCCACCCCATCAGATTGTTTGCAACTAGGGGATTTATTAGCCCACAGACTAAAACAGTGTCCACTTGGAAAGACCATTAAAAAAGTCTGTTTCTTGTGTCATTTTTCATTAATCTATGTCATGGCTCCAAAGGCTGGGAATGCCTCTTCCCTGTAAAAATGAACTCTCGTTAGTTTATGACTCTATACACTCAAGAATTTCTCAAATTTGGGGAGAAAAATCACAAGTTTATTGGTCTATAACCTTATTCTCACTGTCTTCTAAAAGAGAACAGTGGAAAAAAAGACTGAGTTACAAGAAACTTCCAGTCTTATACCTATGACAAAGCAAAGATTATCCTCTCCCAGCAAAATTAGGGGACCCTGTTAGCCTCCCATTGCTATGCCACTTCTTCCCAAGATTTCTTTACAGTCCTGGTCAGGAAGCACTAGCTAATTACAATTGCTCGCTGCCTTTGAAACATGGCAGTCACAGCCAGGGTCTAACTGATTTATGTCTGTGTTCATTTCAGACTTTCCAAAGAATAACTCTTATGAGTCAAAACAACAATTAAACATTTGCTGCCAATATGAAGAACATTTTTTCCTTAATTAATTAATGTGAATTATAGCAGAAGACATAAACAGTACTATCTTGCTTAAAGTGAATGAAAAAATATTATGAAGGGTTTGAAAACATGACTTTTTTAGGACTACATGGTATGGGAAATCAAATTCCAAGAAATGGTCCTCTGATCTTCACATATATGCTGTGGTACAAAAAACCCATGCATTCATATATAGATATGTATGTATGTATGTAGGCATATGTAGAGGTAGATGTAGCTGTATATATACACATACATACACATAATATGTGAATGTATACAATTTTTTTAAATTCACTGAATAAAAACCCTAATTACATCCTTGGTAGTTGATTCTTTTCTATGAACCTGGTCATTCAGAGGGTTCCCAGAATCCCCAAAACTCAATGTTTCTAAACTGATATATTCAAGACATGGAGTTTATCCTAATACCTTGCTTTCTTTGTGGGAAACTAGAAATTTATACTCAATAAAATGAAGGTGATATTGTGGTCAACTCCCATTAATAACCAGGGAAAATCATTCACCATGAGTCAATGTTTCCCACATGTTGCTATGCTGATTTGCTAGGAGGCATATTTCATGTGATTCCATCAGAAGACCATGAACTTGACCTTGATTTCCTCTAGAATGTCTCTTACATAAATTTTCCTCTGCTGATTTTGTTTTGTGTTTTTCAGTTACCAAAATATTAATAATGAGTGCTGAGTCCTTCAGTCAATTACTGAATTCACTAGTGGCATAAGAGACCCTTCCTATTCTCTAGCAACCCTCTGTGTCTTAAACAGTTTCCTCAGTTTTTATTACTATAACTTGATTAAGTTGATTAAGTCATGTGAGATTTAACTCTTATGAGATTCTGAAACATGAGCCACATGTTTCAGAACACTATCTTATGACAATATGATTTACATGGTTGGTTATACTGAGGTAGAAAATGGAATTCCAGAGAGACTGGAGATATATTGGCCACTTTTTTCTAATAAAAAAGTCTATGTTTTATTTATGTTTAAACTGCTTTGATAAAACACCATGACCAATGAAGCTAATAAAAGAAGGTGTTTAATTTGGGACCTGCAGTTAAAGAGTGTTCGAATACACAGCAAAGGCACATTTTTGGACTCAGGAGATTGACAGAGCCTCACAGTTTCCTCTGGATTGAACACCCATTGATGTTTGGTGAATGTTGTTTGTGAGTGGATGGAGTTATCACTGCTGAGTGCTGTGAGCTGATCTGCTGATATCTTGACATGACAGATTGAATTTGCTCCAAAGAAATATTTCTAAACAGATTCACATACTCCTTTCCTCTATTTTCCTTTCCTTTCCACTACCTCTGATTAGTGTTGGGCTAGAAGAGAGGTTAGAGAATTTATGTAAATGCTCTTATTATTATGTAAATTACTTAGTAAAGTAGGAAATATAAACTTATACAAAAGAGTTGTGGAAATGTACCTGTACTTGTGATTTACTTAAAAAAGGCAAGAATTTGGGGTCTCCATAGCTTCTGATTTTGTCCCATTTATTCTTTTTTTTTTTTATTAAAATGTCCTTTCTTTTTTTTTCTTTATTTTTTATTTATTTATTTTATTTTATTTTTTTCATTTACATTCCAAATCACTTCCCCTTTCCCGTTTCCTCCCTCCCCGAAAGTCCCATAAGCCCCCTTCCCTCCCTCTTTTCTCCATTCAACCCCCTCTCGTTACTCTGTCCTGGCATTCCCCTACATCCAGTCTTTCCAGGACCAGGGGTCTCTCCTTCCATCTTTTTAGAAATCTATTGATATGCGGATTGTGTCTAGGGTATTCCGAGATTCTGGGTCAATATCCCCTTATCAGTGACTGCATACCATGTGTGTTCTTTTGTGATTGGGTTACCTCACTAAGGATGATATTTTCAAGATCTGACCATTTGCCTAGGAATTTCGTGAATTCATTGTTTTTAATTGCAGAGTAGTATTCCATTGTGTAGATATACCACATCTTCTGAATCCATTTCTCCGTTGAGGGACATCTGGGTTCTTTCCAGCTTCTGGCTATTATAAATAAGGCTGCTATGAACATAGTGGAGCATTTATTCTTAAAGCTTGACTTGCAGTTGAGTACTCCCAGTTCTTTATCCCAGTATGTTTTAAGTACCAGAAGTAATGGAAAAATTTAACTTTAAACTTTCTTATTTTTTGATCTGAAAGGCTAACTTCATTTGGAACTTATCACTATCAAGACAGAGCATGGAACATACATTTTGTGTGAATTCTATTGCTTTTACTCTAAAAAAAGTCATGTCTGTTTATACAGTTTTGCCAACATTATTTATCAACTGTATAAATTTGAGTAAAGTTAAATTAAGAAATCAACTAAGAGGGAGGAATGGCAGCTTATGGGACTTTCGGGGAGGGAGGAAACTGGAAAGGGGAAATGATTTTGAATGTAATTAAAAAAAAAGTAAAAAAAAAAAAGAAATCAACTAAATAATAAGACAACAAAAAAAATTCTGGACCTTCAGAAAGATTGCTTTTGCTTCACCTATAGAAATCAGTCCAGCATTCTGAGAAGCGCGGAATGGTCTAAATTTGTATGCTTTGTTAGATATATGACCAAATGAATCCTGCCTTGACATTGCAGGGCATTATATTTCCAATTATGCATTTTCTCAATAAAGACATGATTCTGCTGGTCTCAGCTTCCTCTCCTCTCTGAGTGGCTGAGGTTTATACTTTCCCAATTCTTTCAACTCATAATCTCACATTTTAGATATTTGGTCTCTAATCAGAATGAATTTTCCCATTTCATCTTGTAGACCAGGGTACTGATTTTTCAGTTTATTGGTGATTTAATTTATAGAAACTTCAACTTATTAAATAAGAATTTTAATGTTTTCCTTTAAATATTATTTTCAGATTTCCTTTAACAAGTACTTTTTCTCTTTTTCTTCATTGTCACCATAACTGTTTCTATGTATAGAAGTATACTTTAATGTATATGTGCATCTCTCCATCTCTCTCTCTCTCTCTCTCTCTCTCTCTCTCTCTCTCTCTCTCTCTCTCTCTCTCTCTCTCTCTCTCTTTCTCTCTCTCTCTCTGTGTGTGTGTGTGTGTGTGTGTGTGTGTGTGTGCATATACTAGTGATACAATATCTATTCTTCATGTATGTGCATCTCCCTAACTCCTCTAGCATTTTTATTTTGATTTTTACAATCCTGGAGTGTTCTTTAGACAGGAATCCAGTGCCCATTCCTATTTCAAGAAGAAGCATCTAGGAGGGTAGCTGCCCTAGATTTATTTTCCTTCCCATTGGTAGCTAAAGATAGTTTCTGAACAGTTTTATTTTTTCTTTGAATGAGAGGTCTGCCAAGGGCTTTGCTTCCAGGAGAGGATTTCAGCATTAAGTTTGAACTTGGAGATGAGCAGGCAGGAAGGAGAGCTGTTTAAGTCTCACATCCTAAATACCACAGACCACATTCCCACAGCTCCTCAAAGCCTGGAGCATGGTTTCTCAACTGTAGCTTGAGGCTAAACAGTCTCAGAATTGTCTGACCCTTAGTATCTGCTGCAGAGCTTCTCCCAGCATGCTTCAGGACAGGTTTTGACCTCTTCAAACCAGTCAACTCCCTAAATAATATCAGCTTCAAAGTATGACTTTTCTTTTGCCTCAAAATTTCATTATTCATCTTATAACTCAGGAAAATGATCAGTTTATTCTCATGCTAGCTGTTGTTCATAAATAGCAGCAGCAACAACAAGATGAATCCCTACATCCTTCCACCCCCCCCCCAAAAAAAAAACCAAACCTTTGTCTCTTTGCAAATGAAACAGCAATCTTTTCAGTTACCTTCTTCAAAGAGGAAAGTAAATTATTCCTCTGGTCTATCTCTACATACACTTGACATTTATTTGTATTCATATTTACGGATGTATGATATAATTTGAATTTGTGCTTTCTATTTAACATATGCTCCTGTTAAATGTATGCCAACGTAGAATGCTTCCTGAGATTTAAGAATTCTTAGTTAAGAAAATTAGATGCATAACCAGAAAATTTTTCAAATAGATTAGTGGATGCATTGAAGAATAAAATATTAGGAATTGGCTCATATTTAACATTTCAAACAAAAAACATTGAGATCTGTTCCTGTAGTGTAGATTTGAGATTTGCTGAACAGATTTGAGCTAGAATTATAAAGGCATTGCCTAGTCATGTCAGCTGCATATCTGATGGCAATAATAAGACTTTAAGATATCAGTCTTATTTGAAGGCATTGTAATATGTTCTATTTATTTTTTATGTCCTTAGATTTTATTGTCTGGCTTTGAAATTTATGGATTCTTTCTTTTATAAGAAAGCTGTTTGGTTGGACAATTTTGAAGTCTAATTACATTTTCCTTGTGCCAGCAACAGAATCATTAGTATTCCCATTATTCAGAGCTAATTCATTATCTGATAAGAGCAAATATTCCTCATACTTAAATTTCAATAGTTGATTTCATTTATTTTTGTTCTCAGTAGGCATACCCTCCATTTCCTGCAAATGGAAATTCATTTTTTTCATAATAGAATATGAATTCTTATCATTAATCTATGTTGACTACCTTCATCACTGCAACCTAAGATTTTTGTCTCTTACTTTTGTTAGTTTAATTAGTTGGTACATGTCCTAAGGGGTTTGAACATTTATGATAGTTAATATATGAAGCAAAGAAAAGCAACAGCCCAGTAAACTGAAATGTGAATAGAATTTAGTCCCCAAAGCTCCTAAAATTGAAAATATGGCACATGTATTGGGTTCATCCTTTTATACTTAAATAAGAACAAATCTCATATCATTATTAACTCATATACTTTGCTGTAACAATTTTCGGAACACCTAAGAGGTTTTTGTAATTATATACTTTATTTAACCAAAAGAAGATTGAAGATAGAAGAGGAACAGGAATTTTGAGTAAATTTGACATACCAGCTTGGAAGCCAGCAGATCAGCTAGATCAATATCAGTTAGAGTGTCTCTTTTGTTGGAGGCTGATCTTCTGACAATACTCTCCATAAAAAGATGTGATAATATAAATATGATTAACTCTCTGGGCTGCAAATAAACTTGTACAACATCAGAACATAAGTTTCTAAAACATATGGGCAATAGATAAGAAAACCAAAAGTGAAATAATGCAATTTTGAGTATGTAAAGGCAAATAAGGAAAAAACTGGAGAGTTATTAAACACACAGATCCCCATACACATTTCAGGCAGAAGACTTTTGTTGAGTTTCATTTTTACTTTTACTTTGTGTGTGTGTGTGTGTGTGTGTGTGTGTGTGTGTGTCTGTGTCCATGTGTTGATGAAATTCTGTCACATGTATGCAACTCCCTACAGGCAACAGAAGAAAGAACTGGATTCCTGGAACCTTGAGCAGCAGGAGCTAGAATGCTAATTGTTTATCATTATATATTTTTTCTTGGTCTATACCTAAATATATCAGTTTTAATACAACATTCATAGAATCAGTTTTATAAATTTTTAGTTTTGAAATTCAGTCTTTGTGTACAGTCTGGGCAGTCTTTTCTCAAGCCTGTTGCAGAGTCGGTGACTTTTGCCTTCACTCCTGTTGTTGGATGAACCGGAAGGAAGAGTTATCATATTCCACCAAAAATTTCGGTAATTTGTGACATTTTTAGTGGGACATTTTAGTCGAAACCTTTTATTAATGCTTCAAAAGAACCACAAGTTTCCCTTAGAGTACATTAAAAAAATTAAATCTTTAATTCCATTCATAGATCTGTCAACCTAACCAGTTCCTTGTATAAAAGATAAGCTTAATAGATTACAGATGAGGTTATAGAATATGTTTCTTGAATAAAAATATGTATGCATATATATTATTTGGTACCACATAGATGTAAGTAGAAAATTAATTCTTGTATTAAAACACACTTTCCAAATTTTATATAGAAGGGAATTTTGATTCAGGAAAAAAAAAGTTCTGACATGATACCTTTCACTGTTCTTATCAATACTTAAATTATTTCTCCAAATTCTCCCACTTGAATTTAGTTTCTAGTCTGTTTTAAATCCATAATCTATAGATATTATATTATCTCCTGAAATGCTTAGTTAGACATAATAAGAGTGGGTGAGTAGGCCATGTGGTAAATGTGTCATGGTTTAATTTGTGCATTTAAGAAACAATATGTGATAGGTAACTAATTCATGATTTCATTTTGAAGTGTATAGGTGTACCCTGTTCAGCACATAAGTTTGACACCAATTATGACTTTAATAATGGACATTTCAGATATACCACAAATGGAGAACTACAATTTAGACTTTGATATCAAACATTATGATATTAAGATCATGATAATTTATAATTTAAAATAAAATACTGTTTAAGGAGAAAGATATGATTGCTCAGTTTATGAGATTATAATATAAGAACTTTCTCACTTCAGTTGACTGTGAGTTTAGATTAGGATGATTACCCACATCTGAACAGTGTGACTATCAGAACTACCACATGAGACACTATGATTCAAAACTAGAGGAATATTGTCACCCCAGGGAAAATGCAAAGACACTGAGTTATTTGTTGAACAAGAATATTAGGAATTATCTGTTCTCTATTTTTTTTTAAGACAAGCATGCCTATCTTCATTTGTCAAGAAGTATTGAGAGATATTAGATGATTAGCAAAATTTGTTATGAAAGATGTCAAAGTAAATTACTATATTTAATAACAATTTGTTCCCTCCAATATGCTGTAGGTTCCATCTAGGAATACCTGATTTCACACTAAGTGTCCTCTTTTTTTTAAAATTAGTTTTTAAATGTATTTACATTTCAAGTGTTATGCCCTTACCCTAGTTTCCCCCTTCCAGAAACCCCCTATCCCATCTCCCCTCCCCCTGCTTCTATGAGGGTGTTCCTCCGCCTACCCACACACCCATTCCTACCTCCCCACCCTCAATTCCCCTACACTGGGGAATCTATCAGTCCTTCATAGGACCAAGGACTTCTCTTCCCATTGATGCCTGACAAGACTGTCCTGCTTCTACATTAGTGATCCATAGCTCTAGATGATTGTTCATGTTCTGATAGTATGCAAGCATAAAAGCCAGTTATTTGATTCATTCCATCTAGCAAAATTATCTACCTTGGAACCTAACGTCCAAGTCAGAAAGGAGATGGAGAAGGAGGTAGAAGGAAATGTGAAATGCTGTGTGAACCTGAGACTGAGATTGGTACCTTGAAAACATGGAGGCTGCCTCTTTGATCTTTGGAGATAAGAACTTGAAGAGGTGTGAACTAGAACGTTCTAATGACAGTCCAGAAACTTGGATATGGCCTCATTCATTGTCAGAGTAATGAGTAAGGGTGCATTTTCTGTGATATAATGAATTTTATCATCTCAGCAGGCAATCACTCTGCCTATGTTTTTAATGTTTCATTTTAAGTAACTATCCAGAATTCTATAATTTGTCTGTCCCCTTCTGAATAATAATAATAATAATAATTACACAAATGTCATGTGTGGGTAACTGTGCTGGAAATAATTAAAACTGCTTTGAATGTAATTCTATAAATCATCACATTAAAGTTCTAAAAGAAAGAGAAAAATCTGTGCTTCTTTATTGCATTTGCTTCCTGTGAAGGCACATACATATATTCACTAAGGTGCAAATATCTCAACACTACAGATACATTTCTACCCACTAGGCTTCTCCATGCAGTTCCTACTGGCTGGCTTTCATTACATCCCTCATTGACATAATAGACACTTCAGTGTTCCGCTTATTTCTTTAGCCATGTAACGTGAAAGACAGAGAAAGGAAATTGAATAGCTATATTTTGGGAAATAAGGAAGTATGCTTATTATTTTAATAACTGAGATAGTAAAAGAATACTCAAAAATAGTACATACTGTAAAGTCACAAGGTTACTTTTATATTAAAATTCTACAACTCAAAACTTCAGATAAAATATATAGCTCATTACTCAAGTTATATGGAAAATACAATATGTGATATAAACATAGTGTATAATATCAGTGTATAATATCTTACACATAATTCACACTGTCACGTTCAATTATATATCATAGTAATTATAACAATTATAATGAATACAATTTTTAATAAAAAGAGAGGTTTTATGCATAAAATATAGGACATGATGGTATTGTTCCATTACTTTGCTGGGTGGATGTGTTTATAAGTAGTATGAGTATAATTATTCAACTTTTTTTTGACAAAATGCTGAAGAAGGCAGAGGGTGTGTAGTGAAAGGAGAGGGACTGATATCATCGCACCTGAATGAAAACTATAAAACTATAACTGAAAGAAATATACTTTGAATTATCAAGAACTTTTCACTCTAATTGTTTTTGAATAGTCCATTTCTAAAATACTTTATAATTTTTATTATCAATCATAGACAAAATGCCTGGACTTGTCACTTGTTTGTAAAGACTGTTTTACTTTCAGAATGAATGTTTTCAGATTCTTTTATTCTTGGTATCCAATTCTAATTTAATTACACTTTGATCAAGAATATTTAAACAAAAGCACTTTTTTCAAATTGGATTCTCTTATTTCAAAATGATCTGCACTAGCAATTGAGAAGCTCAGTAGGTAAAAGCATTTGCAGGCAAGACAGATTATATGAATCAAATCCTAGGGAGGAAAAAAAGAATTTACTTTCAAAAGTTGTCTTCCAACCACCACACATATGCCATAATATGCATATGTGTGCACACATACACACTAATTAAAAAATAAAAACATAAAACCAATAAGCACAACTATATGTCAAACAACACATATCATATATGCTTGAGAGATGATATATAAATATACATACATATAAATGTACATAAATACTTTAATACTGTGCATAGTTTAAGTGACTGTTCCATATACACGTTATTTGGCTTTTGATTTGTCAGTGCTTTTCATTTCTAGTCTTGATGAAATGTTCTTACTTAGTTTGCCATTTAGAAATGAGCTTGGGTGAAAAGGGCATGAGGAAGGGACTGGGAGGAGTTGAGGGAGAGGAAAATATGACCAAAATATAACATTCTACATAAAAAGGACTTAGATAGTTACACTGCCATACTAATTTGAGAATTTAGATTTAGAAAATTCTTTTCCTTCCTATTAATGGTTCACCCATTACTTTTATATTGTTTGCTATTACTGTGACTGTACCATATATCATTTGGTAGGTTCTATTTTTGCATTTTCCACTCATCCCTATTACTCAGATTATACTTTTTCTGGAGTTCTTCTGAAGAGTATGAAGTAGTTTTGAGTTCTTTCTGAAAACTTTCTCTCCCATAGAAAATGTTAATCTTTTAAAATTTTGTGATACCCAGTAAGATTTTTTCCAACATCACCAAAGGAGTCTCTCCTTCATTTTATTATGTTTCTGAATGATTTGTTTGTGATTTGTTAAAGTTATACTTGCATCTTTAGTTTTAAAATTCAATAATAAATATTTCAATCCACACTTTTTTAGAGTGGCTTTTCATGACATCCATCTACTATTGGCCCTATATCCCTGTACTGTATGTTTATTAGTAATAAGAACTCCAATTTAGAAGGGGTCATCTCTTGATTCATTTATTTATAAATTTAATATATAATTACATTATTTCCCCTTCCTTCTATCTTCAGTCCCTCCCATATTCCACTCTGCTGTTTCTCCATAAATTCATGGCTTTTTTTCTTTAATTGTTGTTTTTACATATGTACACAAATGTATAAATATCTAAAACTAACATGCTGAGCTTATTTAGTGTTGCTTTAATGTGTAACTTAAGAGATGACAATTAATATTGCATAACAGGGGGTTTTGTCTCTGGGAAGGACATATTCTTTAATCCTACAGCAGTCATTAATTGCCTGTAGGAATGGGGCCCTATCAGATGTCCCCTTTCCAAGTTAGCAGGTCTATTGGTATTGTCATTGGTTTGATCTTATTTAAGTAGCCATATTGTTTAAGTATCATGAGTGTAGCTTCCCTATCATTTATAGGAAACACAACCTCCAAGCAGAATTCTAGGTCCTCTGTTTCTTACCATCTTTCTGCCCCCTCTTTGCTCTGCTTACCAGGTCTTCTATATTATATAAAGGAGCTGTTTTGGATGTATACAGTGGGACTGGACAGTCCACAATCTATTACTCTCTTACATTTTGAGCTCTTAGAGCTTTCTAGAATGATTTATGTATGTTGCAAAGAGAAACTTCTTTGATGAGAGGTGTGCTACATTTACATCTGAGTATAAATATTTGGAAAACAGTTAGGAATTACTCTGATTTTAGAAAATGCTAGTAGCAGATTCTCTTCTAAGATCCATAACATCACCAGCACTGTATTGATAACTAGATTTCTAGTATCAAGTGTGATTTCTTATGTAAATTGCATAGTGAATACTTAGGGATCACTTGATGTTATGGCTTCAGTGTGAATGGTCCTCATGAACCATTTGAATTTTCTGTCTCAATTTTGTAGATGTGTTTGAAAACATTTAAGTGTGTGGCTGTTTTCGCGGAGGTGTGTCACTGGGCCTGGATTTTGATTTCAAAAGCCCATGCTGATTCAGTTAACTCCCTCTACCTCATGCTTGTTGGTCAAAATATAAGTGTAACACTCAATTTTTTTTTCTTTGAGATGCCTTGGTCTTGGTACCTCATCACAGGAAGAGAAAAGTAACTATGTACTTGCCGGGCTGGTGTGTTGGTCTTTGTTGTGATGTTGCTTTCCCTTGGCAGCTTGCAAAGCATCCTTTGGTACTATGACAGCTAGTAGTCCTTTGAGAAGTGGGTTTGTGTCAGACCAGCTGGAGTCCTCTAAGTCCTTTGTATGTAATGAATGGGGTCTTCAGAAATAAACACTTATTTTCAAATTCTAGCAGGTAGCCATGCATTATCTTTGCATTAAGTACAACTTTTTTCTTTTACTCCCATAGTCTTCATGTCCAAAATGTAATTTCAAGAGCACCAACTTTCAGAGACAAGTCACAACCAAGCCACCTACTAACTATACTTATCTGACTTCCCATTTCTTTACTTAATATCTCGAGCAAATTCAGCTCAGGTGAATTAGTAAATATTGTGACCTGCAAAAATACTATGTACTGTTCTTTAAGAGATTTCAAATTCAGTTCCCAGTGCTCCTCTCAGACTGTGAAGAACTGTCTGTGATCTAAGCTCCAGAGGATATGACACATCTGGCCTGCATGGAAGTTAAGCTAATATGTAAATATGCCTACATACAAATACAAATATATGTGTAAATTAAAATAAAATATGAAAAAAAGCCTTTAAATGATTGTTGCTGCTATCATTGATGCTAATGTTTTAATATGGGCTTGCTGGTTATTTTCCATGGGTTAGGTGTTCAGGATGTTAGACTTTATATATTTCAAAATGAATGAGAAAGACAGTTAAAGTAGTTTAAAAAGAGAATGAAGCCAGGCATAATGGTGCATGCCTTTAATCCTGACACTAAGAAAGCAGACACTGGGAGATCTGTATGAGTTCTAGGTCAGACTGGTCTATTCTGTGAGACCCTATCTAAAACAACAACAACAACAACAACAAAATCCAGGTAACAATATCACCAATACAGGCCATATATAAGTAGTCAGGCTGCAGCAAATTATCCACAGCATGCACTCACTTGTGCTGTCTTTTATTGGAGGTGCAAATGTGTTGCTTGCGACCCTGATCAAGATCCTCGGTGGGCAGGGTTAGGAAGGTACAGAGTCACAGGGGAGAATTTCCTGAACAGAACTCCAATAGCTTATGCTCTAAGATCAAGACTTGACAAATGGGACCTCATAAAATTACAAAGTTTCTGTAAGGCAAAAGACACTGTCAAAAAGACAAAGCGGCAACCAACTAACTGGGAAATGATCTTTACCAACCCTACATCCGACAGAGGGCTAATATCCAAGATATACAAAGAACTCAAGAAGTTAGACTCCAGAGAGCCAAGTAACCCTATTAAAAAAGGGGGTACAGAGTTAAAGAGTTCTCACCTAAAAAATATCTAATGGCTGAGAAGCACCTAAAGAGATCTTCATCATCCTTAGTCATTAGGGAAATGCAAATCAAAACAACTGAGATTCCATTTCACACCAGTCAGAATGGCTAAGATCAAAAACACAGGAGACAGCAGTTGTTGGCAAGGATGTGGAGAAGGTAGACCCCAGAGAGCCAAATAACCCTACTACACTGGTATCTATTGAAATGCTAATATGATTTTTAGTCTTCATTCTTTTGATGTGAGGCATTACATTTTATTGATTTACATATGTTGAATCATCCTTAAATTCCTAGAATAAATTTAATTTGATCATGAAAAAAAATAAAAAAGATAAAAATGGGGTACAGAGATAAACAAAGAGTTCTCACCTGAAGAATATCTAATGGCTGAGAAGCACCTAAAGAAATGTTCAACATCCTTAGTCATTAGGGAAATGCAAATCAAAACAACCCTGAAGATTCCACCTCACACCAATCAGAATGGCTAAGATCAAAAACACAGGAGACAGCAGTTGTTGGTGAGGATGTGGAGAAAGAGAAACACTCCTCCACTGCTGGTGGGATTGCAAGCTGATACAACCACTCTGGAAAGCAGTCTGGCGGTTCCTCAGAAAACTGGGCATGACAGTCCAGGAGGATCCGGCTATACCACTCCTGGGCATATACCCAGAGGCTTTACCTGCATGCAATAAGGACACATGCTCCACTCTGTTCATAGCAGCCTTATTTATAATAGCCAGAAGCTGGAAAGAACCCAGATGTCCCTCAACGGAGGAATGGATTCAGAAGATGTGGTATATTTACACAATGGAATACTACTCTGCAATTAAAAACAATGAACTCACGAAATTCCTAGGCAAATGGTCAGAACTTGAAAATATCATCCTTAGTGAGGTAACCCAATCACAAAAGAACACACATGGTATGCAGTCACTGATAAGGGGTTACTAACCCAGAATCTCGAAATACCCTAGACACAATTCGCATATCAATAGATTTCCAAGAAGATGGAAGGAGAGACCCCTTGTCCTGGAAAGACTGGATGTAGGGGAATGCCAGGACAGAGAAGCAAGAGGGGGTTGAATGGGGAAAAGAGGGAGGGAAGGGGGATTATGGGACTTTCGGGAAGGAAGGAAACAGGAAAGGGGAAATGATTTGGAATGTAAATAAAAAAACTTAGAAAAAAAAGAAGAAGAAGGTACAGAGTCTTGGGTATTCCGAGCTTCCGGGTTAATATCCACTTATCAGTGACTGCATACCATGTGTGTTCCTTTGTGATTGGGTTACCTCACTAAGGATAATATTTTCCAGTTCTGACCGTTTGCCTAAGAATTTCATGAAGACACAATTCACATATCAATTGATTTCCAAGAAGAAGGAAGAAGAGACCCCTGATCCTGGAAAGACTGGATGTAGCAGTGTAGGAGAAAACCAGGACAGAGAAGCGGGAGGGGGTTGACTGGGGAACAGGGGGAGGGAAGAGGTCTTATGGGACTTTCGGCGACGGGGGAACCGGCAAAGGGGAAATCGTTAGTAATGTAAATAAAAAATATAGAAAATAAAAGAAAATAATAATAAAGAAGGTACAGAGTCAAGGACAGTGACTCTGGGAGTCAGGCAAGTGTAAAAAGCAGACTTTTTTTTTACTTTTTTTTTTATTAGATATATTCTTCATTTACATTTCAAATGTTGTCTCCTTTCCTGGTCCCCCCCCCCTCCAAAAGTCTCATAACCCATCTCCCTTCCCCTGTTCCCCAATCAAGCCTCTCCCGCTTCCCTGTCCCAGCATTCCCCCACACTGCAGCACCAAGCCTTTCCAGGACCAATGGCCTCTCCTCCCTTTGATGTCCCACAAGGACAACCTCTATTGCAGACTCTGGGGAAACCTTTATACCCTCTCCCATCATCTAATTGGCTCTCGAGTAGCAATATGTGGCGTGCTATCTTTTTCATTGGCAATCTCTATTGCCTGATCCAACAGTTTCTAGTCATGTCAGCAGATTCTTGGTTGATGGGAATGAAGTATCAGCATCACATGACCCAGGATTGCTTCTTGGCCTGCTTAGCTAAGTTCCTCCTACACAAATGTCTTTGAACTTTTCTAGCACACAGTTTGAAAGGAATTGTAGATATTCTTATGGGTTACTTGCTTTTCACCCTTCAAAAAAATATACCTTTTAAATCTATGAGATCTCTTTTACTATCCTTCACCCTAGTTATTTTCTAGCTCTGATGTTCCTTGTATGTTCAATATAAAAAAACACCTGATCTATGTATTATTAGGAGTCTTTAAAAGTTCAATTAACTTTCTTTAATCTATTTCATGCATTTATAACATTAAAGAGTCACATTACTGAAAATTTGTTTTGATGATATCCTTTCTTAAAAGTATTATTTCTAGGAAAAGAAAAAGAAGAAAGAAGAAACAGAAGTTGATTTCAATTCATTTTTTGTATGTTGCAGTGAATTGTTGTTCTTAAAGTTTAAACATAATACATAATATGTAAACATACTAGTGAACATAGGTGGAGGAAATAAAAAAATTATTCCTAAATGTTTTGTGATTGACAGTTTCTTTCTATTTGGCATCATGACATGGAATGGCTATGCCAGTAAGAACGTTTTGTGAATATTTGATACTAAGAACTCATATTATTATTGAGACTATATAAACAAAAGAAGCAAATTACTTCCAACATAACATGATGTGCTTTCTCTAGGCCTATCAACACAGGTGACTACTGCAGCTGTGATCCATCAATCTCATTTGCTAAACAGTTAATATGTGTCATATCTGGAAAAGTTAAACCATTTTTGAGGAGCTTTAAGAAGATTTGCTGTAACTGGATATAGACTGGATACTGGAATCACCAATAGTCATACTGTGCCACTTAAACCAATTTAGAAAAGACCATGTCCTGGACTTCTAGAAATGTGTAACACTATCAGAGAGGATGTGTGTTAAGTCCATCACAAAACAAACATTTGTGGTCTGCCAGCTTGACGTTGTTTTTAGTTAAACAGAAAAGGAGAAAATTGAGGGCTGAAGGGTAATTTCAGGGAACTGGTTTGCTATATGTGTCAGAGATCTTTGGCACCAGACCAAGAATAGTTTCTACTTTCCTCATAGCTAACGAGTGCATTGAGGAATAGTGGGAACGAAGTTTGAGAGAATAGTGAAATATATGGGTGATTTACTATTCCAACTATCTCTCTTCTCAGTTTGAAGCAATGAGTCTTAAAGGCATTCTATGTTTATCCAGGAAAGGCAGGAAAGCAGTGAGTTATCACGTAATACAATAATCTCAGGGTTAGGTATTCCTCACTGGTTGAAAGTGGTTGAAGTAGAAATAAGTTCCTCTTGAGGCACCCGTATCTGGGGGCCTCTAATTCCAGAACCAGGACTTAGGCTGTGACCTATACTTGTGTGTTAGGCACACATGTAGATAAATACAAAATTAAATTTTAAAAACACAACTTGTGGAGTTTGTCTAATTCCTTTATTAAAAGAAGTTTAAGTAATTTGTCAGGGTGCATCTATAATCTTAGCACCTAAAAGACAGAGGCAGGGGGATAACTGAGTTTGAGACCAGACTAAGGGCAGAGAAAGGAAGGTAGGGAAGGATAGAGAGAGGAAGGAGGGAGGAAGGAAGGGAGGGAGAGGAGGGAGATTCTGTGTTTGTTCTTCTAGAAAGTTACAAAAATCAGTATTTCCCATGTTGTTTTAGTTATTTTTATATTCCTAAACACATAGAGCAGAATTGATGTTTGTTTGTATATTTTTCTTTAGAAATATCTGTGGAATGATTTTAATATGGATCCATCTAGTTTAGGGAAACTGATTTTTGTCATATGTGTTAATTGTAAGAATTTGTGAGAGTCTCCTCCACTAGTGCTCCACCATACAATCATCTTTCTCAATAAGAGATGATTTGAGTTACTGGGCCTCAGGAGCCATTGGGAAGGTGCCTGTATGTCTGTGTGTCTGTGTATGGATGGAACATATCTTATATTAGATGAACAAGTCTTTTTATAGTTTCTTAAGTTCTTGCTCAATAAAAAATTAAAACTGATAGAAAAATATGGAAAGCAAGAAATTAGAGAAGAGAGAATGTGGACATTTATTTTAAAACAAACAACTATTCAGTTGTATGTAGAATAACAATAGTGTTGTCACGGGAAGTTCAATTTAATAAAGGCAAAAGGAAGTGATAGCCTCAGTAAAAATGAATTAACAGCAATTTAAGGAAAAACATGGGGCTGTTTGAAATTTCACATATCTCTTCCCTTTTTACTGAAATAACAAAAAGTGTCATGCAAGTAAATAAAATGTATTCATATATATATAGATATATATTCTCTTTATTTGTTGATAAAAATATATGAATACTTACTGCTAACATAATTAAAATATTTAATATAATAATTTAATTATTTAATGAACATGATTAATATATACTATTAATACAATCGTGTGATTCTTATAATTAATATATTAATGCAATTATTTGTTTCAGCTTGTCTGAATGTTTTAATGTATTTAAACACAAAAGATTTACCTATTCTGAACACCTAAAAGTAATATATTGTACACCATTCTCTAAGATTATCATAAATATATTATGTCTACATTAAAACAAATCCATAATACTGTTTTGTGTACTTGTTAGCAACTTAATTGCCATTGGCTTAAAGAATGAAAGGAACTTTCAACTCAGCCAATTGCTGTGCAGATCCTGCTGAAACACGCTTACTGGTAGAGAGCTGTAGCCACTATTACCTGATGGACCAACCATTGTCCAAGTAAATATCTGTCATTAGTAAGAACAGAGCAGGGCATCCATGATAGCTAAGTTATGAAAACCTTCTTTCTGTTCTTTTTATTTAATCTGCACTATGCTTACATACTCAGTAAAAAGAAGCAGGTCTTATCACTCATACCTGAGGTCAGTCTCCTTGTGCTTACTGAGATTCAGCAACCTGAATTTGTCTATATTTTCCCTAGATCCTGCCCATTGTCTAACACCTCCAGGCAGTCCTGTCAGGTCTCCTTTAAATAACATTAGTTTAAAAAAATTAAAATATTTTTATGTGTACTGGTGTTTTGCCAGCATGTCTATGGACATTATATGCCTAATATCTGGTGGAAGAGAGAAGGGAGAATTGGGTTTCTTCAAACTGGAGTTACAGATGGTTGTGATTTACCATATATGGTTCTTGAAATCAAACCTGAATTCTCTGGATGATCAGTCATTTGCTCTTAACTATTGAGCCTTTCCCCCAGCCTTTGCCAGGACTACACTAAATTTGGTTAAGTATCAGAGAAATTTTTGCTAAGGATTTAAGAAATTATATCATGGACCCCCATGGGTCATGTAGATGGGCCCCAGGCCAGGAGTGGACCAGAGAATTCCACTTGTGTAGTACCATGGGGTCCGAACAGTGAGCTAGTCTGAGAAGACCACCAGTCCTACTCAGTGCAGGCCTGGGAGGGCAGACCACACCCAAGATGACCCATGCCAGTTGTCATACTGCACAGGCGTAATAGCACTACTGATGCCACTCCTAAAATCACTCCTGAGATGACCCAAGATACTCAGATTTCCCAGGCGCCATTAAGAAGGTAAATAAGTGATGGAGAAATGAAGGATAAAAGAGAAACAGAAGGATGGGACACAATGAAGAGAGGCATAATTGAAGAATAGAGAGTTGTAAGGAAGAGCCTGATGTGAGTACACAGAGATGACACCTGAGAGTATTCTTGGGTCCTGGATTGTACTGTGACTGGGGGACATCACTGGGGCTATAGCCCTACAGCATCAGAGGTCCGTTTCCACTGAATCTCAGGTGGAAGTCTCTGGTCTACTACCTGGGAATATATTGATAATCGAGGACTGTATGAAAATAGTTCCACCCCTCACATGGACATAGTGACAGAGATATCCTCGGGCCTGTGAGGTGAAAAGCTGACCTTGCCCCGAGTGAGTTTCAGTACTCAGAAGAACAAGGGCTCTACACATTGCCCAGTAATCACATTAAAGCTAGTCTTGGTTGTGGGAGTTAAGGGTGAGTTGACCGTAAGGGTATGAGTCTGGATCAGCTGACCCTGCCACTTGTCTTCCGTGTGGTGGCACGAACAAGAAAAAGATATCCTCCTTCCCCCTCATCCTTTGCGTCCCATAGAAGGCAGGAGACCTGGCCCTGATGTCAGAAGAGCAGGAGAGTTAGTCCAGCCCCTCACTGCAGTTTTCCAGAGAGTGGACCATGTGATCTCACCTGTGGAGCACAGTAGAACTGACCCTGGTGGCATGGGCATGGGTGAGTCAGTCCTGAGGAGGAGGTATCAATGTCCTCTCCTCTGTTGTCTCTCCCCTCCATTGTCCCTTGCCACCTATGGCAGGAGGGAAAGCTGGACTCAGGGTCATGAGAGTGGGAGAACTAGCCCTGTCCCTCATCGGCAGCAACACTGACATGTATGGGTCCAGTACCTCTCCTAGGTAACACACTAGACCTGGCCTCATTGATGTGGGCATGAATGAGTCTGTCCAATGGCATGAGAGTATGAGAGTTGGCTCTGACCTTTGCTGGCAGCAGCATTGGAAAGAGCAATTGGGGCAGGCCAGGAGGGCTCAACCTTGTAGTAAAGATGTAGGAGTGTTTTGGGTCTGACCAGCTCAGATATCTCTCAGATACAGGGTTTTGTGTTAGCTCACCCTAACATCTACAGCACTGATGAACTTCTGGAATGTGTGAAGGGGCCATTCCTACAGGTACGAAATTACAGAATCTTCATGACACAAGACAACAGGATATCCAGGAATCTTACTGAGGTTCAGTATTGATAGGATAGCAGAAATCAGAGGCCTTGAATCAGAACAATGACTCATTACAATGAACATTTGCAACCAAAGAATTACGAACAGAAGGGTATAATTTGGGACACACTGTAATACACCTTAATTTCCAGAATGAGGTTTTTTTCCTTTCTATATTTTGGGTGAGGTTAAGTGGAGGGCAGGGACAGGAGACAGGGAAATGAGTGGGTTAAGGTGCATGACATGAAATTCACAGAAAAAAATAAAATGTTTTAAAAAGCCAAAGCCATCAAATAACAGGAGAAACAATGTTTTGAATAAATGCATTACTTATTCTTCGTGAAATTGAAATATTAATTTGGAATGACAAATAAGCATATTAAATATTCCTTATGAATATCTCAGTAGGAATAGTTGGATCAGATTGGAAACTATTGACTTACAAAAACCTAATAAATTCTCAATGGTAATATCAGGAAGCATAGTTTCAAAGATTATAGTTTTCAGAAAATATATTTATTAAAAAGAAAAAGACTATTTACAACTCATCAACACTATCTTTTAAAGCAAGTATATGAATTGCCTAAGGCTATTTTCACAAAGAAACTTCAAAGTGAATGGCTTGCTGTACATTCCTAGAGGTTAAAGTATGAAAGTGAAATGCCAGAAAAAATATTCCACGGCATCATTAAGAGAAGACCTCTATGGTTCTGCAGTCACCTTTAGCTAGATAAAATGTCTGATTTTAGTACACCTCCCTTTGCCTCTATTTCAACATGTCTCAATCTTCTGGTATCTCACCACTAAAATGGTTTAGGACACACTGTATTTCAATGTGGGTTTATTTCAATTATCTGCAGCTAGGACAGAATAATTTTGATGGAGATCACAAGAGCATAAGACTCAAGAGGAGCCCAAATTGAGATAATGTTGACAATATTCTCAGAATTACTGGACAGCTGGGAAGTCACTGAACCACAGATTTTGAGTAACAATAAATTCTCAGTAACCTGAATCTGTGTTTGGGGCTTATGTATTGCACATCAGAAGTTGACATAGATGGTCTTTCCCTCAGACTCTGCTCTATACTTTGTCTCTGTATCTCCTTCTGTGGGAATTTTGTTCCCCCTTCTAGGAAGGACCAGAGTATCCATGCTTTGTTCTTCCTTCTTGGGCATCATTTGATATGTGAATTGTGTCTTGGGTATTCCGAGCTTCTGGGCTAATATCCACTTATCAGTGAGTACATGCCATGTGTGTTCTTTTGTGATTGGGTTACCTTACTTAGGATGATATTTTCCAGTTCCACTCATTTGTCTAAGAATTTCATGAGTTCATCGTTTTTAATAGCTGTGTAGCATTCCATTGTGTAAATACACTACATTTTTTTTATCCAATTCTCTGTTGAAGGACATTTAGGTTCTTTCTAGCTTCTGGCTATTGTAAATAGAAAATCTGAGGGAAAGACAATACTAAGACTACCCCACCTAGGGATCCATCCCATATATAGTTACAAAACCCAGTCACTATTATTGATGCCCACAAGTGCTTGCTGACTGAAGCCAGATATAGCTGTCACCTAGGAGTCTCTGCTAGTGCATGACAAATACAGAGGGGGACACTCTCAACCAGCCATTGAACTGAACACAGGGTCCCCAATGGAGGAGCTGGAGAAAGGACCCACGGAGCTGAAGGGGTTTGCAGCGCCATAGGTGGAACAACAATATGAGCCACCCCCAGAGCTCCCAGGGACAAAACCATCAAACAAAGAGTACATGTGGAGTTACCCTTGGCTCCAGACACAGCTGAAGAGGGCCTTGTTAGACACCAAAGGGAGGAGAGGCCCCTGGTCCTGGAAAGGCTTGATGCAGCAGTGTAGAGGATACCAGGACAGGGAAGCGGGAGGGAGTTTATTGGGGAACAGGGGGAGGGGAGATGGCTTATGAGATTTTCGGGGGGGGCACAGGAAAGGGGACAACATTTGAAATGTAAATAAAGAGTATATCTAATTAAAAAAAAGAAGTTGATATAGAAAAGTACTGAGATTGTGTGGGTACATTTTTAAGAGCTCTTTAAATTGTGGGGTGGATTGGTAAGCTGTTTGATGGTTCTGAGATGAGCAGGGGTATATCCCAAAGTTACAGTAGGGATCACTCATTCAAATATGGGTATTTCTCTTTTTTTCCCTCATCAATTTTAAATTAGACATTCCCTTCTTTTAGAATAGTTCATGAATTGCTTAATAAAAAAAATAGGATTATCAAGTAGGATTTGTGTTTGCTTATTAAAATTAATTCATGAGCATCAAGATATGCATAACATAGTAAAACTCAAGAATTATTTTTAATGCACTTTATATTCAACTATTATTTTCCTATTTATAATACTAATTCTATATATCTATATAATGATTGTATTATTAATGGGAAATATAAAACTTCATAGTGCTATCATCCTCCATGTAATTCTGTATATAGCAGAAAACAAAAACTCTAATTTACATACAATGGTAATCAGATAATGAAGAGATAATATATGTCTTATTAAATGTGAAGTGAATCACCTGAAATATCATATTTCAAATGATACATAATTAAGAGGTGCTGAAACAAATCTTACATAAATTATAAAAACATACCCAATATCCTTCCCCAAGATTTGGGTTTGTCTATGAATATTAACATATTAATTTTCAATTTTTATTTTTTCATTGCTTTCATATAAATTTTTTAGAACAGACCACCAAATGGTTTCTTTGTTTAAAACTATCATTATTTTAGAGACTTAAAAATATTCTGGCTTGGGTGGTTTTACTGAATATACCACAGGGAACACTAACTGCAATAATAAAATATATGCTCTTAATAGATTGAAGACTTCCCTCCCTTGCTTTTGTTGAAGCTACAATGTATCATGGTAAAAGCCTTATTTCAAACAACAGGAAAGTTATTGTCTCCAAATGTAGACAAAAGATAGAGAAGATGTAAAACTTACTGATACAGAAGTAGGTCAGTGCTGTCCATTTTAGATTCATGAAAATATCTCCTGTAAGTATTCAGAGGACAGAAGGGGCAATGTGAATATTTATTCTACCCTGTATTGTTTGAACTTTTAAAGTAAACACTTTTCTAGCATCGTGAGCCATAAAGAACAATATTGAGATAAGTGTAGTATAAGTAAGTTCATATCTGCACAGTACTCACAGTGACATCTTTTTATGCCTCTTCATGCATACCTTGAAGTGTTGGCTCTCATTTTATGTGTTTATTTATATTTTCACTTCATTCTAACCTTACTACAGTAAAGGGCAAGAAAGAGAAGTAGTGATGGGAAGCTAATATTTTAGTGGCGTTTAACTCTCAAACAAATTTGGCACTAGATATTTTTTAAAATATGTTTTATCAAAACATCATGATCACAGAATTACATAATTTTCCCCCTACCCTCACCACCCACCTCCAGGTAATCCCCCTCTAAAACCTTTCATGTCCCCTACTTTCAATTTGATAGCCTGTTCTTTTTTTATTAGTATTGTAAAACATATATACACACACACACACACATACACACACACACACACACACACACACACACACACACACACACACACACACACACACACACATGCATGCATGCAAGCCTGCACAAACAAACACAACAGACACACATAGAGTATATGTACCAATAATATTAATGAAAACTGTTGAGTCTGGTTTTGGAGGTTGTGTGTTTCAAGGCTGACAACTCCAGTTTGGACAGCTTTATCTTTGGGAGAAGCTAAATCTTCTGTAAGCAGTCATTGGTTACCTGTAGTTCTTTGTCTCAGAGAGGAACCTCTTGAAAATATTTCACCTTCCATATTTGCATGGCCATTGATCTTACCACTCTTTCAGTCTCAATTATATGGTTATTTCTAGAAAAGACAGTTTCACCATAGAGTCACTACTGTCTGGTTCTTAATATCTCTTTGCCCCTTCTTCCAAAGTATTCTCTGAGCCATAAATGCAGGAGCTGTGATGTGGATGTATCCGTCAGACCTGGTATCCACCTGTTCTGTTGATCTATGTATTCTGTCCAGTTGAGCTTTCCTCTTATGGTATTAGTTTTCTGTTCAATGCAGCTTTTTGAAGGGTTGTAACTAAAGTTATCTGTGAGGATATATGTATACAATCTTATATGTGTATGCAGGACAATATATATATACATATATATACATATGTATGTTTTATATATGTATAATATTATATACACATATATAAAACATATATATGTAATATATACATAATATTTTGTATATTTTTAGTGTAAGTTTGAGTAAATATAAATACTATGATATTTTGAGTCTTTATCAACCTTGGTGTTATTTGTCTCTTATCCTTCTTCTGTACTGACTCAACCCCCTTCCACCCAGTTTGAGACACCTTCATATTATGTGGCTTCCCATTTCTTATCATATGACTTGTATCAAGTGAAGAAGAAACCCACAGAGTAGAGTATAATCTTTGTCAGCTCTACTTCTGGCAGAGCATTAATATCCAGAATTAAAGCAACAACAACAAAACAAAAAGAAAAAAAAAACTACAAAAATCAAAGAGTCAAGGAAACAAATGACCCAAATCAAAAATTAGCTATGGGATCCGGGATGGCTCTTCTCCATTGTCAGTTTGAGTATATGTGGAATTAACATAAACCTCATGCGTTGGACATACCTGTGAGGAATTTTTAGTTAATTGTATCCTTTAAGGTAGGAAAACTCACCTGTAGTAAGGCTATTTACTGGTTTATTGTTGTTGTAGTTTTCAGCTGAGGTATGTGTAAACCTGGCAGAACAATGACTAGCTGGACAATGACTGGATTATGCAGATATGATAAAAATGTCTTGTAATATTTTAAATGAAGGAAAAAAGTCACATGAAAGTGAATATAAAATAAGAATACAAAATCAATTTCATTTGTAGCTCTCAAACCTAACAAAAAATTTAATATGTTATCATGCAGCAAAAAGGAAACCAGAAGTTGGTAATTACTAGTTAATACATTTTGTTGTATTTTAACTATAAAAATTAAATTTCTGTTTAGCTAGTTTCAAATTTAAATAAATAGAAAAATTGGAAATTAAAATTAGTTTGTATAGATCTCTAAACCAATTTATGTCTAAATGATATAATTACTTAAGGTTGAATTATCAAAACAAGTTATTATTATATCAAAATTGCATCAAAAGTTATACTTTTGTTGAAAATATATTAAATATTTACTATTACAAATATATTATATACATGTAATATATATACAATAATAATATTCACAAATATAGCATTCAAAATTCAGCATGTTGTGAACCTAAATAACTATGACTATATCTTAATTTAAACTAGTTTTTAAAAGGTATATACACAAACATAATTAATTCATGAATGAAAATTACACACATGCATATATATTATATACATTTACCTATACAATATTAACACATATAAACTATATATACATATACATTTCCAGAATCACAAACTGTATCACAGAAGAGGCAAGAAAAATGATTCTTTGTCAATGCATGACATCACACATCTTATTTATAGTCATGATATTTGAGAGAAAGATATGGCCTTAAAATTTGCTTTTTATTTCTGTACTTGCATGGTTCTACAGCTCAAACCCAAACAATACTTCTCAAAATGCCTGCTATCATTGGCAGTAAAGCTTACAGAATTTCTATATTTAAGCACATAGACATAGTCATATTTAAGTCATGGAAAATAAAAATTCAGATGCTTCTGATAAGGATACTTAAGTGTATGTGTAGATTTATTAAGGAAGGGCAGTTTTGAAGGTGTGGGTATGGGCTGAGACTGAACTCTAAGAATTACCCCTTGACAATTTGCAGCTTCTGAGTTCTGGTGGCTGTTTGCCAGGAAGTGCTCAGATCTATAGCAGTGTTCTTTCACAGAATCTATTTGTATTTCATGTTCAGGTTCTAGAATTTACTAAAAGAGAAACAACAAAGTCGGTAGGAGCATTTGCCCTTTCAGGTTCATAGATGCTTGACTTTGTTCTCCGTTTTATATCACATAAGGCAATGTCCTTGTCTGGGATGTTGATATTTTTGGTCTATCACAGCCATGACATTTTGTTTTCCCAGTTCATGGTTTTTCAGAATTGAAGGGAAGGGAAAACAAAGCTTCATGGGATGAATCAGTATCAGTATCTTGACACCTATTAGTTTTTGTTCATTCAAACTGTTAACCTAAGTCACATACTTAATTTGAGTGGTCCTTTCTGTGCTTTGGTTTTAAGCTCTATCTCTTCGCTCCTGGAGTTAGTTTTGTGGTATTACACTACTGTCAGTAATATGGCTACCAGCCTTGATTTTCTTACTTCCACATATTTATAAGTGGTATATTTAATTTGGTTTTTTGATACCTTTCTTATAGATAGGCATATATGTAGATAATTAGATAAATGAGAAATTATAATTACATTGGTAGATATAAAATGGGATTGATTGATAGATCATAGACAATTATATAGATATATGAAAGATGTTTATATAGATAGATGTACTACTACATATGTCTATGTTAAGGCTGCAGATATTATAAATTTCAGTATGGTAATTGCAGATTGAAGCATTGGTTCCTTTTTTCTGCTTTAGTAACTAGTGTGTAATCATATGTTATTCTATTTAAAGAAAGAGTTTTGATACTATAAAATGGTAGGAACCAACCATCTATTTTGTAGTTGCTCTGTTTATTCTTTTGGGAAATTTCTAGTGCTCTGTGGAGAATAGTCTCCAGCAGATCCTTCACTTTGAAAGTTTATGGTAAAGTTTTATTGTAGAATGTTTCCCAGAACTTCATTAAGTTCACGGGTCCTCCTGGAGTGCTTTCTCATAGAAGTTGCACACAAAATCATTTTACAGTCTCTAAGATGGAGGAAAAAGACACCATGACCTCTGTGTTTGAGTCTGGGCTTCTCTCATCATGCTGTAATTTCAATATATGATATCAAAGTAGTATAATATTTCCTACTATGGTAATTATTGATAGGATCTGGGTGTGAAAAGCATTTTGAGCACTTTATATGCATCCTTTCACTGAATATGATTCTATTTTTCCATACTTCTTATAGCTTTAGTACTGGAAGTCATTTTTTCAGTCATTGAAGCCAGACAAACAATATAAAACTTTTCACAATGCCTCAGAGTAGCCTGTCTAAACAGAAAGCTTCCTAGTCATTAAAGGACCACATATTTATTTTAGTCTACTTAAACTGCTTTCAGTGTCTATCACCTTAATCTTGATAATGTCAGCTTTATTTCTATATTGAATTTTTAAATGAGGTTTATCTTTTGTAATGTTTTCCATGATTGTTGTATACATGTTCAATGATATAAGAAGACCTGAGAATTCGAGGACATTGTTTGTTCAGCACGTTAATACTTAATCCTTTTTTTATTGCTTGAAGTTTTAAAAGTCATTAATCTATACAATGAACTAATAGTTTGCCTATGACCTTTATCTGTATTCTATCGTCTTTGCTTTGAACACATGTATTTATGAGTATTAATTTGGTGCATGAAAAGTAGCCTATGTATGACAAAATGCAAACTACAGACATAGCAAAGAAAGTAAGTTCCTTGTCTTTATAATCTCAAGATTCTATAAAAATTTAAGTTTTTTAATTTAAAATTATTGTTGTTAGTAACATTTAATTCGCCAAAGAAAGTTGATCCAGGGAAGGGTACAATAAGAAATCTGGGTGTAAACTATATTGTAATTTGAGATACAATAAATCAAAAGTGTCTTTTTCAAATGGAGGCCTTGTGACCTGCAACATATAGAATCTGGGTTTACATGAATATGGTCTTTGTTGCTTTTCTAGTTTCAATGAGAAAACACCCTAACAATTGCAAGCGAGGGGAGAAAGAGTTTATTTCACTTCACAGTTCCAAGTTATAGTCCATCAGGGGGAGATGTCATAGCAGAAAAGACATGGCAGGAATATGGAAGTAGACACATTGCTTCCATTATCAGGAATGAAGAACAAGAAGTACATACATGCCTGGGTTTAGATGTCATTTCTTCTTTACTCATTCCAGGGCACATCCCAGAAAATACTGCAATGCAAATTCAGGGTAAATCTTCTAACATAAATTTTCAGTTAACGCAAGAAAACCAATTACAACTATGTAAAAAGGACAGTCTGATTTAGACAATTACTTATTAGGTCTCTATTCCCAGGGATTTTAGATTATATCTAGTATATAAAATATCTATCATATCTCTCCTTAAGTATATAAGATTTTTGCAAATTCAAGCCAGCTCAAATGACATCATGGGAGGAGAGAATTCATGAAGCCCCATTCCTATCTAATGAACTCTCAGCAATTGATGCTTATGTGGAGAGGAAGAATCAGTTTTCTTCAGAAATAAAGGTTTGGAGAGGCTACCTATGCCTCAGCCAAAGATCCTGTAGCCAGTAGAGGTGTTCGGTGGGTATTAACAAGAGAGAAAGACACAGAGCTCACTGATTTTGGGAAGGGAAAGTGTGTGTGTTTTTGGGGAGGGGTTCTTAAAGGATGAAATGGAGATTAGAGAATAGGAGCTGGTTTGATCCAAGCAGAATATAAGGATGTGTGACTACAAAATCAAATATTTAAAATTTCGAAAAGTCTATCCCAAAACAAAGCAGGAAAAATGGAATAAAAGAAGAAAGACTTGATAAATTTTACTGTATCATACAAAACAACATTTTGAATTCATTACATATGCATTCAAATTAGTGTGTATGAGATTAAAAAGTACATAGGGGAAAAAAGCATCTAAGTTAAAGGGAGGTACTTGAAGCCACAACCCTGCTTATGTGGAGTTTTCTAAAACCATTGCCAACAGAACTTGTCTGATTAGTGCAAGCAAAGCATTCAGATTCTTCATCCAATACTACTAACTGCATAAATTACTGCCTTTCCCATTTAACCACAAGGGACGGAAAGCTTCAAGAAGTAATCTGTCCAGGGATACCTGAACAATGCAGGATTCAGACTGCTGTCAGAAGCCATATTCTCTCCACAGCCTTATTCTGTCTTCCCTGACAAGTAAGATCATCTGGGCAAATGCCATACCTCAGTCTTGCTGGACTCTGTTCTGCTGTCATCTGAGACAGTGCTCTGCTAGGATGTCCTCAGGTGGAATTTTGTTAAAAGAATAAATGATTATTGGAGAAAAAAGATGTCTAATGGTTAAAAAAGTTACCATTTCAAAGGCCTTTAATTCCAGGAATGCACAATTCTGAATGTTCAAAAAGTTGTCATTTGATAATGTATTATGTACCTCTCCCCAGCAGCTCTCTGAGGGCAAGAAGCCTGTCTTAGTTTGCTCCAATTCTCCAAATATTCCATGAGTTGGTGAGTAGTTTTGAATTGTAGGACAAATGGGACCAAGTAGTATACAGAGTTACATATTTTATGTTGGTGTCAGGGTATGAATAATTTCTAGAAACAAATGTACAACTTCTGTTTCTAATTATATCTCTAAGAAGTTAATATTGACTTGGTGACATAACTCACATGTTACGAGCATTGGCTGTTCTTCCAAGACACTGAGATGGCTCCAAGAATACATATGACAGTTGACAACTGGCATGAATTTTGTGTCTAGACATAAGACATCATATATATATATATATGATATATACACATATATATGTATATATATAGATAATAACAAATAAATATCATGGATGGCAATGGTCTACTAGTAAAACCAAAATAATGTATTTTATTTCTATCTTTATTTTTATACAAAGTATCAGAATTTATATAGATTGACTGTAAGAAATAAGTCTAGCTCAATATTATTGATAATCTAGAATCAGCAGAATTTTGTTGCTGCTGTTGTTGTTACTTAATTTCTCAGTTTCAGAACTGTGAAACGAAAGTTGCTTTTGTTGTAGGTATGAAAGGAAAGTTTAAGTCTAGTAAAAATTCAATAAATTATAGCTATTATATTTATTGATAATAAACTAGAACTTCGCTTATCTTTCTCTCAAATGAATATTTTTTCTTTTATTGAAAATATAGCTACACTTTCTCATCTTCCTCCCAGTTCCCTCTCAACCTCTCCCCATCTGGATCCACATCTTTTTTTGTCTTATTAGAAAAGAAAGAAGCATCTAAGGAATGATAAAATAAGACAAATAAACAAATAAATTGAAATGTGACTAAACAACCAAAAAGAAAAAGAATTAAAGAAAAGGCACAAGAAATACATGTAAGCACAGAGATATGCTTGTTGTCACAAACAGGAATCCCATAAAAACCTGAACTGGGAGCTATAATATGTATGTAAAGGACATGTAGGATAAATTTATTTATATTTATCAATATATCTTTCTTACATGAGGAAAATATATGATGTATACTCACACTGATCTTCAGATATTCTGAAGATTAACTCTTCTAGTTAAAGAAGAATCTGGGTCTTGTAGAAGTTTAGTGTTCAACTTTGATTTCTACATGTCACACAGACACACAGATACATACACACCACACTCATATATAGATACATGCACACATGCACCCACTCACATACATACCACATGCCCACATGCTCATACACACACATAAGAACACACACAAGAACACACACACACACACACCACCCAGGCATATGCACACAGACATACAGAACTAGGAACACACATATACACATGCTACACATTCACATGCACCACACAGATATATTTCCTTCATGGAAGTCCAAAAAGGAAACCCAACAGATTTCTTATTCAATTTTTACCAAACAAAACCTCCAGACATTACAAAATTCATTTCCTATGTACTCTCATGGGATATATATGCCTAGCATGCAGCTCCTATATATTATAAGCCATGATGCCTTACACTACACAAAGCAAGCCTGGATTGTTCAATTATTCTATCAAAAGTTTTGTATACAATGTAAGTCCAGAATGAAACAGAAAAATAAGCATAATCAAAGAATAAAATGAATATTTTTATAGGAATCAGGATGTTAATAGCTCTAACTTCTCCAGTGTCAGGAAGAGAGAATAATTAAGGCTCAGCTATGTCCAGCTTTGTGAATGTATGCAGTAAAAGGTAACCCATAAAATCAAATGATATGAAAAAGAAATTCAGACTGTAGAGATGCAAAGATGCCCTTGACCTAGTGACCCCATCACTGGGATAATGGCTTGGACTTAGTGGGCAGCCCCTTCTGGTTTTTCTTTGTCAGGCTTCCACTCAGTAGCATATTTCAGGTTTTATTCAAGTGTTTTACTACAATCATCAGGTCTTCTTTAATGCTGGGTCTCATGAGATTGAAAGAGACTATTATCTTCTCCTGGTGTCTGACAAGTATATTTCCTCAAAGTTATCTGTGTAAGAATGCCACACAGGGAATTATTTTCAAGTTCTCTCCTTTACAATTCTTCAATTGGTTCTTTCCAAAATGTCAGCATTTTGCCTCCAGCTTTTTTCTTATTGGCTGTCAGATTCTGAAAGGTGTATGGGAAGGACATTTAATACTGCAGCTACCTGCAAAGTCCCTGAGGTGGACAGGAGCAGGTTGAATGTCCTAAACTTCTAGCATGCTGCCACAGTCACATGCTAAAGACAGAAAAGAAAAAAGCACCTCAATGGCCTCATGGCACAATGAAACAAAGACATCAAATACAGACAGAACAGAAAAGACTTTCTTAGAACCTCAAGTCACTGCTTGAAAAGACCCAGGACTGTGGGTAGGTGGCACTTCCAAACAGAAATTTCCTAGATATCAGATCTCCCAAGGCTCACATATTTAGTCAAAAGATGGGCAGTACAGCCATTCAGAAATGGATATACTTAGTTAAGAGTAAGAAGATTCCTTAATTGTGAAAATACTGTTGCTCTTTGTATTTCTAAGCCATAACAACAGAGTCATACTGAGTTAGTCCATTATTTCACACTGTCACTGGATTAGAAATCTGAAGGAGAATTCTGTCTATTCAATTAACCTATATGCAGTCCATCAGGTTTCTCAGGGTCAGTCTTCGTTTACATGATCTATGAGGATGATTAAAGGGTAGAACAGATGGAGACCTGGGGAACTGTATACTCCGGTTATATCATGCTATAAAAAATTTTTGGATGAAGAATTTGAGAATTAGACTTGAAGTGACAAGACAAGAGACATAATTACTTCTCTATTATAAGCATCATGTCCAATGCCACTTCCATACTTTAAGCCAAATTTTGAATTTATACTCCCCAAACCTGTTGTTCTGCTTGCTGCACTTACAGAGAATTTTAGTGTGGACCATGGCTAGTAGTTTACATAACTGTATGATTTTTTTAAAGCTGAGTAAATATAGGTAAGTATATAGGTATGTTATAATTATTCAATTATACTGCTATAATTATTATATTGCTATATTAGGATAGGTACCAGGATCATGTATTATACATATATTTAAAATTTGTACAAATGTTTGCATGCACCTACAGTCATACTCTACACATTATAATTGGGTGTTTGGAGATCTTTAAGCATGAATTTCCATTAAATATATTTTCCCCTGGAAACTATAATTCATATCATGTAAATATGCTACATATATTTACTTGAAATAGATGTTAATATTATTGTAATAATATATTTCACTTCTCAGTTTTTATATTAATATAATAATTGTCAATATGGAAACAGTGACATGTATCTTGCTCTTGATCATTTAAATTTTTAATATTATATGTGTGGTGATTAGTCTGCATATTTGTCGGGATACCACTTGTATGACTGACTCCTGTAGAGGCTATAAAAGGCCATCAGATCTCCTGTAAACAGAGTTAAAAATATCTGTGAGTTGCCATATAGGTTCTGGCATTGACACATGTGTGTTCTGGAAGAGAAGCTAAAGCTCTCAGATACTTAGCCAAATTTTGAATTTCTACTTTCCAAAACTGGTAATCTTTAAGAATGTAAAATACTTTCAAACTTCCAAATTTGAGAATATTTGCATTATGTCATAGTATAGGTAGTGCTCTAAAAGAAGAAGTTTTATCACAAAAGCCTGCAAGATAAACATCAAGGTACCAATCAAATCCTTGATGTTGAAGAGTATATGAGGTCAACTAATATTTTGGAGTATCTGACACCAAAGTTCATACTGGAAAGGATGATGCAGAAGCCTGCAGGTAATAAAGGTACCATGAACAATCTCACAGCTAATGAAAGAGAAAAAATATACCAGGGCAAATGTTGCCTCAGAAACAGAAACAAAATAAGACAGGTCACTGTGACAATGAGCGGGTTTCTCTTTTCTGAGAACAATGGATGCAGAAGACATTGAACATGAGTTGCTGTAAGTGGGGGTATAACTCTACTGGTAGAACACTACCTAGCATGTATGAAGTGTATCTTTAACACTTCTTACTCTAGGTATAGTGGGATATGCCGGTCATTCAAAGTGTTTAAAACGTAGAAATAGGAGAATGTGTTCAAAACCATCCTTTGTTAAAGACGGAGATAAAGACCAGCTGAGATACAAAAGGCACAATGTGTTGTTTGTATTGTTAAAACTAGGTTTGCATGAATATGACTGTATAATTACTGAGAATATGGCTGTTCCATTCCTATTCTCTTATACATCTGGAACACAAGCATGTGTCTCTAATTCCTACTTAGTAAACACAGCTACTCAACTGATGCTAAATACAAATTCAGAGTTCTGTGATTGTTCTTGTTATTGTTATATTACAAACACACACATGTGTATTTGTAAGTAGTATGTTAAGTTACATATATATTAAGTCACAGACACACATATACTCCAAACTGCAAGCATCTCTTACTGAATAGACATATAATGAAAAGGTGTTATTTCCTGAAACAACCAGAATTCAAATGCAATCTAAAGTTAGTTTCTTACACAATTGGAGAGTTGCTTAGAATTAGCAATGTTCTGAGGATATAGGTTATGACTGGTCTGCTTTGCACAACTATGATTGTGTTCTCTTACCTACTTTGTAAATGCTTCCAATCCCTCCTGTGAAATAGCATGGAGCCCATATCAAAATATCCACACTACACAAATATTTCCAGCAGATGCTTGCATGGAACACCACTGCAAGAGTGCTGGAGATTTTCAGGCTCTATCACAACAAGTCTTATTTAATGGACAGAGCATTACATCAAAACACTGCAACAAATGCTTTTTAAAGGTTCCTAAAGTTCTATTCTTTAGCCTCTTTAGACTCTTGAGCTTTTAAAAAGTGACTTCAATGGTTTCGGTGGAGCTCCCTGGGAAGGTCATTGGCACAGGTCCTGAATTTAAGCCCCAGCATTGCATAAACAGTGGTTCACTTTTGTAATTTCCACACAGAGGAGGTAGAGATAGGAAATTGGAAATTCAAAGTCTTCATTTAGAATCGTCCTCCATTTCATGAAAGATTGTGGGCCAGTCTGGGATATATTAGACTCTGACTCAAGAAAAATTACTACAAACTGAAATTTCTGCCACAGGTTCTGGTGTTGCTTCCCTTATATTTATATATTTTTGACCTGCCAGAAAAATACCATAAGGTAATAATTCTGTGTTCTCAAGACAAAATGCTTCTCTATGTAAAGTGTGAATCTGACCTTGGAGGGAGGTTAAAATAACAATGGCTCTTTTCAAATAAATCTCTTTTTGTTTTTTTTTTTCAATCCTGCTGCTGATGGTAAAGGAGTTCATGGTCAAATGAAAAATTTCTGATGATATGTATGTTTTAAAAATTTATGACTATTTCCTTTGATATGAACCATCTATTATAGATGAGCACCTTACCCTCACTTTCTAACATAAGGCTCTTTTACACAGGTTGATAATGAGCTTACTTTGTCTAAAGAACAGTGATGCCCTTGCAATATGAAGCCTTGAGCATTAGAAGTGTTATGGTATTAAATATAAGAATTTTCACATATTACCACATAGACATAAGCACAGGCATGTGTACCGGTATGTGCAATCACACATATACACCAAAAATTTGTCAGAATCGTATGCTTGGGAACTTTATTCAAATCATCAATTTCCTAATTACTCACTATGGCTTTTCATTTCTCAATTCTCTTCTCCTTCTTTTAGTTTCTTCTCCAGTGAGCCATTGTATTCAAGCCAATAATTAATAAAAAATCACAGCTTGATGGAAATTATTTCTACAAATCTAAATGTTGGAAAGCATACTGGTTGAAATTGATGTTTCCATTTAGAGTTGAGTTCCATGAAGTTTAGGTATTCTACAGATTGAGGCAAGGGCTCTGTATTTAAGTTGATAAGAAAAATTTAAAATAATAGAAGCATTGCATATTTTTTCACAATAATGAATGTAATTTACAAATGTAAGTTACATTTTCTTAGCATATACATACAGTTACAGTTATATTTTTAGAATCTATGGCGTGTTCTACATCTTCGGCAATCATCTAAGTTCTATTTAAATGTCTTGATGATATCTTCTCAAGAGCAAAGCATTTGAACACACGACACATACACACACACACACACACACAGAGAGAGAGAGAGAGAGAGAGAGAGAGAGAGAGAGAGAGAGAGAGAGAGAGAGAGAGAGAGAGAGAGAGAAAGAATTTAGAGATTTAGAGGAGGCTACCTTAACCCAGACTCAGAAAGGGCATTCTAAAAGAAATCATCAGTATTAACAACTTTCTTCCAGACTTCTAGCCTGTGGACTTGAGAGAACACAATGGCACTCAGCTTCAGGTGCCTGTGCAGACACTAGAAAGCAGATGCAGGAGTAGGATGTAAACCTAGGAGAGCACTGCCTTCCTTAGACCCTCATTAGGTAAATGTGCCAATTCTGTTTCCCACAGTCAGTTGAAAAGTTAATCATGAAAGAAAAGTAGAAATGTTGGTGGAGTTCACTTTCTTCCCTTCTGAATCTTTCATTCATTGCAGCTGGATCTTTATAGAATCTTCTAGGTACATCAGTAGACATAACAGATATTGTTGAAAATCTAATGTTTACCAGGGCTCAATTCTCTCCTAAACTTCTTGCCTCTCATACCGCCATCCCACAAACATGGATCAGGGAATGCAGTTTGTTGAACCAAGTCAGCAGTTTGTAAAGGACTCAATTCGGCTGGTTTAAAGATGCACCAAACCCAACAGAAAAGAATTCCAGGACATTGCCAGGGCCACAGCTATAGGATTTGCTACCATGAAATTCATTGGCTTCTTAGTGAAACTCATCCATATTCCTATTAATAACATTATTGTGGGTAGCTGAGTCCTTTCTCATCATGGGACAAGTGAACCAATGAGTGATGACAAGCTCATGAAGAAAAACATTGCCTGGGGAAAATAAATAAATAAATGAAGAAAGAAAGAAAGAAAGAAAGAAAGAAAGAAAGAAAGAAAGAAAGAAAGAAAGAAAGAGAGTCTACTGTTTGCTGCTGTCCAGAGACAGCTAGTCCATCTCATCACTTGGTTTCAGAAGTGCTGGGTATGGGCTGAGTTTTTGAACAAGGCAACTCTATCTCTGAGACCTAGAAGGTGTCATAGGCAGAATTCAGGTAGTAAGAAGGAAAATCCCACCTACCTGCCTCAGCTGCAGTGGTACTCCATCCATGGAAGCCTTCTGTGCATTGTGGGCTTCAGTATTCACTAGCAGTAATAAAGTAGACAGATTTAAGCTCAGTCTCATATAGCTTAGGAACTGCATATATTTCAGTAAAAAATAATTTATCACAGAAAGAATAAGGTAGGATTCTGTCTCAATTGAGAATATCAATTAATCAACATGACCAATGAGGTGACAAGAATTTGAGGATTACACAGATCTTAAAGCAGTTATCATTAAAAAAATAAGGGTCAGATTTGATAAATTAATAATATTCCTCAATTCCATTTCTTTTTATCTACCTGCTTGATTCCTCGAACTGTAGTTTTTCTTTACAATTTTATAAACTTTTTATTAAAAAAAAAAAAGCTAGCACACAAACTAAACATCACACAGCCAAATTAATCCAACCCAAGTCTGTCATCTTAGTGAACTTCTGTACAGTTAGGGCTTCACAGTGGGTTTTATGCTTTTACAGTCAAATGTGCGTGTGTGTGTATGAGTGTGTGTGTGTGTGTATTTATGTTGAACAGTAAGTGTCTAATAAAAAATAAATTTTAATCTAATCATTCAAAGTCAATTCATTACAAGTATATGTAGCAACAAATAAAGCTGTTTACCAAATGAGTGTTAATTGTAGTCATCGTGAAAAAAATGTTCTTGAAGCATGATTTTTAAAGACTTAGTCATATATACTATATGTAAACAATAATACAATATAGAAGATAAATTATTACAACTGCCAGTATAAAAAAAAATAATGCCTCATGAGCCATTATGAAAACAATACAAACAAGTGGGAAAACAGAGAGCCTTGGCCAATAAATAAAAGATATGAAGAGCCTAAGGGAAAATTTAGAACTACAAAATACAATAACGAAGATTAAAACTCAATGTACTGGCTCAACAAGAGAAAAGAAAGAATAGAAAAAATAATAAACTTAGAGGCAGAATTCTTGTTACCCAATCAGAAAAATAAGGAGAATACAAACCAGGGGAGGAAAGCAAAATAAAACCGGTCCCAGCAGAGTTACAGGACTCTAACAAAACTGCTCAAACTTGTTTTTACAAGAACAGAGGAGTAGAGCTTTCTCTATAAAATGCTTTAACTTTGCAAAGTTAACAAAAAAAACTGTCAATCTATAGATTAAGAAACTCAGTATGATTCACACAAAGTAAAGGAAGATATAGGAGAAAAAATGTGAAAGCAACAAGGCAATGGGAGATAATGATACCATACCTATGAAAGTAAAACACAGTGCATGTGTGTGTGTGTGTGTGTGTGTGTGTGTGCAGGTATATGTGTGTATAAATCAAAAGAATCTTGGCTGTTATTTTTGTAGTTACCCTCTACCTAGTTTTTAGACTTGAAATTTACCAACTATATTAAATTGGTTAGCTAGGAACCACCAGGAATCTTCCAATTGTTGCCTCCCCGAGGCTGAGATTGGAAGTGCACAGAATTGCATATCTTTTTATAAATGACTTCTCAAATCTGAATTTGGGTTCTCATGCTTGCAAGGCAAGCAATTTACTGACTGAGATAGCTTCTCTGCCTGGAAAAAAAGATTAAATGAGAGCCAGTTTTTTTTTTTTTTTGTAACTACATAGCTAAGAAAGAAAAGGCAAATGTTGATTTATCATGAGAATTGAAGCGCAACACACAACTTCACTACAGATGAGAACAGCTCAAAAGAGAAAAAAAAACACACATGCTCTATTGGAGAAAAATGAGACAATTTGTCACAAGAAAAATGACATTGAAATGTGGTTTAAGAATTTTTACTAAACTTAAATAACATAAAAATTGAGTCTTGGAAATCAGGGATGCCCCAAAAGCAATATAATTGGCAGTACAATAAGTAACTTTTCTTACTTATTCAAATTCCTAAACTCCATTTGATGAAGTAAAATCATAATCTAATATTTACCTGCTCAATATTCTTATATTCTAAATGATAAAAGGATAGATATTAAGAAATGTAACATTTGTACTTTTGACTTTCTGAAAAACAGGAGTATATGAGAGTTGAATGTGTGTAATGCAAAACAACTGCATCATAAAACAATATAAAATATATACTAAGAACTTTAAATATGGGATGGCAAGATGGATCAACTGGTAAAATCACTTGCTGCTAATACTGATGAACTTAGTTGAATGTATGGGACACATTGTAGAAGAAAGCATTGACTTCTACAAGTTGTTTTCTGACCTCGGGACATACACCATCTCATGCCTGTACTTCACAGTATACTTAAAACAAATAAATAAGACTGTAAATGTAACAATGTAAAATGACACACTGAAAATAGAGGAGGGCTGGCTTTGTTCATAGTGATTTTGTATGAAGCCTTGGGCTCAATTTGCAGCACCACATAAAACCAAACATGGCTTTAAAATCCTATTATCACCATACTGAGAGATACAGGCAGATTAGAAGATGAAGGCTTATTTGGGAGCATAGAGAAATGAAGACCAGCTTGGGCTACAGGAAAACCAAAAACATTTAAAATAATGCAGATTCCTGAGCAGTGGTGGTATGTATCTTCAATCCCATTACTTGGGAGGTAGATTTCCAGGCTAGCCTGGTCTACAGAGTAAGTTCTATAACAGTCAGTGCTACACATAGAAACCCTGTCTCAAAATATCAAAAAGAAAACATAATAAAAGGAAATAAAAAAGAGAAAAAGAACATGGACTACCATTTAATCAAAATTTAATTAAAAATTGTCTATTTGTTTATAGGAAAATACAAAAACACAAAATAGGATAAAAGGACCACTTTATTTATTTTTATTAGTAACTGCAATGTACAAACACACATACACATGCACACATACGCACACACACACACACACACAGACACACACGCACAAGCACATACATGCACACTCATGCATGCACAAACATTTATTTTGTATGGTTGAAATTTAAGGTATAGTAAATGTTGTACTATCTAAATGCTATTCAAATTTCCTTTCTACTACACAGCCGGAGAAGATCTAAAGCTCTCCTACCCTCATGGGCACTTATACTTCTCTGCTCATACTGCTGCCTTCAAACCCCCAAACACCTCCATATAAATAAAAGCTAATAAATAAATGCTAGAAAAATGATAAAACTGATAGAGGAAAAGGACAAATCCACACATCTAGTGGGAAAGCTTAAGCATGTCTCTTTCAAGATCTGATAGAATAAATAAATAGGAATAAAAATAACGTGTAGCAATTTCTAAGCACTCAACATTCACCAACAGAATCTGATGTTTTCAGAACACCACATGCAACATGCAACACTCAAGAATCTTTGAAAAATATGACAAGGCATCATGTATTCTGATCTCAAGATCTCTCTCTCTCTCTCTCTCTCTCTCCCTCTCTCTCTCTCTCTCTCTCTCTCTCTCTCTCTCTCTCTCTCTCTCTCTCTCTCTCTCTCTCTCTCTTTCTCTCTCACACACACACACACACACACAAACATAACATCCCTATAATATGTTAATATGTGGGCCAGTAGGCTGTGAGAGGAAGCCTGGTAAGGTTGAGCTCTGGCTCCCAGAGACCCAGAAGTAAAGGTAGGAGCTTCATCTGCTCCCAACTCTCAGCCCGTGTTACACGGCCACAGCTCCCTCAAGAGAAAATTGTGGGCATCAGTCACACAGGGGCATCACTTCAAGTCCATTTTCAAGCACATGAGGCATCTCAAGTTGTCAATAAGAAGCACCTGCTGATTCGACACAACCCACCCCTAAACTATATAAGATCCTAGCCAGATGGAATAAAGGTGTGTGAGAATTGCTCAGTCACCTTAAAGCATCTGTCAGAAGAGCTGTAACACTGCCTGGGAAGAGAATGCTCTCAGGAAGCTTTCCCCACCAGACGCTCCCCTGTACTCTGCTCGCTCACTCACTAGCCAGTCCTCGGCTCAGCTCAGCTCTGCTCAACTCAGCACAGCCAGTGCAGCTTCTCAGACAAACAACGGCTGCCAGGGAAGTGGCATCAGAGCAGCAGCAGCAGCAGCAGAAGCAGCAGAAGCAGAAGCAGCAGCAGCAGAAGCAGCAGCAGACGCACTTCCGGCTCCCTGCTCGTACACTTTCTTCTTCACTTAAACCCTTCCACCAGGGTGGGCTAGAGGACTCCACAGATAGCCTCCAGTACATAGACTGATATTGATATTTATTAATAATGTAATTATCACGTCCTTGTTCATCACAGAATGAAACCAGAAGCAAATAAACTTAGACCAACTCTAAAAACTGTTGAGAGCTAAAGAGCACATTTTCATAAGAACTAAATAATGAAACATCACACAAATATTTGTGGATTTGCACAAAATGGTGCTAAGAAGGAAATTCATTGTAACAAATGCATGAATAGAAAATATGAGATGGCTCAAATTAATAGCATAGATGTTTCCATGTCTCCCTCACAAACCAGGGAAAGGAAACATGGAAAAGAACACGGAGCTACAGAATATACCACATACTGCTACATGTACTGTGGCAGCTTCAATTAACCATTCAGAGCTGCATGATCACATTTCGCATTATGGAAACAGTAGACTCCCTTTTAATTTTAAAAAATGTTTGAAAATTTGATAGAATATATTTTGATAATGCTTTTCCACATCCCCAGATCCTCCCATGTTCTCCTACACCACTATATCTATCTCATCTCATGATCTCTTTCTCTCCCTCCCTCTCTCTCTCTCTCTCTGTCTCTCTGTCTCTCTGTCTCTGTCTCTCACACACACATACACACAAACGTACACACACACACACACACACACACACACACACACACATACACACACACACCATCCATCCTGGTTTGTATTGACCGATTACTCCTGGGATTGACTCCTGACTTGCAGGGTACTCAATATAACATGTCACACAAAGGAAGAAATCAGGCGCTCTCTCTCTCTCTCTCTCTCTCTCTCTCTCTCTCTCTCTCTCTCTCTCTCTCTCTCTCTCTCTCTCTATTTCTCTCTTCCTCTCCCTCTCTCCCAGCAGTAATCCTATGCCAATAGCTCCTCACCTAGGGTATCTGCTTCAACATGATAACTCAATGCCATGATCTCTTTCATCTCTGAGTTTAGAAACAGACACTAGCTGGGAAACCTAGATGATAGATACATGGAAATTTTTCTGCACTATTTTGTATATCCAATTATGACCTATAGGTCTCAAAATATTATTTCACTTAATGTAAAAAAAGAAAAATCAAAAAACAAAAAGCTGGCGTTTTTGAGTTTCTGACCAACATTAGCAGGGTGTAAAGCAACTCAGGAAAGCGTGCAAAACTCCACAGAATTTCAGAGGAAAGTCATTTATAAACCTAGCACAACGTATTGTCAAAGCTATGAGTGATATTTTGATGATATTTTCTGTTATTTGTTTAGAGAGAGGGCTCATGTTTGTGTTTAGACAATCGCCTTCATCCTCTCCTAGTTTTTATAAAACCATATGAAATATTGGAACACAGAATGCTGTTCTCTGATATTTCCCAACTACAATCCAGGAAAGACGATTTCGTTGAGTAATGAGGTTTACATGAAACTTTTTGCGTCTGGTGCTCAAGTTGGACTTTTGAGGCCATAGCATTTTAACTGATCCACAGACCAGAGATGTGCGTGCTCATAGAAGCATGGATACCTGAACAGAGGACAAGGGCAGAACAGAGCAACGCTATGACTATTATTAAATTTTGTAACTACCATGTTCCTTTCAGTGAAAATGTCTGGTCTATACTTATTTTGTAGGTTATTTTATCTCATTGTGAACTCCAAGATTGTGAACTTGAAAAATCTTGTTGTGACATGACTCAGCCCAGCCCAGAACTTTAACCTAAGCTCTTTTCGTTTAGCATAAACATGTAGTTGTGGTGTGGCCCAGCCTTAATACATACCTCTAATCCAAGAGCTAATATCAACCCTAGGTCAAGAGGTAGAGCAAGAAACTAGTTGACAGGGAGTGAACATAGTAAACAGAAAGGGGGGGTCTTTGAGTTGAAGGGTATTCAGGACAGTGTGGAGAAGGAAAACCAACTTTCTCATAGGTGGAGTAGGAAGGTCATCTGGATGCTTTCTCTGCCTCTCTGAGCCAGCAGATTTTCACTCCAGTTTCTGGTTCCTCAGTATTCATTGATAAAACTGAACAACCAGAATTTTTGTTTCTAAAAACAAGGTAGTTCTAAATATGCACATTTCTATGGGGAAGAAGCTAAGAGTTTAATATATCACAAGTGGCTACTACTCTGAAAGCAGAATATAGTCATACAGGGGCAATCATCTGTCTAGAGGTGAGTGGTTCATGATCTCAGAAAATGGCCAATGACAAAGAAACCAGAATTAGATAGTCTTCTGAGTAATTTGCCAGTCTTGATCTTGTTTGTCTGACAAGATCTTGATCTGTCTTGTCTTTTCACATTTGCCTATCCTATACTTCTATCTATACTGCTGGGTGATCTCTTCACTATCTCATCATCTTTAATGTGTATGTTTTATTTATCAGAGACTTTTTTTATTATTTATAGCCAAGATCACTGATAAGCATATAACAGGCACTGAACAGTTATTGGACCCGATGCTGAACAACAGAAAAAGGAAACAATTTTGGCAGGTCATGGCTTATAATGAAGATGTTTTTAATTGAATTATCAATCATGCTTTCCTGGAGTGCAGTGTTTTTCAAAAGCAAGATTCTATAAAACTGACTTGCATCTATTTTGGAACAATAAGAAAGAAACGTGAAATTACAGAACAATGGGATTTGTTGGCTATTTTTAACAACAGCTACAAAGACGAAATTGGCTAGCTCAAAACACAGAATTCCCAGTGCACAGCCTGAAATCTCAATTTTTCCTGTAATCATGCTACAGCTACAATAGTGGGTCTGCAAGAGCCAAGAATACTATGCAAAAGCTGAACTTACACAGTCTGCCAATTTTCAATACCCAGTGAACTCAGATAATTACCAAATCTTTTCTGGGCAAGTTGGGAGCTTTGATCAGAATAGGGATTGAATTCAAGAACTGTATCAGGTTTAGATGGAAAGAATAATAGAGCATTGTGTATCCACACTCTAATTCCTAATTCTACCATTTGACCTGGTCTTTTCCTTGATGTAAATATTCCTTTCTTATAATAATTATTTACTTTTCAGAAGGAAGATCATTATCATAATTTTATGCCATTTATCCATTCCATTCCTCTATCTCCATTGTAAACTTTGCCATCTTAATTTGTGGGCATGAAAACATGTGGAGTGCCTTGCGGAACTGTGTCCATTCGGATACCTGAGCTATCTTAAACATATAGATTGCTTTAAATTAAAATAGAGACTTTTTTAGCGTTATGACATGCAGATATTTAGTTTGTGTAAATTGTTCAGTATTATCTTTCATCTGTGACAATCTCTTATATGTTTTGAATAATAACCCAGAAAAATCAGAGACAGTGAGTGTTTTAAAATCTGTTTGAATAGTGATTATTGTTGTTTTTACTATTTTTTGTTGTTCTTTTTGTGGTAGTATGCATGTATACTTAGTGTTAGATACTAGTTGAAAAAAATTCTGTTGAACTTGTCTCCTTTATAAGAGACAAAATGATGTTTATCATGAGATGAAGATAATAATTATTGATAATGTAATGTTCTGTGATTGTATGCTGGTTAATTGATAACAATGTTTTTAAAATCACAACAAATTGAAAAGATGAAGCTTCTATTTCTTATGTTAGGGAAGAATTAATATGTGTGTATATATACATACATACATACATACATATATATATGTATATATATAGACACACACACACACACACACACACACACACACACACACACACACACACACGCTGATAATGGTCTGTGGGCGTCCGTGCAGAGGCCCTGCGGAGAGCCGGTGTGAGGGTTCCGGCGGAGGGGGCCGCCCTCGACGCTTGCCTCGCCGTTGTCGCCACTGCTGTCGCTGGCTGCGGGCCTCCGTGCAGAGGCCCCGTTGAAAGCGGGTGCGGGGTTTGCCCACGCTGCTCTGTGCCCAATCCGGTCTGAGGCTGGAGAAGGCCACCTAGCCTGGAAAGGTTATGACAGAGTGGCCAACGGTGTTGACAGTGTTCCGGGAGAGAGAACCTCTTCCCGTGTGTTACAGCTCTTTGTAATAAAACCTCCCAGAAGGCAGAGTTATCTTCAAACATCCTTTATTGTTCTATAGGATCCAGGTTGGGATTTATGTATGATTTGGGGATGCTCCGGGGTTTGGCAGCAGGTACTTCTCATTGGCTTGTATTGAGAGTTTGGGGAAACCTTATTTACATGTGGGGAGGGCTTGGGGCTGCAACTACGTGACTGATAGCCACACATCTCTCCTGGGGTGGGGGGGCTGCAACTGCGCCAGGAGCTAGGTTCCAGGGGGCGGTGACTGAACTTCTCCCGTCCCATGCAGGTGGAAGCTCCACCCACAAGATTGTAGGTAGAAGCCACCCCCTACCGGGTCCCAGGGTTCAAAGTCCTTGCTCTACCTGAGAACCAGGCCGCCTGTGCACAGACCACCTCCCAACAATGGTCCAACTCCAACATCATCAGACTAGAGGTTACAGACTGGAGAAGGGATCATTACAAATGTATCTACTGATCCAGGCTGGTGCTTCCTCTGCCAACTTCAATATGTTACTACCATAGGAGGCACTGGATTACTTTGGAAGGAAGATGAATATGAATTTCAATAGTCAGAATTGGAAATTACAGCATCAATTAAGATACCATTTGGTTCTAGAACTAGGTTGCATAGTCAAATACCACCTCAGAGAAGGAGGGAATTTAACTGAGTTGGAAGATACAAAGAAAATAATGAAAAGCCTAACTTTATCACCATGCTGTAAAGTTGTTAACAGTCATCCTAATTGTCATGTCTGAATAAAATTTTAAGTACAAATTATTAGTTCCAAGGAAACCTGAACACATTAAGAAAGACTCTATATTTATGTTAAATAATTAAATCATTAAGTCATCACATGTAGAATTTCACTGTGATTGCCCTGCAGACTGGTTAAATGATAATAAAATTTGGTTCACTGGACACCTAAACACTTTTCTTTAATATCTTCCAAAACAGAATTTCGACACAGAAAGTGCTTCCATCAGAGTAACATTTATGCAAGTCTAAGAGGTTTTTGTTTGTTTTTGTTTTTGTTTTTTATGATTGTTGTGGGAAGATCCAGTCTTGTGTGTGGGTGGTGCCGTTCCTGGGCCCATGGTCCCCAGCTGTCTAAGAAGCAAATTGAGTAAGTTCTGGAAACAAGCCAGCGTGCAGTCCTGCTCAGTGGTCTATGCTTCCGTTCCTACTTCCATGTTATTGAATTGGGTTCCTCTTTTATGACAGACTGCGACATGGAACTGGAAATACAATAAACTCTTCCCTCCCCAAGTCACTTTTGGGAAGTTCTTTATCACAGGGATAGAAAGTAGACTAGGAAAAAAATCTATAGTACACTGTAAAATTACCATATGTCATTAATTATTCTCCAGATCTGAATATTTGAAACACCATTGAGACAATATTTAAAAAAAGTGTGTATCATGTATCTAGTCTCCTTTTCTGAAATGCACAGCTTCTGGTAAATCTTTTCTACACTGAAATCTTTGAAATATTTGTCTGGAGTTGTGCTGAAGTGGAACCAAATCTTAGCATGGTAGTTTCCCAATCAGATTCACTTTCTGATTACTATAGTAACTCTAATGTACTGTCACTTTCCATGGCACACCTAAGTTTGTATTCATCCAAAGACTAAGTAAGTAAAACATGTGTGATATTATTCACCATTTTGTATCTTTTACTTTTTAAAATAAATAATAATGACATTACTTTTTGATAGGGAACTGCAGAGGACTGCTGGGTCTGGGTTCAGTCAGAGAAGATGCACCTAACTCGGAAGAGACTGTAGGCCCTAGGGGATTTTAAGGTCTGGTTGGGTGGGGGTGGGTGGTGGGGACATCAAGGAAACAAGGAGTGGGGAGGAGGTATAGGATGTGGAACAGTTGGAGTGTGGACAGGTGGTGGGGAGTGGCACATGAAATCTGGAGTGTAAATAAATAAAAGACAAAAAAATGTTCTGTCTTGCTCTTCAAAAAATGATATTAGCTAGTGTCTTGCCAAAAAACAAAAGCAAAAAAGAACAAAATCAGCAGCAACAACAACAACAAAAAACAAAACAAAGAAAAATAAGAAAGCCCAGTTTTCCTGCATTTATACTGTCACTACTATGGGGGCAAAAATGCAGTAGATGCCAGATGTATCCTGTGTGGTTAAACATGGCCTCAAGGGAGGAGATAAAATTCTATCAGAAGTTAGGATTGCTCAAGAAAAATGAAACAATTTTCACTGAGAATTCCGAAGAGCCAATTCATGCACTCAAAGTAGAATATCAGTTATTTTTATTTCATTTTTACTGGTTTATCTTTACAAGGAATGATATCATAGTATTTTAGTTACCATACTGTACTTTGAGTATGTTGTGATAATGTCTAAATGACATGGGAACATCTTATGAAAGCAACTATAATGCAGGTAATTCTTCATTTATTGCTTAACTTGGGTATCGTTCTTTCTGGAAATATTGTAAAAGCATTGGCCTCATTACAAAAGAGAAAGGATAAAGCCAATCCTTACAGTGATTTATTTTTTAAAGCTTTGGTTTGAATTTTTACTTTGCCCATATTTTCCTACAAAAAGCACAACCTAAATTGAAGATACTTAAAATTTCTAAGGAATGACTCTCCAACCCTAACTTGTGGAAACTAAAAATATTCTGTACAAAATAAAAATCAAGAGGCTTGAGACAAGGTTCAGTGGTTAAGTGTACTTAATACTTTTGGAGAATTTCCAGGAACTAGGTGCAGGAGCTCATAACTACCTGAAACTACAGTTCTTGGGAACCTGACACCCTCTTATGGCATATACAGGCAAATATAATCATGTGTACATACTCTAATGGCACTGGTCTAACTGGCAGTCTGTATGTAAAAATGAAAAATAGATCCCTATTTGTCACCTTGCATAAAACTCAAGTCCAAGTAGATCAAGGACCTCAACATAAAACCAGATACGTTAAATCTAATAGAAAAGAAAGTAGGAAAGAACCTGGTACTCATTGGCATGGAAAGACATTTTCTAAACAGAACTCTAATGGCTCAGGTGCTAAGACCAAAAATTGATTAATGGACCCTCTGAAATTGAAAAGCTGCTGTAAGGCAAAGTACATAATCAATAGGACAAACATGCAACCAACAGATTGAGAAAAAATTTTTTCACCAACCTCACATCCGATAGAGGGCTAATATCCAAAATATATAAAGAACTCAAGAAGCTAGCCTCCAAAAATAAATAAATAAATAAAACAAACAATTTATTCAAAAAAGTGGGGTATGAAACTAATCAGAGAATTCACAACAGAGGAATCTTGACATGGCTGAGAAGCACTTAAAGAAATGTTCAAAGTCCTTAGTCATCAGGGACATGCAAATCAAAACTACCCTGAGATTCTACCTTATACCAATTAGAATGGCTCTGATCAAAAACTCACGTGACAGCACATGTTGTGGAGAATGTGGAGAAAAAGGAACACTCCTTCATTGCTAGTGGGGTTGAAAACTGGTAAAACCACACTGGAAATCAATCTGGAGTTTACTCAAAAAAATGGAAATAGATCTACCTGGAGACCTAGCTATACCACTCTTGAGCATGTACCCAAAAGATGCCCCACCAAGCCATAGTGGCATGTGTTCTACTATGTTCTTAGTGCCCTTATTTATAATAGCCAGAAGTTGGAAACAGCCCAGATATTCTTGAATCGAAGAATAGATACAGAAAACATGGTTCATTTACACAATGAAATATTCTTAATATTAACATGAGTTTTGCAGACAAATAGATGGAGCAAGAAAATATCATCCTGAATGAAGTAACTCAGACCCAATAGGCAGATCTCTGTGAGTTTGAATCCAACCTGCATCTAGGACAGCCAAGCTCCTCAAAGCAACACTGTCTCAAACACACACACACACACACACACACACTCACCAATAGTCCAGGAAAACCTGAGAAATATTTTATTTTCCACAATGACTAGTGTGGAAGGTTGTTGCACTGACAATTCCAATAGCAGCCCCATTGTGTCCTTTGCACTATGAGTGTTCAATAAGTGCTGTCAACAAGACAGCAAGCATATTTGTTACACTAAGATAGGGCTGGATTTGTTTTGCAATGGGGAAATGGCATTGTATTATTTCAAACATGGGTCAGGACAATGTATACCCTCTTGTCTTTTTTGCGTCATACTACTATTATTTGGAATAGCCCTCTACTGGGTGTGATAAGCCTACTCAGTCAAGAAAGATGCTCTGTATAAACATCTGGCATTCCAAATATTTAAAGAAACTTTAAGTAGCCTAACTTTTATATAATGAAAATATTTTCATATCTCAAATCTTTTGTAGTATAAATCTCTTTTGGTTGGAATAAAAGCAAAATAAATAAATAAATAAATAAATTTAGTCAATCTAATGCAGTAATGTCATCTATTGCAATTATTGAGAGTTTTCTCTTTGCCAGGCTCTATGAGAGTCTTCACTGCCATTTTTAACCTTCTGTGACACCCAATCTGTGTTTACTACAGAAAATCCATACACACTCAGTGTCTAGTTTAATTAAGGATAAACCTACAGAGCGTAGGTTTGTCACACTTCATCAGAGTCAGTTTGCAGGCTGCCAATACCCAGAGCTCTTCTGTAATTTAACAGTAGAAACTTCAGCAGTACCTGTGAAACAGATCAGGAAGAGTATAGTATTAGAATCAACAGGAGGACTCTTCCACCAGAATGTCTGTCAGGGAACAGCAGTGCTGAGTGGCATGAGTACATTGAAGGGATTTCTGCTTTGTCAAAAGTTGAGGAGCCTGCTACAGTAAGATATTCAAGAGAATTTACCCTTGTAAGTTGACACAGCTTAATGCTTAACTACTTCTTAACAAGGGACCAAAGAGGAATGGCACTAAGAGAAACAGGTAGCACATGACAGGGAGAAGAGCCCTTCTTTACATATTTGTTTGGTGTGTGTGTGTATGTGTGTGTGTGTGTGTGTGTGTGTGTGTGTGTTTACATGTGTCTGTGTTTTGCCCATATTTATGTTTGTGCATCATGTTTATTTTGTGCCTGTGACAGCCGGAAGAGGTTGGACTCCCTGGAACTGGAATTACAGAAGGTTGAGAGCTGTGCTATGAGTTCTCTGGAAGGGCAACAGTGGTTATTTTAAGCCATCTCTCCATCTCATTTGTGTTATTCTCACTGATCTTCAGAATTATCTAGGGACTATGTATAAACCAGAATAACACAGAACTTCTTTCCTCTACTTTAATAGTCAACAGGTCTGTGGTTAGTTTCAGGAATTAATATTTTTAGTAACCATCTGTCTTAGTTAGGGTTTATTGCTGTGAAGAAACAACAAGGTTACAGCAAATCTTATAAAGAAAAATGTTTAATTGGACCTGGTTTACAGTTCAGAGGTTTAGTCCATTATCATTAAGGCAAAGAGCATTGTAGCATGCAGGCAGATAAGGGACTGAAGATGTATCTGAGAGTTCTACATCTGAATCCATAGGCAATAGGAAAAGAAGTTAGCCACTAGGCCTAGCTTGAGCTTCTGAAATTGCATAACTCACTTGCCCAATGACATGCTTCCTTTAACAGGACATATCTACTCCAAGAAGGTCACACCTTGATAATGCCACTCCATAGGAGGCTATGGGAGCCATTTTCACTCAGACCTCCACACTATATTTTCAGCTTTATGGGCAGACAAGTTAGGGATATAGTGTTTTAGGTGCTTAGGTAGAAGGGAACCCCAAGTACTTTTATAGCAGGCAGCAAGAAAACATGTAATTCAATAGCAAGTTTGCATGGGTGATTCAGCTCTGTCACAGGTAAATTCTAGCAACCAGGGAAGTAGGGGCTGTGTGACACAAGTAATTCGAAGACCAGTGAGTACTGGTAGGCAATTGGTCTCTTATATCTTAGTGTGGTTTAAGTTAGTGATCATTTGGTCACTCATTTTTCATATACTGGGTCTGTGTATTCAGTACATGTAATAATTCACCACATTAAAAGAATTAGGAATTACCTCTGCCCTCAAAGGAATTACAATCTATCAGCCAAGTTAAGTACATACATAACTTAGAACAAAACTCTAATGTGCAGATAGTACTCATTAGTGATTTAATCCAAGTCACAAGTAAGGTGTTTGTGTTGTATTATGGAAAGATATAAAAACACTCCCTGTTTAGAGTCCTTTAACCAGCAAAGAATTCAAATTTAAATTCTCTACTTCATGCTTTCTGTGTCTTTGTCCTCAGTTCATCTGTTGTATAAGTCCAAATTATTGCTGCCTGAAGGCTATCTTGGGAATCTGTTTGATCCTGTGTCTGAGTGCTGCTGTCAGTGTGGTTGAATATCCTTGTGTCTTTCTGTTTTGTCTTTCTGAAAGTTGTATGACATGATGGTTTGTGCTGTGTCTGTTTATTGTGTGTGTCATTCTCGAACAATAGTATGCTCTGTATTTATTGAACAAGAGAAAAGGCATCACAGGAAAAAGGAATGGAGCATTTTACAGAAATCTTTCACAGAATTTTATAAGGGATTATATTATTTTCCTCAAACTGACAAACCTTGCCTAGACAACAAACATTATTATATTATTTATTGACAATTATACATAAATATTTGATCTTAAATTTTATGATATATTTTAGGAAGTTGCTTTTAACTTCAGTATTGACTGATTTCAGCAAATTTACACCTTCATTGTGCTGGGTCATGGACATGGGAAAATACATAATTTAATATTATGGCTAGTTGTTACCTCAAGTTGTAAAAGTTGATTACAAAGACAATCCAAGGTAAGTAAGTTTGTTTCCTACATTGTTCTCCTAAATAAAGATGCATTAAATGAAAGGTTTGAATATAGTAGCATAGCAGTCCTACATCTAAGATGATCTCAGGCTGTATTATTAATTTTGGCTACGAGGTCCAGGAAAAATTCCAGTTGCTTAGAATGTAAGAGATGTTATCATTAGGACTGGGTTTTAAAGGATGAGTAAGTGGTTCTCTTAGTACAGAGGGATGGAAGGCATTTCAGGCAGAGCTAACCATAGGTACAAAAGCAGAGAGAGAAACAGACTGTTGGAGTGTACCATTAAAAATGTTCAGAGAAGAGCACATTAGAAAGAGAGTGGAAATATAGAAACCAAATCCAAACCAAAACAAATCAAAACAAAACAGGTTAGATCATGAAATATCTTCTATTCTTAGGTTACAAAATCAGGAAATTATCCAAAGTTCCATGAAAACAATAATGATATATAAATACTTTTTTGATAGGAATTGAACTTTAAAATATAATTGTAAGAATATTCTATTCTAAATTTAAAGTGATACATGTGCCCTGTGACTATAGGTACAAGCTACAAAATGCAGCATGTTTTTAACATTATTATAATAAACCCACAACATCTAAAAGGATGATTATTGGAGGAGGTGCTTTTGGGAGGAAATTGTGTTTAGAGAAGTCTTTTCTTAAGGAATCCCATGCTAGGATAGGAAGAAATAACACATGATCATTTCTTTTTGCTCTAGGAGGACCTAGCTAAGAATTATCACAAGAATACTAGGAAAATACATCTCAGTTGGATCTCACATTAGCCAGAATCATTGTTATAAACTTCCTATCCTCTTGAATTTGAAAATACTAAATAAAAAAGTATTTGTTGTTAAATTTACCAAATCTATAGTGATTTATTATACCAATGCAAGATACCATAACAATTTATTTTTCTTGCATCTCATTGTGTGATTGAAATATATATATACATATACATCATATATATATATATATATATATGAGGAACCAGAGAAATAAATAAGATGATAAGATTCCCCTGATTGTGGCTGTCAGTGGTAATGAAATCTATTGCTGTTGTCTGTCTGGTTAGTTTTGCTATGGCAAACTGATCTGATTCATGACTAAGCTTATTATATGAATAAAATGGAGTTAATGTGAAGTGCAGGTAAATGGAAAACAGGAAAGCAGCTGTCCAGAGCCAGGAGTTAATGTGGAAAAACAATGGAAATAAGTGCTGTTAAGAGTAAGTAATGACCTATTAGGTGGACTTTATTGTTCTTCCATGAGACATGCAGTAGCTGTGAAACACCTATCACATTCTCATACTTAATTCTGCCTATGCTCTGCATTTGTTGACAAACATTTTTCATTCAAAGATCCATTCTAGTCATACAGTATTCCCAGTGTCAAGATTCATGAGGTCAAATGTAAAGATGAATTTGTTGGTTAAGCTGTTCTCTCTTAAGGGCAGGAGGCTTATTCATTTTTTTTTTTTTTTGAGTACTGACCTTGTCATGTCTCAAGATGAATCAATGATTCAAGCTAGCAACAGTAAATCATGAATAAATGATTTATGCATGACTTGATAAAATATGATGGATTGCTGGGATGCTTGACTATTACTGCATATGAAGATTTATATAATGCACATATTATGGTAGACTGAAAAGAGAAGGGAAAGTTTTCTCCAGGGATAGAGTCTAGGGTCACATCATAAATGTTATTCCTAGCTGGTTGATCTTGGAGAGAATGACGATGGTACAGTAGCAATTCAGTGTAATATTTTCAATCAATTACTGCACTCATTACCTTAGCTCTCATCACTCCTGTCCTTGTTTGTTCCATCACCAGCACCATCGTCATTACTGATGTTGCCTTTGACATCAGTATCATTTTTCCCTCTCTTTCTCTATTCATTTTTCACCTTTTCTCTCATTTAAGTTTTCTCTATTATATCAAAATTCTGGAGATAATAATTCCAATCCTTGCAGTACCATTCTTATGTATTCTCATGAAACTGTGCTCTTAGGGACATACAAACATACACACATGTATATAAAGGAATCAAGAGCAAGAGGGATGCTGTTTTGATGAATTGGTCCACATGACAATGATAATTGAGAATGCCTCTAAGTCTTCAGGTAGTGAATTGAATCCAAACCATCTGAAAGTCTCAGTTCTACAGTCAGACCTCAGTCAGAGTCAGTGTTCACCTCAAAGATGGTTAGGCAGAGAAAGATTAAGATCAGATTTTTGTGTTCTGCTGTGGTTTGCACTGGTTGGATGAAGTTCACCCATGTTGGAGAGAACCATGTGCTTCATATAGCTCTTGACTGACAACGAAATGGAATTCCATTTGATGCTTATTAACAGCTACATGTGTCTACATTTGATGAATGAGAAAAATCCTCAAACATCTCTCATTCTTTAATGGTATTTGACATGATACTTCTGTGATTTTTTGATACTTGAGTTTTCTTTTAGATGCTGTAGCCTCTAATGTGTATAGACTGTCGTCAATGTGGTCAAAAATCAAGTTTGTGAAAATGTCAGTACTTGGTCTGGTGAGCATGGTGTGCATAAATAACTCTGATCTTAGGAGCATGGGTACATCCTATGTATGATAGTTAATGTTGATTGTTAACTTGACAGGATCTTGTTTTCCCCTACAGACAAGCCCGTGAGCATGCCTGTGAAGGGGTGTATACATTAAGTTAGCCTCTGTACATGCCTGTAAGTGTCTAGACTGAGGTCAAAAGATAACCTTTGTGTAAGGGTAAATCTATAAGATGGTCTGGGGTACTATAGTTAATGAAAAGATGGTAAGGAATAAACAAAGCAGCAGCATTCATCAGTCTCAGCTTCCAGACAGTAGTTTCAGTGTAATTATCTGCTGCCAGCTCTTGATGCCATGTCTTTCAGTCAAGGCTCACCACAACCTAGTCTTATGAACCAAAATAAACAGTTTCTCCTTTTAAGTTGCTTTTGAGGAGATATTTTTAACACAGCTACAACAAACTAACTAATACACTATGTGTCCCTATTAAGGTATATCTTCCAGGGAATTGTCCCTAACAAAAGGTTCCTTATCCATTTCTCAACTAAGGAGGCAGATGTTGGCCTATGCACACAGTGCAGCCCTTAATTTTTAGAATCAGTTCTTTGTTTTTCGATGTCTGCTAGCCCTGGTTCATTTCCACAATATCTCGTTTGCTCATCTTTGCAAACTCTTAGATTTCTGTGTTTTCTCGAGATTTCTAATTCACTCAAGAATCTTTGCCTTTCTTTCTGTCTTTAAAAAAATACTTTCTTTTTGCTAATATTGGAAATTCAGATTGAATATGAAAGATTACAGTGTAACTTTAGGTCTGTTCCTTAGGGTGGAAAGTTATGTGCTTCCTTGAATTTTTAGCATTCGCATCACGGCATTTTGGACAAAGTCTGGTGTATCTGTATTCTTTGAAAACATTGAATACAACATTCTATTTTGTCCTTCGAAAAATAGCTAGGCTATCCCCTCCTTTACCCCGTACTATATTCCTGTGAATGCAGTAAAAGAGTACATTAACTCATTTAATGAGCATATCATATTTATTCTAAAAGAAATGATATTCATTAACAATAATAGATCAGGTTTATTTTTGCAAATCTGCTAAGGTTGAGATTTTACATTTTTTACTTGTTCAGTTGAACCTTTTATCCACTTGATTATATCAATCTTCTGAATTCAGTTTCTTAATCAACTTATCATCATCCATCAATGCTTGTTATATTAGTAATGAAAAATATTCCAGGAATGTAAAATAATGCTTCTAAGGACTGCTAAATTTTTGTCACTGTTGTGTATTCAAACTGTCTATTCTAGTAGTTAATAGCCATAGGTAACTATCATTCATTACTTTAGGTAAATATCTAAAGAAAATATAATATGTTGTTATTCTAGTCATTTATTCATTCAGTATCTAATCCTTATACACTGTGCTATTTAGTTTTGTTCTTGCTGTTGCTGTTTTGTCAACATAACACAAACTAGATTCATCTAGGAAAAGAAACCCTCAGTAAAATGGACCTTAGGCAAGCCTGAGAAGCATGACCTTAATTGACAATGGATGTGGGAGGGTCCACTGCATTGTGGGTTGGCTACCCCTGTGCTTTGGTTTACATAACAAAGCAAACTGATTAAGCCACAGAGAACCAACTAGTAAATAGCATTCTTCTGGATCTCTGCTTCAGTGTTTGCTCCAGGTTCCTTTCCCTCAGTTATCAACTATGATCTGGATGTGAAAGCCAAATAAATAATTTCTTTTGAAGTTGCTTTTGGCTATGGTGTTTATCTCAGCAAGAGAAAGCAAAAAAAGATGGAAATTCATACCAGGAATATAGATTCTTGCTGTAATAGACCTAAACATGCTGTTGAAAGGATGATTGCGGAAGTGCTTGGGAAATTGAGGGGTAAAAGCTGCTAAGTGCTTGGAACTTAGTGAGGTTTTCTTTGACAAATTAGAAAACAGTGTTGAGAGCATTGAAGACAATACAGACCTGGCTTCTGAAGTTTCAAAGCAAAAGAAGTGGATGAAAGTCTCTCAACCTCTACTGGGACCATTTCTCTATTTAGAATTAGAAATCTGTGGTTGTTTTGATTTTAAACCTGTGAATTAAAAAAATTAGCTGTGATTAATAACAAACTAGCAGGATTAAAATTAACCTTTGCTTTGCTGAAACAAATGCTCATATCTTATAGCTAGAGAATCCGTTGTGATTATTAAGTCACCAGCATTCCTGAAGGGAAAATTTATGTAGCATATTTTCTCAGGTTAAGCATTGTTTTTAAAACAAAATAACAAACATTCGATTTTATCAGATGAAGCCTCATGAGCCAGACATTGTAGTGAAAGCCTGCTGGCTCAGAGAGACAGAGAACCTTCCTACTCCACTGAAGTCCCAGAAGGACAAAGCCCTTTTTCCTACTCCAGGCTGTCTTAAATACCCTTCAACCCAATGTCCCTTCTTTCTGCTTTACTTGGTTTCCTTATTTTGATTCCTTGTCAATTGGTTCCTCACTTTGCCATTTACCTAAGTACCTCTTGTTTACAGAAAGCTCTTGTGTTAAAGATACATTCCAGAGCTGAGCCATGATGTAAGAGTCCGTCGGAAGATGCCCACTCAATAAGGTCACAGACACTGGAATGGCTGCAATCTGCAAGAGGTTTATTGTTCCAATGTACGTTGGGATCCCCCAGCATGCAGGGAAGAGGAGACCCCGAGCTCACAAAGCTTATACTTTTATACACATTTTGTCAGGGAGTTCAGTGGTTGCCTGAGTTGGACAACTGCGATTGGTTACCCTGAGCAACATTTAAAATTATTGGTCAACTCGAATGGGGAGGTTGTCTCTGCCATTTGGCCCTATCCTGCCCACCTTGTGGTATTTGTGGTATTTCCTGGCATTGTGTTTTTCTCTTTTTTTTTTTTTTGTTGTTGTTGTTGTCAAGTCACTTCCCTCGCTGGCCTCACCCTAGGCAGGGTGATTCTTTGTTTAGGCCATTTCCTTATCTGTCCTCCCCCAGGCAGTCCTGGGTAGAAAGGAAAGTTCCAGTCCGACTGTGAGCCCCCCATCCTTGGTTGTGGGAAGCTGGCCTGCTGTTTCTGACAGGGTTCTCATAATACCACAACAAGAAACAGCTTTTCCACTTCACAATCTAAGGGTTCAGAATGTGATCAAAATAATCTGCAACATTTCCATCTTTTTGTTTAAAATAAAAGATGTTTTCTTTAACATCAGTAAACTATATACTATTACATAAGAATTACATTTACAAATTACAGTCAATTTGTATTTGGCAACTTTGGAGAAAGTACTCTACTATCTATCCTATCTTGGTGAGTCCAATGTTCTATACTTAAATCACTTTCTATCATAACTTGGATTTATCAACCTGAAAACATCTTTTTTAGACCTTAAAACATTTTCTTAAATTCTAGGCAACTTCCACTTACGCATAAGACTCTCTCTCTGTCTAGTGCTCAACCCCAGCAAAGATGTGAGAAGGATAAATATTATCTGAATAAACAAAAATGAAGAACAAGCACATTCTAAAACTATGGAAATGACAGAAACTCAGAGCCACCTGGACAGCGACCCAAGACTCCTCTGTAGCCCTGGAACATCCATTTCTTTGACTTACTGGCACAGACCAGCTGACAAATCTTTCTGTGAAGCAAGAGATAAGAAGTACTTATCGCCTTGCCCTGGCAGATTTCAGCAGTCAACTTTCTTTGTGTTCTGTTTTTCCATAGTTTAAACAGCATACTCTCCACAGTTGAACCAAGACCAGTTTCTTACCTAGTATCAGCTTGCTACATTTAAAGTAAACTCCATAAGGAAATTCTTTAATGTTCATCATCTTTTGTGAAGTGAATTGGAGGCTCTGCCATAATCTGACATATTTCATTGTTTAAAAAGTCATAAACTAATAAAAAAAACACCTTAAATGCCATAGTTTACTAATCTCTGATGCTTTTTAAAGATCATGTAACTATTTCAGTATATTGAATAGACATATGTTGCTTATCTATAACTACTTACTAACTGATTACCTTAGAAAATATCCGTGATTAACTAAACTAGTACCTAACAAAGTCACAAGTTTGATTGACTATTAGCTTCCATTTTCTATTTGTCCAAAACAATTTGTAATGGTAATTTTCCGAAGAACAAGAACTTCAAGTTGCATTTTAAACAATTATATTGGTATAATGTCATTAAAGGAGTATATTATAACCAAAATATAACCTTAATTTTGTGTCAATATACAAAATTCCTTAAGAGTAGTCTCAATAATCTACCATTTCTTCCTATGATTCCTATATTATTTCTATATCTCCCCTTTTTGATTAAATAAAAAGGAAAAACTTTTAACTCTGACACAGTAAAATTATTTACAGTAATTTTCTTAGGGTTTTACAGTTGTGAACAGACACCATATCAAAAAACTCTTTTAAAAAAAAAATAAAACAAGGTATAATATTTATCCTTGAATATGTATTTGACTTTTTAAAATCTGTTTTTATTAACCAATTTTTATTTACACTTCAAATGATATCCCCCTTCCTGTTTACCCCACCACAATCTCCCCATCCCCCCTTCTCCTCTCTTACCTTTGCTTTTATGAGTGTGCTCCTCCACCCACTCTCACCTCACCCCTCTAGCATCCCCCTATGTTGGGACATCAAGTCTCCCTCCTCTCCTATGAAGTCTGATAAGCCTATCCTCTGCTGATCCGGTATCTCTAGTCATGGATACACATTTCCTCCAACAAGGCTACACTTCCTAATAGTGCCACTTCCTTGGTCAAGCATATTCAAATCCATCACATTCCACTCCCTGATCCCTATAGGATTATTCAAACACATGAGTCTATGGAGGTCACACCTACCCTTAGCATAATAAAAAATGCATTTAGTCCAACTTCCAAAGTCTGGTACTCTACAACATTCTCACCAATTTTAAAAGTCCTCCAAAGTTCAATGTTTCCTCTAAGATTCATCCAATCACTTAGCTGTAATCCCCAAAGCAAAACAGGAACCCAGCTGGGTAAACTCCAAACTCTGCATTTCCATGTCTGATGTCAAAGTGATCTTCAGATCTCCAACTCCTTTTTCATCTTTATTGACAGCAAGAAACTTCTTTCTCCTGGGCTAGTTCCATTTCCTGTTAGCAGTTTTTCTCAATAGATTTCCCATGGCTCTGGCCTCTCAAACAAAATGGGTTCTCCAAGGCAACTTCTACATTATATCTTGTTGTTCCAATGTTTGGGATCCATACATGATCTTCTGGGATTCTTCAAAGGGCTTGGGTCACATTTCCAGCTCTGCCCTCTGTAGCACTCTAGGCTCTGTTTGACTCCACTACACTCTTATTCTTGGTGATCATCCCATGGGATAGCATTACTGCTGCAACTAGGCTTCACCAATAGCCTATCATAGGCTCTCTGCATGGTGCCAAGCCTCAACTTCTTTGCATGTCCTCTTCCATATTGGACTGTCAACTGCAACTGAAGCTATACCTTCACCAATGACCTCTAGCCTCTCACAGTGCCAAGCTTCAGCTATTCTCCATGACTCCTCCATATCTTCAATACCAGTACCATTTGGATGATTCTTACATATTACCAAGTTCAGCTGTAGCACCAAGTTCAAGCTTTGCTATCTCTGGAACGTGGCTTCTTTGTACTTTCAGAGAACACTTACTAGATTTCAGCCATGATTTTTATTACTTTCTGCCTCTACTCCTCCTTGGTGTGTTTGTTTCTTTTTATCTAGAGCTTTTGTATATACCTTTAAATTTCTGGTATGGTTACTATCTAATTTTTTTTATGGAGGCACTTAGTGCTATGTACATTCCTCTTAGCACTGCTGTCATTGTGTCCCATAAACTTAGGTATGTTATGCCCTCATTTTTTTTGAATTCAAGAAAGCCTCTAATTTCTTTATTTCTTCCTAAACAGAGATCGTTGAGTAGTGAATTTTTCAATTTCAGTGAGTGTGTGGGCTTGCTGGTGTTTCTGATGTTGCTTAAGTCCAGTTTTAATCCATAAAAAGATACAAGGCATTATTTTAATTATCTTTTATCTGTTGAGGGTTTATTTGTGACCAACTTTATCATCAATTTTGGAGAAGGATATATGAGGTGATAAGAATAAGTTACATTCTTTTGTGTTTAGGTGAAATATCATATATATGTCTTCTAAGTCCATTTTATTCATAATATCTGTTAGTTTCAACTTTTTCTGTTTTGTTTTTGTCTAAATGCACTGTCAATTGGTGAGAGTCAACAGATGGAAGCCCATAAGGAGGAAATACAAAAATGCTTAAAGAAATACAGGAGAACTTGGGTCAACAGGCAGAAGTCCTGAAAGAGGAACACAAACATATCTTAAAGAAATACAGGAAAACACAAACAAACAAGTGAAGGAACTGAGCAAATCCATCCAGGATCTAAAAAAGGAAGTAGAAACAACTAAGAAATCACAAAGGGAGACAATTTTGAAGATAGAAAACCTTAAGAAGAAATCAGGGGTCATAGATGCAAACATCAACAATAGAATACAAGAGATGGAAGAAATAATATCAGGTGCTGAAGATACCATAGAAAGCATCGACTCAACAGTCAAAGAAAATGCAAAATGCAAAATGCAAAGAAAACAAAACAAACAAACAAAAAAAAAAACGTGTAACACAAAACAACCTGGCATTCCCCTACACTGGGGTAATAAGCCTTCACAGGTCAAAGGGCTTCTCATCTCATTGATGCCAGTCCATCCTCTGCAACCCATGTGACTGGAGCCATGGGTCCCTCCATGAGTACTCTTTGGTTGGTGGTTAAGTCCCTGGGAGATATGGGGTTACTGGTTGGTTCATACTGTTGTTCCTCCTATGGAGCTATAAACCCCTTCAGTTCCTTAATTCTTTCTCTAGCTCATCCATTGGGGACCCTCTGCTCAGTTCAATGGTTGGCTGATAGCTTCTTCCTCTGTATTTGTCAGGCAATGGCAGGGTCTCTCAGGAGACTGCTATATCAGGCTCCTGTGAGCAGGCACTTGTTGGCATCCACAATAGTGTCTTGTTTGGGTAAATTTATATGGAATGGATCCCCCCCAGGTGGGAAGTCTCTGGATGGTCTTTCCTTCAGTCAATGCTTCACATTTGTTTCAGTATTTCCTCCCAAGGGTATTTTGTACCCCTGCTAAGAAGGACCAAAGTATGCACACCTTGGTCTTTCTTCTTTTTGAGCTATATATATTGGGTATTCCAAGATTCTGGACCAATATCCCCTTATCAGTCAGTACATACCATGTGTGTTCTTTTGTGATTGGGATACTACATTCAGGATATTTTCTAGTTCCTACCATTTGCCTAAGAATTTCATGAACTAATTTTTTTAATAGGTAAGAAGTATTCCACTGTGTAAATGTACCACATTTTTTGTATCCATACTCTGTTGAGGGACTTCATGGTCCTTTCCAGCTTTTGGCTATTATAAATAAGGCTGTTATGAATATAGTGGAGCATGTATCCTTATTACATGTTAGAGAATCTTCTGGGAATATGCTCAGGAGTGGTATAGCAGGGTCCTATGGTAGTATTGTGTCTAATTTTCTGAGGAAATGCCAAACTGATTTCCAGAGTGGTTTTACCAGCTTGCAATCCCACCAGCAATGGAAGAGTGTTCCTCTTTCTCCACATCTTCGTCAGTATCTGCTGTCACCCGAGTTTTTGATCTTAGTTATTCTGACTGGTGTGAGGTGGAATATCAAGGTTGTTTTGATTTGCATTTCCCTGATGACTGAGAATGTTGAACATTTCTTTAGGTGCTTCTCAGCCATTTAGTATTCCTCTTGAAAATTCTTTGTTTAGCTCTGCACCACATTTTTTTTTAATTTTATTTTCTAAGTTTTTTACTTACATTCCAAATGATTTCCCCTTTCCCATTTCCTCTCTCCCCGAAAGTCCCATAAGCCCCCTTTCCCTCCCTCTGTTCCCCATTCAACCCCCTCTCGCTTCTCTGTCCTGGCGTTCCCCTACATCCAGTCTTTCCAGGACCAGGGGTCTCTCCTTCCATCTTCTTGGAAATCTATTGATATGTGAATTGTGTCTTGGGTATTCCGAGATTCTGGGTTAATATCCCCTTATCAGTGACTGCATACCATGTGTGTTCTTTTGTGATTGGGTTACCTCACTAAGGATGATTTTTTAAATAGGGTTATTTGGTTCTCTGGCACCTTCCATCTTGTTTTCTTTATATATATTAGTTATTAGCCCTCTATCAGATGTAGGATTGGTGAAAATCTTTTCCCCAACCTGTTGGTTGCCGTTTTGTCCTTTTGACAGTGTCCTTTGCCTTACAGAAACTTTGTAATTTTATGAGGTCCCATTTGTCAATTCTTGATCTTAGAGCATAAGCTATTGGTGTTCTATACAGGACAATTTCCCCTGTGCCCATGTGCTCGAGGCTCTTCCCCACTTTCTTTTCTATTACTTTCAGTGTATCTGGATTTATGTGGTGGTCCTTGATCCACTTGGACTTGATCTTTGTACAAGGGAATAAGAGTGGTTTGATTTCAGGTTGGAGAGATGGCTCAGCGGTTAAGAGTATTGACTGCTCTTCCAAAGGTCCTGAGTTCAAATCCCGGCAACCACATGGTGGCTCACAATCATCTGTAATGAATTCTGATGCCCTCTTATGGAGTGTCTGAATATAGCTACAGTGTACTTACATTAAATAAATAAATCTTAAAAGAAACAACCAAAAGAATGGATCCATTTGCATTCTTCTACATTATAACTGCCAGTTGAACCAGCACCATTAGTTGAAAAGGCTATCTTTTTTCCATGGGATGGTTTTAGCTCATTTGTCAAAGATGAAGTGACCGTAGGTATGTGGGTTCATTTCTGAGTCTTCAATTTTATTCCATTGACCTACCTGCCTGTCACTATACCAATGCCATGCAGTTTTCATGACAATTGCTCTGTATTACAGCTTAAGGTCAGGGATGGTGATTCTGCCAGAAGTTCTTCTGTTGCTGAGAATAGTTTTTGCTCTCCTGGTTTCAATTTCAAATGAAATTGAGAATTGCTCTTTCTAGCTCTATGAGCAATCGTGTTTGAATTTTCATAGGGATTTCATTGAATCTGTAGATTGTTTTTGGCAAGATGGATATTTTTACTATATTAATCCTGCTATTCTGTGGGTATGGGAAATCTTTCCATATTCTGAGATCTTCTTTGATTTCTTTCTTCAGAGACTTGAAATTCTTGTCATAAAGATCTTTCACTTGTTTGGTTAGAGTCATACAAAGGTATTTTATATTATTTCTGACTATTGTGAATGGAGTTGTTTCTCTAATTTCTTTCTTAGCCTTTTTATCCTTTGAGTAGAGGAAGGCCACTGATTTGTTTGAGTTAATTTTATATCAACTCTTTTAAAGTTGTTTATCAACTTTAGGAGTTCTCTGGTGAAATTATTTGGGTCATTCAAGTATACTGTCATATCATCTGCAAATGGTGATATTTTGACTTCTGTTCCAATTTTTATCCCTTTGTGCTCTTTTTGTTGTCTAATTGCTCTGGCTAGGATTTTGAGTATTATATTGAATAGATATGGAGAGTTAGGCAGCCTTGTCTAGTCTCTGATTTTAGTGGGATTGCTTTGAGTTTCTCTCCATTTAGTTTGATGTTGGCTACTGATTTGTTGTATACTGCTTTTACTATGTTTAGGTTTGGGCCTTGAATTCCTGATCTTTCCAAGAGTTTTATCATGAAGGCCAGTTGGATTTTGTCAAATGCTTTCTCAGCATCTAGTGATATGATGATGTGGTGTTTTTATTTGAGTTTGTTCATATAGTGAATTAAGTTTATGGATTTCCTTATATTGAACCATTCCTGCATCTGTGGCATGAAGCCTACTTGATCATGATGAATGATCGTTTTGATGTGTTCATGAATTTGCTTGTAAGAATTTTATTGAGTATTTATGTATCAAAATTCATAAGGGCAGGCTCACAGCCAAGAATTAGACTGAGCATAGGGTCCCTAATGGAGCAGCTAGAGAAAGAACACAAGGAGCTAAAGAGGTTTGCAGCCCCATAGGAGAAACAACTGTATGTATCAACCAGTATATATTATTTTGAAATAATTTTATTGATATTTATGTATCAATATCTATAAGGGAAATGGCTCACAGCCAAGAAATTGACTGAGCATAGGGTCACCAATAGAGCAGCTAGAGAAAGGGCCGAAGGAGCTGAAGAGGTTTGAAGCCCCCAGGAGGAACAATAATATGTACCAATCAGTACTCCCAGAGCTCCCAGGGACTAAACCACCAACCAAAGAGTACTCATGGAGGAACACATGGCTCTAGCTACATATGTAGCAGAGGATGGCCATTTCAGACATCAATGAGAGGAGAGTCATTGGTCCTATGAATGCTCGATGCCCCAGTGTAGGGAAATGCCAGGTCAGGAAAGTGTGTGTGTGTGTGTGTGTGTATGTGTGTGTGTGTGTGTGTGTGTGTGTGTGTGTATGCGGGGGGGAGGGGGTGAATTGGAAAGCAGGGGGAGGGGGATGAGATAGGGGGTTTTTGGAGGGGTAACGAGGAAAGGGGATACTATTTGAAATATAAATAAAGCAAATATCTAATAAAATAAATAAAGACAGTGAAAGCTCAAAAAATAAGGGAAATTGGTCTGAAGTTGTCCTTCTTTGTAGGGTCTTTGTGTGGTTTAGATATCAGAGTAATTGTGGCTTCATAGAATGAATTGGGTAGTGTTCCTCCTGTTTCTAATTTGTGTAATAGTCAAAGAGTATTGATATTAGATCTTCTTTGAAGTTTTGATAGAATTCTGCATTAAACCCATCTAGTCCTGGGCATTTCTTGGTTGGGAGACTATTGATGACTGTTTCTATTTCATTATGGGTTACCGAATTGTTTAGATTGTTTATTTGATCCTAATTTAACTTTGGTACCTGGTATCTGTCTAGGAAATTGTCCATTTCATCCAGATTTTCCAGTTTTGTTGAGTAAGGATTTTGTAGTAAAACCTGATGAGTTTTTTGGACTTCCTCAGTTTTTGTTGTTATGTCTCCTTTTTCATTTCTGATTTTGTTAATTTGGATACTGTCTCTGTGACCTCCGGTTAGTCTCGCTAAAAGTTTATCTATCTTGTTGATTTTCTCAAAGGATCAGCTCCTGGTTTGGTTGATTCTTTGAATAGTTCTTTTCGTTTCTACTTGGTTGATTTCTGTCCTGAGTTTGATTATTTCCTCCTGTCTTGGGTATATTTTCTTGTTTTTGTTCTAGGGCTTTACATGAGCTGTTAAGCTGTTAATATATGCTCTTTCTACTTTCTTTTTGGAGGCACTCAGAGTTATGAGTTTTTCTCAGGACTGCTTTCATTGTGCCCCATAGGTTTGGGTATGTTGTGGATTCATTTTCATTAAATTCTAAAAAGTCTTTAATTTTTTTCTTTATTTCTTCCTTGACAAAGTTATCATTAAGTAGATTGTTGTTCAGCTTCCATGTGTATGTTGGTTTTCTATTGTTTTGTTGTTATTGACGATCAGACTTAATCCCTGATGAACTGATAGAATGCATGTGATTATCTTCCTGTATCTATTAAGGCCTGTTTTGTGACCAATTATATTGTCAGTTTTGGAGAAGGTACCATGACATGCTGAGAAGAAGGTATACTCTTTTGTTTTTGAATAAAATGTTCTGTAGATATCTGTTAAATCCATTTGGTTCATAATTTCTGTTGGTTTTACTGCTTCTGTTTAGTTGTTGTTTCCATTATCTGTACATTGATGAGTGTGGGGTGTTGAGGTCTCCCACTATTATTGTGTGAGGTGCAATACATGTTTTGAGTTTTAGTAATGTTTCTTTTATGAATGTGTGTTACCTTGCATTTGGAGCATAGATGTTCAGGATTAAGAGTTCTTCTTGGTAGATTTTTCCTTTGATGTGTCTAAAGTGTTTTTCCTTATCTTTTTTGATAACTTCAGTTTGGAAATTGATTTTATTTGATATTAGAATAGCTACTCTAGTTTGTTTCTTGGGACCATTTGCTTGGAAAATGGTTTTCCAGCCTTTTACTTTGAGGTAGTGTCTGTCTTTGTCACTGAGGTGGGTTTCTTGTATGCAGCAAATTATTGGGTCCTCTTTATGTATCCAGTCTGTTAGTCTATGCCTTTTTATTGGGGAATTGAGTCCATTGATATTAAGAGATATTAAGGAAAAATGCTTGTTGCTTCCTGGTATTATTGTTGTTAAAGGTGGAGTTATGTTTATGTGACTATATTCTTATTGATTTGTTAATGGAAGAATAATTTCTTGCTTTTTCTAGTTTGTCGTTTCCCTCCTTGTGTTGGAGTTTTCCATTTATTATCCTTTGAAGGCCAGGATTTGTGGAAAGATATTATGTATTATTGTTTTTTCATGGAATATCTTGGTTTCTTTATCTAGGGTATTTGAGAGGTTTGCTGGTTTTAGTAGTCTGGGCTGGCATTTTTGTTCTCTTAGGGTCTGTATGATTTCTGCCCAGGATCTTCTAGCTTTCATAGTCTCTGGTGGGAAGTCTGGTATAATTCTGATAGGTCTGCTTTATATGTTACTTGATCTTTTTCCTTTACTGCTTTTAGTATTCTTTCTTGGTTAAATGCGTTTAGTGTTTTGAATATTTTGTGACAGTAATAATTTCTTTTCTTGTCCAATCTATTTGGAATTCTGTAGGGTACTTGAATGCAAATGGACATCTATTTCTTTAGGTTAGGGAAGTTTTCCTCTATAATTTTGTTGAAGATATTTACTGGTCCTTTAAGTCGGGAATCTTTGCTCTCTTCTATACATATAATCTTTAGGTTTGGTCTTCCCATTGTGTCCTGGATTTCCTGGATGTTTTGGGTTAAGAGATTTTTGCATTTTGCATTTTCTTTGACTGTTGTGTCCTCTATCAGCATCATGAAATGTGATTTTAAATCCAACTCTTGCTTTTCCAGTGTGTTGGGGTATCCAAGACTTGCTGTGGTGGGAGAACTCTGTTCTGATATTGCCAAGTAGCCTTGGTTTCTGTTGGTACTTTTCCTGAGTTTGCCTTTTGTCATCTGGTTATCTCCAGTGTTAGTTGGTCTTGCTGTCTCTGGAGCTTCTCCCTCCTGTACATTTGTAAACCTGTGTCAGCACTACTCAGAGACCAGCTCTTTTCTGTTGGCATCTGTATGCAGATGGCTGTGGAACAGCCTAGTTCCTGAGTGCATTTGGTGACTGGAAGGATCCTGTCCCAGCTGCTCTTCTGATCATGTGCCTTGTGTGCTCTTAGCAATTCCTGTCTGGACAGTTCTTGGAAAGAAAGTGGAGATCTCACCTCTGAGCTCAGAAGTGCAAGTGCTGCTGGGAGACAAGCATTCTCTTGGTGGTGCCATGCAGAGTGGGCTGTGGAACAGCCACATCTGTGGTTTTTGTAGAGGTTGCAAAATATATGTTTTGACCCTTTTAGCCTTTAGAGTCTCCATTGAGAAGTCAGGTTTGGGTGTAACTCTTATACTTCTGACTTTATATTTTACCAGACTTATTCCCTTATTGCTTTTAAATATTTTTTTGTTCTGTTGATTTTTGTGTCTCAATTATTATGTAGCAGGAGCATTTTTTGCTCTTTTCTAATCTAAATGGTGTTCTACAAGCTTCTTGTATGTTTACAGACATCTCTTTAGGTTGGTAATGTTTTCTTCTGTGATTTTGTTGGAAATACTTTCTGGGCCTTGAAGCTGGACTCTTTAACTTCTCCTATTCCTATTATTCTTTTTTTTTAATTTTATTTTATTTTCAAAGGTTTTTTTTTTATTTACATTCAAAATCGTTTCCCCTTTCCCGTTTCCTCCCTCCCTGAAAGTCCCATAAGCCCCCTTCCCTCCCTCATTTCCTCATTCAACCCCCTCTCGCTTCTCTGTCCTGGCATTCCCCTATATCCAGTCTTTCCAGGACCAGAGGTCTCTCCTTCCATCTTCTTGGAAATCTATTGATATGCGAGTTGTGTCTAGGGTATTCTGAGATTCTGGGTTAATATCCCCTTATCAGTGACAGCATACCATGTGTGTTCTTTTGTGATTGGGTTACCTCACTAAGGATGATATTTTCAAGATCTGACCATTTGCCTAGGAATTTAGTGAATTCATTGTTTTTGATTGCAGAGTAGTATTCCATTGTGTAAATATACCACAACTTCTGAATCCATTCCTCCGTTGAGGGACATCTGGGTTCTTTCCAGCTTCTGGCTATTATAAATAAGGCTGCTATGAACATAGTGGAGCATGTGTCCTTATTGCATGCAGGTAAAGTCTCTGGGTATATGCCCAGGAGTGGTATGGCCGGATCCTCCGGGAGTGTCATGCCCAGTTTTCTGAGGAACCACCAGACTGCTTTCCAGAGTGGTTGTACCAGCTTGCAATTCCACCAGCAGTGGAAGAGTGTTCCTCTTTCTCCACATCCTCGCTAACAACTGCTGTCTCCTGTGTTTTTGATCTTAGCCATTCTGACTGGTGTGAGATGGAATCTCAGGGTTGTTTTGATTTGCATTTCCCTAATGACTAAGGATGATGAACATCTCTTTAGGTGCTTCTCAGCCATTAGATATTCTTCAGGTGAGAACTCTTTGTTTAGCTCTGTACCCCATTTTTTACTAGGGTTACTTGCCTCTCTGGGGTTTAACTTCTTGAGTTCTTTGTATATCTTGGATATTAGCCCTCTGTCAGATGTAGGGTTGGTAAAGATCATTTCCCAGTTAGTTGGTTGCCGCTTTGTCTTTTTGACAGTGTCTTTTGCCTTGCAAACACTTTGTAATTTAATGAGGTCCCATTTGTCAATTCTTGATCTTAGAGCATAAGCTATTGGAGTTCTACTCAGGAAATTCTCCCTTGTGCCCATATGTTCAAGGTTCTTACCTAATTTCCTTTCTATTAATTTCAGTGTGTCTGGTTTTATGTGGAGCCTTGATCCACTTGGAATTGAGCTTAGTGCAAGGAGACAAGAATGGGTCAATTTGCATTCTTCTGCATGTTGACCTCCAGTTGAGCCAGCACCATTTGTTGAAAAGGCTATCTTTTTTCCACTGGATGGTTTTAGCTCCTTTCTCAAAGATTAAGTGATCGTAGGAGTGTGGATTCATTTCTGGGTCTTCAATTCTGTTCCATTGATCTACATGCCTGTCACTGTACCAATACCATGCGGTTTTTAACACTATTGCTCTGTAGTACAGCTTGAGGTCCGGGATACTGCGTCCTCCAGAAGTTCTTTTACTCTTGAGAATAGTTTTAGCTATCCTGGATTTTCTGTTATTCCAGATGAATTTTTGAATTGCTTTTTCTAACTCTGTGAAGAATTGAGTTGGAATCTTGATGGGGATTGCATTGAATCTGTATATTGCTTTTGGCAAGATGGTCATTTTTACTATATTAATCCTGGCAATCCATGAGCATGGCCGATTTTTCCATCTTCTGAGGTCTTCGTCAATTTCTTTCTTCAGAGACTTGAAGTTCTTATCATACAGATCTTTCACTTGTTTGGTTAGAGTCATGTCAAGATACTTTATATGGTTTGTGGCTATTGTGAAGGGTATCATTTCTCTTACTTCTTTCTCAGCCTGCTTATCCTTTGAGTATAGGAAGGCTACTGACTTGCTTGAGTTGATTTTATATCCGGCCACTTTGCTGAAGTTGTTTATCAGCTGTAGGCGTTCTCTGGTGGAGTTCTTTGGCTCGCTTAAGTATACTATCTTATCGTCTGCAAATAGTGATAGTTTCACTTCTTCCTTTCCAATTTGTATCCCTTTGACCTCCTTTTGTTGTCTAATTCCTCTAGCTAGAACTTCAAGTTCTATATTGAAAAGATATGGAGAGAGAGGGCAGCCTCGTCTAGTCCCGTATTTCAGTGGGATTGCTTCAAGTTTCTCTCCATTCAGATGGATACTGTCTACTGGTTTGCAGTAAATTGCTTTTACTATGTTTAGATATGGGCTTCGAATTCCTGATCTTTCCAAGACCTTTATCATGAAAGGATGCTGAATTTTGTCAAATGCTTTCTCAGCATCTAATGAGATGACCATGTGGTTTTTTTCTTTGAGATTGTTTATATAGTGGATTACATTGCTGGATTTCCTTATATTGAACCATCCCTGCATCCCTGGCATGAAGCCTACTTGATCGTGGTGAATGACCGTTTTGATGTGTTCTTGGATTCAGTTGGCAAGAATTTTAGTGAGTATTTTTGCATCGATATTCATAAGAGAGATTGGCCTGAGATTCTCTTTCTTTGTCGGATCTTTGTGTGCTTTTGGTATTAGCGTAATTGTGGCTTCATAGAACGAGTTGGGTAGGGTTCCTTCTGTTTCTATTTGGTAGAACAGTTTGAAGAGTATTGGTGTTAGGTCTTCTTTGAAGCTGTAATAGAATTCTGCACTAAAACCATCTGGACCTGTGCTTTTTTTGTTGAAAGACTTCAATGACGACTTCTATTTCTTCAGTGGTTATAGGATGGTTTAGATAGTCTATTTGATGCTGATTTAATTTTGGTATTTGGTATCTGTCAAGGAAATTGTCCATTTCCTCCAGATTTTCTAGTTGTGTTGAATACAGGCTTTTGTAGTAGGATCTGATGATTTTTTTGAATTTCTTCAGTTTCTGTTGTTATCTCTCCCTTTTCCTTTCTGATTTTATTAATTTGGATACTTTCTCTGTGCCCTCTGGCTAAGGGCTTATCTATCTTGTTGATTTTCTCAAAGAACCAACTCCTCATTTTGTTGATTCTTTGTATGATTTTATTTGTTTCTACTTGATTGATTTCAGCCCAGAGTTTGATGATTTCCTGGCTTCTACTCCTCTTTGGTGTATTTGCTTCTTTTTGTTCCATGGCTTTCAGGTGTGCCATTAAGCTGCTAGTGTATGCTGTCTCCCGTTTCTTTTTGGTGGCACTCAGGGCTATGAATTTTCCTCTTAGCACTGCTTTCATTGTGTCCCATAAATTAGGGTATGTTGTGCCTTCATTTTCATTAAATTTCAAGAAGTCTTTGATTTCTTTCTTTATTTCCACCTTGACCAAGTTATCATTGAGTAGAGCATTGTTCAGCCTCCATGTGTATGTGGGTTTTTTGTTGTTTTTGTTGACATTGAAGACCACTCTTATTCCATAGTAATCTGAAAGGAGGTATGGGATTAGTTTGATCTTCTTATATCTGTTGAGATCTGATTTGTGACCAATTATATGGTCGATTTTGGAGAAGGTACCATGAGGTGCTGAGAAGAAGGTGTATTCTTTTGCTCTAGGATGAAATGTTCTATATATATCTGTTAGTTCCATTTGGTCCAAGGCTTCAATTAGATTCACTTTGTCCCTGTTTAGTTTCTGCTTTCCTGAATGATCCGTTTCAGAGAGCGGGGTGTTGAAGTCACCCACTATTATTGTGTGAGGTGTGATCTGTGATTTGAGCTTTAGTAAAGTTTCTTTTATGAATGAGGGTGCCCTTGCATTTGGAGCATAGATATTCAGAATTAAGAGTTCTTCTTGGTGGATTTTTCCCTTGATCAGTATGTAGTGTCCTTCTGTGTCTTTTTTGATGACTTTAGGTTGAAAGTCAATTTTATCTGATATTAGGATGGCTACTCCAGCTCGTTTCTTGGGACCATTTGCTTGTAAAATTGTTTTCCACCCTTTTACTCTGAGGTAGTGTTTGTCTTTGACACTGAGGTGCGTTTCCTGCATGCAGCAATATGCTGGGTCCTGTTTACGTATCCAGTCTGTTAGTCTATGTCTTTTTATTGGGAATTGAGACCATTGATATTAAGAGAGATTAAGGAATAGTGATTATTGCCACCTGCCATTCTTGACGCTATCTTTATGTTTGAGTGGTTATCTACTTTTGGATTTGAAGCAAGAAGGTTACTATCTCATTTTTCCAGGGTGTTTTTTCTCTCCTTGTATTGGCAGTTTCCATCTATTATCCTTTGCAGGGCTTGGTTTGTGGAAAGATATTGTGAAAATTTGGTTTTATCATGGAATATCTTGGTCTCTCCATCTATGGTGATTGAGAGTTTTGCTGGGCAGAGTAGTCTAGGCTGGCATTTGTGCTCTCTTAGTGTCTGCATGAGATCTGCCCAGGATCTTCTGGCTTTCATAGTCTCTGGAGTGAAGTCTGATGTGATTCGGATAGGTCTTCCTTTGTATGTTACTTGGCTCTTTTCTCTTACTGCTTTTAATATTCTTTCTTTGTTTAATACATTTGATGTTTTGATTATTATGTGATGGGAGGTATTTCTGTTCTGGTCCATTCTGTTTGGAGTTCTGTAGGCTTCTTGTACATTCATCGGCATCTCTCTCTTTAGGTTAGGGAAGTTTTCCTCCATAATTTTGTTGAAGATGTTTACTGGCCCTTAAGTTCCAAATTTTCACTCTCATCTATACCTATAATCCTTAGGTCTGGTCTTCTCATTGTGTCCTCGATTTCCTGGATGTTTTGGGTTACACGTTTTTTTGCATTTTGCATCTTCTTTGACTGTTGAGTCGATGCTTTCTATGGTATCTTCAGAAGCTGAGATTCTTTCTTCCATCTCTTGTATTCTATTGTTGATGTTTGCATCTATGACTCCTGATTTCTTCCCAAGGTTTTCTATCTCCAAAGTTGTCTCCCTTTGTGATTTCTTAGTTGTTTCTACTTCCTTTTTTAGTTCCTGGATGGATTTGCTGAGATCCTTCACTTTTTTGATTGTATTTTCCTGTATTTCTTTAAGGTATTTTTGCATTACCTCTTTCAGGATTTCTTCCTGATGACCCACGTTCTCCTGCATTTCTCTAAGCGATTTTTGTGTTTCCTCCTCATGGGCTTCCATCTGTTGATTCATTGCCTCCTGCATTTCTTTAAGCAGTTCTCGTGTTTCCTTTGTAAGGGCATCTATCCGTTGATTCATTTCTTTAAGCACTTTTTGTGTTGCCTCCCTATGGGCATCCATCTGTTGACCCATATTCTTCTGCATTTCTTTATGCAATTTTTGTGAGTCCTTTGAAAGTGCATCTACCCGTTGATTCATTTCTTTAAGCGATTTTTGTGTTGTCTCCTTGTGGGCCTCCATCTGTTGATCCATGTTCTCCTGCATTTCTCTAAGCGATTTTTGTGTTTCCTTTGTAAGGGCTTCTAACCCTTGAATCATGGTCTCCTGTAATTCTTTATAAGATTTATTTGTGTCCTTCTTGTGATCCTCTAATAGCATCATGAGAAGTGATTTTAAACCCAGATCTTGTGTTTCGGGTGTGGTGGTGTATCCAGGATTTGCTGCTGTTGGAGTGTTGAGTTTGGATGGTGCCATATTACTTTGATTTCTGTTAATAACGTTCCTACATTTGCCTTTTGCCATCTGGTTACCTCTGGTATTAGTTGGTCCTGCTGTCACTGGATGTTGGTTGGACCTCCTGTGAGCCTGCAAATCTATTTCTGGCCCCCCTGGATTACCAGGATTCCCCTGGCACCGATTTCTGGGGCCTGCTCTGCTCCTGAGTGACTTTGGATCCCTGATGTTCCTTGCCCCAAGAGATGTTATATTGGGGAGTCCCTGCACATCCAAAAGCTCAGCGTAGTGGATTCCCGTAGCAGACGTCACCAAAGTGAGGGTGGTAGGCTCCTGCCCTGTGCAGGGGTGGGGGCGAGGGGGCATCCCTCTGCAGGGCAGAAATCCCACTGCAGTACTGGTGCGCTGGTTACTGCAAATCTGCCCAGCTCTTGGAGAAGGTTACACACAAGCTGCCTGAGACCGAAGCAATATTATGCCTGTCTGTCTCTGAGCCTGGCTGTCCCAACTACCTGGACACTGGAGGAAAGATGGCGGCGTGCACTCTTCACTCTCTCGGTGGCGCAGGTCACCCTGCAGAGGGGATGGCCTATAGCAGATCTGGCGCCCAGATGACCACAGCACTGTCCAGTTCTTGGGAGCAAATGGAAGCCCCAACAGGCCATGTCCCAAGCGATGTTATATTGGGCTGAACCTGGGTACCTGTCTCCTCAGTGCTGTAGATCCCGGAACAGAGGTCGCCAAAGGGAAGCTGGTAGGCTCCCGCCCCTATTCCTATTATTCTTAAGTTAAGTCTTTTAATGGTATCCCAGATTTCGTACATGTTTTGTGTCATGAAATTTTTAGATTTAACATTTTATTTGGCTGGTGTATGAATTTCTTCTGTTGTATCTTCTATACCTGAGATCTCTCTTCCATCTCCTTTATTGTATTGATGATGTTTTATGCATTGTTCTTGTTCTCTTCCCTAAGTTTTTCATGTCCAGGATTCCCTCAGTTTGTGTTTTCTTTATTGCTTCTTTTTCCACTTCTGGTCATGCACAGTTTTTTTTTTTTCACTCATTTAATTCTATTTTCCTGTATATCATTAAGAGATTTTTTTTCCCCTTTAAAGACCTTTATCTGTTTGATTATATTTTTCCTTTATTTCTTTTAGGGATTTATTCATTTTCTCTATAAAAGCCTCTATCATCTTTCTCAGATTGTATTTAAGGTCATTGTGTGTGTGTTTGTTTGTGTGTGTGTGTGTGTGTATGTGTGTGCTTCCCTTGTGATAGGAGAGCAAGGGCATTTGTAATAGTACCCTATTACAGCTGCAGTCTAAAGCTGTCAACTTGTCCTGGCTTTTGTTGAATGTGTTCTTTCAAGACATCTATCTACCTGGATGTCTTTGGTCCCTTTGTGTTTTGGTATGCTTCTGTTATAGTAGGTTTTGAAGTAGATTTAAGCTTGATGTTTCTTGTGTAGCAGGCATCTGATGAGTATTCTTTGGCTCTATGGTTACAAATATGTAGGTCTATATGACTCAGGAGCCATAGGTATGATGAAGGTGCAGAAGAGTTAGCATGGTAAATGACATCTTTCTGGGCTAGCAGGGGGCTCATTGTACAACAAAGAAATTTCAATTATTTTACAAATTTTAAAATGTCCGCAATTTTAAATATTTAATTATAATCTCTAAAGGAGAAAACCAATTTTAACAGTAAATTTAAACAATTTAGTGTCTATAATAAAATACCAAGTGCATTACCTTCATGCCATGAAGTTTGGCTGCTAACAAGAAAAACTCCCACATGGTAAACATATAAGCACATGGAGGTGCAGCTTTTAATATCTTATTAAAGAAACAATTTTAATTTTTCTCTTTTATAAATCTAATTTTCAGGACAGAAATTTCACAAAATCTTAATTCCAATTATTGAGGTATTTCATGCCATGTGTTGTTGCCCACGATTGCTGTAATCCTGAGTTTTTATAAATGAACTTTTTGTTACCAGTATTACAGATTATTTACCATCTGTCATAAATTATCAATTAATATTTTATAACCAAGACGTGCAGAACATGTTTATATATGTGTGTGCATGTACACACACACACACACATACATACATAACTAGTCAGCAATAAAAATGCAGTAGTCACATATGTTTATATATTTATTTATATAGACAAACTATTTATTTATTTAGCTATAATTTTAAGGGATGATTACCTTGCTACCTATTGAATCCAGTTTTCATAGCCATCACCTCTTTTACCAAAGAGGTTGAGAAGTTGCCGGCCTCTTTAAGGGCCACTTGCACAGACCAAGCTTGCTTACTGCCAGCTTGATCCAGGCAGGAGGCAGAACTCAAAGGCCAGTTCCAGTTTATCAGTTATTGTTTTTCCCAGTTCAGCAGCTTCTTTTTAAAAATCTTCAAGATGATATCTAACTAAGTCAAGGGTAAAGAGTCATCAAATGAATTTTTAAGCATTTTTCCATTTTCCATTTGTGCTTTGTAGAATAGTTTAGAAAATATTGGTGTTAATTTTTCTTTGAGATTCTAGATGAATTTTGCATGAATCTACCTCCTTCTGAGATTTTATAGTAGAGAGGCTTTTAGTTACCGCTTATATTTCAGTGGATGCTATGGGTCTATTCAAATTATTTACTATATTTTGATTCAACTTTGGCATGTCATATATGTCTAGAAATTGTCCTTTTCTTTTCAATTTGGCAGTTTTGTTGAATATAGAATTTTAAAGTATTTTCTCTATCTTTTCAAAAATTTCTCAGTATTTTCTGTAATGTCTAATTTTTCTTCTCTAATTTTCTTAACTTGGAACTTCTCTCTCTTTTTTCAGGTTGGGTAAAATTTATCACTCTTGTAGATCCTCTTCAAAAACTGATTCTTCACTATATTTTCTTTTTAAAACTTTGTTCAATTGAATATATATTATATTATTTATGATATGTATGTGTGTTAGGCAACATACAATCTGTTGTTCTTTTCACTTTGAGTGGTAGTGGCTTTTTATAACTCTTTCGGTACCATGTGGGGTAAAAAGCTTTTCAGATGAGTAGTGAGAAGTACACCTATCTCTGAATACAAGATTAAGTATTTAGAATGCAGTTAAGAATTATACTTATTTAGTAATGTGGAAATATTAGATTTTCCTTTAAGACCTATGACCTCCAAAGTCATGAAATATTGGCTAGGATTTCACTAACAATGCATAATTTCCCTCTGGTTTAGTGGCACTCTATCTTCCATTATGTGAAGTCCAATGAGACAACTGTTGGTTTCTAAAAAGATGTAAGTTACACTATTGTAACTTTAGTGATATTTTTCCATGTTGATAATTGTGGTTTATAGGCAATACGAAAGCTATTCTGGTGGGGGGGGGGAAGGTGATTGGTAATTTTGGTTTACAACAAGCACGGTTTCTCCAAGTTCTGTCTTTAAAACACATGTTATCTTCAGCAATAGGAATTACCTGCAGCCTTCTAAGGTAATAAATGGCAGAAACTGTAACTTATATTGTTTGTAAGTCTCACTGATGCTTCTAAACCATAACTTGAACAGTGGTTTCTAATGACTGGCTGGGATTTTTGTTAGAGAGTCTATGACTCTTAGGTTGAGAGAGAGACATTATCTACTCAAATAACATAAGTTCATTGAAAGTCTATCCACAAGTATACGTATGCACATACATAAACACACACAAACACATTATATAATTTTAAATAAATATAAGGTAATATAATTCCATAGTCCTCTTTCAAGAATATTTAGCGTTATTTTCTCTACCCTTGTCTCTGTGTATCAATCCCCCCTTCCCCAGTTAAAGGCCTTATCCATTATTTTCCAACTTCTTTTTTCATGTGCCTCTCAAGCATTCATCTCCCTTACCACCATAGCCCTCTTTTACTTACCTAATTTCTGTGGTTACTTCGGTTTATATATTCATTTGAAGATTTTGAGCTAGGAACCACAGAGGAGAGAGAACATGCGTTCTTGTCTTTATGGATCTGGGTTACCTCAGTTAAATATTTTCTAGTTTTATATATTTACCTGAAAACTTCTTGACTTTATTTGTAGAACGTAATAGTATAGTATTGTGTTTATATACCACATATTCATTATCCTTTTTTTTTCTGTTTAAGGAAATTTTATATTCTTTGCTTTGATAATCTACTGTAGATAGAATTGCAATTATCATGGCTTAACAAGTATCTATGGAATAAAATGTCCAATCCTTTGGACATATAACAATGAATGATAGAGCTGAATAATATGTTAGGTTTATTTTTAGCTTTTTGAGAATTCTCCATATTGATCTCTGGAGTAGTTGCCCTGGGTTGCAAACCTACCAACTATAAAATAGAGATCCCAGTTTTCTGACCTTTGATCCAGTACTTTTTAAGTTGTGTTGTAGACCTTAGCCATCTGACTAGGATGACTTAAATCTCAGACTTAAGTTAATTTTCATTACCTTAATGCTATGGATGATGAATACTTTTTGAGATATTATTTAGTCATTTTTATTTCATCTTTGTAGTTTTTTGTCCAGAACTATTGGCCATTTTGTAATTGAATTATTTTTTTACTCTTTCTTTGATATTTTTCATATATTACAGATATTCTATGTGGGATGTATAGCTGACTAAGAACTTTTTCCACTCTTAGAGCTACTTCCTTTTAACTGATATTTTTTCTTAACCATAAAGAAGCCTTTTTGGTTTTATGAGGCTCCATTTGTCAGTTATTGGTCCTAATTCTTTGCCAAATTGAGTCCTAATCAGAAAAACTTTTTATAATCCTTTTTAGGCACTGCATATGTTTTCTTCTAGCAGTTTTAGAATTTCAGGTACAACATTTACATATTGGATTCATTTTGAGTTAATTATTATGCAAGGGTGATAGATACAGGTCTCCTTTCTACATATGGAAAGACAGTTTTCCCAAAACAGTTCCTTGAAGATGGTATATATTCACAAGAGTATCATTTCGAAATACTAGTCAAATATCATGTACTTATATTTATTTTTTCTGTTTTGTATCACTTGTCTACATGTCTGCTTTTATTCTAGTACCATAACATTTTATTGCTATACCTCTATATCTTGAAACCAAGAATTGTAGTGTTTTCTATGTTTGTTGTTGTTCTTTGCTTGTTTGTTTATTAATTTGTTTTTTTTGGGATTTTCCTATTGTTGTGTTCAGCTATTTGAATTCATTTTTACTCCATATGTATTTTGGGTGTTCTTTTTTCTATTGAGGAAGGAGGAGTACTATGATTTGGAAGTAAAGTGAATAAAAAATTGTTGGAAGAAAAGAACCAAGGCCATGTGATCAGTTTCAGAAAAAAGGACACCTGAATCTTTCTGCCATATTTTAAGAATTCTTTTGTAGAGATATTTGTGTTTGCTTTGCTAATTTTTTGTCATGTAGTACAACATTAACTGAGATTATTAATGGTTATCATATTTAAGTTTGAGATACTAAAAGAATTTCTCTCAACTGATATTGTCTCCTATTCTAAATTTACAGTGCATTTGCAGTTGAACAACAGATAGTCATATTTTGTTATGCATAATTATGACCTGGTGAAATAAATACCTGCCCTTGTATTTGTATATGGGATAGTTGAATTATGTTTAAATGTTATTATGACAAGGTTATGTTTTAATTTGGAAATTAATCAATACACAAGGATGATATGACCATGTATCAAAATGACAGTTGGTAGACTTGTGAAAGTTTTTCGTGGCTATCTAATTACTACATCTGAAATTAACTAAAATCTGTAAATCCCACATATTTGAGTGTTTTTTTTTTTCTGCTTCATTTGAAGTAGCTAGATCCACTTCTAATCAGGACCTTTTCAGTAGTAAAACAAACATTTTTAATCCAGGTCTTGATGTGGGAAGACACGTTTACTCTGGGCCAATACTCCTTGAGAAGTCTACATAAGGACATGAACGAATAAAGCTTTTGTTCTTTGCCTGTTTATTCTTGCCTTACAAGCAAGGCCAATGTTTCACTGACATTAATACCTACTTCTGTTTTCCAGTGTTTCCTGTAGACCTGCTGTGAAATACAATCTAGTGGACTGAGCAACTACTGTGAACTCTCTGTTCACAGCCAGTCATTGTTGGATTGGATAGACTCCAGGCTGAAAAACCTTCTTTCTATATATAGGGAGAGATTTGTTCTATAATTCTGTTACTATAAGGAATTCTGATCAACATAGTACATATATAGCTATAATAGAATGTTTTATTGGTCAATTACTCTCTTGATTAGAATGGTATGTTCTTCTTAAGCTCTTGTGGTAAATGTTAATCAGAAGACTGTATTGTTAGATCAAGGATGGCAATCCTAGTTTCTCTCCAGCTCCCACTTACTTAGAATACATTTTTCCATTCTTTCACATTGAAGTGCTGCCTATCTTTAAAGCTATGCTTTTTACCAGACAACAGAAAGGTGAATTTGTTTCTTCATCCATTCATCAAAATTGTGTCTCTTTGTTGAATAGTTATGGATATTTATATTCAACATTTTTGCTAAAATGTGCCTATTGGATTTAATATTTTTCTGTTTGTGCTTTTAGCAATATTCTGTATTTTAATAATGACAGCTTTGTTTTCTTTTTATAATCTTTTGTCTATACTCAATATACTGTTCTGTCTATAGAATTTTTCCAGTATTCTTTTTATGGTTGGTTTGGGGAACAAAATTTTTTAACCTATTGGTACAATGGAACTTTTTTCCTCTTTCAAATATGGCATTAATACATCTGGGTAAATAATCTTAGGTTGCCAGTCATGGTGTTTAAAAGCTTGGATTATATTGCTTCATGTTCTTCTGGCTTTTGGAAGTTTCATTTGAAAAATCAGTAATTCTGATGACTTTTCATTTAAACACAACTTGTATTTTCAAGCTTTTATTACTACCTGTTTCTTCTGTATAATTAGTGTTTTAACTATGAAATGTCATGGGGAGTTTCTTTTCTGATATTGTGTATTTGGTGTCTTTTATCTGTATAAGTATGCCTTCCTTAATTTTAGAACGTTTCCTTCTAGGATTTTACTGACAATCTGTTTTATTCAATTTTCCTGCAATTTATTTCCTTTATCTATGACTATATTTTTAATATTTGTTTTTTTTCATTCTGTCTCATAATTCCTACCTGTTCCTATTGTGTGTTTAAAGCTAAATTTTCATACTCTTTGCTTGCAGAGTTTAATTCCCCTTCTTTGTCTTTGAGTATTGATATTCTATCTCCTACTTATTCTGTTGTTACAATTATATGGCTCTCCTCTGAGATTTTAATTGAGTTATTGGGTCTTTCAATTTTGTCTTCATTTCAGTGTAAGTTTTCTCAAATATATCTACATATTGAATTCTATTCTAAAATCTTCTATTGTCTGTCATTTCATTCAGCATCATGCTGTGTTTTCTTGGGCATCATTTATATATTTACTATTTTTGAGTTTATTCTCTTTACGTTCCTCAGCAGGGAGTCTGCCCAGATTGTAATGGGCTTGAAGTGGGACAGACACAGTGTTGGATGTTGCTTTAAGAATAATGGTCTCCAGACTTCTAGCTCTCTAAATATAATGAATGCTGGCTGAATAACTTCTAAAACATTTAAAAAAAAAACTTTCATGCTTATTCTATGGTTAAAAATGCTGGCTTCTTTTCTCTTTAATTCTGTGCTTTATTAAACATTATAATTTTTGTGCTGTAGTTTGGTTCTGTATACTTAAATAATTCTTTCTTACCATTCTATGCTAAGAACTTAACTCTTTCTTATGTCTTTATTACTTGTGCTTTAATAAGCACCGATATCTAGCAATTAACACATACTATTTAGCAGCATGGAATTAAGTGAAAGGATTTACTGCTGGTGTTTCTTTCTTTGGAGAGTCAGCCAGAAGCCTCTCTGGCTAAGCTGGTTAACTCATTGTGAACCAGAGAAGGAAAGGAAAAGAATTAAGATGCTTTATACAGGCAAGTATGCACAGGCATATATTCAAACATTCATACACCCACACTCTGGCTGGGCCCAACTGTCTGTCAAAATTAACTCCACAAGTATTCATGCATGCTTACATATATGCACATATACCTACACACAAACATATACATGAATACACATACACATTTGGATGGATGGATGGATGGATGGATGGATGGATGGATGGATGGATGGATGGATGGATGGATGGATATATGGGGCTAAGTTCTCCTAGCTAAATCATTCAACCACCAATGTTAATTCTTTCTCTGGTCTTTTTATACCTTGTTAGACAAAAATTTCTTTAGAAAATTACCTTAGAGATAAAATGTTGCATAGAATTTGAGTTATAGAAGGATGTTGATATTAAGTTTTAAGTAACATTTCATTTAATATACTCATTGTAAGTTCAAAGCAACAGTGTTTACATGCCCTTGCCTTACTAAAATACACAGCTTTGATGTTATTTATGGATCTAAATGTTTTTTCCTTTAACACAAAATTGTACCAACTCCTATTTCTCTTTTTAGAATAATTGTGAGAGCTCATGTATTTCTTATTATGTAGCATTTATTTCCTATTTTAAGGAGTGGAAATATTCACCTCTTTCTAGCAACTATGACCATCTCTTAAAATTTTTCTTCCTAACATTATTTGAATGAAATCGGAATTTCTATAAATCATTATCTATTTGTCTATATAGCATCACTACAAGATCTATAGCATCACTACAAGATATATAGCATCACTACACATCTTTATGTGTTTGCAGAAATGTGCTTAAAAGGGTGGTTCAATTACTACAGATTGTTATATATTTAATAATAATAGGAAAAGCATATTAATAGTATGAGTTCTTTCCTCAGATATAATTTGTTTGGCCTTGTCTAAAGAAATAAATCTGTCATTAACTTTAAAGTTCATGGTGGAATCAACTCAGGAAGATCACCTGCTAGTTTTTATCTACTCCTTGATGGTTCATGGCATTCCTCCAACTGTGTATGTTTAACTCCTTAAATTATTTGATAAAGCTTATGATTGTTCATTTAACTTCTGTCTTCTCGTGTTCTCTAATTACCTTTAATCTTCATTAGAAAAACATTCATCTAGGACTGGTGGATTTGTGATTGTGGCAAGTTCTGGAATTTTCATATATTTGTGACGAGGTCTGAGAATATGAACTAACTGTATATGTTGTACATCTGTTGTATATATAGCAGGCTGGGCCAGTACTGAGGATATGCTACCTGCTCTGACCCTAGGGGCTATAAAAGGTATAAAAGGTATTTTACCATGCTGCCTTGTGGCCCTGATAATAGGATCTAACTTAGTTGTTGGAATTGGGGAGGATATAGGTATGGTAGCATAAGCAAGACTCACCCAACTGGGATGTAAAGATTTGGCTAGCCTTGGAGGATATATCTGGCACATGTACCTTCTGTATGACTAGAATGGCAGGAGCTGTCCTGAGGATTTCATGTAGATTGTGTATATTTGTTGTCTGGCTAAAGCAATATTTCTCAAACTTCTAATGCTGTGACACTTTAATATAGTTCCTCATATTATGATGTACCCAACTGTAAATTTATTTTGTTGCTACTTTATAGCTGTAATTTTGGTGGTGTTATGAATTATAATGTAAATATATGATATTCAGAAATATCTCATTTGTACCCCCAAAGATGTTTTAACCCACAAGGGTTGAGAATTTGTGGGCTAGAGGAACCCTGGGAATTATAGGTTTGGGTCTGGCAAGTACACAGGGAAGAAGAAAGAATGGGGGAGGGTTGAGATTCTTTCAAACATCCAATGAGTGATAAGGGTTGGAAGGTTCCATAGAGGGCATGTAGGTTACCTGTGTACTCAAAGGTAAGGATGCAGGGTCTAGTGAAATTCTAGGAAAGAAGAGCCTGGGGAAAGTTATAATTCTTACCAAGCAGATTCTGGGTGAATGCAGGAGGGAGGCCTACTTTTTATTTTCTGTAAATACATGGTGCTACAATTTTTTTTTATTACTGACTTTATTTCATCCTATATATTTTGGTATGCTGTCATTAAATTCTATTAATTCTTAACATGCCTCCTGTTTTCTTCCTTCACCCAGTTTGATTGATGAGGGTGTTGTTTGCTTTCCATGAATGTGTGAATAGCATTCATTAATATTTGGAAATATTATTGAAAATGTGTATTAATACTTGTCAATTTTTGTTTCATGGTATCTTTTTAAACATCTTTTCATTTGTGGTTCTACAGGTGTTTGTTTCCTATAGCTTCTTGGGCGTGCTTAACCTTCTTTTCAGACCTACATGTTTATTTGATTACCCATTGTAGAACTATTTTTTTTTTAGTCATAAATCCTTAAATCAGTTTTTAGCAAGGATTATTTTCCATTTTAATTATGACTGATGTGTTTGTTTTATGAGTGCAATACTCTGGGTTAGAATCAGTCATGACTTTATTTTTCTCTCCTTTTATTTTTAATATCCATTATTCTATACACTTACTATATTGATTGTTATATGACATGGACATTTCTTTTCCTTGTTCTCCCTTTTTGGTGTTCTACATGCCTCTTAGACCCTCATAGACATTTTCCCCCTAAATTAGGAAAGTTTTATTCGATGAGGTTTTGTTTTTTTTTAATTTGTTTAAAGTCACCTTCTAGTCACTTGTCTCAACATCCCCCCCTTCTCAGATAATCCCAAGGGTTTGAATAATCTCTTTGAAACTGTCCTGTTCATCCATCAGCCCACCTGGGATGACATATAACAGCTTATGAGGGTGCTCTTCACCACAGAGGAGAGAGAAAGAATCCTTAATGAGGCCTCAAAGAATGTACCCTAGGACAGGGGGCTCCCTCTGAAAACTCAGCAGTCATTGATGCAGGATTCCCTTTAACCCAACCTGATTGGGACTTTAATTCAGCCAAAGGTACCCCAGAGGTTCCACACAAGAACCAAGTTGGAGATTGGATATATGTTTAGAGGCATCATGATAAAAAATTGGAAGCAAAGTGGGAAGGGCCATTCTTGGTGTTGTCCTTTACAGTAGGTGGAATAACTGCTTGGGTTCAAGTAACTCATGTTGGACAGTACCTGTGCCTGATGCCAATTGGGTAGCAGCCAGACACCTGAGCAACCCCCTCAAGCTCAAGATCACATGCCCTTCTGCAAGGCCAGAGAAACCTTAATATGGCTATGGTGTATCTTCCTTCCAGAACTGAGCCTCAGCAAGCCCCACAACCCTACCAAAGTGACTTGCCAAGTATTATCAGCCACTGGGGATGTAGCTTTGTCCATTACAGAGGAACATCTGCCTTATACCTGGTGGCTGGACCTTGTCTTTGATCTCTCTAAGTTAATGGCAGTCCTTGACTTCTGGGATATCACCACCCTAGTGACATGGGGAGGGATTGCCTGAATGTGGGGGACAAGGATTTGCAAATCTAAACCATGTCCTAGAAGTGGCCTTAGAGTGTGGAACTTAGGGTATGGACAACCAAAGTTGAGCAGTGTCCTGTAAAAAACCCCCACAAGTATGTGCCCTCAAGATGAGAGAAGCCCATCAGTAGAGGAAGGGGTCAACCACTCTTTCTATGTTATCTTGGGGGTATGAAACATTGGGAAACACATACTGGTGACCATTCATGGGGTAGTTAAGGATTCAATGGCCAATGTGAGAGAAGGGCTAGCCAAGCAGAAGAAAGAAAACAGGGCTGGTTTGAGTCTTGGTTTAACACCCCCTCCTTGGTTAACCACCCTCAATATCCACCTTGTTAGGACCCCTAATTGTTCTCCTGCTATTGTTAACTTTTGGACCCTGTGTATTGAACAAGCTTATAGCCTTCATAAATGAGAGAATAGGAGCAATACAGCTCATGGTCCTGTGTCAACATTATGAAACCCTGAGGACAGGGCCTAAAAAATATGAGTTAGTTACCCAAGATCCCTGAGTATAGCATTGGAACATTTACAAGAAAAAGAAAAAAAAAAGGTGTGTGTGTGTGTGAGGGGCCCTAAGGGCTTTTCCAGTCCCATACCTTCCTTACAGCTTCCTCCACCCACCTGGGGTCAAGGCTAGGCCAAGTTCCTTTCTCTACCCACAGGAACATTCTTGAGTAAAGAATTCTCAGAATGTACTGACTGATAGTTACCTGACCCACTGGAAAGTCCCAGGTAGAGTTCATGCTTACTAGCCTATAGATTTAAAGGTCAATATGTTTAACCTATAAGTTTGAACTGTAACCTTGCTGATGTAACTATGCCTCTAAAAAGTATAAGAACTGCTTGTAATAGCCATTTGGCATCGTTGTCTAGTCAGTCACTCATCTTAAGGGACTAAATGAAGGTTGATCCGCAACACATCATAAAACTCTTGCTTTTACATAAAAAAACCCATATTTGTTTAAAATAGTTTGCTTAAAATATTTGTGTATTCAGCACAAAAGTTATAAATAACTTTTGAGAGTATCCCAGAGTTTTCAGAATAAATCCTTCTGACAATTCTTTGGATTTGAGGTTTTCTTTGACTGAGTAATCCAGTTTCTTTTCTTTCCCTGAAACTCTTTATTCCCCTTGATCCAAGATACTGATAACTCTTTCATTTACAGTTTTTGTTTGAATTCATGAATTTTTTATTTCAAGTTTTGTTCATGCTGTCTTTTCTTCTGTTTTAATTTATTAGATTATTTTAATTATATCATTTATTGATTTACCTTATATAATCTTCATTCTCTAGCTTGTTCATATCAAATCTTTGAATTATGTGATCATGATTACTACTGCCCTATTCAGTTCATTTTCTCAGTCATTCAAGTCACTATTTGACTTGAATTTCTGGAAGGAATTACTATGGGAATACCAATTTTTGACAGAGACTTATTCTATTGCTTATTCCTCTTTCTGTATTTGAGATGGGACCTGTGCTGCTTTGAATGAAAATGATTGCCATACGCTCAGAGGAGTGGCACTATTTAGAGGTGTGTGGTGTTGTTGAAATAGATGTGTACTTGTTTGAGGACGTGTGCCACTTGTTTTAAGGATTCAGGAGCTCAAGCCAGGATGAGTGTCATTCTCTCTTCATTCTGCTTGTGATCCCGATAGAGAATTCTAAGCTACTTCTATGGCACCAGTGTACATGCATGTTGCATTGCTTCCAGGCATGATGGCAATGGAATACATCTCTCTAAGACAGCCCCAAGAAAATGTTTTCTTTTATAAGAGTTTTTGTCGTCATGATGTCTCTTCATAGCACCCTAAGACCCTAAGACTATAATTCTGGTATTAACTTTTTGTTGGTGTTTATTGACATGGAAATCTTATATCTTTTTTGTTGAATTGGTGTTTAAAGCTCTGTTTCCTGTTGCTCTCATATTGCCTAGCTCTTTTGAATGTACGGTTTGGTCTTTGGGTAATTCAGTGTTGATTTTTGAATGTTGTATCATGATTAATCTTGGATTAGTTCAAACTGAGGTTTCTAATCCCCAAACCAGACCATCTACAGAGTTATAAAATTCTCAAAGTCAATGAACCATGGAGTATAGAGATAGACCACAGAATTTTTTTCTTTTTTTAAACAATGGGTGTTTATGGAGTTGGGAATATTAATCTCAATCCCTTTCTGAAGAGTAGGAATTAGAATTGTGTGCATGTGGGGCGTAATCAAAGGTAGTTCCAGGTTTCATGGTCCTCAGGTAGGTTATGGAAGTTGGCAGAGTTGCTAGTGTAGGTCTAGTAGACCCCTTGGAGAGAAACAGTCTTTAGTCTCTGGGATGGGTTAAGTTGTGGCATGTATCTAAATATTATCTTCCTGAAAAGGGGGCTGCTAGAAGCTAAGCAAGTAACATTAGACTAATGATCTTTATATGCTACCTATGTATCTTGCAACCTTAATGAATGAGTTTATCAGCTGTAGACATATTCTGGTGATGTCTTTTGGGATTATTTATGTACAGAGTCATCACCTGTGAATAAGGATATGTTGGTTTTACTGTTTCCTCTTTATATCTACATTTGAAATAAGTAATTTAAATAGACGCATAACAGTCAATAAGATAGATGTAGTAATTTAGTAATAACAACCAACTAAGAGAAGTCCAGGGTCTGATTGATTCAGAGCAGACTTTTAACAGAACTTCAAACAAGAGCTACCACCAATATCTGTCATGTTAGTCACTAAATTTGACAATGAAAGAACATTTCCAAATTATTGCTACAAAGGCAGTATCACTCTGACAACAAAACAAGACAAAGATCCAAGATAAGAAAATTTGTAGGTTAATCAACATCAGTGATGAATATAGACCTAGAATTTCCTAATATGATATTTATAAATAGAATTCAAGAACAATCAAAAATATTTATCTGTTTTGATTAGGTCAGCTTCATCCTAGAGATTCAGGGTCAGTTTAATATATGTAAATAAGAAAATTGAATCCACCACACAAATAAATTAAAGGACAAAAAACAACTGAATATGTTTTTGATAAAAATCTAAAATACCTTTACGTTTCAAAGTTTTGGAGAATGCAATCCTACAGAGTTGATCTTTTAAAAATCTGTATTTGTACCTTTTTTTACAGTTATTGTTATTAATTTCTGTAACTCTCTGTTTTGTCATCCATTGGATAGAATGAAATGACAAAGTCTATTGTGCATGCTCCATTAAATATATAAAGATATCATTAGCATCATCCATGTATTCAGAGTGTTTTACACTGGTAAGACCCTATAAATTAATAGCTACTGTGCAGCAGAATACTGGATAAAGAAAAATTCTCCTTAGTGAAACATACAGCAGGCTGGATAGGCAGCCATGTTTCCTTTCACCTATGTCTTCTTTGCTCAGTTTTCAATAATCTACACTATCATGGCTGACTCTAATATTCTCATTAATGTGAAACTGGTGTGTTACGTACTTTTAAACTGAGGATCTGGAAGGGCACATTGCATCTTAAAAACACTTAAAGGTCAACATGCAGAAGAATGCAAATCAACCGATTCTTATCTCCTTGCACTAAGCTCAATTCCAAGTAGATCAAGGACCTCCACATAAAACCAGACACACTAAAACTAATAGGAAACTAGGGAAGAACCTTGAATATATGGGCACAGGGGAAAATTTCTGTAAGGCAAAGGACACTGTCAAAAGGACAAAGTGGCAGCCACCAAACTGGGAAAAGATCTTTACCAACCCTACATCCAACAGAGGGCTAATATCCATTATATATAAAGAACTCAAGAAGTTAGACCACAGAGAGCCAAATAACCCTACTACACTGGTATCTATTGAAATGCTAATATGATTTTTAGTCTTCATTCTGTTGATGTGAGGCATTACATTTTATTGATTTACATATGTTGAATCATCCTTAAATTCCTAGAATAAATTTAATTTGATCATGAAAAAAAATAAAAAAATAAATAAAAATGAGGTACAGAGCTAAACAAAGAGTTCTCACCTGAAGAATATCTAGTGGCTGAGAAGCACCTAAAGAAATGTTCGAGATCCTTAGTCATTAGGGAAATGCAAATCAAAACAACCCTAAGATTCCACCTCATACCACTCAGAATGGATAAGATCAAAAACACAGGAGACAGCTGTTGTTGGCAAGGATGTGGAGAAAGGGACACTCCTCCACTGCTGGTGGGATTGCAAGCTGGTACAAGCACTCTGGAAAGCAGTCTGGCAGTTCCTCAGAAAACTGGGCATGACACTCCCAGAGGATCCTGTTATACCACTCCTGGACATATACCCAGAGACTTCCCCTGCATGCAATAAGGACACATGTCCCACTATGTTCATAGCAGCCTTATTTATAATAGCCAGAAGCTGGAAAGAACCCAGATGTCCCTCAACGGAGGAATGGATTCAGAAGATGTGGTATATTTACACAATGGAATACTACTCTGCAATTAAAAACAATAAATTCATGAAATTCCTAGGCAAATGGTCAGAACTGCAAACTATCATCCTTATTGAGGTAACCCAATCACAAAAGAACACACATGGTATGCAGTCATTATTCTTCAAATAAATGAAGAAATGGGTAGAACTTGCAGCACTTTGCAAAGTGCTTTTTGAATAAACAAAACTCATCAGCATTGGAATGGGTATAGATGACCTTATTTGATGCTAGAATGCATTTCATGAATGGTGTAATATAAGAATTCAAAATTCCAGCAAAGCCTGGAAAGCAATTGATAAAAATCCCTAAACAGGAATCCCTAAATAAGTGACTAAAGGACACCTGTTTTGGTGTGGTAATCATTATGAGAAGTTATTTCATTAATAAATCATGAAAAACTAACACATGTACATATTTAAAAATACTGTATATTCATAACAAAAACACACTGAATCGATTTTCACCTGGATTCCATACACTTGAAATTGATATTTAAAAATAATCATTTGTGATTCAAAACATTATTTTAAAGATGTTTTCATTCTTGGTACTATGTTTTCAATTATGTGCATATATTTAAGCAAGTAAAGTATAAAATAATCACTCATTCTTAATGGATTTGGTAACTCGATCCAGTTTTATCACTCTCAATCACACCAAAACCTTCATATTGAATCATTTGAAGTAACATAGAATGGTTATACATGGAGTTGCAGTCACACTTGGGGAACATGCAAAAATAATCAGATTTGATCATATATAGTAATTGGAAAATACAAATACCTATAAATTTATGTCATTACAAATCAAGGAAGCAAAGCAAAATACAAACAAATACCTATAAACTTACATCATTAAAAATCAATGACTTTAGCAATCTATATGCCATAAAGTTCATCAATCACAGATGACAATAAAGTTTTCTTGAGCAAAAGGTAGCACTAAGATTGTCCAGTGCTATTTAATAATGAACATATATCTTTGATAGGTGATTTTTTTTAAATTAAAGTACATTTATTTGGTAAAGTTACCCTTTGTTTTTCCCAATGAATTTATAAATTTTATACTGATCTATTTTATTTATAATTCTACAGTAACACTTTCGATATTATAGCACTGGAAAAATAATTTTTATAAAAATTTTCAATTTAAATATTTTATTACAAACCCAGCAAACAAAGCTGAAAATATTAAACTCCTGTATATGTGAACATTGGATGCCCACATAGAAAAATATTACCAAAATGTCATGCAGTTTTCTGAATATCTCTAAAAACAAACTAAAATGTTAGAGTGCCTTAGGACAATTTTTCATCTGAATTTTTTTTTCCAAGTAGCAAGTTAAAATATGTGGAACATGTTCACCACTAACTTCTTTTGTTAGCAGTATACACACTCAATCACCTAATAGAGTTAGGCTTTGCTACTGAATAGAATTATTGATAAGATCCTTGGAATATAACTATGTGAGCTATACTTAACCATTTGAGTGTTTTGCTTCCTGCAGAGAAGCCATAATGGTGTAGTGAAATATTATGTTCATTTATATATTTGGTTTCTCTAAATAGAGAAAATCATCCTTATTAGTAATATTCTGTTCTAACTTGAAGAGTAATGTGTAATCACACACATTTAAAAAAAATAAAAACTATTATTAATATAATTCCACTGTGTATACTTAAAAATACATTATTACATAGGTAAGAAATCACAAAGGTGAAATTCAGGTATTAACCATCTGCATGGTCACATATTAAATTTAGGTCCCTTGAAGGATTTATAAAGTTATAATTACTGAAGGATATAGATAATTAAATAATTAAACATTTTGTTTGAAAAATATGTGAAGTCCATTAAAATAAGGACTCTGACTCAGTTTCTTCAGTGACATTCTAAACAGATACCAAGTCTACACTTTAATTAGAACAAAAGACCAATATCAACTTTAATACAGCACAATCATTCATAATAATGATTGCATATTAATCTCTTGAGCTTACAAAATTAGAGCACATGACATATGGCATAGGACAGGCACCCATGTAGTCTTTTTGTGACTAAAATGGTGCATTAGCCCCTGGAAAATAAAATATGTTTTACTCTGAGAGAAGCTACCTTCGTGCTTATTGGCTTAGGACATGAAAGGAGCAAGAATGAATACTGTTAGGCTCTGTGTACAGTTCTTAATGCTTTCTTTGGGTGAAGGAAATCAATCAGTAGCATGTGTTCTAATTCTTGACTAAATCCTTGAAATAACAAATTAGAGTAGTCATGTATTTCTTTGGCTTTTTTGAGTCCATTTTGGTTTAAAACCTTCATATCACTATTTTGTTTATTTTAAGATTTGAAACCATGTATCCAAACACATAATATAACCAGAAACATTACAATGGTGGTTCCCAAATCTGCTGTTTCATCCTTTACTCTTAAAATTCTTATCCACTTTGAATTTTAGATTATAAATACCTTTATGAAACGTGTCACTCACTGCAAGCCATGTTCTTGATTCTTGACAGCCTCTATGCTAAAGGCACTTTTAGTACACACCTTTGGAGAATACTGTAAAGGAATTATGTAATGAAACCTCTAGGTGTTTAACAGATATATTTATGTTGAATAGGTGGGTCTTAAAAACCACTTCTTCAGAAAGGGAATGGCTAATACCATTTCTAAAGTGTACAGAGAAAGAAAATAAAATATATTTCTGAGTGGGCATGGTGATGACCAGCAACAAGCTACATTATGGTTTGCAATTCTTCACATTTATAACACTTCAAATTCAAAATCTGATAAAAACAATTCTGTTCAACTAAAGGGTATTCACACTTGATAGGGTACTTTGAACTCTCAATGCCATTAGATTTCAGAATGGCAAACTCTAATAAGCCTATTTTTAGGTTAGCAATTTAAATTCATGCAAGAGTTCTCAGTTTGAAAGCATAGCTCAGCAAATACTTGTTCTTCCATGTCTGGGTTAAATTCCAAGTCCTGTAGAGTAACACATCAGAAAGTAATGTATTGAAATATGCAAAAATATTTCCCTTCTATTTAGTGTATGTATTGGCAGTTTAAAGTAATTCCTTTCTATTAAGAAAATATGTGGCCAAGGCTCACTTCAGTAACATGTTAAACCAATGAAACGACAATGTGTAATCTTCAAGGAGAGCTTAATTATTTCAGGAATTAATTACACATACCACAGAGTGTTTCTGGAGACCATTAGTGGCTCCATCCACCAATTTATTCTGCAAATGATTTATTTTTTAACCAGGCAAGATCCTGATTCATAACTGATAAAATTGTAACAAATATTTTATTTTTCTGAGTTTGAAAGCATAGCTTATCTTTCTAGCAAACAAAATGTTGACATGCTATGTATTTATTTAAGAAATTGAAGTTTAAACTCTGATATATAGCTTTATTCCTAAATCAATGTACCTGTTGTTGTTTTCAATGAATTGTACAAATATTTGGGATAGGAAATTATGAGGTTAGTATATTCTATCTTGGTTTCACAACTTGAATCCTAGTTGTCCTGATAGTATATCTGTGATTATTTTTAATTTTTTTAGATGTTTCAAACTTATCATATACACCATTTTTAGATGTACTATAGCCATTGAAGATTATATATGTTGCTTTCTAGGTGTTTTGCAGATGAAGTGGCTCCTAACCAAGGCTGTTGATGACTTAGCTGAGGCTTCTTGTCTGTGTAAGGGTACCTCAAAATGTCACATCAAATTATGTTTTCAAATAGAAACACTTGTGCTTTCTGTAGAGACTCCTGTAAAGAAGACCTTGGTGGCATTATCGGGTCCCTCTGAGAAGAAAGAAATAAGACAATATTTATTATTACTACTATTATCATTATTTTTAATCTGAAAACTCTGAAGATGCCTCATTAAACCTGGGTTCTTCCATGTTAAATCAGTTGCTGTATAGTCAACTAGGGGGGAAAAGTAAACCACATCTAGCCTGTAGCTGGCATAAATGTTGGCTACACCCTACCTCTCTTTTACACATAAAACAGGTCATCCTTTGTATTTACTATATTTTGCTTAAGTTTTATTTCATTAAAGTGTGACTGTGTATATATGATATCTTTGAAGCCTAGAAGTGGGGAATTGGATCCCTTAGTGCAGGCAGTTATGCACTCCCAGGCAGGTGATGGAACTGAATTCAAATCTTCATGATTAAGTTTCAAATGTTCCTATTTGCTGAACCATCTTTCCATCTTATTGTTTAGGGTTTTAGTGATGGCATTTTGAAAAATCTATGGGATCTCTCATTAATTTGACTTTCTTTTGTTTTACTTGAATGAGTTTCAAAAAGATTTTTATCAGGATACAGGATTAATAATGATTATAAATCACTTAACTAGATGCAATCAAATCTAAGAATAAATATTCTGAAGACTCTTTCCTCAAATTTCATATTTCAAACAAACACTGTGGTTGTTTCCAGGTAGCAGGTCCCTCTGTTATGTTTTACTCAGTATCCTTTTTCTGACTTCTGGCATCATATACAGTCATTCCTCAAACTTTGTACTATTTGCCCTGATATTCAGGGAACATTTTGTCAAGTATATTCAAAGTATGAGCTTGTCTGACATTAAAATCATGTTCCCACCTCAAAATACTGTCAGACTAGGTAGCCAGTTTCAACTAATTTGCTGGAAATTAGTTGAAATTTGTGTCTTGGAGAGAGGACAGTGTACACTGGACAAGTGTAAATCCAGGTGGCTTTAGCCTCTCTCTGAATGTATGCTTATGTCCACATTTCTCCATTCATCTTGTTCTGGTACTACATCTGATATTGATAATGGTGATTTTATAATTAAAGGTAAGATCCTTGGCCTTGGTCTTGACTGACAGGCTCCCTTTTGTTTCTCAGATCAGGAGTAATATACCCAGATATCCAGCCTGGACACAGACTCACAGTATAATGTTTTTTTGTAGAGGGAGCAATAGATTATCTTTGACTTGCTGTCTCCTGGGCATAGTTCTATATGAAGTACTTTGAGAGGTACTTGATATCTAAATGACTTAGTATCAGGTTGAATGTACTACTGATTCACACACCACTTCTCACTACCTGGTTCAGGATATCTATTAAAGAGTTCTGCAAAAAGTTAACATGCTATGCATCTGAAAATACCTCCAGACAAGCATGTCAGAGCTAGATACAATGTTGTAAGTGATCAGAGCTAGTTAAAATCAATACGTGAAGCATCATCTTCAGGATTCATGAACATCTGTTTTAAATATAACTTTATAAACACTGTATAAACACTTTATACAATCTTTTTAAATGATCTAATAGAATATGCTAGCCAAAGCTTAACTGGTTTTTAGTGAACAAATGCAATAAATTTAGAAGGAAGAAAGCTTTCATATGTAATTGGTTTATGTATGTGCATAGTCTTTACAAAATCCTTGATGGTGATTTTCTGTTCTCAATACTTTTTTGAATTGTTGTGCTAAAACAATGTAGAGATTTGATCTAAGATGATAATCTGCCAAATTCAACTCCACACTATTAATTGCATAACCTTTGATTCAGTATGAAACATCCTTTTACACAGGATTTGACTCTCTTGCAGGATGGGTAATCTTATTCCCTTTGTTCAGCTGACCTCTGCAGATAATGGTGAAGAAGCAGAGCCAGCTAGGCAATGCCAAACTTTCTCAGTGCTTCCCCATATACATTCAACAATGTAGCAGAAGGTTCTCAAGAACATACAGTTAAAAATCATTACGTTAGATACATGCATTAAAATACTACGCGGTGTTTCATTTCTCATATGAAAATGTTTGTACATAGGCACTTCCGATCAACATGTGCTTCTGCTTGAATTATATAATTAATTGCCTCAGTTCACTGTTTTGAGAAAGCAACCATTACTAATGGTAGGAGGAGATGACCCTTGCCACTTAACCAATGATGATTAATTTTTTTCCCTCAACTCTAGTTGTCTTTTCAACTAAACTTATTTTTATGTTCATCCTAAAAGAGCAAACACATAGATAAATAGTGAAGACCACAGGATAGCAATGGCAAATTTTTCAGGATTGAAATAGTTAGGGACTGTTATAAGAACTATTCTAATGGTCTATTTCCAAAGGGAAACAGCATTACTCCATACTAGAAAATTATTCTTTTAACAGATATATTGTAAAAAGGTAGGATAAAAGTTTTTCTTGTCCACAACTAGGCAGAATCTTCCAGTTGTGGAGGAACTAAGGATTCTGGGGCTACTGGGTGACAAAGCCAAGATACAAAGTCCCTAACCTACATGAGAGAACTGCAGGAGAACAGGCCTTAAAACCGTTCAATTTTTGATAGTAGAAGTGGCATGTCTATTGTCTGTCATGAGCTTTGCCATTGTAAAGGATAATAAAGGGGAAGATGTTAAATTTTCTTCCTGAAGTTAGAGTATTTATTGACAAAATAAACATATGTTTTATAACAGGGTTTATTTTACAAGTTGTCTAAAACAACACTTAGTTGTATTTGGTGTTATATTGGATTTTCGAAGACAAACTTTGCTATTTTTCCATCATAGTTATATAGTGTTCTGTTAAAACCGTGTTAGAGCAAGATGTTGTGAGGAACATGTAGGGAGGGACAGCCATGTGTAGTACTCCTTTAACACAGTCCCCATTTCTGTAATTCTGTCAGAAACCACAGAAAGTGAAGTAGGAAATGCTGTCTCCCTTGTCAATATACATCACTGCTGAAGTCCATGTAGCAGCAACTGAGGCAATTTAAGGGTTTCAAAACTTGTCACTTTAGGAAGAATTTGCATTTAAATTGCTCTATCTAGTTTCTTGGGAATTTTCCCCTTGGAATGTTTATGGCTCTTTTTTTCATTATTACCTACAAAGTACAATTTCATAACCAGTGCATTACTACATCTAGTTGTGTTAAGAAGACAGACTTCATTTTATAAAATAGAAACATCCGATGTGGTTTGGGACATCAATTACCCATTCAGAACTCATCATGTCTTCATATTGAACAGATACTTGCAAAATTATCTTAAACCTGTGAGAGGGGGTTGAATAGGGAAAAGAGGGAGTGAAGGGGGCTTATGGGACTTTCGGGGAGGGAGGGAACGGGAAAGGGGAAATGATTTTGAATGTAAATAAAAATAAAATAAAAAAACAAAACAAAAAAACCTTATCAGGTGTCCATTTCTAACAAAGTCCCTGGAGGTTTCATCAGAGAGAGTACTGGCATTTCTCCACATTCAGTCCACAGTAGTGACAATGCCAAGAATATCTTAACCCCCTCCAAACCATTTTATTTCTAAAAATATGGCATATTTCTCTGTAATAGATAAATCTTAAGTATTATTCCAATCATTGTTGTTATATACTCTAGTGGAGTTATAAGAAAATATTTAAAAAGTACAAAATGTTCTTTCTTATGTACATTAAAAATTATGCTGTAAATAGTTTTAAACTTCAGGGAGGTCTTCAGTGACCAGAAAAAACAGCAAGAGAAACAGACAAACAATCAGTCAAATTAGAACTTTTTTTGTTACAATTGTAAACAAACTTTGAAAAATTCTGAGCGTTTTCTCAGTTCTTTCCAAGTAAGACACTCTCAAACACATCCAGTCCTTCTTTGAAGGAAGTATGAGCTGAATTAATACTATTCAGCACATTCGACAGGGCCTCTTGCAAAGTCTCATTTGATGACTGTGGATTGCAGTGTTCCCAAGCTTCCTTAAGGATGGAAAACTGGCTTGTCTTCTCATCAAGATGGTACAGGATGTTTCTAAAAGAGATATGGAATATGTAAATGTTTTATACACAACTGTATTTCCTCATCAAAGCCTTATCAGGAATAGTGCTAGAAAGCAATAGTGTCTGCCAAAAAAAGAAGAAAGAAAAAAAATGAAAAACTACAGGATTATAATTTTTCAGCCCATAATGAATGAATGCATAGACATACAGTTCATTGGTAGGATCAGAGATCATCAGGTTGTGCACACATCTTAAAGAAGGCAAACAATGCTATGGAATAACATAAAGGTATTTATGAGTGAGATACTTTCAAAACTTCTCAATTTAATTACCAGAAAACATGGGGGACAGAGTAGTTAAACGATACTTCAGTTTGTCCTAGAAAATGATTTACTATGGTAAAATTAATCTGTGTATTTTATAAATCAAAGGGAGAATAGGTACAGCCAGAACCTACAGCAGAGATTTACTTGGCCTCATTCTACCACACACTGGACTGGACAATGCCTTGCTGCAGTATATATCCACGGCATTCCTCTGGTAGTGCTCAATTTATCCAGTTAACTTTCTGCAATGTAGGATCACCTGAGAAGAGAGTCTCAGGCAGGGTTAACTAATTCAGGCTGCTCCATGGGCATGTCTATGGAGGTATTGTTTCAATTATGTGTACTAGTGTGGGAAGGTCTAGCCCTCAGTGGGAGTCAGAATATTCTAAATTTAAGTACTTAAAGTTCATGTTGCTTTTATGAATCAGTGATGGATTTTAATCAAGAATTGTGACATAAACCCTTTCTTCCCGGTATTGCTTTTTGTCAGAATATTTTATTGCAGCCACATAGCTGAAACTAGGACTCCTTTTTTTAAGAAACAGAAATATCTCGAGACTTTTTCCACAATATTCATAACAAAGCAAATGTGACTCCAACTGCAAATAAAATGGTATGTGTAAAATTATTTGCTGGAAAATAATTTGAATGGACATGGGGTCCTGGAGTTATAGTCAGAACATGAAGATTCAAGTTGATTTAAAGTGAGTAAGTGTTGAACTTGAATGATGAAATTGTGCTATTCTCCTTTCTTTTGCATGTGTTTGACCTCTAGAGCATCTCCTTACAGTTTCAAAATGTATAATTAGGCAGTGTCATGTAACTTAGCCAGATATCTTAGATAAAGGAATTGAGTATGGTAAATTCTAACATTTCTTTATTCATTAATAGAGAGACAAAGGTATTTGGGCATAAAGCTACAATCTTTTACATTTACTGTAAGGAGACTAGCTCTGTATCTTTGTACACCATTCAGTTGATTTTAAGTATACAGGAGCCTCAAATTAAAATACTATTTCAATGTCTTTAGTTTTGAAATGTTAAATGACAGCTCTGCATTTTTGTTTTTAAATCTCTATACTGGTTTTCAAAGGGGCTTGAGTAATTTATATTCCCTAAAGTACTATATAAGCATCTTTCTTTCCCCTCATTTTCTCCATCTGTTGTTCTTTGCTTTAGTTTATTTTTTTTAAGTAGCTGACAACGTAACAGGTTTCCATATTTGGTTTTTATAAATACTTTGCTTTTGGTTGAACTCTTCCTGCCAAGCACTGGCCCCCTTTGCTTTACTGTTTGTGCCATGCATTCCTCCATTCTGCTCCACTGTCCTCCCTTCCCTTCTTTTAAGTCCACCCCCTTCACTTCCATAAAACCATTTCTAGCTTGCTTGTCTTTTCCATATTACACTGATCTTGACACACGTAGTTCAGTTACAGGTTATGGTCTACATGTGATATGATAACTATAATATTTGTCTTTCTGGGCCTGAATTACTTTAATTTGTTGACTCCACTACTTTAGGTTTCTACTAATAGTTAATAAGGGTTCTTTTTTTGTCCTTATTTTGATCATAACTTGTGTCATGTTTTTTCTTAAATGGTAGACATTTTAAATAGAATGAAACAGAAACTCAGAATTTAATTTCCATTTAAATGATGAAGAGACATGGTTTTAACACTTTAAAAATATTTGTCTTCTATATTTCTACTTTTGAAAACTTTTGTAAATCATTGACTCATTTGTTGATGTGTTTCTTTTTTTTTTTCATTTTTTTTAATTTTATTTTCTAAGTTTTTTTTAAATTTACATTCCAAATCATTTCCCCTTTCCCGTTTCCTCCCTCCCCGAAAGTCCCATAAGCCCCCTTCCCTCCCTCTTTTCCCCATTCAACCCCCTCTCGTTTCTCTGTCCTGGCATTCCCCTACATCCAGTCTTTCCAGGACCAGGAATCTCTCCTTCCATCTTCTTTTTTTTTTTTTTAATTTAATTTTATTTTATTTTTTTTAATTTACATTCCAAATCACGTCCCCTTTCCCGTTTCCTCCCTCCCCGAAAGTCCCATAAGCCCCCTTCCCTCCCTCTTTTCTCCGTTCAACCCCCTCTCATTACTCTGTCCTGGCGTTCCCCTACATCCAGTCTTTCCAGGACCAGGGGTCTCTCCTTCCATCTTTTTAGAAATCTATTGATATGCTGATTGTGTCTAGGGTATTCTGAGATTCTGGGTCAATATACCCTTTACGATAGCCACAAACCATATTAAGTATCTTGGCGTGACGCTAACCAAACAAGTGAAAGATCTGTATGACAAGAACTTCAAGTCTCTGAAGAAAGAAATTGAAGAAGACCTCAGAAGATGGAAAAATCTGCCATGCTCATGGATTGGCAGGATTAATATAGTAAAAATGAGCATCTTACCAAAAGTAATACACAGATTCAATGCAATCCCCATCAAAATCCCAACTCAATTCTTCATAGAGTTAGAAAGAGCAATTCAAAAATTCATCTGGAATAACAGAAAACCCAGAATAGCTAAAACTATTCTCAAGAGTAAAAGAACCTCTGGGGGAATCAGTATCCCGGACCTCAAGCTGTACTACAGAGCAATAGTGTTAAAAACTGCATGGTATTGGTACAGTAACAGACATGTAGATCAATGGAACAGAATTGAAGACCCAGAAATGAATCCACACTCCTATGGTCACTTGATCTTTGACAAAGGAGCTAAAACCATCCAGTGGAAAAAAGATAGCCTTTTCAACAAATGGTGCTGGCTCAGCTGGAGGTCAACATGCAGAAGAATGCAAATTGACCCATCCTTATCTCCTTGCACTAAGCTCAATTCTAAGTGGATCAAAGATCTCCACATAAAACCAGACACACTGAAACTAATAGAAGGGAAACTAGGGAAGAACCTTGTTGATGTGTTTCTATAACTTTTGTAGTTCTTTATATATGTCTGTTATTAACACCTTAACTGAAGTATAGCTAATGTTTTTTCCTATTATATAAGCATTTTAGTTTATTTTGTCATGCAGACCCTTTTATTTTAATATAATCCCACAGACAAATTTTGGAGCTTTTTCCATACATTTGTGGTTCTATTCAGTAATGTTTTAAATCTGTAATACAAACAAAAACATTGGACACAAGTAACATTCTTGTTGGTGAGCTGGACTTGCAGCATTTTCTGGCTGAAAAAGTATTTTGAATATTTGTTCATTTGTACTTCATTCTTTCAGAATTGTTACTTTCTTTGTTCATTTGTACTTCATTCTTTCAGAATTGTCACTTTCTTTCATTAGCACATTCATTAGCCAAATTGCGTGATATCCTAGTATGTATAGGACCTGATGGTAGATACTGTAAACTACCTTAGAGAATGAGTAGAGTTAACGAGAAAGGAGAAGACAGGAGGATGAATGCAATTAAATCCGTAGACTACTATAATTAAACATCTTTATAAAATGGATCACTATTTAACACCAAAACTCAATATTCAAAAAAAGTAAAGGAAGATGGATTGATTGGTCAGCAATCCCCTGTCCTTGGATAGTATCCCCCTTGTGTAACAGACTTGGTACAAGTTATATAGAACAGTACAAGAAAAACTTTCTAGATGACAGTATACTTGGATTCAATTTTAATTTTTTATAAGAACAAACTATTTCCTAATTATGGATTTAGATAACTACTTTGCAAAAAGATGACTACTGAGCTCTTACTCAACTTCAATATCTATGGTTTTTTTTCCTTTTATTAGTTTTTTTTTTTTTATTCCAAATGCTAGAACCCTTCCCAGTTCCCCTCCAAAGTCCTCTGATCCCATCACCTCTCCCCTTTTCCTCATTCTGGGTGCTCCCCTCACCATCCCCCATCCTGGCCTCACCACTCTAGAGTCCCCTTACACTGAGGTATGAAGCCTCCACAGAACTGAAGGACTCCCCTCCCACTGATGCCAGATAAGGCAATCCTGTGCAACACATGTAGTGGGAGCCATAGACCCACCCATGTATACTCTTTGGTTGGTGGTTTGGTCCCTGGGAGTTCTGGGGCATCCAGTTAATTGATACTGTTGTTCTTCCTGTGGGGTTGCAATCCCCTTCAGCTCCTTCAGTCCTTCTCTTAACTCTTCCATTGGGGTCTCTGGGTTCACTCCTATGGTTGGCTGTGAGTATCTGTATCTGTATTGGTCAGTTTCTGATGGAGCCTCTCAGGGGAAAGCTACAACAGGCTCCTGTCAGCAAGAACTTCTTGGCATCAGCAATAGTGTCAGGGTTTGGTTTCTACAGGTGGGATGGATCCCTAGTTGGGGTGGTCTCTGGATGGCCTTCCCTTCAGTCTCTGCTCCATTTTTTGTTTCTGCATTTCCTTTAGATAGATACAATTCTGGGTTAAAAATTTTTGAGCTGGGTGGGTGGCCCCATTTCTCAACTGGGGGCCATGCCTATCTACTGGTTATGGTCTTTATAGTTTCTATCTCCCCTTTTATAGGGTATTTTTACTAATGTCAATCCTGTTGGGTCCTAGGAACCTCTTGCTTCCCTGGCATCTGGGACTTTCTAGTGGCTACCCCCAGTTTCCCATCTCCCACTGTTACATATGGGAAATATGGGAAATTTACACAATGGAGTATTATTCAGCTTTTAAAAACAATGACTTCATGAAATTCACAGGCAAATGGATGGGACTAGAAAATTGGCGTAACCCAGACACAAAAGAACACACATGGTATGCACTCACTGATAAGTGAATATTTACCTAAAAGCTCATAATTCCTATAATACAACTTACAAATCATATGAAGCTTAAGAAAAAGGAAGACCAAAGTGTGGAGAAAATAATCGTTGGATATAGAGGGAGGAAGGGATGTGGGAGGGGGAGAGAAGGGGGAGGAAAAAAAGAAGAGCAGGGTCTGATATTGGAAGAGACAGGAGAGAGGTATAAAGGGTCAGGAAATATGTATAGTTTTATCTGATGGTTTTAAAGTTTTTGAAATTAAAATAAGAATGTAAGATTTATTGAAGCAGCTCAAGTGAGCTTCCCTAAACTATAATTTTGTTAAATGAAAGTGAGACCTCTGAAGGGTAAAAACAAAAGGAAGCAAATAATCTGTAAATAAAGATCCAGTTAGGGATTAATTAGCACAGAGATAAAGCTTCTTAGGAAAATCTCACACATTATCTCCTATATGATGGAACCCACACAAAAGTTGACATTATCATAATACAGGCAAGGGTAGTGGACTTTCATAATGGAGTGTGATCCTTTCACCAGTATACTCAGCAACCTTAACGAAATCAGTAATCAAGCACACAAACATGCATTTCATGCTCGTATTATAAGAAAAAATGATTAATAATCAAGCCATTTTAAAGATAAAATTAATGGATTTGTTTTATTCATATGAAACTTACTCCTTTGTATGAAACATATGCTATTTTCATAAAAAACAATTTAAGTAGAATAAAAAAAACAAATTTCACAATACTTTAAATTTTTAATCCTTTCATTTTGCTCTGTTAATTATATGTTTAATTATAGTTAACTTCATTCAAACTAATTTCCAGTATCTAAAAGTCTAGGATAAATTTTTAGATGCTATTTTTAAATATTTCTAGTCATAGAGATCACATAGTTAAATGTAAGCAAGATGTAGTAACATAACATTATGTGGAACAATAAACATATATTCCACAAAAAACTTTCTTGTCTAAAGTATCATAAATGCAAGTGCTTGTATTAGATTTTAACGTTGGAAAACAACACATGAATGTCTCCAAGGCCATCACAATGGAATCAATGGATGCCAAGAGTTGCTTTTCCTAACTATTGAGAATACACAACCTGCCTTTATAATGACTGTAAGCATGCCATGTCAACAGAAATCTTCACTTTGGCTTATGAAATTCCACAAGGAGCAAGACACATTTTCCATATGCTATGTAATTCAAGCTGGAAGCTTGTAGCAAGGTATTATGTAAGATAAATGCTCATATCCATTTCTACACAAATTGGATACAAATCAAAATAGAACTCAGGGAACTGAGATTCTAGATGAATGTAAGTGACAAGTGTTCTTTCATCTTAATTTGAAGAAAAGCTTTCAGCATGAGTAGGTGCTGATGTAAGTTAGTGAAGTTTATCTCTACTATAATAACAGAATATATCTTTACCTTGTTTATTATATTACTTGGAAAACAAACTGGGGATAACCAAACACTCTTATATTTTCATTCCAAGTATAATTTTGCTTAGTGACTTTTAGAAGTAACTTATATTTTCCAATTTCTTTTTGTGTATAAAAGCTATTTAGCTTCCTGCTTACATAAGAAATTTCTGTATTTGCATTCTTTTCTGAAAAGCTAGCATATTATCATATTACTTGGAATATTTGATTAAGGCTAAACTGAAACCCAAGATAGCTTTAGATCCATTACTATATACTTTTAGGCATTTCTTAATTCTAAAAATTTTCTTACATATTCAACGATTAACCCTATACACCTAAGAGGAGAAAAACTACTATTGTACCACTTTCATATGGAAATGCTTCATACTTTTGAAATGTTTCAATTACTTCAATGGTTCTAATGGAAGTTTTTAAACCAAGAGCTATTTGTGTTCACATATAATCTTACAGAAATTGAAATTCAGAAAAATAAAATTTGCAAAACCCTTCGTGTATCCATGACCTCAAATTCCTTTCCTTTCCAATTACTGATTGATACACTTCACATTAACAATATCTGAAAATCAACTAATAGCTTGTAAAATTCACATGTAGAACAGGAAAATAAGAGTAATAAAAAAAGGAAAACTGTATTTCAGAAAGTTTCCATGAAAACTGATTCTAGGTAACAATCACAAGGACTTATAATATTCTTTAGTCTTTACTGTACTTAGACAGGCTTCCTCTAGTCCCATTCAGAAACAGTTTCCTATAGAACAAATGATGGTGAACATTGCTCTAACTCAATAAATCATTTCATATTTGCATAAATAAACCTGTGTCACAGTATGGCATTTGCAGGTATCAGACATAATAAAAATATTATTTAACTGAAAATGTTTTAGTAGTTATTGTATTTAACATAACATTAATTCTATCATCATGCTTATCTTCCATCATATGTAACTGTGGATCTTATAAATGTAATTCATACAATTCTGCTGAAGCTCTCTTCTATGTATGGAAGGAAACTTATAAAAGGAAAATGTAATGCATTATTGATGGCACTAATGAAATTATAACACACATCACTCATTTTAATGGCTCTGTTTCAGTGACACATCAGAATAAGCAGGACAGAGTTGTACAAAATCAGACAGCTAATTAATAACTCCTGGCAGTGTCAGTATAAGAGATGAAGTATCCCTACTCAACTGATAAATATTTACCATTCAACTTAGGCCAAAGAAATGAGTAGGAAAAATGAATTTGGGGACAAATGCTTTGAAAATCTTCAAGAACCGTTTACACTTGTGGGAATTAGGAAATTAGTAGTGGAAAGATAAAAATGATGGCTCCTTTTTAAGTGTTTCTTCTTATATAAGTGAATGAGCATTGGACGCACCCACTATCAACCCGAAATAACATTCACTGTGCTACACTCAGTATAATAGGAACTTTTAAATTAAATCATACTAAATAATAAGTCATGTCTTTCAGAACTGATTAGGTATGCACACTAAAGCCAGAAAGAAAGTCCAGTTCAATTGTGTATAATTGTTTCTAATTCTTTCATGGACTGCACCAACTGCACTCTATCATGAAGAGCAGATTACTGTATTAATATTGACATTTGAAAAGATCATTGAACATAGATACTCTGTCCATGAGAATTCATAAAATATGTGGCCACACTACAAAAATATTATTTGAGATGAACTGAATATGATATTCTCTAAAATTCTCAGGTTAATAAATAAGGCAATTATTAATAAGTTCAAGTCATAGTTTTTATTATATACCCAAAAATTTGTGGGAAGAGAAGGCTAGAGTCTTGGCTGGGAACACTGTGGTTGCTGAAAGTATCCCTGTACATGTAGTCAATCCCCAGCATGAAGAACAAAGCAAAACAATACAAAATACAATTAAACAAAAGGATATAATTAATTATCCTTTATATATGTAGACAGATTTAAAAGATGATTTCTAACTAATCAGATGAGAGATAACACCCACTTCACCATTTTGAACCCTGGAATCTGGTCTAACCTCAATATTTGCCTTTTCTTTTATCTTTCTATTTTTTTTATTGATTATTTTATTTACACTTCAACTGTTGTCCTCCTTCCCAGTCTCCCCTCCACAAACCTCCTAACTCATCCCCCCTTTTCCTCTAAGAGACTGCTCCTCAACCACCAACCCACTCCTGCCTCACCCCCTCTACCATCCCCCTATGCTGGGGCAAGAGACATTAACAGGACCAAGTGCCTCCTCTCCCACTGATGTCAGATAAGGCAATCCTCTGCTACATATTTAACAGGAGCCACAGATCCACCCATTAATATTATTTGGTTGGTAGTTTAGCCCCTGGAAGCTCTGAGGGCTCTGGTTACTTGATACTGTTGTTCTTCCTATGGGGTTGCAATTTCTTTCAGCTCCTTCAGACCTTCCCTATCCTTTTGATTGGGGTCCCTGGGTTCAGTCCAATGGTTAGCTGTGTGTCTACATCTGTCTTAGTCAGGAGATAACAGAGCCTCTCAGAGGAAAGTCCTACTGTGTTTCTGTCTGCAAGTAGTTCTTAGCATCAGCAATATTGTCAGGGTTTGGTGTCTGTTGATGGGATAGATCTCATAGTGTGGCAATCTCTGGATGACCTTTGCTTCAGTCTCTGCTCCAGGTTTTATTCCTGTGTTTCTTTTAGACAGGAAAAAAATCAGGGTTAAAAATTTAGAGATGGGTAAATGACTCCTTCCCTCAACTGGACGCCATGTGTATCTGCTGGGGGTAGTCTCTTCAGGTTCTTTCTCACCTCTGTTGATATATCAGTTATTGTAATCCCCATTGGGTCCTGGGAACCTCTTACGTCCCTGGTATCTGGGACTTTTTAGTGGTTCCCCACCCGCACCAGCCACTGCTGCATATTTCTAGTCATCACTATTGCTCTGTTATATAGTTTGGGGTCAGGGATGGTGATTCCCTGGGAGTTTTTTATTGTTAAGAATTATTTTCACCATCCTGGGTTGTTTGGTTTTCCATGTGAAACTGATAATTGCTCTTTTCATGTTTCTGAAGAAAAGGGTTGGAATCTTGATGGGAATTATGTTGAACCTGTAGATTGTTTTAGATAGGATGGCCATTTTTACCATATTAATACTGCCAATCCATGGGCATGGGAGTTCTTTACATTTTCAGACCTCTTCTTTGAATTATTTTTTCAGGAATTTTAAGTTCTTGTCACACAGATCTTTTACTTGCTTGGTAAGAGTTACTCCAAGGTATTTTATACTATTCATGGTTATTAAGAAGTGTGTTGTTTCCCTAATATCTTTCTCAGCCCATTTATCATTTGTATAAAGAAAGGCAACTGATTAGTTTGAATAAATTTCATATCCAGCCACTTTGCTGAAGTTGTTTATTAACTTTAGAAGTTCTCTAGTAGATTTTTGGGGATCTCTTTATGTTTACATAAGAGATCTGCAAATATTAATACCTTGCCTTCTTTTGCAATTTGTATCCATTTGATCTCCTTCTGTTGTCTTATTGATCTAGCTAAAACTTCAAGTACTATATTTAATAAATAAGGAGAGAGTGGTCAGTCTTGACTTGCTCCTGACAATCATGGGATTGATTCAAGTATCTCTCCATTTAATTTGATATTGGCGGATGATTTGTTGCTTCTATTCTGTTTAGGTAACAGCCTTGGTTTCCAGATCTTTCCAATACTTTTAACGTGAAGGGATTTTTTTTATTTTGTCAAATATTTTTTCAGCATATAATAAGATGATCATGTGATTTTATCTTCTGAGTTTGATTATATGGTAGATTACATTAATGGGTTTTTTTATATTGAACCTCTCCTGCATCCCTAGGATGAAGCTTACTTGATTGTGGTAATTGATGATTTTGATGTGTTCTTGGATTCAGTTTGCCAGAAATTTATTGAGTATTTTTGCAATGATATTCATTAGCAAAATTTGTCTGAATTTCTCTTTCTTTGTTGTGTCTTTGTATGGTTTAGGTATCAGAGTAACTGTGGCTTCTTAGAATGAATTAGGTAGGATTCCTTCTGTTTCTATTATATGGAATAGTTTGAGGAGTGTTGGTATTAGCTCTTCTTTCAAGGTCTTTCAGAATTCCACAGTAAAACGATTTGATCCACTGCTTTTTTCGTTGGAAGGTTTTGAATTAGTTTTTCTATTTCCTTATGGGATATGGGACTGTTTAGATAGTGTACCTGCTCTTGATTTAACTTTGTTACATGATATCTGCCTAAAATGTCATCCATTTTATCTAGATTTTCGAGTTTTAGTGAGTAAAGGTATTTATAGTAAGATATGATGAATTTTTGAATTTTATCAGTTTCTGTTGTTATGTCTCCCATTTCATTTTTTATTTTGTTAATTGGACACTGCCTTTGTGCTCTTTAATTAGTTTGGCTAAGGGTTTATCTATTTTGTTAATTTTCTCAAAGAGCCAGCTCTTGATTTTGTTGATTCTTTGTATTGTTCTCTTTGTTTCTAATTGGTTGATTTCATCCCTGAGTTTTGTATTTCCTGCCATCTACTCCTCTTGGGCGTGTTTTCTTCTTTTTGTTCTAGGACTTTCAGGTATGCTTTTAATTAGCTAGTGTAGGATTTCTTCAGTTTCTTTATGAGGTCACTTAGTACTATGAATTTTCCTCTTTGCACTGTGTCCCATAAGTTCGGGCATGCTATTTCTTTGTTTTCACTGAATTCTAGAAAATATTTTATTTATTTATTTATTTATTTCTTCCCTGACAAGTTATCATTGAGGAGAAAATTATTCTGTTTCCATGGGTATGTGGGCTTTCTGTTGTTTTTGTTGTTATTAAAGTCTAGGCTTAGTCCATGGTGATCTCATAGGAATCCTGGGATTATTTCTAGCATCTTGTATCTGTTGAGACTTGTTCTATGATGAATTATATGATCAATTTTGGAGAAGGTACCATGAGGTTCTGAGAAGGTATACACTTTTGTTTTAGGATGAAATGTTCTGTATATATCTGTTAAACTCATTTGGTTCATAACTTCTATTAGCTTCAATGAGACTCTGTTTAGTGTCAGTTTCAAGGGCCTGTACATCGTTGAGAATGGGATGTTGAAGTCTCCCACTATTATTGTGTGAGGTTCAATGTGTGTTTTGAGCTTTAGTAAAGTTCCTTTTAGGAATGTGGGTGTCCTTAAATTTGGGGCATAGATATTGAAAATTGAGATTTCATCTTGGTGGATTTTTTTTTTTGATGAATATGAAGTGTCCTTCCCCATCTCCTTTGATAACTTTTGGTTGATTCTCTATTTTATTGGATATTACAATGGTAATTCCCACTTGTTTCATGGAACCATTTGCTTGAAAGACTTTTTTCTAGCCTTTTACTCTGAGGTAGTGTCTGTCTTTGTGTGCTTCTTGAATGTAGCAAAATGCTTGACCCTGCAGTCTGTTCATTTTCACTTTTTTATTGGGGAATTGAGTTCACAGATGTAAAAAGGTATTAATTATGTATGATCCTTAGTTCCTGTTATGTTTGTTCTTGGATGTGGAATTATGTATGTATGATGCTCTCCTTTTGGATTTGTTGTAAGATGATTAATTTCTTGTTTTGTCTTTGGTGTAATTACTCTCCATGTGTTAGAATTTTGCTTCTAGAATTTTCTTTAGGTCCCATTTGTCAATTCTTCTTTAGTGCTGAATATATATATATATATATATATATATATATATATATATATATATATATATATATATAATTGAATATAATCTTCATTTACATTTCAAGTGGTAAAACTTTTTCAAGAGTCCCCCCTCCCCAAAACCCCCAACCCCTGTTCCCACTCCCTGCCTCCAAGTATATGCCCCTCCACCTGACCCACTCCCACCTCCCCCCCTCAATTTCTCCTTGTTGGGGTATCTATTTAGCCTTCACCTGACCTAGGACCACTCTTCCCACTGATACCTGACAAAGCATTCTTCTGCCACATTTTTGAATGGAACCATGTGTAGCCCTTGGTTGCTGGTTTAGTCCCTGGGAGTCCCGGAATGTCTAGGTGGTCACCATCGTTGTTCTTCCTGTGGGGCTGTAATCCCATTCAGCTCTTCCAGACGGCCCTCCATTTTCTCCATTGGGGACTCCACTCCCAGACCAATGGTTGGATATGCGCTTCTTGTCATCCATAGTAGTGTTGGGGTTTGATGACTGTTTATAGGGTGAATCCCCAGGTTGAGCAGTCTCTGGGTGGCCTTTACTTCAGTCCCTGCTCCACACTTTGCCTCCATTATTGCTCCTGTAAGTGTATTGTTCCTGTTCTCAGAGGAACCCAAGTGCCCCCACTTCAGTCCTCTACCGTCTTGAGCTTCCTGTGGTCTGTGAATTGTAACTTGTTTATTTTGAGCATTTGGGCTACCATCCACTTATCAGTGAGTGTAAGCCATGTGTGTTCTTTTGTGATTGGGTTAACTTGCTCAGGATGACACTTTCTAGTTCCATCCATTTGCCTAAGAACTTCATGAGTTCATTGTTTTAATAGCTGAATAGTACTCCAGTGTGTGTGTGTGTCTGTATCCATTCCTCAGTTGAAGGACATATGGGTTCTTTCCAGCTTCTGGCTATTATGAATAAGACAGCTATGAACATAGTGGAGCATGTGTCCTTATTACATGTAGGAGCGTCTTCTGGCTATATACCCAGGAATGGTATAGCTGGTTCCTCAGGTAGTACTATGTCTAATTTTCTGAGGAATCGCCAAACTGATTTCCAGGGTGGTTTTACCAGCTTGCAATCCCACCAACAATGGAGAAGTGTTCCTCTTTCCCCACATCCTCTCCAGAATTTACTGTTCCCTGAGTTTTTCATCTTATCCATTCTGATCAGTGTGAGGTGGAATCTCAGTGTTGTTTTGATTTGCATTTCCCTGATAACTAAGGATGCTGAACATTTCTTTAGGTGCTTTAGAGCCATTCGAGTTGCCTCAGTTGAGAATTCCCTGTTTAGCTCTGTACCTCATTTTTTGATAGGGTTATTTGACTCTCTTGAGCCTAACTTCTTGAGTTTTTTGTATACCTTGGATATTAGCCCTCTATCAGATTTAGGATTGGTAAAGATCTTTTCCCAATTTGTTGGTTGCTGTTTTGTCCTACTGACCATGTCCTTTGCCTTACAGAAGCTTTGCAGCTTCATGAGGTCCCAATTGTTGATTCTTATTCTTTTAGGGTGTAAGCCCTAACTTTTCCCCTATGCCCATGTGTTCAAGATTCTTCTCCACTTTCTCCTCTATAAGCTTCAGTGTGTCTGGTTTTATGTGTAGGTCCTTGATCCACTTGGACTTGAGCTTTGTATAAGGAGATAAGAATGGGTCGATTTGCATTTTTCTGCATGCTGACCACCAGTTGATCTAGTACCATTTGTTAAAAATCCTATCTTTTTTTCCCCTGGATGTTTTTAGCACCTTTGTCAAATATCAAGTGACCATATGTGTATGGGTTCATATCTGGGTCTTCAATTTTATTACATTGATCTTCCTGCCTGTCACCATACCAATACCAAACAGTTTTTATCACTATTGCTCTGTAGTAGAGCTTGAGGTCAGGGATGGTGATTCCCCCAGGAGATCTTTTGTTGTGGAGAACAGTTTTTGCTATCCTGGGTTTCTTGTTATTCCAGATGAATTTGAGAATAACTCTTTCTAGATCTATGAAGAATTGATTTGGGATTTTGATGGGAATTGCATTGAATTTGTAGATTGCTTTCGGCAAGATGGCCATTTTTACTATATTGATCCTGCCAATTCATGAACATGGAGGATCTTTCCATCTTCTGAGATCTTTTTTGATTTCTTTCTTCAGAAGCTTAAAATTTTTGTCATAGAGATCTTTCACTTGCTTTGATAGGGTCATACCAAGGTATGAAATATTATATGGGACTATTGTGAAGGGTGTCATTTCCCTAATTTCTTTCTCAGCTTGTTTATTCTTTGAGTAGAGGAAGGCTACTGATTTGCTTGAGTTAATTTTATATCCAGCCACTTTGTTGAAGTTGTTTATCAGCTTTAGGAGTTCTCTGATGGAAGTTATGGGGTCGCTTAAGTATACGATCATATCATCTGCAAACAGTGATATTTTGACTTCTTCTTTACTAATTTGTATACTTTTGATCTTTTTTTGTTGTCTGATTGCTCTGGATAGAACTTCAAGTACTATTTTGAATAGATAGGGAGAGAGTGGGCAGCCTTGTCTGGTCCCCGATTTTAGAGGTATTGCTTCAAGCTTCTCTCCATTTAGTTTGATGTTAGCTACTGGTTTGCAGTATATTATTTTCACTATGTTTAGGTATGGGCCTTGGATTCCTGCTCTCTCCAAGATTTTTATCATAAAGGGGTGCTGGATTTTGCCAAAAGCTTTTCCCCCATCTAATGAAATTACCATGTGGTTTTTTTCCCTTGATTTTGTTAATGTGGTGGATTACGTTGATGGATTTCCATATTTTGAACCATCCCTGCATCCCTGGGATGAAGCCTGCCTTACCATGGTGAATTATAGTTTTCATGCATTCTTGAATTTGGTTAGCCAGAATTGTGTTGAGTATTTTTGCATTGATGTTCATGAGGGAGATTGTTCGGAAGTTCTCCTTCCTTCTTTGGTCTTTGTTTGGTTTAGGTGAAAGTGTTATTGTGGCTTCATAGAATGAGTTGGGTAGTGTTCCTTGAGTTTCTCTTTCGTGGAATAGTTTGAAGAGTAGTGGTGTTAGCTCTTCTTTGAAGATCTGATAGAATTCCCTGCTAAACCAATCTGACCCTGGGCTCTTTTTTGATGGGAGACTAATAGCAACTGCTTCTATTTCCCCAGGACTTATGGGACTATTTATATGTTTTATCTGATCCTGTTTTAACATTCGCACCTGGTATGTATCAAGAAAGTTGTCCATTTCTTCCTGATTTTCAAACTTTGTTGAGTATAAGTTCTTGTAGTAGGATCTGATGATTTTCTGAATTTCCACAGTTTCTGTTGTTATGTCTCCTTTTTCATTAATGATTTTATCAATTTGGGTGGTGCTTCTTTGCCCTCTTGTTAGTCTGGCTAAGGGTTTATCTATCTTGTTTTTCTTGTTTTCTTTTTCTTTTCTATTTTAAGAGATTTTTGTTTTTTATTTTTGATTAATCACAAGCATAAATAAAAAAAAAAGAGAAAGTCTAATCAAGACGAACAGTGATAGTGATCATTGCCATTGCATGCTAGGTTGTTTCTTGCTTCACAAAAATATAGTTTCCATTTTATCAGTGAGTCTTCTGTATTTTGGTAAACATATAATGGCAAGGACATGCTTCTTAAAATATATCATTGGTACATAAGTAACTTTAAAACTAGGCTTCATGATGATATGTTCATATATATATATATATATATATATATATATATATATAATGTACTGTTATTTATTTACTTATTTTCTAAGTTTTTTTATTTACATTCCAAATGATTTTTCTCAAAGAACCAGCTCCTGGTTTTGTTGATTCTTTGTATAGTTCTTTTTGTTTCTATTTAGTTGATTTCGGCCCTGAGTTTGATTATTTCCTGCCACCTACTCCTCTTGGACGTAATTGCTTATTTTTGTTCTAGAGCTTTCAAGTGCTCTGTCAAGCTGTCAGTGTAGGCTCTCTCCATTTTCTTTTTGGAGGTAATCAGAGCTATGAGTTTTCCTCTTAGCACTGCTTTCATTGTGTCCCATAAGTTTGGTATGATGTGTCTTCATTTTCATTGAATTCTGAAAAGTCTTTAATTTCTCTCTTTATTTCTTCTTTGACCAAGCTATGGTTGAGAAGAGCATTTTTCAAAGTCCATGTGTATGTGTGTTTCCCGTTGTTTTTGTTTGTGCTTAAGACTAGCCTTAGTCCATGGTGATATGATAAGGTGCATGGAATAATTTCAATATTTCTGTATCTGTTGAGGACTGTTTTGTGACAAATTATATGGTCAATTTTGGAGAAGGTGCCATGAGGTGCTGAGAAGAATATATATTCTTTTGCTTTAGGGTGGAATGTTCTATAAATATCTGTTAGATCCATTTGGTCCATAACTTCAGTTAGTTTCACTATGTCTTGTTTAGTTTCTGTTTCCATAATTTGTTCATTGTTGAGAGTGGGGAGTTGAAGTCTCCCACTATTATTGTGTGGGGTGCATTGTATGCTTTGAGCTTTAGTAAAGTTTCTTTTATGAATGTTTGTGCCCTTGCATTGGGAGCATAGATGTTCAGAATTGAGAGCTCGTCTTTGTAGACTTTTCCTTTGACCAGAATGAAGTGACCATCCTTATCTTTTTTGACAACTTTTGGTTGAATGTCAATTTTATCTGATATAAGAATGGCTACTATAACTTGTTTCTTGGGACATTTTGCTTGCAAAATTGTTTTCCAACTTTTGACTCTGAAGTAGTGACTGCCTTTGTTACTTAGGTGAGTGTCTTGTATGCAGCAAAATGTTGGGTTCTGCTTACGTATCCAGTCTGTTAGTCTATGTCTTTTTATTGGGGAATTGAGACCATTGATATAAAGAGATGTTAAGGAAAAGTGATTGTTGCTTACTGTTATCTTCTTTGTTAAAGGTGAAATTCTGTTTGAATAGTTATCTTCTATTGGGTTTGTTGAAAGATTACTTTATTGCTTTTTCTACAGTGTGGTTTCCCGCCTTGTGTTGGTATTTTCCACCCATTATCCTTTGTAGAGTAGGATTTGTGGAAAGATATTGTGTAATTTTTTATTTTGTTATGGAATGTCTTGTTTTCTCCATCTATGGTAATTGAAAGTTTTGCTGGATATAGCAGTCTGGGCTGACATTTATGTTCTCTTAGGGTCTATATGACATCTGCCCAGGATCTTCTAGCTTTCATAGTTTCTGGTGAGAAATCTGGTGTAATTCTGTTATGTCTGCTTTTATATGTTACTTGAGCTTTTTCCCGTACTGTTTTTAATATTCTTTCTTTGTTTAGTGCATTTGGTGTTTTGATTATTATGTGCAGGAGGAATTTCTGCTCTGGTCCAATCTGTTTGGAGTTCTATAGGCTTCTAGTATGTTCATGGGCATCTCTTTCTTTAGGGTAGGTTAGTTTTCTTCTATAATTTTGTTGAAGACATTTACTGGCCCCTTAAGTTGGAAATCTTCACTCTCTTCTATACTTATAATCCTTAGGTTTGGTCTTCTCATTTTGTCTTGGATTTCCTGGATGTTTTGGGTCAGGAGTTTTTTGCATTTTTCATTTTCATGACTGTTGTATCAATGCTTTCTATGGCATCTTCTGCATCTGAGATTCTCTCTTCTATCTCTTGTATTCTCTTGTTGATCCATGGCTCCTGACTTCTTTCCTAGGTTTTCTATGTCCCAATTTGTTTCCCTTTGTGATTTCTTTATTGTTTCTACCTTCATCTTTAGATCTTGGTTGGCTTTGTTCAATTCCTTCACCTGTTTTGTTGTGTTTTCCCTTAGTTCTTCAAGGGCTTCTCCCTGTTTATTTGTGATCTCCTGTATTTCTTTAAGAGAGTTATTTATGTCCTTCTTGAAGCCCTCCATTATCATTATGAGCAGTGCTTTTAAATCCAGGTCTTGCTTTTCTGGTGTGTTGAGGTATCCAGGACTTGCTGTTGTTGGAGAACTTGGTTCTGATGTAGCCATGTTGCTTTGGTTTGTATTGGTGGTGTTCTTGCGTTTGCCTTTTGCCATCTGGTTATCTCTGGTATTAGCTGGTGTTGCTGTCTCTGGCTGTGGTTTCTCTGTGCTCATGGGAGACCTGTTCTATCTGTGTACACTGATATGTAAATACTTCTGCAAGACCCACTCTCTTATAGTTGTATTTATGTATGTACCTCTGTGGCCCAGATCAACTCTAGGTGCAGTTGGTAATCAGAAGACTCCTGTGCCAGTCTGTTCCTAGGCTATTGTGTCCTCAGGATTCCAGGCTGTTTCCTCTTAGCAGCATGGGTGGTCCTATTATACCATTGTGCCTCTCTGCATTCCTGAGTGGTTAGTTACCTCCTCGTATGCCTTGGATATGGTACCCAACGGCAGAAGACGGCTCCTCTGCTCTGTAATGCAGGTCTCTCCTGTGTTATCTGACTCCTCCACGCAGCTGGGTAGATGGCTGGCTTCCTGTGTCACTTGGAGATGGTGCGCTGGAGTCCTTGTCTTGTCTATCACCAGTGCAAAGATGGCAGAGGCTGTGGCACTCCCTCCAGGCACTGATCACTCTGCAGGGCTAATGTCCAACGGTAGAGTTGGCGCACAGATGACCACAGAGCTGCCCAGCTCTTGGTTTCAGGCAGCACCACAGCTGGTTGTTTCCCAAGCGATGCTATAGTCAGGATATCTCAGAACCTGGAGTCCCTGTCTGCTCGTCGCCAGAGCAAAGATGGCTGAGGCTGCTGTACTCCCTCCAGGCGCGGGTCACTCTGCAGGGCAGATGTTGCACAGAAAAGCTGGCACCCAGACAACCACAGAGCTGTCCTGCTCTTGGGCACAGGTGGAACCCTAGCTGGCTGTATTCCAAGTGATGTTATTTTTGGGAAATCTCTGTTTACTTGAAGTCCCTGTCTGGTCTAGCACCGGAGCAAATATGGCAGAGGCTGCAGTGCTCCCTCCAGGTGCTGATCACTCTGCAGGACAAATGTCCCACAGCAGAGCTGGCGCACAAATGACCACAGAGCCGCCCAGCTCTTGGGTGCAGGTAGCACCGTAGCTGGCTGTGTCCCAAGCAATGTTATAGTCAGGATATCTCTGAACCTGGAGTCCCTATCTACTTTGTTGCCGGAGGAAAGATGGCGGAGGCTGCTGCACTCCCTCCAGGCACAGGTCACTCTGCAGGGCAGATGTCCCACAGCAAAGCTGGCACCCAGACAACCACAGAGCTGTCCCACTCTTGGGCACAGGTGGAACCCTAGCTGGCTGTGTCCCGAATGATGCTACACTCGGGATATCTCTTTGTACCTGGAGTTCCTGTCCATTCTGTCTCCAAAGCAAAGAGATTTCCACAGAAGAACAGATAGAGGACCAATGATCTCATTTATTTCTTTAAGGGAGTTATTTACATCCTTCTTGAATTCCTCTAACAGCATCATGAGATGTGATTTAAATTCAGCTTTGCTTTCCTGATGTGATAGAGTCTCCTGGATTTGCTGTTGTGGGAGAACTGGGTTCTGCTGGTGCCATGTTGCCTTGGTTTCTGTTGGTAATGATCTTGCATTTGCCTTTGACCATCTAGTTATCTCCAGTGTTAGCTGGTGTTACTGTCTTTGACTTTGACTTCACTGTCCTTCAGGCCTGTGCATCTGTACTCCTGGGATTCCCTTTCTCTCAAATGTCTTGCATACAGCTGCTTTTCCAGGAAGTATCAGGAAATGGGGTCTTCTCTGTGGCAGACTTGGCAAGGGTTGAATGTCCTGCAAACTGATGGTTCTCAAATGCCCTGCTGCTGCTGGATCTCAGGAAATGCGGGCTTCCCTCATGCATACCTGTTACAGGCCGAATACCCCGTGGCTGCTGGATCTTGAATGCCCGCTGTTGTTGGATCTCGAATGCTCTACTGCTGCTGGATCTCAAATGCCCAGCTACTGCTGGATCTCTAGAAAGCACTGGGAAATGGGGTCTTCTCCCGGGGCAGACCTAGCACAGGTCTACCACGTCGGAAGGAACAGGATGGGCAGCAAAGGAGGGAGGGGTAGAGGAGACTGATATATATTATTTAAATTTGGTTTTGTCTTGGATTGTTTTGGTTTTTCTGGGTATGATGATTGAGCATTTTGCTAGGTATAGTAGCCTTCACTGGCATTCGTGTTTTCTTAGGGTCTGCATGGTATCTGTACAGGATCCTATGGCTTGCAGATTTTTGCCCTGGCTGCAGCAGATCTCCGGGAACCTTATTGACTGCTGGCCTGGCTGCAACAGATCTCTTGGGAGGCCTGCAGACTGTGTAGTGATGAGAGAGATGGGGAGACATCCTGATCTGTCCCCAAAGAGGTGCAGACTGGAGGGAAAATGGCGTTGGTACATAGAGGGGAGGAGTCCCACATCTTCTGGTCACCTTGGGGGAAGGAGGTCCCAGCTGCTGTAGTTATTTGGGGAACCATCCTACCTCTTGCCATGACTGCAGCAGATTTCCTGGGAGCCCTACAGAGTATTTGCTGTTGAGAGAGTGTTGGAGAAAGACTGATCTGCTCTTAATATTTGCTTTGACAAATGCAATGTGTCATATACAGCAAGCCCCAGTCTCACCATTCTGGTAGGCTGTTTTTCTCACTCCCAAGCTGACATGCAATCAGTATTGTTTAGTCTGCTTAAGAGGAGAATACTGGATCACAGAAGAAATTGTCATACGAGGTGAAGATATGGTCATCTGAGGCCTGTGAGGAGTTAGCTTCAGACAGATGGGCAGGGAGAATATTGGATGCTTACACACAATGAGATATGCACAGCCCAGACTGGCTTGCAAGCAGCACACAGCTGGTTCCACCCTAAATAGCTATACCAGAAGATTATAAATGAAGTGACTATCTCTTATTTTAATATAATAAATCTTGGGATGGTTTTTCAATAGGTTATTTATACATTTTGTAGTGATTATCTTCCCTATGAGGAAAAGCAGGGTTTAGTTGATACAGAAATTCATGTCCTATTCTATCTTAATGGAACAGAGCACAATGAGACCTATTGTTTAGTAATTATAAATTTAGAGGATTGTTTGAAAAATCAAAACCAATCCTTACTGTGAAGTGTGCACTAAAAGCTTTGTTATCTCCCTTGATTCCTAAACATCTGTTTATAGAGTAGGATTTTGCTTCAAACAAGAAACTTGGTATAGTATCATGATGAACTGACTGTCCTAATTGCTGTAAAGTGATGATATGAAGAAGTATTGGCTTTTAGATGAATAACAGGAGTGGAGCCTCTTTGGAGGGATGAATACCTATACAGTACAAAGAACAACTATTCCATCTTCTTCTCAACATGCCAGCGTCCCAGGATAAAGGTAGCCATTGGTACAATATAAATGGATCACAACTGGAATCCTTCTGCTCTGGTACCCAGGTTTTTGACATCAAAGCTTTAGAACTCAGAGAAAGAAATTATTATTTTTCAGTTCTTCCATTGCATGTTATTTTGTCTTAAATGGTCTCACATAAGAAAAACATCAAAGTACTTAAGAATGGATCATATTGTTAAGTGTAGACCAGGAAATACATTAAAACTATTTTGTGTATGTTATTCTAGGGAAACAATTGTGGCATATGCAGTGATAACCAAGGTTTTTCAATAAAGCAGACCAAGTCCTGTTTCATGTGGCTTTCTGGCTCAAAGCATGTTTTTAATGTGCTTTAAAATCTTTTAAAGAAGATTCCATTCCATCTCAGAGCTTTCTGATTGTCAACAAAGATAAAAACATGTGTCTATGTACAAATAATCTTCTGTGAATCCAAATGAGGATATAGAAGTTAGACAAAGGTTTTCATAATTCTTAGAACTCCATAGTTGGACAGGAAACTGGGGCTGTTCAGCACTATCCTTTGTCATTTATTTTTACTTTCATTTTTCCAGCTATAATTTTTCCCATCTTCCTTCCCACTGTGTAGATGACCTGAAAGTTAATATATAACCTACCGTATTTCTTTCTTATTTATTTTCATTCCCATCCCATAGATAAGACCTGTCATCCACTGTAATGGGTTATATTGATTGCAAACTTAACAGGATCTAGAACCCTCTAGGTGAGAAGACTCTTTGTAAATTCTATAAAGTAGTTTCTTGATTAGATTGCACAGTGATCATACACATGAAGAATTGCCTGGACTTGATAAATTGAGGGAGATAAAAGGACCTTATCTGTGGACAAGACCATTCCAATGACTGGGGCCTCAGACTGAATTTAAAAGAGCAAAGTAAGCTCAACACAATATTTATGGTTTTCTGATCTCTGATTATAGGGAAAATGCAATCTGCACCTGCAGCCATGAATTCCCCACTGTGATAGACTGTACACTAAATATATATGCCAAAATAGCCCCTTCTTCCTTCTAGTTTCCTTTTTTTAAACTGTTTTGAAATAGCAAGTAGACAAGTAGTTAATCCATACTCTAAGGACAATATCATTTGAATACTCTATGGGCTCATAACAATTAAAAGGGATACATTTCCTTTCATATTACATTCCTAATATTCATAATTTTTGATTTTCTATTTTTCAGGTACTTTCATCACTAGGATAGACAGTAATACTCTGGCTAATGAAATTAAAGGAATAAACATTTATTTCCAAATACATACATAGATAACGAGAAAGATGTTTAAGGAAATTTATGCCAAAGAAAATACTTCACAGTTTATATATATCTATTTAAATAAAGTAACTAATTGAGCCAATAATATTGGATTTACTCATTCTACTCATCAGTCCATATTAAATATCTAAGATGAGTTAGTCTCTGTGTAAGATAGTACAGTAACCAAAGAAAAGTATGTTGAAGCCAAGCACAAAATGAACAACGTGTGAATTTAATTTTTTGTTTATATAACATGTGGTGGTGGTTTGCATGTGCATAACTTAGGGAGTGGCACTATTAGAAGTTATAACCTTGTTAGACTACATATGTTGCAGTGGGTGTGGGCTTTGAGACCCTCTTCCTAGCCATGTAGAAGTTAGTCTGCTCCTGGATTCATTTGGGAGAAGATGTAAAACTCTCAGCTTCTCCAGCTCAATGCCTGCCTGGTTGCTGCCACGCTCCTGCCTTGATGATAATAGACTGAACTTCTAAACCTACAAGCCAATCTCAATTAAATGTCTTCTGTAAGAGTAACCTCAGTCATGGTGTCTGTTCACAGCAATAAAACCCTGACTAATACATATACTTAAATAATTATGAAGAATGAAATGAAGATTTATATTTATTTTGGGTTTATGGTATACATTCAGGATATACTGCTCGGTTATAAATTCTTGCCAACCGAATCCAAGAACACATCAAAACGATCATTCACCACGATCAAGTAGGCTTCATCCCAGGGATGCAGGGATGGTTCAATATAAGGAAATCCATCAATGTAATCCACTACATAAACAATCTCAAAGAAAAAAACCACATGGTCATCTCATTAGATGCTGAGAAAGCATTTGACAAAATTCAGCATCCTTTCATGCTAAAGGTCTTGGAAAGATCAGGAATTTAAGGCCCATATCTAAACATAGTAAAAGCAATTTACAGCAAACCAGTAGCCAGCATCAATCTAAACGGAGAGAAACTTGAAGCAATCCCACTAAAATCAGGGACTAGACAAGGCTGCCCTCTCTCTCCATATCTTTTCAATATAGTACTTGAAGTTCTAGCTAGAGCAATTAGACAACAAAAAGAGGTCAAAGGGATACAAATTGGAAAGGAAGAAGTCAAACTATCACTATTTGCAGACGATATGATAGTATACATAAGCGACCCAAAGAACTCCACCAGAGAACTCCTACAGCTGATAAACGACTTCAGCAAAGTGGCCGGATATAAAATCAACTCAAGCAAGTCAGAAGCCTTCCTATACTCAAAGGATAAGCAGGCTGAGAAAGAAGTAAGAGAAATAATACCCTTTACGATAGCCACAAACCATATTAAGTATCTTGGCGTGATGCTAACCAAACAAGTGAAAGATCTGTATGACAAGAACTTCAAGTCTCTGAAGAAAGAAATTGAAGAAGACCTCAGAAGATGGAAAAATCTGCCATGCTCATGGATTGGCAGGATTAATATAGTAAAAATGAGCATCTTACCAAAAGCAATACACAGATTCAATGCAATCCCCATCAAAATCCCAACTCAATTCTTCATAGAGTTAGAAAGAGCAATTCAAAAATTCATCTGGAATAACAGAAAACCCAGAATAGCTAAAACTATTCTCAAGAGTAAAAGAACCTCTGGGGGAATCAGTATCCCGGACCTCAAGCTGTACTACAGAGCAATAGTGTTAAAAACTGCATGGTATTGGTACAGTAACAGACATGTAGATCAATGGAACAGAATTGAAGACCCAGAAATGAATCCACACTCCTATGGTCACTTGATCTTTGACAAAGGAGCTAAAACCATCCAGTGGAAAAAAGATAGCCTTTTCAACAAATGGTGCTGGCTCAGCTGGAGGTCAACATGCAGAAGAATGCAAATTGACCCATCCTTATCTCCTTGCACTAAGCTCAATTCTAAGTGGATCAAAGATCTCCACATAAAACCAGACACACTGAAACTAATAGAAGGGAAACTAGGGAAGAACCTTGAACATATGGGCACAGGGGAGAATTTCCTGAACAGAACTCCAATAGCTTATACTCTAAGATCAAGAATAGACAAATGGGACCTCATTAAATTACAAAGTTTTTGCAAGGCAAAAGACACCGTCAAAAAGACAAAGCAGCAACCAACTAACTGGGAAATGATCTTTACCAACCTTACATCCGACAGAGGGCTAATATCCAAGATATACAAAGAACTCAAGAAGTTAAACTCCAGAGAGGCAAGTAACCCTATTAAAAAATGGGGTACAGAGCTACACAAAGAGTTCTCACCTGAAGAATATCTAATGGCTGAGAAGCACCTAAAGAGATGTTCATCATCCTTAGTCATTAGGGAAATGCAAATCAAAACAACCCTGAGATTCCATCTCACACCAGTCAGGATGGCTAAGATCAAAAACACAGGAGACAGCAGTTGTTGGCGAGGATGTGGAGAAAGAGGAACACTCCTCCACTGCTGGTGGAATTGCAGGCTGGTACAACCACTCTGGAAAGCAGTCTGGCGGCTCCTCAGAAAACTGGGCATGACACTTCCGGAGGATCCGGCTATACCACTCCTGGGCATATACCCAGAGACTTTACCTGCATGCAATAAGGACACATGCTCCACTATATTCATAGCAGCCTTATTTATAATAGCCAGAAGCTGGAAAGAACCCAGATGTCCCTCAACGGAGGAATGGATTCAGAAGATGTGGTATATTTACACAATGGAATACTACTCTGCAATTAAAAACAATGAATTCACGAAATTCCTAGGCAAATGGTCAGAACTTGAAAATATCATCCTTAGTGAGGTAACCCAATCACAAAAGATCACACATGGTATGCAGTCACTGATAAGGGGATATTGACCCAGAATCTCAGAATACCCTAGACACAATCAGCATATCAATAGATTTCTAAAAAGATGGAAGGAGAGACCCCTGGTCCTGGAAAGACTGAATGTAGGGGAACGCCAGGACAGAGTAATGAGAGGGGGTTGAACGGAGAAAAGAGGGAGGGAAGGGGGCTTATGGGACTTTCGGGGAGGGAGGAAACGGGAAAGGGGAAGTGATTTGGAATGTAAATTAAAAAAATAAAATAAAATAAAAAAAAAAACAAAAAAAAACTAAAAAAAAAACTGCTCTAGAGTAAAAATGTGTTGAGTGTCTTTGATACCAACAATTTTTATTCACGACAAGATCTTTAAAGGTCATCAGGATATTGTGAAAGTTTGCCTAACATTAATTGAAAGGAAAAGTATACAAAAACTATAGTGATTGACATATTAAAGATATAGATACTGTTCTGAAGTGTCACAGATACTTAATACAAGAATGTTTTGATGCAATAATTACTCACAAACTAGAAGATTGTTTCATATCCTAAAGAATTTTTGAAGATACTAATTCAGAAAATACTCATTGATCTAAAGACATATGTATATACAAACAATTTACTATGCATTTTTTAAAATATTTATTTATTGTGTGTATATTTGTGTATCTATGCGAGTTTATATGCACTGGGTGAGTATGTGTCAGTAGCTCAGAAGCCAAGGAATCTCATTTCCTCTAGAACTGGACTTACAGACAGTTGTGAATTGTCTAGAATGGAAACTAGTGTATAAATCCAGTTCTTATGCAAGAAAAGTAAATTATTTTGAATGCTAAGCCATTGTTCCAATAATATAATATTTGAAATACCAAAACAATCTGATTTCAAGGACTGTAAAAATATTTCAAAATGTAAGAATGAAATAGACAAATTTATATTCACTATCTTAATGTGGAATATCAGGTTATATCAATTATAAATAGCTATGCTCAGATTAAAAATAAATGCTTTTATGAATATGTACACTGTACATGTGTTGTTCTGACTGTTCCAATAGTTTATAGAAGTAATAAAAGATAATCAGAACCAGAGAAAGGAAGAAACCAAGAAAAGGAAACACCAGAGAGGTTGAACAAGACCCCCCCCCCATGAATGCAGTAGAGCAAAAGTAAACAGGGAGAAGTCCCTGAAGAACTAAGGGAAAACACAACAAAACAGGTGAAGGAATTGAACAAAGCCAGCCGAGATCTAAAGATGGAGGTAGAAACAATAAAGAAATCACAAAGGGAAACAAATAGGGACATAGAAAACCTAGGAAAGAAGTCAGGAGTCATGGATCCAAGCATCAACAACAGAATACAAGAAATAGAAAAGAGAATCTCAGATGCAGAAGATACCATAGAAAGCATTGATACAACAGTCAAAGAAAATGAAAAATGCAAAAAGCTCCTGACCCAAAACATCCAGAAAAACCAGGACAAATTAAGAAGACCAAACCTAAGGATTATAGGTATAGAAGAGAGTTAAGATTTCCAACTTAAAGGGCCAGTAAATGTCTTCAGCAAAATTATAGAAGAAAACTTCCCTAACCTAAAGAAAGAGATTTCCATGAACATACAAGAAGCCTACAGAACTCCAAATAGATTCGACCAGAAAAGAAGTTCCTCCTGTCACATAGTAATTAAAACACCAAATGTACTAAACAAAGAAAGAATATTAAAAGCAGTAATGGAAAGAGGTCAAATAACATATAAAGGTAGACCTATCAGAATTACACTGAACTTTTCACCAGAGACTATGAAAGCCCGAAGAGCCTGGGCAGATGTCATGCAGACCCTAAGGGAATACAAATGCCAACCCAGACTGCTATATCCAGCAAATTTCTCAATTACTATAGATGGAGAAACCAAGGTATTTCATAACAAAAACAAATTTACACAGTATCTTTCCACAAATCCAGCCCTTCAAAGGATAATGAATAAAAAACAGCAACAAAGGGACAGAAACTACACATTAAAAAAGCAAAAAAAAAAAAAATAATTTTCTTCCTACAAACACAAAAAAGAAAACCACACAAATATTAAAATTATATCAAAAATAGCAAGAAGCAACAATCACTTTTCCTTAATATCTCTTAACATCAACAGACTCAATGCCCCAATAAAAAGACATAGACTAATGGACTGGATGTGCAAACAAGACCCAACATTTTGCTGCTTACAGGAAATGCATCTCAGTGTCAAAGACAAACACTACCTCAGAGTAAAGGGCTGGAAAACAGTTTTCCAAGAAAATGGTCCCAGGACAAGATGGAGTATCCATTCTAATATCAGATAAAATAGACTTTCAGCCAAAAGTCATGAAAAAAGACATGGAAGGACACTTTGTACTCATCAAAGGAAAAATCTACCAGCAAGAACTCTCAATTCTGAACATCTATGCTCCAAATACAAGGGCACCCTCATTCATAAAATAAACCTTACTAAAGCTTAAAGCACACATCACACTCCACACAATAATTGTGGGTGACTTCAGCATCCCATTCTCCTTAATGGACATATCAGGGAAACACAAAATAAACAGAGACACAGTGAAACTAATTAAAGTTTTGGACCAAATGGATTTAAAAGATATCTATAGAACATTTCATCCTAAATCAAAAGAATATACCTTCTTCTCAGCACCTCATGGTACCTTCACCAAAATTGACCATATAATTGGTCACAAAACAGACCTCAACAAATATAAGAAAATTGAATTAATTCTATGCCTCCTATTAGATCACTATGGAGTAAAGGTCTTCAATAGCACCAAAACTACAGAAAGCCCACATACACATGGAAGCTGAACAATGCTCTACTCAATGATACTTTGGTCAAGGAAGAAATAAGGAAAGAAATCAAAACCATTTTAGAATTTAATGAAAATGAAGGCACAGCATACCCAAATTTATGGGACACAATGAAAGAAGTGCTAAGAGGAAAACTCACAGCTCTGAGTGCCTCCAAAAAGAAGATGGAGAAAGCATACCCTAACAGCTTAACAGCATTCCTGAAAGCTTTAGAACAGAAAGAAGCTAATACACCCAAGAGGAGCAGAAGACAGGAAATCATCAAACTCAGGACTGAAATCAATCAAGCAGTAACAAAAAGAACTATTGAAATAATCAACACAACCGGGAGCTGGTCCTTTGAGAAAATCATCAAGATAGATAAACCTTTAGCCAGACTAACCAGAGGGCACAGAGACAGTATCCAAATTAATAAAATCAGAAATGAAAAGGAAGAAGTAACAACAGAAATGGAGGAAATTCAAAAAATCGTCAGATCCTACTACAAAAGCCTATACTCAACACAAGTGGAAAATCTGGAGGAAATGGACAATTTCCTAGACAGATACCAAATACCAAAGTTGAATCAGGATCAGATAGACCATATAATCGGTCCAATAACCCCTAAAGAAATAGAAGTGCTCATTGACAGTCTCCCAAGCAAAGAAAGCACAGAACCAGATGAATTTAGTGCAGAATTCTATCAGATCTTCAAAGAAGACCTGACACCAGTCGTCCACAAACTATTCCACAAAATATAAACAGAAGGAACACTATTCAACTCGTTCTGTGAAGGCACAATTACGCTGATACCCAAACCACACAAAGATCCAACAAAGAAAGAGAATCTCAGGCCAATTTCTCTTATGTATATCGATGCAAAAATACTCAATAAAATTCTTGCCAACTGAATCCAAGAACTCATCAAAAGAATCATTCACCATGATCAAGTAGGCTTCATCCCAAGAATGCAGGGATGGTTAATATATATTGATGATTTCCTATAAGGAAATCCATCAATGTAATCCACTACATAAACAATCTCAAAGAAAAAAACCACATGGTTATTTCATTAGATGCTGGAAAGGCACTTGACAAAATTCAGCATCCTTTCATGTTAAAGGTCTGGGAAAGAACAGGAATGCAAGGCCCATAACTAAACATAGTAAAGGCAATATACAGCAAACCAGAAGTCAATATCAAACTAAATGGAGAGAAACTTGAAGCAATCCCACTAAAATCAGGGACTAGACAAGGCTGCCCTCTCTATTCATAGTTATTCAATATAGTAGTTGATGTTCTAGCTAGAGCATTTAGACAACAAATGGAGGTCAAAAAGATACAAATTGGAAAGGAAGAAGTCAAATTATCACTATTTGCAGATGATATGACAGTATACTTAAGTGACTGAAAAACTCCACCATAGAACTTCTACAGCTGGTAATCAACTTCAGCAAAGTGTCCTGATATAAAATTAACTCAAACAAATCAGTAGCCTTCCTATACTCAAAGGATAAACAGGCTGAGAAAGAAATTGGGGAAATGACACCCTTCACAATAGCCACAAACAATGTAAAGTATCTTGGTCTGACTCTAACCAAACAAGTGAAAGATCTGTATAAGAACTTCAAGTCTTCGAAGAAAGAAATTGAAGAAGACCTCAGAAGTTGGAAAGATCTTCCATGCTCATGGATTGGCAGGATTAATATAGTAAAAATTGCTATCCTGACAAAAGGAATGTACAGATTCAATGCAATCCCCATCAAAATCCCAAGTTAATTCTTCATAAAGTTATAAAGAGCAATTCTCAAAACAAAAACCCCAGGATAGATAAACTATTTTCAACAGTAAAAGAACTTCTGGGGGAATCAGTATCTCAGACCTCAAGCAGTACTACAGAGCAATAGTGTTACAAACTGCATAGTATTGATACAGTGACAGGCAGGTAGATCAATGGAACAGAACTGAAGACCCAGAAGTGAACCCACACACCTATGGTCACTTGAATTTTGACAAAGGAGCTAAAACCATCCAGTGGATAAAAGATAGCCTTTTCAACAAATGGTGCTGGTTCAACTGGAGGTCAGCATGCAGAAGAATGCAAATCGATCCATTCTTATCTCCTTGTACTAAGTTCAAGTCCAAGTGGATCAAAGTCCTCAACATAAAACCAGAAACACTGAATCTAATAGAAAAGAAACTGGGGAAGAGCCTTGAGCAAATTTACCTGAACAGATTACCAATAGCTTATGCTCTAAGATCAAGAATTGACAAATGGGACCTCATAAAATTACAAAGTTTCTGTAAGGCAAAGGACACTGTCAAAAGTACAAAATGGTAACCAACTAATTGCAAAAAGATCTTTACCAACCCTATATCCAACAGAGGGCTAATATCCAAGATATAAAAATAACTCAAGAAGGTAGACTCCAGAGAGTCATATAACCCTATTAAAACTGGGGTATGGGAGCTAAAGAAAGAATTTTCACTTGAGGAATATCAAATGGCTGAGAAACACATAAAGAAATGTTCAACATCCTTAGTCATCAGGGAAAAGAAAATCAAAACAACCCTGAGATTTCTCCTCATACCAGTCAGAATGGCTAAGATCAAAAACTCAGGAGACAGTTGGTGCTGGCACGGATGTGGATAAAGGGGAACACTCCTCCACTCCTGGTGGATTGCAAGCTGGTACAACCACTCTGGAAATGAGTCTGGCGGTATTTCAGAAAACTTGGCATAATACTACCGGAGGATTCTCCAGCATGCAATAAGGACACATGCTCCACTACGTTCATCGAAGCCTTATTTATAGTAGCCAGAAGCTGGAAAGAACCCAGATGTTCCTTAATGGATGCATGGATACAGAAACTGTGGTATATTTAAACTATGGAATACTACTCAGCTATTAAATCAATGAATTCATGAAATTCTTAGGCAATTGGTGGAATTGGAGAATGTCATCTTGAGTGAGTTGACCCATTCACAAAAGAACACACATGATATGCACTCACTCATAAGCGACTATTAGCCCAGAAGCTTGGAATACCCAAGAAACAATTCACATATTAAATGATGCCCAAGAAGAAGGAAGGAGAGGCCCCTGATTCTGGAAATGTTCAATGCAGCAGTGTAGGGGAATACCATGACAGGGAGGCTGGATTGGGTTGTTTGGGGAACGGGGTGGGAAGAGGGCTTATGGGACTTTCAGGGAGTGGGGGATCCAGGAAAGGAGAAATCACTTAAATGTAATTAAAGAATATATCTATTAAATAAAAAAAGAGTACTGGTATCTGAATTAATTGAATAACTACTTAATTTTTCATTTACTAATTATATTAGACTCTATGTTTTATAAAAAAATGGACAAATCTATTCTTAAATAACTTAAACTACAAAATAACTAAATATATGTCTATCTTAGTTAATAACAATATTTTAGAGATACTTGGGAATCTGTTTCACAAGGTCTAAGTGTTTCTAACTTGAAAATCAAATAGCTCTATTGTCATTGACTTCTTCAATTAATGTAATTTTCCATGTCTGAAATCTTATTTCTTAAATTCTAATACTTAATTCATGAAAAAAAATGCATGTGCCTCTAGGTCGGACCCTTTGGAATTGTAGTTGAAAGCTGAGAGGAAAGATGTTAATGGATTCTTGAAATAGGCATGTTGGTACATGTCACTTGACATTTGTTCCTCACTCTGAATATTGTGGCAGACACATTAATTCAGAATCCCCAAACCAATACCATTCAGTGAACTGACAGGCATGCAAAGAACATGACCTCTTGGAGCAGAATATGTCCTCAGCCTAAGTTATACAATTGTCAGGGAGTCTGTGAGATAATTTTACAATCTCACTAAATATATCACAATTGTAAGTTATAAATGCAATATTTAGGATACATGGCTCTGTTATTTTTAGCACATGGAGAAGAAATATATAAGACTATTTACATATTGATAGTAACAAAAGAAATAACATAGTTTCTTCTTTCTCTCAATCAGAAAGAAAATTGGGGGCATTAAAAACATGGTTTTTGGTGAAGCTCTTTACTAACCTCAAAAGACTGGAAAATTTTGGGTAATTTTTAACATAGAATTTGAAAATTGCTTTTCAATTCTCAAATTCAGATTAGATACAGTTATAACAAAAGCTATTGCTACTATTCAACAGCTGTGAATAAATAAAGTTTTTGAAGATAAGCTACACATGCTTTGCCCTCCCGTAGTTTTAGGAGCTCATAAAGCATTTGTTCAGAGAAGACTTTTGCCTGTCAGCATGTGGAAACTTGTTCTTAATCATTCTTGCTATTTTTGTTTTTATTTCTTGTATGTGCATTTTAAGATATATACATATAAGCACATATTTATGCATGGTTACCTGTTCAAATTTATATACAGATTTCTTTGTGTCATATAGGTATATGTATACAAGAATAGATATAGTTATTTAGTACATACACACATACACACACATTGTTTTTATTGAGCAACAAAAACTATGAGGTAAAATTTTAAATCTTTTGTCTCCTCCAAATCCAATAGCAGACTAAAAGTTGATTATTGTACTTCAAAGTACAGAGTTCAATAGTGATGAAAATCAATAAAATAAATCCATTTCAAACTAAGCAAATGTATTTTATTCATTTGAGAGACAAAGTGCTGATTATGTTTATGCTTTAAAGTTACCAGAATAATAAGTGATCACACAAAGTTCCTTATAATGCAGAATATATAGACAATTCTCTCTGATGTATGTCTTGGTATGCTCATATTATCTTTTTTATTCTAAGAGAAATCGTCAAGTGAAAGATCTGTGTGACAAGAGCTTGAACTCCCTGAAAAAACAATTCAAAGAAGACCTCAGAAGATGGAAATATATCCCATGCTAATGGATTGGCTGAATTAAGATGGTAAAAATGGCCATCCTACTAAAAGCAATCTACAGGTTCAACATAATTCCCTTCAAGATTTCACTGATGTGGAAAAAGCAATTCTCAATTTCATATGGAAAAATAGAAAGCCTAGGATAGGGAAAGCAATTCTTAACAATAAAAGAACTTCCAAGGGGATTATCATCCCTGACTTCAAACAGAATTAATTGAAACAGGCAACCTCAGGTGGTAGGAGGTAGGGGGACTCTCTAGAATGTACAAGAGACCTGGGAGATTAAAGACTGTCAGGACTCAAAGGGAGGGAGCTTAGATGAAATGTCCAACAGTGGGATGAAGGAACTTGGAGAGACCATTTCCAGTAGACAGACAAGAGAATCAAGTGGCGGGATGGTGTTGCCATCCCATAGTCAAACATTTTGACCCAAAATTGCTCCCATCTAAAAGAACTGTAGGGAGAAAAATGAAGAAGTGACTGAGGAAAAGAAAGAACAGTGACTGGCCAAACTTTGGATCCATCTCAGGGAGAGGCTCCAAGACCTGGCACTATTACTGATGATATAGTGTGCTTACAGACAGGAGCCTAGCATAGCTGTTCTCTGAGAGGCCCAACAAGCAGCTGACTGAGATAGACACAGAAACTTACTCACAACCATTGGACAGAAGTTGGAGATCCCTGTGATTGAATTATTCAAAGGCTGGAAGAAACTGAGGAGGAGGGTGACCCCATTGAAAGACCAGCAGTCTCAACTCACCTAGATCCCTGAGATCTCTCTGATACTGAGGAACCAATCAGGCAGTTTTCATAAGCTGGTCTGAGGCCCCTGACACTTGTATAGCGGAAGACTGCCTGGTCTGGCCTCAGTGGGGGAAGACATGCCTAACCCTAGAGAGACTTTAAGCCCCAGGGAGCAGGAAGGACTGTCATTTTGGGCAGAGGGTAGTGGGGTCATCCTCTTGCAGACAGGGGAAGAAGAATGAGAGGAGAAACTCTAGGAGGGCATACTTGGAGGGGTTCATGGCAGGATTATAAAAAAATATAAGTGAAAAAAAGCTAGTTATAAAAAATGATAGGAAAAAATGTTTTGGAACTAAGATCAACATAAGTTGGGGGCTGGAGAGACAGCTCAGCAGTTAAGAGCATTGGGAGTTTTGCCAAAGGTCCTGAGTTAAATTCCCAACCAAGGTTGGCTCACAACCATCCATAACATAATGTGACGCTCTCTTCTGGTGTATAAACATAACTGCAGAAAAAGCACCTATATAAGTAAAAACCTTAAATAGGTCTTAAAAGAACAAAAAAATTGCAAGGGAATTCACAGTGATTCATAGTGCTGTATAGCGAAATCATGTCCATCAGGTGTAGACCCATGGTCTTGGCTATATAAGAATCTAGCTTATTCATAAAGACTCCATTCCTAACAGAATCAGACCACATAGGTGACTTTATTTTGAGTTAGAATAACCTGGAAACGTGACAAAAGACAGATCTCTGATTTTTCTGTTCTGTAGTGTAGAATAGATAATATTTCTGTATGAAGGGAACTCTTTTAGTACATGAAAGAAACTGGTCATTTTTAATTTCTTCACAGAGATAGAGACCAAGAAAAATATGCAAAACTGGTTTTGGTAGCTAGTCTATATTTTCATAATCACTTTTATACTATTAGTTGTCCTTATTTTTCTCATTTTATTGTTTTTGATGTGTTGTTTGTTTTGTTCAATGTACCTTGGAAGTTCTTGACATTGCTTTGACTCTATATTTTCTTAGTGAACACCTCCATGAAGATCTGTGAAATTTTATTAAATTAAATTAAATATACATGTTTACCATTTGTTAGCTGTCTTTGGCAAATTTAATCAAAGGACTATGCTGAAATATTTTTAGGTATGTAGAAGTAAAGTTTATATCTTCTAAACCTACCAACAAGCCTTAAGATAAATGTATCACTACCACTTCCTTACTCCTTGTCCTTGAGTATATTACATCTAGTATAAACTAATACTTCCTTCAGGTACTTGAAAAATAAGAAATATTTGTCTTACTGTGTTCAGTAGCTAAAATGATTAAGTGAACTATAACATGCATATTGATCAGCATGGTGACTGACATTTGACAAAATGGTCTTTAAATGTTCCCTCTTTTTGTTTAACATTTTGGGGTTTCATTATGGTAGACATGTATGCTCCATCTACCTTAACTCCCAAAGGACCTCTTCATCATCCAATGACTTTGCTTGGTCAATAAAGGTTTCTACAAATACTCTAAATGAATAAAAGCCCGTTCTATAATCTTTACCAGATATACTAATGCCCTGCAGTTATGCATTCAAATAGAGCCACCTGTATTTTCATATTTTCCCTTACCAACAACAGGACAGGCTACTTCATCTATCATATTCCAGAAATCACTCTGCTTCCCTAATGCTGCATACTTTCTGTATATAGTCCTATGATTAATATGCATCAGTATTCCATTTTGTGCTCCATAAGGAATGCCTCCAGTCCTTCTACATTGCTAACAATTCAACTCCATTAAATAACTTCCAATTTTCTTCTATAGGCAAATTTTATCATTTTATTCTGAAATGTGTTATTTATAAAGAGTTTTGACTTGTTTAAATATGATTACATTTCCAAACAACCAGAGGTCCATCTAGTATTGATATTGTTATGGATTGTTCATTGATATTGATTAGCTGGTTAAAACACTGAAAGAAAGTTTCATCTGAAGAAATCTTGAGGTTCACATATAGGCTGATAACAATAGATGCTTTTGAATGATTAAAAGGTCAATGGTAAATTCACATGTAAAGTTTTTCTTTTGACATAGAATATAATCACAGAGCCTTAGGAAAGTAATGAGCAAAAGTGTGGCTTGTGCTCTGAATGAATTAGCTTGAACCTCTTACGGTTCAGAGAGGAACCCAGCTCCTCATAACAAAGTTGATAGATTTCTCCTCAGTGGATAAAATGTGCTGATAATATCATCATAGCACTGACCATGGTCCTTTCTAACTCTCTAATTGTCACTTGCCTTTCCATAGGTGGAGATCCTCAAGAATCAAACTAGTTAATTGTTCACCGTGTTTGTTCCCAGATTTCCAGCAAGGAGATAAAAATAAGTCTGATGAACTAATTTAACCTTGGTGATTATTTAACTTTATCTTCTGAAATTTTTACCTATTTATCTCATGTCATCTTGAAAACAACTCCGTATAAGATGTGCTGTTAAAAAGTATATAGAAAAAAACAGTAGAGAGAAATTCTTTTATTGAATAGCCATGACCTTTGGGCAGAAGAGCCAGAGTTGGCAAAGCACATAGCTGAAGAGGTTTTAATTTCAATATGTTCTGTTTTTGGACTCACATTACAACAGCATCTCATCAAGTACAAAACTGGAGTTCTTTCCTGACAGAATGGAAAGCTTTGAACAGAAGCAAATGCAGCAAACCTCCTGTGAAATAGGCAATGTGCAGCTTATCCCCAACTCATAACTATTTACAAATTCATCTATAAGGAAAAAGCAAAAGAGTTTCCTCCTCACTCTGTGCCAGGAGTATTGCTTTAACACTCAGGTTAGAGATACTTGCCTGAGGTTGTTTTCTAACAAGAGACAGTTTTCTCAGGTATTAGAATTTGTTCACCCACCTGGAAAACTTAAATTCTGTGTATTTTGCAATGTAGCATAGGAAATTGAACCAGCAGAAATTTTTCATGAAGGTAAAGACTTTGCTCCAAAAGCAAGTATGAAAAGAAGAAGAAGAGGGAAAAAGAAGGTAATGGAGATGGCTTTATAGTCCACAAGACTTACACATATGTGCTCCCTTTCTATTCCTTTCTCACACAGTTATCTACATTGCTTGTCTATTACAATAGATGAAGAATAAAAGAGCATCATTAATTATGATTTTGATACCAAAAGATTTAAGTACATTTTCTACTCCTATAACAGAATATCAGTACACAGATGATTAATAAAGATAATAAGTTTGTTGGAATAGGATTAATTTCTTACGGTTTAGAGAGGAACCCAGCTCCTCATAACAAAGTTTATAGATTTCTCCTCAGTGGATAAAATGTGCTGATAATATCATCATAGCACTGACCATGGTCCATTCTAACTCTTTAATTGTCACTTGCCTTTCCATAGGTGGAGATCCTCAAGAATAAAGCTAGTTAATTGTTCACCATGTTTGTCCCCAAATTTATGGGACATATTGAAAGCAGTACTAAGAGGAAAACTCATAGCTCTGAGTGCCTCCAAAAAGAAGCTGGAGAGAGCATACACTAGCAGCCTAACAGCACACCTGAAAGCTTTAGAACAGAAAGAAGCTAATACACCCTAGAGGAGCAGAAGGCAGGAAATCATCAAACTCAGGGCTGAAATTAACCAAGTAGAAACAAAAAGAACTAGTCAAAGAATCAACAAAACCAGGAGTTGGTTCTTTGAGAAAATGAACAAAATAGATAAAACTTTAGTCAGACTAACCAGAGAGCACAGAGACAGTATCCAAATTAACAAAATCAGAAATGAAAAGGGAGAAATAACAACAGAAACTGAGGATATTCAAAAAAATCATCAGATCCTACTACAAAAGCCTATACTCAACATAACTGGAAAATCTGGAGGAAATGGAAAATTTCCTAGACAGATACCAATTACCAAAGTTGAATCAGGATCAGATAGACTATCTAAAAAGTCCCATAAACTCTAAAGGAATAGAAGTGGTCATTGAAAGTCTTCCAACCAAAAAAAGCACAGGACCAGATGGTTTTAGTGCAGAATTCTATCAGACCTTCAAAGAAGACCTAACATCAATACTCTTGGAACTATTCCACAAAATAGAAACAGAAGGAACACTACCCAACTCATTCTATGAAGCCACAATTTCGCTGATACCAAAACCACACAAAGATCCAACAAAGAAAGAGGACTTCAGACCAATTTCCCTTATGAATATCGATGCAAAAATACTCAATAAAATTCTTACCAACTGAATCCAAGAACACATCAAAATGATCATTCACGATGATCAAGTAAGCCTCATCCCAGGAATGCAGGGATGGTTCAATATAAGGAAATACATCAATGTAATCCAGTACATAAACTCAAAGAAAAAAAAATACATGGTCATTTCATTAGATGCTGAAAAAGCATTTGACAAAATTCAGCATCCTTTCATGTTAAAGGTCTTCGAAAGAACAGGAATGCAAGGCCCATACCTAAATATCGTAAAAGCAATATACAGCAAACCAGTAACTAACATCAAAATATATGGAGAGAAACTTGAAACAATCCCACTAAAATCAGGGATAAGACAAGGCTGCCCTCTCTCTCCATATTTATTCAATATAGTAGTTGAAGTTCTAGCTAGAGCAATTAGACAACAAAAGCAGGTCAAAGGGATACAAATTGGAAAGAAAGAAGTCAAATTATCACTATTTGCAGATGATATGATAGTATAGTTAAGTGACACAAAAAACTCCACCAGAGAACTCCTACAGCTGATAAACAACTTCAGCAAAGTGGCCTGATATAAAATCAACTCAAGCAAATCAGTAGACTTCCTATACTCAAAGGATAAGCAGGCTGAGAAAGAAATTAGGGAAATGACACTCTTCACAATAACCACAAACAATATAAAGTATCTTGGCGTGACTCTAACCAAAGGAGTGAAAGATCTGTATGACAAGAACTTCAAGTCTTTGAAGAAAGAAATCGAAGAAGACCTCAGAAGATGGAAAGATCTTCCAAGCTCATGATTGGAAGGATTAATATAATAAAAATGGCTATCCTGCCAAAAGCAATATACAAATTTAATGTAATCCTGATCAAAATCCCAACTCCATTCTTCATAGAGTCAGAAAGAGAAATTACCAAATTCATCTGGAATACAAAAAACCCAGGATAACTAAAACTATTTTCAACAGTAAAAAAAACTTCTGGGGGAATCTGTATCCCCAAACTCAAGCAGTACTACAGAGTGATAATGTTAAAAACTGCATGATATTGGTACAGTGACAGGCAGGTAGATCAATGGAACAGAACTGAAGACCCAGAAATGATCCCACGCACCTATGGTCACTTGATCTTTGACAAGGGAGCTACAACCACCCAGCGGAATAAAGATAGCCTTTTCAATAGATGGTGCTGGTTCAACTGGAGGTCAGCATGCAGAAGAATGCAAATCGATCCATTCTCATCTCCTTGTACTAAGTTCAAGTCCAAGTGGATCAAGGACCTCCACATAAAACCAGAAACACTGAAACTAATAGAAAAGAAACTGAGGAAGTGCGTTGAGCACATGGGCACAGGAGAAAATTTCCTAATCAGAACACCAATAGCTTTTGCTCTAAGATCAAGAATTGACAAATGGGACCTCATAAAATTACAAAGTTTCCATAAGGCAAAGGACACTCACTGTCAAAAGGACAAAATGGCAACCAACTAATTGCGAAGAGATTTTTGCCACCCCTATAACCAACAGAGAGCTAATATCCAAGATATACAAAGAACTCAAGAAGGTAGATTTCAGAGAGCCAAATAACCCTATTAAAAATGGGGTACAGAGCTAAACAAATAATTTTCTCCTGAGGAATATCGAATGACTGAGAAACTCATAAAGAAATGTTCAACATCCTTAGTCATCAGGGAAATGCAAATCAAAACGACTCTGAGATTTCACTTCATACCAGTCAGAATGGCTAAGATCAAAACCTCAGGAGACAACTGGTGCTGGCAAGGATGTGGAGAAAGAGGAACACTCCTACACTGCTGGTGGGAGTGCATGCTGGTAAAACCAATCTGGAAATCATTTTGGCAGTTCCTCAGAAAACTCGGCATTACTACCAGAGGACCCAGCTTAACACTCCTGGGCATATACCCAGAGGACTCTCCCACAGGCAATAAGGACACATGCTCCACTAAGTTCATAGCAGCCTTATTTATAATAGCCAGAAGCTGGAAAGAACCCAGATGTCCCGCACCGGAGGAATGGATACAGAAAATGTGGTATATTTACAGTCTGGAATACTACTCAGCTATTAAAAACATTGAATTCATGAAATTCTTAGGCAAGTGGGAACTGGAGAATATCATCCTGAGTGAGATGACCATTCACAAAAAAATCACACATGATATGCACTCACTGATAAGCGAATATTAGCCCAGAAGCTTGGAATACCCAAGGAACAATTCACATATCAAAGGATACCAAGAAGAAGGAAGGATAGGCACCTGGTCCTGGAAGGGCTCAATGTGGCAGTGTAGGGGAATACCAGGAAGGGGCGCTGGGAGTGTGTTGGTTGGTGAGCAGGGGGAGGGAAGAGGGACTTTTGGGGAGGGGGGTATCCAGTAAGAGGGGAAATTATTTGAAATGTAAATAAAGAATATACCTAATAAAAAAATAAAAAAAGATAATGAGTTAAATTCTCACAATTTTCTAAGCAGCCCACAATCGATGGACTTTATCTGCTCAGGGATTACTCAAAGAGTCATAACAGGGCGGAGAACTTTGCAAAGCCAGTCAGTAAATGAGACACAACAAGAACATCTATGAGAAACAGCTAAATTTTAAAACAAAGCCTCAATACTAATAAAATTACTTAAAAGAGGTAGGGTTCCTTTTATAACTATAAATTTTCCTAACCTAATATATTCTTAACATTGTCATATACAAGCACAATCATAGTAGGAAACAAATTTTAATCTGAACATTGTAGGGAACTTCTAAACATATCAAATATTTTAGAAGGTATTTTTGAATACCATGTCTTAAATAAAATTGGAATATAAATTAAATCTTTTGAATGTTGACCTTGATAAAAAGATGGTTCATATTTTTAAGGGCACAATAAATAGTTCAGGGGTAAAAATGTTTTAAAAGTAAACAAAAGCAGAGTGGAAAACTCACAGCCAAATTTATTAACTTTACTATCACTGAAAGAGATAATTTCCAAGTAAGACTAGAGAGGTAAAATGAACTGTTAGTGCTAAGAAGAAAATCTCAGATAACATTGTTACAAAAAGAGGGAAAGGGAAACAAGGCCAGGAGTGAATGGATGAAAGAATGGGTGTGCTTTGGAGTGTGATGTGAAGGAGTTTACACACTTCTTAGTGCAATGAGTTTGTAGAGTGGAAATCATAGTACAAGTTTGTGGGTACCATGCAAGAGGAGTCGAAGTGGTCAAGTGAGCTCTCTGGAGATGGTCCACCATTTTGCATGGCTATGATGAGTGAATCCTAGAAAGGCACCAACCCAAGGATCTTGGTCCGAAGAAGGGTTGCTTCTTGATGCTAATGTGTCTTTTCATGTTTTTCATTGTATTTCTCATTCTTCTGACATGGTATGATTAGGCAAAGAAAGACCCTTTATGTCTATAGTCTGCTATGATAGATTCTGGATATTAGCCCACCCTTACTGAACAACTTTTGTGTAGATCAACATGAAGATGAATTTTCATGAAATAATGCTATTTAGATGAATTAATGATTCTATAGAATTCCTGTTTTGATTCAAATAATTTTAAGAAGATAGTTAATATAAAGGTTAAAGTTATAATCAAAAGTAAAGTGTGACTCTCCCTTGTAGAATAGAAAATATACTATAAAAAGGAGTACAGTAAGTTTTCATATGTTATAAGTACATAAATTACACTAGGCACAAAGACAGACTTGGAAAAAAATTAATGATTAGAGCAAATATTCATTTTAGGTCGGGTCCAAGGATGAGGCCACAGGTGTACACCATGATAAAGTAAGTTCATGGACACAAAAACTACTGTTTTGAACATATAATCAACAATCCTGCTGTAACTTCCACTTAGGTAACATTTTATCTGTCTCTGAATAAGGTAACTTTTCTTCTTCTGTGAAGAAATTTATATAATGGTACATAAGGGTATATACAAAAGACTAAAGGAAAAAATAAAGATGTTGGAGTTTATTCCATCTACCAAATATATATATGTGTATATATGTATAAATGTATAGATGTTTGTGTGTATACATTAATATATTATACAATACATATGTCTATATGCATCTACATGTATATATGTATATTTCATAATAGCATATATATGCATATATATATACATATATATGTATATATGCATAGGTGCATATGAATATACACCTATACATATATAAGTATGGATGTTCTAGTAGGGGTTTATGTGTAAGTTTGGCATTTGCTCCATCCATCAAATATGTATACATACAGGTATATGCATATATGCATGTATATATATATAGTTATAGATGTATATATATTTATATGTGTATGTGTAAAGTTGTTGGAGTTTCTCTCTACCTACCAACTGTGTGCATATGTTTATTTATGTATTTCTGTATATATTTCTACCTGTCTTTATGTACATACCTATATATGTGTGTGTATAAGTGAAATTGTTGGAGCTTGCTTGTTGGAACCCACTTGTTATAACCTGCTTTGCTTCATTCTCTAAGTTTATTTTGTGAGTGTGTGAATTTATTTTTTTTCTTTCTCACCATCAAAGAGTTCAAAAATTCTAAAGGGTCTTAAACAGTACTGGCTGTAGATAATTAAATTTTGCTCCTGTCCTGACCCTGAACCTCTAAATTGCGTGCCACAGCAGTGGTAGGGAAGGGGGAGGTGTGGTCGGCTCCTATCAACATAGACCCCAACCATAAACTCAATAACTCACTGTCTTTCTCAGTTTACTTGTGATGTCAGACCTGGCCTTTGACAAGAAGTCAAAACTCTTTATAAATGTAAAATTTGTGGAGGGAATAAAATTATAAAAACCAATGAGAGAAACCAGCAGAGAAATTGCTGTGGTAGAGAGGAGAACTTTTTGAAAGGCCACCTTTTTTCTTCTTAATTTCCTGTGTGTGTGTGTGTGTGTGTGTGTGTGTGTGTGTGTGTGTGTTTTCTTTCATGTGAAGGCCAGAAGCTGATATGAGATTTCTTCCTCAATCTCTACTTTCTTTTCTGAGACCAGATTTCTTACTGAACCTAGAGCTCAGCTGTTCATCTATGCTATGTAGAGAGAAAGCTCTAGGCTCTTCTTGTCTTCATCTCTTTAGTGCTATGTTATAGATATGCTGTTATGTCTGAGTCTTTACATGGGTTCTGGGTATCTCATATCAGGTCTTCATGCTTTACTTACTGGGTTATGCCCTCAATATTGGAAAGATCATTTCATAGTAAAGACATAAAGAAAGGAGATTAGATACACATAGTGAGCAGTTGATTATGAATAAGAAGCCTAATGAGTGTTCTGTAAGCTTGCTTAAAGTATTCTAAACTTAATTTCAGTCCTTGCTAGCTGGTGTTCAATTGAAGTCCACCTATGTGACATACTTCTCAATCTGTGCTCCCATTCCTCTTGACTACATGTTCAAGATGCTGATACATTATTACTTCTCAATAGGCTTTCATGGCAACTTTATATATGGCATTTGAAAAGGGACTAAACCATTAACCAGAGAGTACACAGTGGGGTAACCATGGCTCCAGCTTGATATGTAGCAGAGGATTGTCTTAACTGGCATCACTAGGAGGGGAGCCCATTGGTTCTGTGAAGGCTTGATGACCCAGGAAAAGGGATTGCTAGGGCACTGAGACAAGAGTGGGTGGGTGGGTAGGGGAGCACCCTCGTAGAGGCAGGGGGAGGGAGGAGGGGATAGACGGCTTGTGGAGCGTAAATTGGGAGAAAGGATAACATTTGATAGAAATAGATTCCTCTAATTCCTTCTGACTGGATATCTTGATTTGACCCATTTTTGCAGACTTCAGTTAATGCAGTATAGAAGATGCTATAAATCAGGAGAAGAATATGACTAGGATTTCCAATGGAAATAACTTTTATCTTGTGATTGTCAAGCTCTGGGTTTGTTGTCTAGAAGATAGCAACAGGACTATACAAAACATTAGTAGCTCCATAAGTAACACAAATAGTCAGTGAGTCAATAGTCATGCTCTATTCATAACGTCAGAAGTTAACTAGTTATATAGTAAATATTAGATACAATCCTATTAGTATCACGATAAATAAATTAAATTAAAATAGAATCAGCTATCTTGTGTCAACAAATTTGCATTGTACTAAGGTACTTTGAGATTATTAAGATCTCTTTCATCTTGTTAAAGCAGCACATACTAATAATTATGGATATTAATGATCACTTTTTGTTTTCAGGAATTCCTGTTATATATCTACAATCTACCCTTACCATAGACAGAAGTAGCCTTATCCATTATGATTACTGGGAACAAAGCCAATTTTTATCTTATTTAAAATATGCAATGTAACAATTTCCTTAATAAATTCTCACACATGGTGTGTTCTCCTTAGTCCCTTCCCTGTGCTCTTCTCCATCAGCCCACACTCTTCCCTGTGTCCTCTCAGTCAGCCCACACTCTCCTCTGTGTGAATTCTTCTACCCTCCTCTAGCATTTGCCTTTCCATGCAGATGTCACAATTGTTTTGTACCCTCCCTACACTCTTCTTTAATTCTTCCTTTTTCTTCCTCACATCCCTGTTTCTAATTCATTACCCAGACTAGCAATAGTCCCACAGAACTGTACATACATAAAAATAAGAGCTAGGGTGCATATATGAGGGAAAGTATAATTTATCCTTTTGAAGTTACCATACTTTATGTAGCATAATATTTCCAGTTCCACATGTTTCTGTGAAATTTTCATTTTTCAAAATGTATGAATAAAATTAAATTATTTATATATACCACACTTTCATTTTGCAAGCCACTCCCCTGCCAAAAGACACCTCAGTATGCTTTGAGACGATCTTGAAAACATTTTTCTTGATTTGAATCTATTTTAATCAGTTTTATGTTTCATTTATAAAAATATATTGTTTTTAGAAAAACATTTAAAGCAACGCTAATCAGAGAACTCAAAAAGTTTGTTGCATGTGCAATTTAAAATTCTCTAGAGGCTACATGATATTTAAAAGAAAAACACATGAAGTATTTTATTATACTGAATTCAGGACTATTATTTTAACATTAGTCATTATAGAATTCCCGATGTGTTGTTTCTCAGTTGCATCATCCTTATTTAAGAATAAGTCTTTAACTCATTATGTATTTTTCCTTTACCAACTACATTTGGACTAAGTATGTATCAAATTGTTAATAGATATTGTGTTCAGTGGCTACCATGTTGCACATCATAGATCTAGACATGCGGGTCACACAATTGCAAGCAATTTTTACATTGAACAGCTAACAGAGAACTTTAAAAAAGAAATCCTTTCTGAAAATAACCTTTTTTTTATCCTTATGAGCAAACTAATGAGTCTATATTTCACCTTATTTTTTGTAGTGCTGAGCTGTGCATAGGCATCTTATTATGGAGCAGAAGAAGCCAAATATTTACAAGTGACAATTTAAGGTTTTTGGGGATTTTTTTTTGTTTTTTGTTTTGTTTTGTCTTTACAAGCCTTAAGCCTTGAGCTTTATTCCTAGATTTTTTATTGGATATATATTTTTATTTACATTTCAATGTTATCCCCTTTCCCAGTTACCCCCACTCCCAGATAACCCCTATCCCATCCTCCAACCCCCTAGTTCTATGAGGGTGTTCTACCCTCACCACCTCCCACATCCTCTTCCTCAATTCCCCTACACTGGGGCATCTATCGAGCCTTCATAGGACCAAGGACCTCTCCTTCCATTGATGCCTGAAAGGGCAATCCTCTGCTACATATGCAGCTGGAACCATATGTACCTGTTGGTTGATGATAAAACATATGGTGCTGGGGACAATGGCATTACAGCATGTGAGGATTAGGTCTCATAATATTATAGGTATGAGGTGGTTAAGTCTATTAGTGTTACCAGATGTAGTGATGAGCACTGAAACAAGGATTCTCTGAATAATAGGCAAGGGCACAATTCCCTAAACTACATCACTAACTGTAAGTTTCCTTTTTAATTTTTTATTAGATATTTTCTTTAGTTACATTTTAAATATTATGCCCTTTCCTGGTTTCCCCTCCGAAAACCCTCTAAACAATTCCTCTTCCCTCTGTTCACCAAATCTACCCATTCCAATTTTTCCTGTCCTGGCATTCTCCTATATTGGGGCATTGAGCCTTCTAAGGACCAAGGGACTCTCCTCTCTTTGATGTCTAACAATGCCATCCTCTGCTACATATGTGGCTGGAGCCATGTGTCACTCTATGTGTACCCTTTGCTTGGTTCTTTAGTTCCTGGGAGCTCTGGGGATACTGGTTGGTTCATATTGCCGTTCCTCCTATGGCGCTGCAAACCCCTTCAGCTCCTTAGGTCCTTTCTCTAGCTCTTCCATTGGAGACCCTGTGCTCATCCAATGGCTGGCTGAGAGTATTCCCCTCTGTATTTGTCAGGCACTGGCAGAGACTCTGAGGAGACAGTTATATCAGGCTCCTGTCAGCAAGCATTTGTTGGCATCCACAATAGTGTCTGGGTTTGCTAACTGTATATGGGACAGATCCCAAGGTAGGGCATTTTCTTTGACTGGTGTGTCAATGTTTTCTATGGCATCTTTTGCACCTGAGATTCTTCTGTTTCTTGCATTCTGTTGTTGATGCTTGCATCTATGACTCCTGATTTCTTCCCTAGCTCTTCTATCTCCAGAGTTGTCTCTGTTTGTGATTTCTTTATTGTTTCTACTTCCATTTTTACATCCTGGATGGTTTTGCTCAATTCCTCTACCTGTTTGGTTGTGTTCTCCTGTAATTCATTAAGGGACTTTTATGTTTCCCTTTTAAGGGCTTTTGCGTGTTTACCTGTTTTATCCTGTATTTCTTTAAGGTAGTTATTTATGTCCTTCTTGAAGTCCTCTATCATCATCATGAGATATGATTTTAAATTAGTCTTGTTTTTCTGGTGTTTTGGGGTAACCAGGGCTGGTTGTGGTGGGAGAACTGGGTTCTGATGATAGCAAGTTGCCTTGGTTTCCGTTACTTATATTCTTGTGCTTGCATTTTGCCCTCTGGTTTATATCTGGTATTAGCTGGTCTTGGTGATTTTGACTGTGGCTTGTCTGTCCTGCAAGCCTGTGTGTCAGTACTTCTGGGAGACCAGTTTTCTCTCCAAGGAATTTAGGTATGGAGAGCTGAAGTACAGGGTTAGCTTTGTGCTTGCACTTGTGTAAGCACTCCTGGGAGACCAGCTCTCTCCTGGTGGTTTTGTGTATGTAGCTCTGTGGCCCAGAATCAGCTCTGAGCGTAGACAGAAACCAGAAGCCTCCTGACCCAGGCAACCCCTCTGTTCCTGTCTCCTGAAGGTTTCCAGCGGGTTCCTCTGAAAAGCAGTGGTGGTCCTGCCTGCACTTCCAGATCTGTACACATTCATGGGAGGCTAGCTATCTTCCAGCATCACCTGGATATGGAGCCCTGTGGCAGAGAATCATCACGAGCCAAAGCCCTGTAAGCATCTTAATATTCATGTAAGTTATACATGTCTGGCTGAATGATGCTATTTATAAATGGGTTTATAAGCCAGCACAAAACTATCTCAGCCTACATTTAATTGTTTAGCACTTTAGTAAAAATTTTAGCAAATAAATCTCATCCTGTTAATAGGAATTCTTGCTGCCCTACCAGAACTGAAGGCTTACTTTGCATAACTCAGGATAGGACAAACACTACAATTTTACTCCCTGAAATAGTAGTATGTGTTAGAAGCGTTGACAGATCATTAATTGCAGCACCACAAAATGTACTATTGCAAGTCTTATTCATCATCCTCAGGCAGGAATTTAGGATTTGGTTTTCCGTTCTTACCTTCAATCTCCAAGTATGTGTGGATCATCAAGAATACATAAATAAAATTATTTAACATCTTAGAAAAGACAGCATGGAAATTATAAACCACACATATCATATTGGAGGTCAACATATATAACATTGGCCTCCCAAACTCACATTCCTAAATGTACCAACAAATGGACTGGTATTAAAACACTCTGTAGTAAGCAGATGGTATTTACTGCCTGCTTTCTTACTAATGATCTCATAACATGGGTACCCAGTTATGAACATGTTTGAACTACAAGAAAGATTAAAATTCCACTCTCATGTACCAGCCAGGGTGAGCTGAGAGGGGATGAGGTCATTTATGAAAGCTAACATCTCTGCTTACTCTAAGCAATTAAACTAAAGCAAGGGAGTGGAAACATAAATAACTGTCACAAAACTAGGCAAACTGCCCCTTGAAGTAATATTGAAGAGTGGAGACAATCATGAACATTTACTACATCCTTGAAACAATGACATCAATTAGAGATAAGCAATAAAAACTCAGCCCTCACATTTGCTAGAGATTTTCTCACCTGGCCTAGTAACCCCTTAAAAAAAAGAATATAGAATGATTTTATGCTGACACAGAAGAATGTGTAGAAATATTAGTGATGGAACAGCACACAGAGTGCCGCTTGCCAAATACATGGATTTGTCTTGGAGCCTATAGTGAAAAGAGCTTACTAACACCTGATGGCATACTGTGGTCTTGCAGACCTATGAGGAAATACATTCCTCTTTTTTTTTAAGTCATTGGGTTTATTGTTATTTTTTTATGACAGCCATAAGAAATGAATAGATTTCATTTATGCCTTATATATAATGGCTATAAAAATTTTATAACATTGGCAAAGTGATCATTATGAATATTTATTTATTCATTGAATGGTAAATTTATCTAGAAATTTTAAATATAGTTAATAATATAATATCCCAACTTTATTTATGGTAAAACATTTAACACCCTGTCAAGATGTGTGAGACAAAAATTAGTATTACTTATTTTTCTAGGTATCCTTATAAATAAGTCACAGTAAAAAATAATATATAATAACTAAACAATTATAATAATACAGTCAAATAAAATTACCAGAATATAACTTCTCATTTTGAGGCATCAATGTTAGCCTAAGAGTAATAAAACCCCAATGTTGGTAAAGTCTGACACCATGACAGTTTCAGGAACTCTGAGATCCCTACCACGCAATGGATGAGTAATTTACACTCACCCTAAAGAAATACTAGGTAAGGAAGAAATTTACATCCTGAAGGACACAATACAATGCATTGAAATTTCAGTATGATACTGTAATATGTGCACAATTTAAATCTTATAAATTCTTTACTTTTGAAATTCTCTAGTATTTTAAGGCAGAGTTGATACAATTTATAAAGTAATGGAGAGCCAACTTTTGAACAGAAAATGACTACTTTTTAATGACCTGAGATAAATGAAATTTACTCAGAACTAATCTAAGTTGTATAGATTTCACTGATTTATTATTAGAGACCCCAGTATTATAAGTTATTAAGCCATATGGTTTATAAAACTGAATGCACAAAACAGGCCAGTAGTTTATCAAATGAAATAAAATGAAGATATTCTTCATCCTTTAGAAGTGATTCTGGAAATGTATTCTGGCTATTTTAATTTATAATATTTAGAATCAAGATTATTTTCTATTTATCTATTTGAAATTTTAACTCAAAAAGAAAAATAGATGGTATAAATTAGCTATTAAAAACACTTATTTTAACCAGGCAACTCCAAAGCCTTCTGTGCTTAGCCCACAAGGAGAGAGTGATCTCCCAGCAGAGATTTCACTTCTGAGTGCAGAGGTGAAATCTCCACCTTCTCTCTGGAGGGGAACAGCTAGGGGCACACAGGGCATATGATCACTGGAGCTGATGGGAGCAGAGTCTTCCCTTCAAGCCGCCATTTGCTTCTGGGAACCAGACAGCTCCAAAGACTTCTGTGCACAGACCTTGCCAGAAGAGAGTTGGTCTTCCAGGAGTACAGACACAGGCTTCCAGGACCATAGGAGGGATAAGCTATGTCCAGAAACAAGACCAACTAACACCAGAAATAACCAGATGGCAATAGGAATGTGCAAGAAGCCTACCAAGAGAAACCAAGGCTACTTGACAATATCAGAGCCCAGTTCTCCCACCACAGCAAGTCCCATATACCCCAACTACCAGAAAAGCAAGAGGTGGATTTAAAGTCTCATCTCACGATGCTGTTAGAGGACATCAAGAAGGACATAAATAACTCCCTTAAAGAAATACAGCAGAACATGGGTAAAAAGGAAAAAGCCCTTAAAGAGGAAACACAAAAATCCCTGAAAGAAATACAGGAGAACTCGAAGAAATGAGTGAAGGAACTGAACAAAATCATCCAGGATCTAAAAATGGAAGTAGAAACAATAAAGAAATCACAAAGTGAGACATCTCTGGAGATAGAAAACTTGGAAAGAATTCAGGAGTCATAGATGCAAGTATCAACAACAGAATACAAGAGAAAGATGAAAGAATCTCAGGGGCTGAAGATACCATAGAAAACATTGACTCAACAGTCAAAGAAAATGCAAAATGCAAAAACCTCCTGAGCCAAAATATACAGGAAACCCAGGACACAATGAGAAGACCAAACCTAAGGATTATAGGTATAGAAGAGAGTGAAGATTTCCAACTTAAAGGGCCAGTAAATATCTTCACCAAAATATAGAAGAAAACTTCCCTAACCTAAAGAAAGATGTCCATGAACATACAAGAAGCCTACAGAACTCCAAACAGACTGGACCAGATCAGAAAGTCCTCCTGGCACATAATAATCAAAACACCAAATGCACTAAACAAAGAAAGAATATTAAAAGCAGTAAGGGAAAAAAGTCAAGTAACTTATAAAGTCAGGCCTATCAGAATTACACCAGACTTCTCACCTGAGACGATGAAAGCTACAAGACGATGAAAGCAAATCTCATACAGACCCTAAGAGAACACAAATGCCAGCTCAAACTACTATACCCAGCAAAACTCTCAATTACCATAGATGGAGAAAATAAGATACTCCATGATAAAACCAAATTTACACAATATCTTTCCACAAATCCAGCCCTACAAAGGATAATAGATGGAAAACGCCAACACGAGGAAGGAAACCACACCCTAGAAAAAGCAAGAAAGTAATCTTTTTCTAACAAACCTAAAAGAAAGTAACCACACAAACATAAAAAGAACATCAAAAATAACAGGAAGCAACAATCACAATTCCTTAATACCTTTTAATATCAATGGACTCAATTCCCAACAAAAAACATAGTCTAACAGAATATTTTTCATGTAAATCTTCAATTTCATCAGAAAATATTTGTGATTCCTCTTTCAATTTAGTAATGTTTTTTATGTCTACCATTTTGACTGTATTATTTTCCATGATAATCTTTTATTTTAACATTTTTTCTATATATTTCTGCAATTTTATCAGAAATATTTTCCATGTAAATCTTCAATTTTGTCAGAAAATGTTTATAATTCCACTTTCAATCAATTTAGTAATATTTTTATGCCTACCATTTTGTAAGTATAATTTTCCATTAAATCGTCAGTTTTAACATGTTTTTCTATATATCTCTTGAATTTTATCAGAAATATTTTCCTTGTAGATCTTCAGTTTTATCAGAAAATGTTTATAAATCCACGTTCAAAAAACTTAGGAATATTTTTATACCTACCATTTTATCTGTATAATTTTTCCATGAGATATTCACTCTTAATATGTTTTTTATATATTTCTTCAATTTTATCAGAGACATTTTCCATGTAAATCTTCAATTTTATCAGAAATATTTATAATTCCACTTTCAATCAACTTAGAAATACTTTTTTGACTACCATTTTATCTGTATAATTTTCCATAATAATCTCTTTAATTTTAATGTTTTTCTATATAGTTTTTCAATTTTGTCAGAAACATTTTCCATGTAAATCTTTAATTTTATCATAAAGTGTTTTTACTTCGTTTTTCATTAAAAATATAAAATAAAAAAATAAAGAAAGTTAAAAGAAAAAAACTTATTTTACCCTGTGGTGGTTTGAATAGGTTTGACCCCCACAGATTTATGCATTTGAATGCTTGGCCCATAGGAATTGGCACTATTAGGAAGTGTAGCATTGTTAGAGGAAATGTGTCACTGTTGGGGTGGGTTTTAAGCTCCATGTTCCACCAAATGTGGAAGAGATACTCCTCCTGGCTGCCTCTGCAAACTGTCTCTTCCTGTCTGACTTTGGATCAAGATTTAATACTCTCAGCTCCTCTAGCAGCATGTTTGCCTACATCCTGCCATGCTTCCCATTATGACGATAGTGAACTGAGCATCTGAAACTGTAAACCATACCAAATTAAATCTTTTTTTTACTTTCATAAAAATTGGCTTGGTCATGGTGTCTCTTCACAGCAATGAAACCCTACAATATAAATTGATAGCAAGAGTGGGGTATTGCTGTGATAGTCTTGATCATGTTTTTGTTTAGAGGAATGTGGATATGGGGATTTTGGATTTGCAAAGCAGTGGAATGATTTAAGTGGGGTTTAATGAGCCATCTTATTAGGGATATGGAAGGCTGCTGTACTGAGTGTGATTTGAACTCTGGGGGTCTGGCTCAAGAAATTTCAGAGGAGAAGAGTTTTAGTATGCTGACTAGAAAAAATTCTTGTGATATATTGGTGAAGGATATGCCTTTTTGCCCTTGTATGAAGAGTCTGCCTGAGTATAAAGTAAAGAAATTTCAAATAGTTTCATTGACAAAGGATGTCTCAAAAACGCCAAGTTTAGAATTTATCCTGTGGTTGACTCTTATGAGGAGTGTTTTGATCATATGTAGCTAGTTAGGAATAAAATATAAAATTTATGTTTTAAAGGGGAAAAGGGCACTGTGAAGTGAAATGAAGCTAAATTCTGTGTTAAAGGATATTAAATGGTATTAAGAAAATGGTGACTTCAGGGCAGGATTCCACCCAGATAAGCTTATTGTTCATGAATTTGAAAAGGGGATAGCTATATCAAGTTAGACATTACTATGACCTGGTTGTTGTTTTCATTTGGACATGAGGAGATATGATTATATGTCAAATTGACAAGGGCTGGATTGTGATGGTTATTCTCCCTTGTCAATTTGAGTATATCTCTGATGAATTACAATCTAGAACTTACACAGTTCTTGTAGAATGGTAAAGAAAGGCTTAGGTCCAAGTGTCATGGTACATACCTTTAATGCCAGCATTCAGGGGACAGAAGCATGCACATCTATGAGTTTAAGGTCAATTCACTAGACAAGTTCTAGAACAGTCAATTATTGCCAATAAAACATGTAACAGAACAAAAGTGAAGGCAATGTTCCAGATCCAGCATGCAGCAGTACACCACAGCTTTAGCTTTAGCCAAGTATGTCTCTAGCTTTAGAGTCAATAATAAAAGGGGTTATCTACACAATTGAAGCTGATTGCTTGGGATAAGGCATTAGTGGTAATTAAGGGGAGTCCAGCATTCCTGAGGTAAAATCTTCTGGGAAGTGTTTTCTGAGAGCAAAAAGAATCTATGTTCTAGAGATAACTAAAGTTGTACCTTATGCTGCAACTGGACTTGGTTAAATGTAAGACTCATCCAGGTGGTACTGGATTTGAATGATTGAAGGGGCATGGAGATACTTGGAACTGTAAGAGGCCAGGAAAGGACATCAGTGAAGGTACAGTCTCAGTTGATGTTGTAGGCCAAGAAGTGAAAGAGTTATTCAAAGAAGTTGAGGCTTGACACCATGAAGAGAGCCTATGAAAGGCTATTGATGAAACCTAGTAGTATTGGATGACCCCAGTATATTAGAGATGCCAGTACTGTGGGATAAACAATAAGAACAGTAGCACCAGTGAATTGGAGCCTAGAGTGCTATAGAGGGCAGGGCTGAAGAAGTAGCCTGGGGGACAGTAGACCATGCCAGGAAACTTGGTTAGGTTGAGTGGGTTCAGAGTCCCTAGCACCCAGACACCCACATAAGACAGTAGTCAGCTTCCTGCTTCCTTCCAGATTCCTAGCCTGGAACACATGCCATATTTCCCCCAAATAGTCAGATGGATCAGAAGAGAGTTCTCCATGCTAATGAGGTATTCAGATGAGCCCTGAGGGTTTAGCCTTTAAGCATCCCTTCTCAGACATTCATACCTGTAAAAGGTATTTAATCTCTGGTCTACCCTGAGGAGGTTATATGTACTCATTTTCCAAGATGAACAATCAATAAATGGTTTGGAACCAAGGACTGTCCCTCTCATCAAGAACCACTGTGGGTAGCATGGAGAAAGTCTTCTTCTACAAAGATGCCCTGCCTATGCCTCCTGGAGAAGGCCCCTCTGCATTCTTAGACAACCTCCACTAAGCCAGAGTTCCTTCCCCTACCCCCAGTTTCTGGTTCATGTGAGGCCTGTGGGCACATGCCATCCCAACTCCCTGAGAGAAAGTGATATGTGGATGTCCAAGAGTTTAGGAGGACCTGGGCTCCTCGTCACAGGCCCATGGACTCTCTGACCTTTCATTCTGGACTCCATGTGCTTTCCAGCAGCCACTGACGCCAGAAGCTTGGGAAACCCAGCTTTGGTCTCCCACCTCCTAGGCTGTGTTTTTCCCTTCCCCTGAGCAATGTATCTGCTTCCTTACAGCTCAGCGCCAGGTAGAGACAGCCCAGGGTAAATGTAGACGAGTGCTCCTCATTCTAACTGTCCTGCTGCGTTTCCTACACCCAGAGCAAAACACAAAACCACCTCAATGTATGGTACAACAGGTAAAACAATAGCAGATTCTGGGAATATGATTATGTCATGGACTATGACCTTGATCAACTCCCCACACTTGAACCGCAGGTTCCATGTTACAGATGGGCTCCTTTAAATGAGGCTGATAATGATGCATGGCAATGATGCGTGTTTTATAAATATAGAGAAAGAGTAAGTTAGAAAGCACACATGGATTTTTTTTTTTGATTTAGATAGAGAGTGAAGATCCATCTGAAAGCTGAAACTGAGTGTGTACATAAATATTTTTAGTCTTTTATCATTAACCTCCTGGCAATGATAGATAGGAATTCAGTTGTAGTGCTTCCATACTTGTCTCCCTTCAACAGCCTTTCAAAGAACAGCTCTGTGTTTATTTCTTCCATTCTAAGAAATGTGAGATTACATGTGTAAACATACACCCGTACACACAAACACACACACACACACACACACACACACACACACACACACACATACACACACTTTTTATTTTTAAGCACCGTGGATCAACTCCAAGACCATACATGTGACAAAGAAGAATCTACTATTGAGCTCCAACCTGGCATTTTTGTTAACGTTTTTTGTTGTGTAGTTTAAAGGCATGACGAAATATGAAACAAAATCTGTTATGAGCCCTATTGGGCTCCAGCAAGAAGAATAAAAATTCAGCATAGGTGGTGGTACAGGGAAATACTTTTCAAAGTTTTATAATGGGTTCATACCTAGACTAATCCTTAGAATTTTATTCATTATTTAATTTTTCTTTCTCAATATTTGGATAAAGTGTTCTTACTGTTGTGATGAGGGAAGTAAACTGCTTTTCTTTTTTATAAAGATATCTATCAGTTTCTTCATCAGTTTTAATTATGGCAATATTTTAGTAGTAGCACGGGGAAGTAAGGACTATTGTAATCGAATTATATTATACCAACAACAACAAAACCAACCAGAATAAGTACCTGTGGAAAATAATCACAGGCATCTGAAAATTTTAAATGACTGAATAAATGCCCATCTAATGGCATTTGAATGGTTTATGCCTTAATTAGATATATTGTTTTTGTAGAGACAGAATAATTAAAATGAAATTGGAACTCAGTAGATTAATTTTGTTTCTATTAAAATAAGGAAGTGTTTTCATTATCTTAGAAAGATAAAATGAAACATGCTAGGGACAAATCATAGAATATATAAACATGTCTATTCATAAAGTATAAAAAAGAACATATATAATGGTACACATGCATGAAAAATTTTGTAACCAAATTTTGTAACCAAATTTTGGAAATTTTAATTTGTCTCCATTGTTCAGATCTCTATTCATCTATTGATCTTTTTGTTCTCCAAACTACTATTAAAATACTTTAAAAGCATTATTATAATCCTTAATCAGTAGTTATTTTTCATAATCTAAAGAAATCAGAGGCATAGCTGAAGGAATTAATGACAAGAGACACGATAATGAGATTTTACTCACATTCAGACCACCCAGATCTTACTAAAGGAAAAAGTATAACCCATGTACGGTAGTCATTACCCCAATCAAATATCTACCAATAGGTTCTATTATTATGTATACAACTAGTTCTAATTAAAACACCATGCAAGCTATATAATGAAATGATAGCAATTCAGAAATGTTGTAGGAACTAGCATTCTATATATTGAAATTCTAGAAATTCTTTAAAATCAAGTATTTACCATGAATGTGCAGCTGGGGCATAAATATAGGTATCTGAGAAGTGGGATTTCCATCATTCTGCCTACCACTCCTTCCATACTTATATAGAAGCTAGAACTAACATTTTTCCAAAGAAAAGTTGGAAGGTAACATATTTTGAAAAGCATTTTTAATGGATTGTTTGCTCTGTTTACTCTTGGTTCAGGGTAGAAGCATCTTGATATATACACTGCTATTTTTCAGCTTCCAAGGATACACATGGAATATCTAAGCTTGAAATAGTCTTCTGAACTTGCTCAACTCCATTCTGGCTAACTCCAAAAGAAGTCCTTTATATGAAGTTGAAGCCACACTTCTCAAAAGAACATAAAACCCATTATATACGCACATCACAAGGACAGACATATACTGTCCCTTAACTCACAAATGGTCTGCATTCTTTAAAACACTGAATATTGCCATTATTTGATAGTTTTATGTTTTTAGATATATACTAATAATTGTCTATAAAGTCTCCTCATTTACATAAACAGGACACAGCTGAATATATCACATGTTTTGTAAAAGTAGAAGGATAATATAAAAAACAGTAGATGTATTTAAAAACTGTTATATTTCTTGCTATTTTGTGTGTATGTATATGCATTTGTGTGCATGCATGTGTGTGTGTTTGTTTGTTTGTATGTGTGTCTTGTGTAGACACACACAAGTACATAGGTGGAGGTCAGAGAAAATTTTCCATAATGCAGTTCTTTTCTTTCAACACGTGCATTCCAAGGATTGAACTCAAATCATCAGACTTGCAATAAAGTGCCTTTAACTACTTGCCAGCTCTAGATTTATTTTAATGGTTGTCCTATAATTCATTGTATCTAGTAGACTTAGAAGATGTTTACTTTCATTGAGATCAATTTCTACCTAGAATATGGCATTAGATACCATCTCATATCTGTGTACCTCTCTGTTTTCCATACTCTTGAAATCAAATAAATTCAACACAAATGCTATGGTATGCCTCTAGTTCTACCTGACAAAGACATAGTAAGTTTACTATCTTTTGGTGAAATTTCCCTTAAATACAGTTGCCATAGAAATTATTGTGGCTGTGTGTACATATATGTGTATGTGTATGTTTTCTCATATATAGCGGAACAGAAATTATTTGTTCATTTCCATTATGTTACTGTGATCCTCTGAAAAACAGCAAGCAGTGCATAATCATGGAGAGAAGTCAGAGTGGGAATCTTAAGGGAGAACTGTTCGATATTCCATGAAGTATTACATTTGGCCAGAGCATCACAGCTAAGGGAGTACAACATAACCCATGGAAGATGTTTATTAGCTGGCCTGCTCTCTGGCTCATGCATGGCTATTGTTCTTTTACCAAAAGACTATGTACCACCCAAGGTAGGGTGGGAAAACATACACCAATTAGTAATCAAGAAAATCCCTCACAGAAATGCCCATAGACCTATATTATTTAGGCATTCCTTGATGTAGACTTTTCTCTCAGGTAACTCTAAGTTTTGTTAACTTGAAATTAAAGTTAACTGTGACACTTTTCTTAGCTATGCTCTTTAACTACCATTCCTTTAAATGTTCTGAGAAGCTACAGTGAAACTTTTTGCTGACATTGTGCCTAAATGTATAACTGCGAACATGCTACTGTAATTTGTACTCCTGCCTTAAACTGTTCTTTAGTTGAAAGCCTTTGCTAGTTGATCCTGTGAAGAGCATTTTGCAACCCCATTATTTTCTAGTGGTAAAGGCTAAAAGTTGAAGATGTTACTATGTCAGTGCAGTCCAGTCCAGTCATTTAAGTCAAGTAAATGGCAACGGTTAGTATTCACCCATTGTTAACACTATGTAGGCTGGTATTGGGTGAGAGGAAAGGAAAGTGATGAAGACACCACAACAGTAATAATATACTGTTACTCCCAAAATAGTTGGGAACTAGGTAGAGAATCGTCCTGAGATTTTCTAAAACAATCTAGGAAGAGTAAATTCACAAGATAATAAATTTCAGTCACAAACAATGCTATTATCATAAGATGAAAATGTATGTGTCAACTCTTAACACTTAATAATAAAATATTTCTCCCTTGGTATTTTATGGCAAAAGCTGTGGAGATGCAAATAGTATTAGAGTGTCAAATTGACACAGCATAGTGGTATAATATTATTTTCATTTTGTATCTTTTGTATACAACTTTAAAGGTAATTTAGCTCATGATGCTCTGACCTCATTTCAGCTAACTTCATTCTATAATTAACATCTCTTGGGGATTTTTCTAGTTTAACAAAGTGAACCTGATGCTTGGAAATTCAATCTAGGATGCAGGATATCCCACATGAAAGATACAAGAGTCCTGCCTCAAGTCCCTTCACCTTCTGACAATCCCATTCCCACTATTCTGGCAACAGGGCTTTTTACTGGTTGTGAAAGACATTCTACCTGAAGAGATTAGGAACTACCAGTAAAATACAATATTAAGTACTTATTGTACAATCAAGGAGCTGGGACAATTTAATGGCAAAATATAGAAATACAGCAGAAGAACTCTGGTGCCAAAATGTTTACAATTCACAAGAATGGAATCAAATAGGTTAGCATACCTAAATCTAAAACATAAAACTGCAAAAGTCTTAGAACACTTTATACAAAAAGATCAAGGTAACACTGGCTTTCATGATCAGGTTTTGAAAATAACAGAGAAGCAAAATAATAAAGGGTAAATTTATTTGCAATATTTTATTAATATTGAAAACTCACGCTCACTAAAATATATTAGAACAGAGGTTTTAGAACAAAGGCATTATGCCTGAGCCCAAACAAAATACCCACATGATCATTTCATTAGATGCTGAAAAAGCATTTGACAAAATTCAGCATCCCATCATGTTAAAAGTCTTGGACAGATCAGGAATTCAAGGCCAATACCTAAATATAGTAAAAGCAATATACAGCGAACCACTAGCCAACAACAAATTAAATGGAGAGAAACTTGATATAATCCCACTAAACCAGGGAATAGACAAAGCTGCCCTCTCTCTTCCTATTTATTCAATATCGTACTTGAAGTTCTAGCTAAAACAATTAGACAACAAAAAGAGAGCAAAGGGATACAAATTGGAAAGGAAGAAGTCAAAATATCACTATTTGTTGCTGATATGATAGTATATATAAGTGACCCCAAAAACTCTACCAGAGAACTTCTATAACTGATAAATAACTTCAGCAAAGTGGCTGGATATAAAATTAACTCAAACAAATCAGTAGCCTTCCTATACTCAAAGAATAAGCAGGCTGAGAAAGAAATTAGGAAAATGACACCCTTCACAATAGTTACAAAAAATATAAAACATCTTGATGTGACACTAACTGAAGAAGTGAAAGATCTGTTTGACAGGAACTTCAAAGAAATCAAACAAGACATGAGAAGATGGAAAGATCTCCCATGCTCATGGATTAATAGGAATAATGTAAAATTGGCCATCTTGCAATAAGCAATCTATGGATTCAATGAAATCTCCATCAAAATTCCAACTCAATTCTTCATAGAATTAGAAAGATCAATTCTCAAATTCATTTGGAATAACAAAAATCCCAGGTTTGCGAAAACAATAAAAGAACTTCTGGGGGAATAACCAACCCCGACTTCAAGCTGTACTATAGAGCAATCGTGATAAAAACTGCATGGTATTGGTATAGTTAACAGGTAGGTTGATCAATGGAATAGAATTGAAGACCCATAAATAAATCCACAAACCTATGGTCACTTGATCTTTGACAAAGGATCTAAAACTGTCCAGTGAAGAAAAGACAGCATTTTCACAAATGGTGCTGGTTCAACTGGCGGTCAACATGTAGAAGAATGCAAATTGATCCATTCAGATCTCCTTGTACAAAGCTCAAGTCCAAGTCAGTCAAGGACCTCCACATAAACCAGATACACTGAATCCAATAGAAAAGTGTCAAACACATGGGCACATGGGTGTGTGTGGGGGGGAGCACCCTCATAGAGACAGGGAGAAGGTAGATGGGATGGGGGTTTCAGAAGGGGAAAACATTTTAAATGTAAATAGAGAAAATATCCTATTTAAAAAAACACACACAAACAAAAAGAAAAAGAAAAAAGTAAGCACAGGTGAGTAATCAGCATAGCCAAAGATTTTTAACAATATACACCATCAGAGAATTGTGAATTCAAAGTATTGACACAACTGTGCATCTTTCAGGAAAGCTCATCCACAGGGAACACACAGCTAATGTACGTGAGGGAGAGAAAGACAGAAGTACTATGTTATTCATTGTTGGATGTATAAGATGGTATAGCTGCTTTTGGGGACAGTTTCTTACAAAGGTATAAATAGACTTGTTATGTGTGTACCATTTAACTAAGGGAAAGGCACATTAATCATGCATTCCATTAATAACTACAGTCAAAGTTTACTAAATGCTAAGGTGTTAAACTCTACATTTTCAGTTCTAAAGTCTATGAACTAGAATATTATCATAACATTTGGACATTTATCACTTGCATACAGGGCATACTATGACAATTTTAAAATTAGAAAATCACATTTATTGGCCTTAATCGTGAATATACAAATGTTTGCTGTTCTTCTCAAAATACAGGGTGAAGTAAATTGAGTCTATGAATACTATCAAAATGATAAGAAAAAGCACTTTAGACAGGTAGGCCAGCTACATATTGAAAGAATGTCAAGAAGGGAATATATTATTCTTGTAAAAACAGGTCTTATTAATTGAGCCCTCAAATGTGATTTATCTTCACTGAAAAAGACATTTTAAATAAATCTGTCCATAATGTGGTTGAATTTTCTTAAAGCATTTATTTATGTATTTTTTATTTTACCTTTTTATTTAAATCATTCTTTTATCTTTTAATCTTGAACTAGATTATTATTAAGAGAAAGCTTTTTAGTTGAAATGTGTGGTAAGTTAAAGGGGCTTAAAAAGCATAGATAAAACAATAATATCTTCAATTTCCATGAAAATTTTATGAACAATACACAATATTTTCCAACACCATTCAATCAAGAGTTATGGTGTTAGGAGAAATAACATGAAAACTAAATATGCATATTAATTTCAGTTTAAAACTCCCAAAGCTAAACTATCAAATACCAAATGTAAAAAAAAAATGCTTTATGAATGGTCTTTATCTGCTATTTCTGTTAATAGATGCAAAAATTAAGATGTGGGTTGATGAGGTTCTCAGGTCTCCAAGTTTGCTCCAAATACCACTCAAATCTCATGTTCACTTAATAGTCACAGGCTTGTGTGTCACAAATCAAGTTTTAATATGTATGGTGATGGAGCATCTCCTGCTAAAAATACTGTCATAGTGTTTGGGGAGTAGTAAATTTAGAAACTCTCACATGTAACTAAGGTTTCTATATCTTTGAGCACTCCTATGATTCTCCAACTAAACTGCCCTTTCCCCTCAGCTGTTTCATGAAGCTATGAAAGTTACACTCTAACAGAATATTAAATACATTCAATATTGTCATAAATTATAGTATAAAGAACAAGGCTCAATGTTCTAAATACGTTCTTATTAAAAATCAGCAGCATGGCCCGTCACTTGGCAATCAAGCAGGCAGATTTCTCCCCATGGAAGTGTGGACAAAACTTGATTTTCCAGAAATGATGTCAAGTTGAATTAAATATAAGACATTTTGTCATGTGTCCTTTATTCCTTATTCATTCATTTGAGCCTTGCTTTGCCTAACGGTCATTTCTTTATTCTATCTGTAACTATTTGATTGTTTAAAATGATTATTTTTATAAGCTTATGTTTGGATCAAACCTAATACTTGTTACTTTTCTCCCTAATACTCTCCTATCCTTCCCCACTTTTCCATTCAAGTCTTTTTAGCTCATTCTGACTTCAACATAGTCTTATCCTCATTTTCTCTCTCACCTTAAAAATGCAAAAGTAGAGCTTCTTTTATGTAGTTTTACAGCATTTAGAAGATTCTGGAAGTAAACATTAGGCTTTGAGGTAAAGTCAACAATGTAGAGATATATTTCCTACCTATAAAAACCTGGTGGTACCTGCTGCACCAGGAAGTTCTTCTCCAGGTCTTGCAGGATGTCATTCAGCATTCTGACACGACTGGGAGCTCTCTCCTTTGGGTCATTAGCAGGTCGCATCTCATCTGACTGGAAGAGTTCTGCACTGTCCCTCAGCCTTGATGCCAAGGCAAGCAGGTGAGGGACACTAGGCTCATTACCTGGTGAAGAAAAAGGAGGCCATTTCAGGAGATATTTGGTCAAAGAAGACAAGCAAATATTTTATTGTCTTGACCGTAGTTGATAAATCAGACAGACCTCCGAGACTGGCCTGTCATTGATAACTCTTTCAGTGACTTTCTCAAACAAAGGCTTATATGTTTTGATTAAACTCAGATAACATTTTTTTCTGCCAAATATCCTATCCAAACTTGAACTTATTTTCTACTAAATTAAGTGAATGGTTACTCACTTATAATAACTGAGGGTAAGCAACAATGGTGGGAATTAATATATTATATGCATTATATTAAGTTCAACCCATAATTATCTTATTTAATATTTATCAAATGTTATAAGGTACATCAAATAGAATTTATCAAACTATGTTTATTTTATGGACAATGAGACTTAATTAAGGCTCACAGATTAAACTCACAGGTCATCAAGCAAGTAACAAAGTTGAACTGGAGCTTTTTTGATCGTTTTGTCTCAACTGTATATACTCACCATATTATATCCAATTTTGAAGAAAAATGTAAAAAAAAATAGAGTTGTGGTGGTGCATGGGTCTTATACAGTAGAGGTGAGGTGGAGGAAGAACTCAAGATCATTCTTGGCTATAGAAATAATATGAACCAGCTAAAGCTATATCAGACACTTTCAAAAGATATAAATAAATAAATAAATAAATAAATAAATAAATAAATAAATAAATAGAATGAAAGAAGGAGACTGTCTCTTCTTATGATAAGATGTAAGATATGTGACCAGTTGTTGCCAAGCCTGCTGATTTGAGTTCCAACACCAAGACTAACAAGTGGAAGGAACAAACTGATTTCTACAATCTGTCCTCTGAGCTACACACACTCACACACACACACACACACACACACACACACACACACACACACGCACACTAAATGGGAAAAATTTTATTATTTGACCATCTTATACTTTCTTATAATTTGATTATATTCACTCCTATTACCATCACTGAGAAAAAAAATAAAAGACAAGAAATAGGAGGAATGATAATACATGTCTATGGGTTCTCCTTTGTTCATAGACATTTTTCATAAAATCATTATGTATATATGAAATATGTTTTTGACTTTACAGTATACTAAAATCATTGCATGTGCTGCTACATTTCTTTAGTTTGCTTCTAAGACTATAATCATTTTGTTTCTTTTCCACGTGTTGGGCAACTTATCAGAACTTCTTCTTATAATAATGGAGGGAGCAAAGCATCCACAGTTCTATCCTTTGTCCAAGAGAAAAGCCATATCTAGTGCTACAGTGGACTCGGACCTTGGGCGAAACCTACCTGGCTCTCGTGCTATGTTCTTACTACCTGGTATCTGTGTGATATTTGTAGCATTTTTTGACCTCTAAAATCTTAACTGTCAAATAAAGGTAGTGAGATTACCTACTGCAAGCATTTTGCCTAAGATCAAGTAACTAATACATATCAAATACTTCCCCAAAGGTAGTGATTTGAAACTGTGCTTTTAGAATCTTACAAGAGAAGAATTCTATGATCCTCTTTCCCATATCCTGCCAGTGCAATGAGTCTTCTTGTAGGGCAACAGCTATTGTCACTCTCGGTGAACTTGAAACAACTACCCCTTCCCCCCAAAATCAACATGTCACTGCAGATTTACTTCCAGTCAAACAGTCTCAGGAGCATAGGAGTCTAACATGCTGTCGCAGTAGTGTGACACTGAGGCAGGGTGATTCAGGTGTTCTTTTTATGGATTATTGTATAGAGTCTTGGACAGAAGAGCATGATCACAAAAGGACATTCTCCTGTGGAGGCCCTAGAACATAAATATCTCAAACATCTTGTAATTGTGAAAGTACAGACTTACTGCTCTGCTCATGTTCTTTCAGTATGGAGTCTAGGAATCTCCTTCACATGCTAGTATAGTTCCTCTGTCAGATTTAAAGGTTAAGAAATACTATAAAAATAGTGTGGTAAAATGAAAATGTATACTACAGATAGTTAACTCATGAATTATGACTTGTACAACACTACCAACTGTTACCATCATGACATCTAGTGTCTAGTTGGCTGTGCACACTCATTACTTACCGCAAGAACAAAGTAAATGCAATAAGATATATTTACAAGATGTCCAAAATAAAATAGAATCCTGTGAAAAAGATAATTTAAAAAATTCCTCCTATTTCTTGTCTTTTATTTTTTTCTCAGTGATGGTAGAAGGAGTGAATATAATCAAATTATAAGAAGGTATAAGATGGTCAAATAATAAAATTTTTCCCATTTAGTGTGTGTGTGTGTGTGTGTGTGTGTGTGTGTGTAGCTCAGAGGACAGATTGTAGAAATCAGTTTGTTCCTTCCACTTGTTAGTCTTGGTGTTGGAACTCAAATCAGCAGGCTTGGCAACAACTGCCTAAATCTTCCAAGTCACCTTATATTAGTGGCCTAAATAAAAATTAAATTAATTAAACAGAGATAACTCATTGTATGCAGATTACAAAAAACATTTACATTTTGGCTTAAAGGATATATCTGCACAAAACTTAAAACTAAAATTATGTATCTACAGATATTGTTGAAGATGGTATTGAAGCAAATATGTAAGCTGAAGGTAATTTTGAGATACATGTTCACAAATACTTATATGGTAATTTCCGCTACAGGAGTCAGACGTTGGATGCTTGCTGTTTTCACTGTGCATTTTATATTGACTAGTTTCAGCATTTTGAAAATCAAGTCCCTAATAATTTATTAGAATTGTAAGATGACATGCCTTTTCTTAAATTGTAATGACTCACCAATGCTAATATGTAAAAAAAAAAAAAAAAAAAAAACTCAGACTGTCTTTTCACAAAAAGTGGGGGGGATGGATAAGGTACATTTAGATATCACTGAAATTGAAAGTGTGAGCAAAGATAAACCTAGCTAAACTTTGAGATTCTTGCACTTAAGAAAGAAAAGTATGTTCTGGTCTAAGATTCTCTGCAGAATTGAAGGCATTACTACAGAATCAAGTGAGACAAACTGTGCCATTTTCTCTTATTTGGCTTTAAATGAATTTATCTTTTTTTGTTACTGCAGATGGAGAGAACTGACAGCTCTCTCAACTAATTAGTTCAGGGGGTGGGGGGAGAATGGTAACCTGCCTGAAATAAAACAGACATTGCTTCCAGAGTCAGAGATCACATATTGAGAAGCAATGCCACATGTAATACTCAGCCAATATTTTCAATGTATAAATTATGCTTTAAGGAATGCTAGCAGCCATTTTGTTGTCAATCATTTTGAGCTCATTGTTATCTTTAAATCAGACCCAGAAGGAAATGTTCCACTGTCTAAAACTTTGTTGATGTCAGATGAGGTAATCCTTCATGGTTTTTGGATCTGCATGTTAGCTGTATCACAGAGAGACATTCATCTACATAGTTACAGTCAATCTCCTGGTACCTAAAATTGCACCAGATGTATCATTTAATGAAGGAGCCAGCACATTGTCATAGAATCCAAACAGGTAATACTTTTACCTTTACCTGGTTGTGTCTCTTGTTTCTCAGCAGAAAAGTATCTCCTATAGGAAAATGCAGTGTATTTGTCTCTATGTAGCTGTCCTACCATAACCATTTAGTAAGAACAAAGAAACATGCATTGATTTAAGGTTGACTTATAAGATAATGTCTTTTTTGAAATATAATTGATGCATTGCACAATGGTTACAAATTATTCTGAAAGATGTTTGGTGTATAACAATCATCAATGATGAGTTCTTTTTCTCTCTAGATGTAAATGAATTATAGCTGAAAATAGAAACTTAAGACAAAAAGAAATTATCTTAAGGCAGCAATTAGTTAAGTTATACAAAGTTGAATCAAAAGATTTGCTGCAGATTTCCTTTAAACACTTTGAGTTTCACTCAAGACCCAGAAATGTCTGAGAATGTAAGACTGTTGGAGGCTGTTATCAGCTTACATTTAAAAGATAATACCTACATTTGTTGAAAACCTGTTAACTAGAAACTAAAAATTTCTCAAACATGGGGTTACGGTCATCTTAAAGTAATATATATCAGGTCTACAAAACAAGGATATGACATCAATAAAGGTAACAATTCTATGTACATAATTACTACCAATATGGTCTGAGTAATTTATTTGCTCGCTTACATTTAATTTTCTAAATGCATAGACCTCGCTCAATCAGTTGTTTTTGTCTGAGTATACAAACTAAACATGCTATCTCTACCTTAGTTTTGAAAGGAACAGAGAACAACAATGTCATCACAGTTCTGAGTATACTCTCAAAGTTGTTTCTCCCAAATACTTTCAAGATCTGTGGTCCCCAGTGTCACAGTCCTCCCTGTCTAGACTTCAGCAAACTCAATTTCATTGTGGGGTGTCTTACTCCATGCTCATGTGTCCTCACTAAGAACTGGCCTCACCAACCTCTGTAAGAAAGAAAAGGATTGATGTTGGGGTAAAGGAATGCAATTGTCAACCTTTAAAACATGATTGTCACGTCTTGGCTTCTGGTTAAAAAAAAAAAAAAAGAAGCAAAACAACCATTAATAGATTTTTTAAAGCTCTATAGAAAACATTTGTTTGTTTTTAATGTTGATAGTCATGATCTAGCCTGATCTAGTATATAATATTTCAGACTACCCGTTAAAGAAATATATTCCAGATAGTTAAAGTTCTACATTTAAAATGGAAAACACTTTTATTTGCCATTCATCTCAAAGTAAATTCATAGAGCTATAAGGTTCTTAAGAAGTAATTTTTTATTCATTAGTATGTCACTGCTAGGAAATACGTAAAGACAAATAAGATTAATAATTTTAATAAGGTATGACTTAGTTCAAAGTCCACATAATAGTCATAAATTCTCAGTACCAATATCATGTGAAATCACTGAATGCAAAGGCCATTGGTGCTTTTTATGGATCATTTACAAAAACATCTTGTACAGAAGCCAAGGAAAAAAACTATGGAAGACATATTTTGGGATTACCTAAGAATGACTCTTGAACGTACTGGCATTTTCTGTAAAGCAAGTCACTTCAGGGAAGTTTTCTATCTTAAACCACAATGTTGAAGTATCCCTACAGCTATCTTGCAAATCTAGACCATCACTACCCTAGCATCCTTCCCTAACTAGTTTTGGCTCCTGCGGCAGCTTTATATAGTGGACTGCCAGGTGCATTGAGATCTGGCAAATCTAAATGCAAGCCTAACTTATATTGATTAAATGCATATATCTCCCTAAGATATAAAACTGCTCTTCAGCTAAGTTTAAAATTAGATATAATTTAAGCAGCCCAGGAACACAGCTCTTGACTCATGGCATGCACAGGGGAACTCAGTACAGTATGCAGCCTACTGTGTGGCATGGTCTCAGGAGTGACCAGATAGTTCTAAGAGCTTATTCCTCATGAAGATCTTTTCTAATTTAGGATCTCCCAAATATTTTCTTGTAGTAGGGAGGAAGCTCCATGTACCTGCTACATTTCCTACACACATAATCAATCAAGATCTAACATCAACTACAGTGCTGACATTGCTGATATGATTACTTCTGGGTTGCCCATCAGCTTAAGCTACTTCATAGCTTGAGAACTTCCACTGGCATAACCCATTGTGCATTTATGTGCATTAGAGTCTCCAACAAGATTATCATTGCCCTCTATTTTAAAGACTGATTTTACTTTCTACTTCTTTGGTTTCTTGGGGTTTTTATAGTTCAAAAAGATTTAGATAATAGCTATTTGCACTTTTGTATGATTTGATTCTATTCTTCAATGCTAGGTTTAAAAATCTACTTGATTTCTTTTTACATTGAGAGGGAAATGTACCAGTTGTACTTAAAAAACTAAATTTTTACATAAAACAAGCACAGCCTTTTTTATTTACTAGCGTTTCACAGAATCCATTGCTCTAAACATGAACTTATCACAGTTTTAAAGGTGCTAACAGTTACATAGTCACAGTTTATACTTCCCTGATGTATAGCAACACACAGACAGACACACACATAATTGACATTTGCTTGCTGAAATACAGTGGTTAAAAGCATAATAGGAGATTATTTGGAGGAAAAAATATGCTACTTATCATCTTCAAAACATCTCATGGTGTTGCTTAAGAAAAGAAACTGCCAATATGATGCCAGCCAGGGGACCAACAGCTCTTTATTATACTATATTTTCTATCCCTCATGCTGTCTTCTTCAGGAGAAGTCATAATGTATCATAGCAGCTGGTTCCTTTAAGACTTTAGACAACACTTGGTTAAAGAAAGATTCATGGAAGCTAAAGCAAGAATAATGTTTAGATAACCACCCTTGATTTTATGGTACATGTAAAATATATTCTATTTAAAGATGAATAATATAAAGAACATCAGTAACTATAGCTGAACTGAATGCATCCAAAGATCCACTTGGCAAAGGTGATGAAAGGTCATTTGGAAAAGGATTAGTCTGCCTAATATTTAAAAATTAGTTTGGCATTGCATTCTTGAATACAAAAATTATCTGATAGTCCAAGTAGCTCTGGCAGACTCCATTCAGGAACATTTTATCTTTCCTGAATGGAGTATACGTGGAGTGCTCTCTATCTCTACCAGTGCATTGAATGAGCCCCCACCCCCAAGAGCATGGGGTAGTTGGTTTATGTCTCCAAAACTACATGGATACAATTTTTCCAGCACTGTATAGAGTGAGTTTTACCCTTATAAAGATCTAAAAGGGAGATATCCCCAATAGTTTCATGTGTGGTCCACGGATGCTGCTGCTGTTTGAGATGTTGAAACCTTTAGCTGATGGTACCTTGCTGCAAGAGTACATCACTGGGAATGGACTTCAAATGTTTGTAGTCTGGATCCTCTAGCTCCACTTCCAGTTCATTCTCTCTGCTTTATGTTTTCTACTGAAGAGGTTATCTCTCAGATTTCTTCTCTGACTGCTTGTTGCCATGCCTCTTCCAACATGGACCTATCCTTCTGGAACCTTAAGTCAAAATAACTTTCTTCTACAAATTGCCTTGGTGGTACCATTTTATCACATCAGACAAGCAACCAATATATCACCTAAAACTACCTTGATTGAGCTCTGCCCCCAACCCTGCCTGCCTGGTACAGGGAATGAACTGTAAGCCCATTCTATAACTTTCTGATGCTGCCACTGTGCAATGTTTTGGAGTATAGATATGTCTATTGGCAGCTTTGGAAGAGCTAAACTTTCAGTCTTTTTAAGAAGATACACTTATTTTATGAATATGGCTATTTTGCTTGCATATATATATATATATATATATATATATATATATATATTATATATATCACATATTAATATATGGGACACAGTAGAGCCCAGATTCTAGATTCTCTAGAACTGGATATACAGACAGTTTTGAGTTATCACGTGGGTTCTGGAAACTGAACCTGGGTCCTTGCAGGAGTTACAAGTACTCTTAACTACTGTGCAGTCACACCAGCTCCCAAAGCTTTCTAAAATGAGTTATATTCATGTACTATGCATTCTTACTATTGTTCACTTCAGTCAGAAATTTTACATTGAATATTTAACAGTTTATGTGAGTTTAATTATGCATTGGCTAAGTCAAAATGAAAAATTAAAATTTACATAAAGTTGCTGAACATAAGGGCAAATTCTTACATTCTACTAAAAATGAAGGTAAGAAGTATTTGTGATCTTGCTGCTAGCAAACAAATCCCTGAGGAAACATGTTAAGCAAATCAACAGAAAAACTGAGCCAAGCAAATGAACAACACTCTTTTAAAACACATCATAGAATCAAAATGTGTAGAGTAATAGAATGAGATTTTGTAACTTCATAGGCATTAGGGTTTAGGTCAAAAATACATCAAGCAAACTTTTTAATATAACAGACCAAAATTATAATGAGAAAGTAAGAGGAAAGGTTGAGCATCCAACAGTAGTCACTGCACTGTTGACTCTGAGCTACAGGTATTGGCAGAGGAGACACATATTGGCTGAGACCATCGGGAAGGATAGGATCATCACAAAGGAAGCCGAGTGACTAGCACCAAAGTGTGCAACAAGAGACGAACAACAGGACATTTCAAATGTGTACAGATCCATGAACATGAAATAATCAAGGGTCATTATTTGAAAACAAACAGAAACAGTGATTTAAAATTAACTATTGTAAAGAAAATTCTAGGTTAACAGCCCAATACTGATAGTGTAGGAATAGATGAGATTCTGTTACTGGACTCCTTTCAAAATGGGCTATGTGATTATCAGTAAGTGAATTATACTGTTTGATATAATCATATAGTAAGAATTCATTTATAAATGAAATGAGGATTAAGGTTACATCTATTTTGTGTGTAAAAAGATGGCAAATATTTTCTTAACCATTTTGGTTGACTGAGCAAGACTGGAGTGCTCTCTGAAGCACTTAGTACTTAGCACATAAATAAGCCATTCTCAGACCTTCCTGTTCTGAGACGACTGCTGGAGATCTCACCCCATTAAAAATGACAATGGAGAGAAGGTAAAATTCATTTTTGGAATCACGGGAATTTAGACTACCATGGACTTCAAGGGGAGTTCACAGAACTAGGGGATCAGGGCATTGCTGGGTCCCCATGTATCAGCCAGCACAGAGGGGAGGTTGCTGGTAATTAAAACCAAGATAGAAACAGATGGGCTGAGAACAAGAATCATGCAATTTGTTCAGCATGTGACTTAATTTTGCCAATTGGGAAATTCATTTTCTATTACTGAGAAAGAAAATTAAACACATTAGATGGGTATCAATTACTTGTGACATTTAAAAATTGAAACTACAAATATAACAGGACTCTAAATCCTGGTCTCTCTCGGCACTATCACCTTGAATATTCCATCTCCTTCCCAAATGCAGAGAATGATGTCAGTGAACTAACAAAACTCATAAAAAAAATGAAAAAAAAACCCCTATTAAGTCAGCATTGCCAGTTATTCAGAGAACACAGGAAAAAGTTGGCAACAAGGGTTGAATATAGTGAGGCAATCCAAATGCCTCAACAAGCCACAGTGCTCAAAATTATATTTTCTTCTAAGTTGGACTTGCACTAAGTAAATGTGTACATTGCCAGATCAAATGGAAACTATTTCTGTTTATTTGGTCTCATGTGATTTTTACAATAACTTTATAACTAATATTCAGACTTCTGAAAGAGAAAAACAATAGTTGCAACAATCCTGTAGTCATTGATTATTATAGGGTGCCATTTTATATGTTAGACTATGGTAAAATTGAGAAACAATAACTGAGTGAGATTGTAAGTTACCAATTCTCTGATCTGTTTCTAGGTTCCTGAGTATAAACCTATTATTACCATTTTTCTTTGATGACTAGTCTGACTCCCACAATCTAGTACCATCTCCCTCTAGAATATATCTAATGAATCTGAGGGAAATATGGGGGAAATATTTGAGCCATTACCGTGCTTGTCTTGTGTGCTTGACGTGCTGGCTTCAAACACTAGCAGCAGCATGAAATGCTAAATGTGGTGGCAGACGTTTATAATTCCATTGTTGTGGAGACAGAGACAGAGAGATTGCTAGGGTTACTGGTCATCTCTCTTAACCTTTTTGTCTTAAAGACACACTAATAGCAGATCAAGAACAAAAAAAGCAGTATATTTTATTCTCTGGTCTCCAAACATGGGTGTATATGTGGATGCACACGTGTACATGCGCAGGCGTGCATGCGGGCACACACACACACACACACACACACAGCATACACACACATAAAAGTACACCTGAAATATATCATTCACCTTATCAGTCATAATTTTCACTCCCTCTTCACATGCAATGAATAAATATATAAATATTCAGTTTCTATTTTGTTTTTGGCATTGAGCAAATATTAAGAGCCAAGGTCACTGAGACAAAATATGCTTTCAAGAAAGATGCAGTAAATCAACTCAAACAAATTTATTCACTGGTAAATGATGCTTACTTCTGGTGGTTGTGGGAACAGTGGAGAATGGTTGGCTGTGACCATAAACTAGTGCCATAAATAAACTCGATGGCCAATTTTCAACAGGTAAAAATTACAGTGCTGAAACGCAATTGGGTTTCAGGGACCTCAGTACTCACTGCTCACAGTGAAGGGAAACTTTATTTTATAGTTCAGCCTTGAAGGTCACTTTTTTTCTTCACTATACATTAGATCTTCAGACTAATCACTGCTAACTGTCATAACAAAATAAGAAACATATCAACAATTTAAGTTACTATGGAGCACTAGAAATGTGTTTTATTTAATGTGCTACAGAAACTGTTTAGTCTGAGGAATTATCTAGCATCAGTGACAAAACCAGTTACTTATTTAGGTGTCGACATCAAGGTCATATTTTTACGTTAGCATCTTGAAGTAATATATATAGGGAATATAGCTATAGTCAATATGATAGAAATTTAATGGGCTCACTTAAGTTAGCAAGCAATTAATATTTCTTTATTTTAAGTTAGGATGACTAAAATGCCAAGAAAAATTCTATCTTAAAGGCTATATATTGCAACTCTTTGAACAAATATTTAGACACAAGTAAAAAGAATTTTACTCAAAATATTGTTATATTATCTTTTACTTTGATTGAGAATTTAATATGAGTAACTTTAAAATCTGACTTCATAATTTTGAACGAAAAGAACACCAAACGAGTTTCACATCAGACAGGAAACAATGAAAACCACAACACTAAAATGCTACAGTCTTCACCTGCAGCAGAGGCAGCCTAACAACACAGCAAGAAGCCAGCACTTCTGCCTGAGCCCACACAAAACCTCTGATCTCAGGGGAACTTCTGTATAGAGACAGCAGTGTCTGACCTCAAGTGGAAATAAATCCCACAGAATAACTACAGTTTCATCTTTTTGCTCTGTTTTTTTTTTCTTGCTGTAATAGCGTGCTCCTGAATAGAATTGCCAGAGAGTGTTATTAACCTGACCCTACATGGAGAGTATTTTCGTTTTTATATGCTTATTTAGTTTGTGTGCATAACTGTATGGTTATTAATGTGCCATGATGCATATGTGAAAATCAGAAGGCAGCAGTGGGATTCAAGTTTTCTATCACCTGAGGATTGTTTTGCATTTTGAAAGCATCAATAATAACCTCAGAGTGCCCAAAATATGTCAATATTACATTTATTAACTTAGAAATCAACAATAAACATTCTCCTCAATACCATTTAACCAAGAGCAAGAGCAGATTTTCATTATCTATTTCTCTTGCTGAGTCTTCAGTCATTCCTGTATGTCTGTTACAGTAGACAGAACTAGTCTGCCTAAATGCTATCTTGTGAATCTGTTTTTCTCCAGTTCTGTCTATATGTACCTAAAGCAGAGCTTTGCTCTCTCATTTATTAGAAAGCACAGAAAGAATCAACGTGAATAAGGAATGAAGTGTACTTTCAGCAATCTTTAAGAGAATATTCCAATGGAATAAGTCACTAATGCAAACTGACCACAACTGACCTTGAAGAAAACGGAATGCTTCAAATGTTGCTTGTCACAGGATATCTGTATGTTGTGTCCAACTGTTATGGTAAATATTAATTTATTGAGGGTATTTTTCTATAAAATATTTTAGGCAAATATTAACACAAGTATACATGTACTGCTCTTCTGGGGCAGGGACAAAGGAGAGTGTATAACTTAAGATTTCAGGTATGCTTTACCTTAGCTGGTAAAAGTCGATCACATAAAAAATCTAATGCAAATAGGATTGGTTGTTACATCATTCTCTTAAAAGGAGGTTAAAGCACCTAAGAACACAGTAGGATAGCAATCTCAATCCAAATTGACCTCAAAATACTTTATCAGCTCTGGTTGTAGGATCCAGCAAAAGTTCTAGGCCCTTTGGTTAGAAAGAAATGGTTTCACAATAATGCACTGGCACGAGATCTGGGTGAGAGGCAGGGATGAAGCCCAGACCATCACTATCTGCTTCTACTCAGCCATCTCACCAACCTTCAGAGAGATGTATTTGCCTTCTTGCTCTGACTTAAGTCTGGCACTGCCCTTACTCCATTGTGTCTCTACTTGCTCAAGACTGAACTCTTTTGCCTCTTATATCCTGCTGGTGACTCAGCCTAGGAGCATGATAGGACAAATTTCTTTTCTTTTCTTTTCTTTTTTAATTTTCTAAGTTTTTTTTATTTACATTCCAAATCATATCCCCTTTCCCGTTTCCTCCCTCTCCGAAAGTCCCATAAGCCTCCTTCCCTCCCTCTTTTCCCCATTCAACTCCCTCTTGCTTCTCTGTCCTGGCATTTCCCCTACATCCAGTCTTTCCAGGACCAGGGGTCTCTCCTTCCATCTTCTTGGAAAGCTATTGATATGCGAATTGTGTCTAGGGTATTCTGAGATTCTGGGTTAATATCCCCTTATCAGTGACTGCATACCATGTGTGTTCTTTTGTGATTGGGTTACCTCACTAAGGATGATATTTTCCAGTTCTGACCATTTGCCTAGGAATTTCATGAGTTCATTGTTTTTAATTGCAGAATAGTATTCCATTGTGTAAATATACCACATCTTGTGTATCCATTCCTCCATTGAGGGACATCTGGATTCTTTCCAGCTTCTGGCTATTATAATAAGGCTGCTATGAACATAGTGGAGCATGTGTCCTTATTGCATGCAGGCTAAGCCTCTGGGTATATGCCCAGGAGTGATATAGCCGGGTCCTCCCCTCTGGGACTGTCATGCCCAGTTTTCTGAGGAAGCGCCAGACTGCTTTCCAGAGTGGTTGTATCAGCTTGCAATCCAAATTTCTAAAGAAATACCCACCTTTGAACAAATAACTCCTTCTGAATTAATATTTATCTCAATTTTTGGTAAGACAGTTCTCAGTTGCTGAAGTACATGGATAGAATAGTCTCTATGAACCTCTTGATTTTCATCCTGAAAAGCATCACAGTATTCTCTGACCTACCTCTCAGGGCAGTGGTAAGACATTTGCAGCACTCTTTACCCCATGCTCTGAGCAAGGAAATTCCTTATACCTGCCTATAGGTATATAGTAGCCTAGAGAACAAACTAAGACATCAGGATTTGGTAAGACAATAACACTGCATTAAGTCACTTCCTTCTAACCATCAATCAAGCTTCTACATAGAAGGTTCTTGTGTACATTATGAAATAAATGTGTTTGCCTCATCTTTGCTCTAAGAACATCAACATATGCTAGGGCAACAGAAAACAATTGTCATTATCCATACTACACCTCCATATGTAAGTAATAAAACCATACAATAATGCTGAATTATAAAATTTACAATATATATTTATTGTTACACATTTTTTTTCTGAAATCTCATAGTATCTAAGAATTTGTCACATTTTCATAGCTTTCTTATTGTTCCTGTACAACTATAATTTTCTTTATGAATTAAGAGACATAAAAAGAGTTTACATATATCATCTCATTTATCATCTATCATGTTCTACATATGTTCTCATACATTAGAGATAAAATTTTCTACTCCCATTCTCGTCTGGATGCTTGTACACTCTTGATGTTCATGTGTTGTGATCCTAAAACTCAGAGGAATTATATTGGTATGTCTCGACTTTTGGAAATTCGGTTCAGAATACTTAAGTATGAGATGAGCACATTTATAAGAGAGGCCTAGATACCTATTTTCCACATTCTGCCTTGTGAGTTTATAGAAAATATCAGATTATGGAAACCAGGATGCAGGTACTGAATATGCTAGGCCTTAATCTTGGAATTCTCAGCCTAGGCATTATGAACAGTAAATCCATGTTCTTTGTCTAGTCTACAACTTTTGTTGCTCTATCTCAAATAGACCAACACACATCTTGCACACAGCAGATTCTTTAAACTATAGGTATCACCTTCTCAAGAATAGCAGTCCAGTAATTACTTCTCTTGTTTTGGATGTGAACATAATTTGTCTATGCACAAGACCATTGTCATAATAAAACAAAATAAAAGCCAACCTTCCTGACTCTATGACTGTATTTCTTCGGTTGATTTCTAACTGCACACAGTCTTTTAACCCCCTCAAATATGTCTTGCATACATCATTGTTTTAAATCTACTTTTCTTTGAGATCACAATGATATCCAAATTGTTGCACACAGTAGTGACTATCTGGCCCTCAGTGAGGTTTGAGCACTTTGTAAGAAAAGTGCTATCTCCTCACCCTCTAGCTATTATTGTGAGATAAGCCTGAAATATATATTCAGTGAAGTTTTAACTTCATTAACAACTGATTTTAGGAGACCCTGTGAAATCTAAGGAGGTTTCTTGAAAAGCAATTTGTAACATATTACTTCTCGTGGGAGAAAAATAAGACACATGTTGATAAGAATCTTTGCCCACCAAAACCATATTCATAATACAACTATAACTATGAATAATAGGTCTTTTTGAAATCCTGAAGTACCCTAAATTATGAAATTGTTAATAGCTGTTATAATAAAAAGCTACCGTGCCTGATTGAATGTTTTAAAATAAAATCAATTGTTTAAAAACATAACCAAATAATATTTAAATTCTTAAATTTAATATTAAATTTAAATACTTAAATTCTGTTTTATCAGCTTAATTTCTTTAACCTCTTAAAATGTAATTATACTTTTCTTTCTTGCAGATACATTGATCATGAAAAATATAAGTCAGAAAGAAATTTATTTATAATTCTAGAATACAATGTTATTTTCAAGTACACTACTTGAGATTCCTTTTTATGCATGATACTTATTTTACAGATGGTCAAGGATTCGTACAATGTAAAAAGCCTCATCTTTTGTTCTCTGAATGTTTAAAGTACTATCTGTCATAACAGCAGAATTTTATAGCATATAAAGTTTGGACACTAAGAAAAAGCAAAACAGCCTCAGAACAAATGAAGCAGACTTTTTAAAAAAATTCATAGAGAAAGGTTATTGTTCACAGAACTATGGATTTTCTGTGCCTGATCTAAGCTTATTTTTTTTAAATGCCATATGTTTCACTACCCAGTTTCTAAGCTTCAAATATTCTAGAAATAGCAAACATAATGTGAAAACAGGGAGGCACATGTAGCCATAGCAACCTTGGTATGATGGTATCCTATTGGAAGCAGGAAGAAGAGAACTACATAGATAAACAAGAGTAGGTTAAAAATCAACAACAGAAAAGCTCTTCATGTGTCAAGAACCAAGCATAGCTGTCTCTTGAGAGACTTCATCCAGCAGTGGATAGAAACAGATGTAGAAACCCATGACCAAATAGTCAGGCAGCATTTAGACCAAGTTGTAGGAGTCAAGGTCACCAAGAAAAGATATACAGAGATAACTAACCTGGGCCTATTGGGGTTCACAAAGACTAAACCATCAACCAAAAAGTATGCAGGCACTAGACATGGGCATCTTACACATTTGGAGATATGCAAATTGTGGGTGCCCTAACAATTGGAGTGGGACTTATCTCTGACCCTGTTTTTTACCATTTGATCTTCCCCTAGCTGGAATGTAATGTTAGGCCTTAGTGGGAGAAGATGCATTTAGTCCTGCCAGGTCTGGATGTCTCAGGGCCCTGGTGGTACTCAAAGGGGGCAATTCCACTTCTGTCAGGAGAAGGAATGGTGGTAATGGAGAATTTATAATGTTCAAACTAGGAGGAGGGGAAGAAGCGTGATGATTAGGATGTAAACTGAATAAATAAATTAATTGATGAAAAGAAAAGCTGACAACCTCATTGTTTCTGTCCAGTAAAATAATAAATAATAAATGAATAAACAGATAATTCTCTGAGGAATAATGATTCCAAATTAAAAAGTATATATTTAATTTCAAACTATTGGAAATCTTTGGCTCAGGAGGCCATTCTGTTGTCAGAAAATACTTTAAACACTATAGCTAAACTGCTGGATTTCTTTTCAATTGAGTGGTTTTCTCTAACTGTCTCACTCACAAATCGATAGCAGGATGTGTCACTCAGGAGGAGGATGAGAATTTTAGTCATCATACCCCACTTTCTATTTAGTTAACTAAGACATGCAAGAGTTTAAATGAATGGTGGGGGTCTGCACTTACATTTATATATAAGGGACTGAGATGGAAACTATGAGATCGATGCTCTTGTTGCCTCAATGCTGCCTTTGACATCAGGCAGGACTGTGGACCACATCCCATAGCAATCACTACCAAAAGTGAAATTTAGGAGTCCGTGCTGTGTAGAATGAATGTGGTAGGTTCAATGTTGGAGGAAAGTTGGATTCCTCGCTCATGTTGAATCCATAGACAGTAATGGAAGCTGTGAATTGAGATCCAAGACTCTTTGATCAATGACAGCAGTCAGCTGCTTCCATCTCTGCCACACTGCTTTCTCCCACATGTTTGTCCCACTCCTGCCTACAGGGTAGCTAAAATATTTCTCAACTCTTCTTATTTTTCCCATTAGTGGTGGAGAGTGATATGGATATAACTTTTAAGATACTGGCTACTCTATCTAGTCCTTGTTGAGAGTATTTGAAAGCTTTTCCCGCTTATTAAAGTGAAAACAATTTAAAGAAAAAAAATACCTTTTAGACTGTTTTGAACTCCTAATGCTATATCGAGGGCATTGAAGGGAAGAACTGGTTCACTGGCAATTTGTAAAATTACTTCTCCTGAGAGCTGAAATGAAAAGAAAAATAACTTTTAGCCTTCAATAATTAACATGGTCATTTAAATATTTCACATACTGTTATGTGCACAGAGTAATAATAAAAGAAAAAAATTAAAAATCCTTTTCCTTTCAAATTCTTTTTGAGCTTACATTTTTGTAAAGAAAAGAAAGTCTAGATGCCTTTCTGATGTCAGAGGATAGCAAAAGGACAAGATGGAACATTTTCTTTTGAGTTAACTGTCAACAAGTTAGTTTAAAATCCTTCATATTAAAAAATATCAAATATTATAGAAAATAAAAACAAACAAACAAACAAAAGTCTTTGGTTACTAAGCTTAGGAAACCCCAAACTTAGTTAATTGGTGTATTTCATTTAATATGTAATACAATCTAATACATTTTAGACATTGAGTGCCTCTCTTAATGATTAACTTTAGCACTAATCATGCTTCTGAAATTCATCAAAACCAATGATATTTACACATACATACTTTCTAGAACACATATTATTTTAAGTTTTAAAAAAATAAATAATTTTTTAGATAAAATCACCAAGGTCATATTGGGATTTTCTTACACACATATAGACTTCTCATTCCACTCTAACACTGTATTTGAAAACTGAAACATGCTTCATCTGAGTTAGAGCATACTTCCTACTTTCCATACTCTGCTGTAGTAGTCTGTATTCACAGAACTAGCATAGGAACTTCAGGTCACCAGTAAATCCCATTGCTATATCTCTTTTACCCACATATATGTTTTGCAAGGCTGTTCACACGTCCACCTGTCCCTTATGAGCCTGAATCCAAGCAAAGATGGAAATAATTGTATTGATATCATAAATGCACTGTAGATCTTGTACAATAACTACACTTAGAAATCAGACTATTATCCTGAATCAGTATAAAAACTGGCAGAGATGATAAAATATCAGATAAACAGGATTTTAGATAATCAGAACTACATATTCAAGAAGCATCATGTCCTATATAATTTAAAAAACTCTATTTTTTATTATTCACACAATTCATGTCATGTTAAAATGCAATTCAATCTGGTCTGTCCAAGCTTGAAAAATACATGTCTGAGAAATAAATGGGAGAGATTCTGTTATTTCTCAGAGGTATTTCACTCCCAAATGTAGCAATGGATTTTCTTCACCAGCGGTCAAGATATCTTTGTGGAGTTTTGTCTCCAGCATGTCTGTCTCACATCCTGTAGGGAGCTCCCTGCATGATCACACTGTGTTTTAGGAACAGAAAACAGCCTGCTGAAGATTGATAGGAGTCACCCTTCTATTCTACCCACCCTGTCCAAATCATGCAGTGAACAGCAATATTTGGAAATAAATTATTTGTAAAAGAAAAATTTAATGGATGTTAGGAAGTATAAAGGTTCCCTTTTCCAATTTGCACTGGATAATAGAAACTATAGAACAGACATGTTTTGTTGATACTTTTGGTATCTGGAAGCCACATTTTACAAAGGATTCAAATGAAAGGAAGAGGAGGTAGGAGAAGGGTGACTCTGTTCTGCCAGAGAACGTTGTTTTGTTCTGTTTTTAAAAGATTTCATTTGGCAGCACCAACAATGAGAATACATGCCAGCCACCCTTCTACTTCTTTGGGGAAAAAAAACTGGCAACAAGGAGTGGCACTTTAAAGGCACCTGGGCCATGATAAATGTGAAATCAGCTACATTTGCAGGTTCATAGGCAAGAGGGAGAGTCATATATCCAGTGCCGTGTAAGGGGAGGTAAGCTATGTTATAAGCTCTTCTTACAGTCTGGGACATCTACAAACAGCAGAGCCCAAATTTCCCTGATGCTTATGTGAGGCTCCTGTTTCTATTCTTCCTATCACATTACAAGGACATCCGTCGAAGCTGGCAGTGAGGGAAATAATAGCAGTTCCTATGACTGAAATGACCTGCACTGAGAAGGTGTTGTTAAATATAATGGCAAAAGCTAAAAGATCAAGGGTCAACATTTATCAAGAAATTTCTGGAATCAGATGCTGTTCAGAAGTTCTCAACGTATTTAATTCTCAGTACAGTTCAGAAGAGCAGGGGTTCTTATATTCATGTCACAGATAATGAAACCAAGTCCCAGAATGTTTAGGTAACCTTCTCACATCATCACACAGAGCCAGATGTGAACTCAATGCCATTTTGTGGTTGTTTCTTGAGGTTTATGAAAAAGTCTTGCAAAGGACTTTTAATTGATTATTTGTAAAGAACTAAAGGTAGGTGCTAAATCTCTCTATCCATACTTCTGTTTGTAATGGATTCATATGCTTTCTGACTCAAATACATCAACTTCTTATAATATTGACTGATACTGGCCAGATCCTCAACTGTTAGATGGCAGTGACACCTAGAGACCCATGAAGTATTGTCTGGTATATTGCCCATGTAAGGATAGGGAAAAATAAATATACAATTCATACATTGATGTGAAGGTGCTACTGGCAGTTAATTAGGATTAGGTTGGTGCTGAGAGTGACCCACCCTAGATGGAAACATAACTGAAAAGAAGTTGGTAAAGCTTTCATATTCCTGGGTTCTTTCCTCGTGGCTAACGTTTCTAAATACCAGAATAATTCAGATTGACTGATAGTCTCCTGTGAAGTTACTTGTGAACAGTGAATTTTGAAATCACTGAAGAATGCCAGGAGAATCTCTTAGGAGGAAACCAAATTTAAAAATATTTTTTAGTTCAGAAAATACATTGAATATCTTACTTTAATAGGTATGTGGCCAATACTAGGGACTCCAAAGGAGCCGTTATGTTGCAATTGATAGTCTACAGGAAAAGTGTGTATGAAACCAAAGAAGAGTAATAGCACTCAGGGTGACCTAAGATGCTGGCAATGAAGCTATCTTAGCTGTAGATGTCTGTGGAGGACTGACACTTGCATCTCAATCACAGTGTTTACAGTTCTCAGAAGCTGAGCAAATATACAAAGTTGGGATTGGCACATCTGCAAGCACCTTTGCAGAGTTGATGTGATGAACAGATCACAATTTGGGGAATGTATTGTGAAAATAAAAAACTTCCTTTATTTCAAGATTAGAGGTAAGCCCACTGTTTCTCCTATGTTAGGTCCCTGTTCTCTTTCAGGGATTCCCATCTCCTCCTGTTAAAGTATAGTGGACACAATATATTTTCAGGCCATCAGCTTGTAAATAATCTAGTTAATATATTTCTTTCTAGATAACATTAGAAAGTATAAGAATTGGATTTGACTTTGCTATTCATACCATGTGAAGAGAAGAGCCCAGTCTGTTGTGTTGGAAGGAGAAACATCCAGACACATGCTTTTATATTTTTACGGTCAACAATTATTTTGTCAGGCCAGTGAAAGATTAACTATCTTCATTATATTTCACTAATAACTAACTTCAACATGATTTAGCAATAATATTAACAACTAACATTTTAGAGCTCTTCCATTTTGTCAGGCAATGTTCTAAATACTTTACATGAATCAATTCATTTAAACTATACAAAAGTATTATAATTTGCAGATGAGAAAACTGAGACATTGCTAATTAATTAACTATTTCAAGGCTACTTAGCTAGTACATGGTCATTTTGAGAAATGACAGAAAGCATTTTGGATATAGAACAAAGACTCCAATTATAACACTAATTAGCACAAAATGAGGATAACCTCATTTTTCAATATTAACAAATCAAGAATATAAGTGTCTACTGACACATATCTATTGAACCAAAGATATATTCTAAGAAATGGTCAAGACTTGCTACATCTATGTCAGATGTTTAAAATAAAGTCCTGAGAAAATCACCTTACAGACGTATAATTTTCACACTTGCCAGTACTAATTTTCATGTATGAAGAAAAACAATTCCCTTTGATGCTGATAAATAAAGATTGCTTTTAACTTCAATTTCATTAAATGTATAATGTTGATAATCAAACAGTCCAGAAGAGTAAGAACAATAAGAAGAAGGGCAGTCAATGCCTGTGGACCTTTGTCTATTTAGTGGACTGCCAATTAGGACTCTAACTTTAGGATCTTTGAAAACAGCTCAGGGAAATGCATCTAATAACTAACATTGCCACCATCCCAATGGATATCAGTAAAAAGCCACTTGTCCTCATCCATGCTTCTACAGGACATTTGTACTGTTAAGGCAGCATTCATTCTGCACCAGCTATATGTGAAGGAACTTGTTAAGTTATTGGAGCTATTGGAATAGTGCTCATAAAAGGAGATAAATATTAGCTATAATTTTAGAATAAAAGTTTCACAAGGCACCAAGAAAAACTATACTGGAGTCCTTACTCATTAGAAGAATCAGGACAGGATTTCTTGAGAAAAGACATTCTGGGAGGAAGACCCTAACTTAGGCTATTTATCAAAAAGAAAAGAACCAGGAATAAACTGGCTAAAAAAGCAAGTGTCGTTATATCACAGAAACTTTCTTAATTAGATTATGATGGTTTTTTTTAAAGTATCTTAATGCTTATTCAACATATGTGTCCTGAAACTGAGAAGAAAAATCATGGTTTGGTAAAAAAGCTATTCATTTGTATTTTTCCTATTAGGTCACCAGAGCTGTGGGGTTGCAAACAGGAGCATTGTCACTGTATTCTTATTACATCAAGAACTCCATCAATTATCCAAGTCTGAAACAAAAGCTGATGGACTTAGCAGCTTCTAACAATGATAACTCAATGTGTGTCAAGTATAAGATGCAGGAATGCAGAAGTGCTAATTATTTTCTATGAAAAGCTTTCTCTTATAGCTTACACTTTCAGACTACAATGCCAGTATCTGCACACACAAAGGGATATGTTTTTAAACAATATAATAAAAAGATAGTATTGGTTTGGAACACCTAGCAAAAGACATTTTGATAAACATGAATTTAATTATGTTCAAAGACAATCCTTTGTCTCCCTTTCTGAGGGTACAGTTCATAATGTTGGGAGACTCATGGTTGCAGGACCTTGAAATGATAGCTGGGATATTGTATGTAAGGGTAAGAGGCAGAAATCTGAATGCTGGTGCTGATCTTGTTCTCTTCATTTGATTCAGTGCAGTACTCCAGCCCAGTGAATGAACCACCCAAGTAGAATGATCTTCCCACTTCAATTTTCCTTATCAAGATAATCCCTTAGGAATTGCTACCAGCTAATATCATCTAGAAACTTTTTTACTGTCGTGCCCAGAGGTTTTTCTCTTTGATGGTTCTATACCCTGTCAAATTGACATTAAACATTAACTATCACATTGTGTTAATTGACCAATGCTACTTTACTCATATACACTACTCACATAATTATGTCCTTTTGTATGTGCCCAGTGAAAGCCATTCAAATCTAAGCCACTACTGTTTCAATGTGGTTTGAGTTGAATTCTGGTGATCTAGAAATAATGTGCCATAATATCTTTCTATATTTTAATTAAATAATGACATGTTTTCATCATAGAAGCAGTAGAAGCAATAGAGGGGGAAGATGATGTAAGCAGCAACGAAAAAAAATATTCTTCTTTTGAATTAACTGCCTTTTCCTGCTGAGCTTTCAGATTTAAATAACGGTCAAAATATATATGACCTGGAAGGTTTGCTATTACATTGTGAATGAAGTTCTTTTTTCTCCCTGACTTTAAATGCAATAACTGTTGTTGCAGACTACTTCCTACAGAGTAAGACTTGACATTTTAGAAATAGTGAAAGAAACACCCAGGCTTCATTTCCTTTAATGTGCTATTATATTCATGACAAGTTTCCTCTAGCAACTTTCTGGAAAACAGATGCTATTGTTCAGTTGAATCTAAAGTATATGCATGTAAATAAGGTGCTGCAGACACAGAGTGCATAGTCCTGCTCAGGCATTCTAGGGATAGCTCTTCTCTTTTACAAGAGTTGCTTAGAAACAGACAGGACTGATCCAGCCCTAATATAGTCTTTAAATCCAGCCAAGATGTATCCTTTAAAGATATGTTGATTGTCTACAGAACAGTTAAAGAATTTGAAAGTCTTATTGCTGTTCACCAATTAGCCCATGTGACAGTATCTTATAATTTCATCCCAACACTTTATCTTAGAGATATGTGTGCAACACGTGGAAATGACACAATTCAAACAGCCTAGTGTTCAAGTATTCTGGTTAGTGTTGGAGAGATGTGAATAGAGCACATGGTATAAAAGTGTGAGGATCTGAACTCAAATCATTAGCCTCAGTAATAGTTCACAGCTAAAATTTTAGTGTTGTTTCAGCAAAACTAGAGGTAGACAGAGGGAAATTTCTAAAAGCTCTTTTATTAATTAGCAAGAATTTTGCAGCACAGTGGGCAACAACAGTGAGACCTTGGCTCATCCTTGGTGGAGAGTAATGGACATCCAAGGATGTCCTTTGAACTCTACACCTGTCACTGCCATACCACTTATACAAATACACACATATACAGGAGTATATATGCACACACACACACACACACACACACACACACACACACACACACATACACACACATTCTGAGTTAGATGCAAAAATGTGTGGATTGCTACAAAGAGCAATCAAACTAGACATCTGGCTGAAGATTCAACTTCTGTTAGTCTGTAAAGAAAGACTGATACTTAGCGAGGTTGGAGAATTGAGAACATTCTAGTAAAAGGAAGGACATGCAAATGCTGATTCAGCTGCTGAAAAAGCCAATTTTGATCAATGGAGGAGTACTTTACAGAAGAAAAAGGCAAGTAAGCAGAAATAAATCTGTTTGAAAAGGATTCTCCTTGTCAGTGTCTCAAATGAAGGAGAGAGTGTTTGAGCTTCACTGCAGTGACTTAACAACTCAGACATCTTGGAACTTTGACCATTCTACGCAAGATGTTAAAGAAAGGCTTTGTTTGGAAAAATGGAAGTGAGTGTGCTTACTCTTTAGTTTCAGAAAGTAAATATTCCAATGTTCCATGTTACCAGCATCAGCAAAGTTTAGAATATAACATGTCACAAGTATAATAGCCCTTGCCCTACAGCATGTGAATTTAATTCTTGATTCTCTATGCATCTTGATCCTGTTAAGAACTTACTTTCTCTGTTGGACAGAGTATTCCCAGAAAGTTTCAGGACACGGCTGGTTATTTATGAGGGATGACATAATTGAGAGACTTTGATGATAATCTGACTCATTTAAATAGTTTATGGGTATGACTCTTTTCTAGAACTGGAAGGAATGGTAGGCACCTACCAGAGTTCTAACAAATCTGCTTCTTTATTGTAGCTCTTATTGTAGACAACCCGAACATATCTAAAAATTCTATTGTCTATTAGAAAGTTTATCAGGGTTCAAGTGGATCTTCTTTCTCACAGGCAAGAAGCAGACGGTGAACACTGACTGTCCCATTTTCATTTTATCAGTAGTCTGTGTGATCTTAGCAGATCATCAGATGAAATAGATGTACTTCCCTGTCCGTCATTGGATTGCAAGGCTTCTTGTTCCATAATATATACTCCTGAACTGATTCTATGAACAAGGTAACCTGGATCCATCCATTTACCTGAAAATTTCATGATGTGCTTGTTTTCAATAGCTGAAGAGTATTCATAATATTATACATGCTTTAGTTGAGGGACAACTGGGTATATAATTTCTGACTATTAAAAATAAAGCTGCTATAAATGTAATTGAGTGAATATCCTTATAGAATTGTGGAGTGTCTTTTGTGTTTATACCAAGGAGTGGTACATCTGTGTCTTGAGGTAGAACTATTCCCAATTTTCTGCCAAATTGATTTCCAGAGAGGTTGTGAAAATTTATAGTCCCACCAGCAATGGAGAAATGTTCTCTTTGGTCAATATCCTCATCAGCATGTATTATAACTTGAGTTTTTTATTTTACCCATTCTGATGCATATAAGATGGAATTTCAGAGTCATTTTTGATTTGCATTTTCCTAATGACTAAACACATTGAACATTTCTTTAAATGGTTCTCAGCCACTACTGATTCCTCTGTTGAGAATTTTCTGCTTAGCTTTATACCCCATTTTTGATGGGAGAATTTGGTGTGTTTGTGTCTAACTTCTTGAGTTTGTTATATATTTTGAATATTAGCCCTCTGTAGAACGTAGGGTTGGTAAAGACATTTATCCAATTTGTAGGCTGCCATTTTATACTATTGACAGTGTCCTTTGCCATATATTTTTACTAGCTCCTATTTATCAATTGTTGATCTTAATGCCTAAGCCACTGGTATTATTTTCAGGAAGTTGTCTCCTATACCAATGAGTTCAATATTATTCCTCACTTTCTCTTCTATTAGATTTAGTGTATCCAGTTTTATGTTGAGGCATGCCATTTACTTGGACTTGAGTTTTGTGCAGGGAGATAAATATGGATCTATTTGAATTCTTCTACATGCAAAATCCAGTTAGAACAGCCCTCCTGGGTGATGAAACCCAGACGCAGAAAGACACATCATGCTGTACTTACTTATAAGTTGATATTAGCCATGAAGTACATGATAACCATACTACAATCCACAGATCCAAAGAAGCTAAGAATCAAGGAGGGCCCAAGAGATTATGCTTAAATTTCACTCAGAAGGGAAAATAAAATATCTGTTGGAGGTAGATGAAGGAAGAGAAATGGGTGGGAGAGAGAGTAGGGGGGATGGGAATCAGGTGTGGGGAGAATGAGAGAAATAGGAAAGAGAAGAGAAATTAATAGCCAGGCACCTCTGGGGTGAGCCAGGGACCTGGGATGATAGAGGCTCCTGGGATTCTATGGAGGTGACCCTGGCTGAGACTCCTAACAATAGGGTAATGGAGCCTAAAGTGGCCTCCTGTAGCCAGAGGGGCTTTCCAAAGGAAGAAGAGAGACACAAACCCATGCACAAAACTTTTGACCCAATATTTTTCCTGCCTACATTATGTGTAGGGATAAAGACAATTCCAAGTGGATCAAGAACCTCCAAATAAAACCAGACACACTGAAACTAATAGAAAGGAAACTAGGGAAGAACCTTGAACATATGGGCACAGGGGAAAATTTCCTGAACAGAACACCAATAGCTTATGCTCTAAAATCAAGAATTGACAAATGGGACCTCATAAAATTACAAAGTTTCTGTAAGGCAAAGGACACTGTCAAAAGGACAAAGCAGCAGCCAACAAACTGGGAAAAGATCTTTACCAACCCTACATCCAACAGATGGCTAATATCCAATATATACAAAGAACTCAAGAAGTTAGACCCCAGAGAGTCAAATAACCCTATTAAAAAATGGGGTACAGAGCTAAACAAAGAGTTCTCACCTGAAGAATGTCTAATGGCTGAGAAGCACCTAAAGAAATGTTCATCATCCTTAGTCATTACGGAAATGCAAATCAAAACAACCCTGAGATTCCACCTCACACCAGTTAGGTTGGCTAAGATCAAAAACACAGAAGACAGCAGTTGTTGGCAAGGATGTGGAGAAAGAGGAACACTCCTCCACTGCTGGTGGGAATGCAAGCTGGTACAACCACTCTGGAAAGCAGTCTGGCAGTTCCTCAGAAAACTGGGCATGACACTCCTGGAGGATCCTGCTATACCACTCCTGGGCATATACCCAGAGGCTTTCCCTGCATGCAATAAGGACACATTCTCCACTAGGTTCATAGCAGCCTTGTTTATAATAGCCAGAAGCTGGAAAGAATCCAGATGTCCCTTAATGGAGGAATGGATTCAGAAGATGTGTTATATTTACACAATGGAATACTACTCTGCAATTAAAAACAATGAATTCACGAAATTCTTAGGCAAATGGTCAGAACTTGAAAATATCATCCTTAGTGAGGTAACCCAATCACAAAAGAACACACATGGTATGCAGTCACTGATAAGGGGATATTAACCCAGAAACTCAGAATACCCAAGACACAATTCACATATCAATAGATTTCTAAGAAGATGGAAGGAGAGACCCCTGGTCCTGGAAAGACTGGATGTAGGGAAATACCAGGACAGAGAAGCGAGAGGGGGTTGAATGGGGAACAGGGGGAAGGAAGAGGGCTTATGAGACTTTAGGGGAGGGAGGAAATGGGAAAGGGGAAATCATTTGGAATGTAAATAAAAAATATAAAATAAATAAAAAAGAATATATAAAATAAAAAAATAATAATAAAAAAGAAAAAAAAGATAGAACAAAAATCGAGGGAATAGCCAATCGATGACTGACCCAACCTGAGACCCTTCCCATGAGTGAGAGTCAACCCCTGATACTATTATTGATTGTCTGATATACTTACAGACCATAGAATAGCATAATTGTCTTTGGACAAGCTTCATTCTGCAACTTATGGAAGCAATTTTAGGGCCTGAGTGGTCAAGGACAATACAGGAAAACCTACAGAGTCAACTAACATGGTCAAATGAGGTTTTCTAGAGACTGAACCAGCAATCAAAGAGCATGCTTCAGCTGGACCTAAGCTCCCATCCATATATGTAGCATTTGTACAGCTTGGTATATATTTGGGTCACCTAACAATTAGAGCGGGGGCTATCTCTGGCTATGTTTCTTGCATTTGGATTCCTTGCCCCTAGCTGGGCTGCCCTGTCTGGCCTCAGTGGGAGAGGATGCACTTAGTCCTGCTTCATCTTGATATGTCAGGGAAGGTTGGTACCCGTGGAGGACCTCCCCTTCTCTGAGGAGAAAAGGAATGGGAAGAAGGGAGGACATGTGAGGGTGGGGATAGGAAGAGAGGAGAGAAGTACAAAAATAAATAAATAAAAATTGTAACCTGGCACATCTCTGTTTGAGAGAGATGGAGGAAAGGAGAAAGCATAGTGACTCCAGGGTGTAGTCTCCAGTATTGTCTGTGGTGTAGGGGTAGGAAGGTCAGAAGTTCAAGGTCATACTCTCCTACTGAGGAAAGTTGGTCTTAGCATAGGATATATATGTTCTTGTGTTGAAAAAAAATCAGATATACCCCACCCTTAATCTAGGCATTCCTGTGGCTGTTTGCCAGAAATGACAAACTTCCTTTGAGACATACTAGCTCCCAGTCCCCAACCCAACACAGACCCTCTAGCCTGATAACCTACTGTAGAAACACAAGGAGTAAACTCTCTGGTACAACCACTACCCTTTCTGGTTGTCTCTCTGCTGTTCATCAGGACTGAGGCTTTCTCCCAGTCACTCTATCACGGGACTCCATCAAGACTGACTATATTCCTGACAGTTCTTTATTTGTAACATTCCCATTATCCTAACTAACCCTGATACCCAGAATCAGTCAACACTGCTGGTGTAAACTTGTTCCAAGGTCGTTAACCAAACTTCTGGAGGTAGAAATTTCACTGGAAACAAGAAGACTTGATTGCATTTCACCTTATACAAACATGTCAACTTATAAGCAGTGAAAGTAGTAATATAGTTCAGACTATGAAAGGCTCAGTAAGTTACAATAGTCTGTGCTTCAATACTGAATATTAGAATTCATAAACAAAGTGATTAGTCTGTTAGAATCAGAAAAACCTGTATAGCTTTTCAAGATTTACCATTTTATAGTAAATCTACAGGCTGGAGCTGTAGTGTAATTGGTATAGGGTTCCTGTATCACTAACAAGGCCCTGCCTCATAGTCGTAGTACATTATGAGCTGGCAGTCTGATGGTTTCAGTATTTTGGAGGCAGAAGCAGGAAGATCAGAAGTTCAAAGTCATCTTTGGCTTCAGCAGAGTTTAGAGCCATTGTAGGCCACAGTGACACAGACCCAATAAAATAAAATAACCATCACTAATGGCAGATGGCTGTGAGTGAGGGAACAGAATTTGAGAACCAGTGTGTCTGTATTTGTATAATTAATACACACTAAGGCAGGTATTCTGAGAATCAGTTCTACCATATGGGTCCAAGGACTCAGACATTGGTTGTCCATCTTGGAGGCAAGTGCTTTAAAACACTGAGATTTTAAAAGCTCTATTTTAAGCAAATTAATATATCAGATGTATATTTTCAGGATATATATGTATGTATATATATATGTATATCCTGATAATATACATCTGATGTTATCTAACTTTACCTTTAAAATATAAATACATATTAGTTACCATATTGAATTTTGAGAAAGTACATGAATAAAAGATAAAAATCATGAGATAATTTCATGAGGATCAAAAGCTTATTAAGTCACTCGAGTAATTTGAAAATGAACAAAACTATGTCCAGTAACAGACGCCATAGTTTCTTCCACTTAAAGTTCAATGTCGTGGAAAAGAGCAACTAGAGAAGGTATTTTTAGTAGTGTGGTATAATTTTGCATTCATGAATCATTAGTTGTTAAATATGTTCCTCTTTAAGAGTATTAAGGACTCCAGTGCTCCTCTATTCAACCTATTCAAAAGCTTGGGACATCTCTAAGTGCTGCACTCTATTCATATAACTTACCTATTTAGGGAGGTTAAGAGGTACCTGGGCTTTAACTGTTATCTATATTATAACATTCTGTAAACAAATTACTTTTTTATTTCAAATGAAAATTAATTACTGGACAATGTATCTTTATGAAATAGAGAATGCCAATACACATTTATGAGTAACAAAACTAATTTTTAGAAGATTAAATATTTTGCATAAATTTGTAGAAGAGCAAATGATGAAAGAAGCCCTGGCTGCTATCTGATCTTATCACCTCAATTTGCACATACGGAAATAGGAGTTGCAAATTGAAATGACTTTCTGATCATCACAGAACTTTTCAGAGACATACCAGAAGTGGAATTAAAAGGCTTAGAACTCTTAATACATTGCATCTACAAATAAGAAATGCTACCAGGAGAATATAAATTGATCAATTACAAGTGTTCTTATTCATGTTTATGTACAGATAATAAAAACATGAATAATGCAAAAATTTGGTAAACTCACAAAAAATTGCACATATAGTAGACTGAGATTGTCATTCCAGTTGTGTGAATTTATGTGTGTGTGTGTGTGTGTGTGTGTGTGTTGGTGTGTGTGTGTGTGTGTGTGTGTGTGTGCCAAAGTACAACCCCTGGATGCTACCCACCTTCTTGAGATATGCTATCTCTCTGTCTTGGAAGTCGCTAATTATGTTATGTTAGACTGATGGCCAGCAAGCCTTAGGGATCCTCTAGCCTCTGCCTCCCCAACAACAGATTATAAACCCATAATGTCAAGTCTTAGATACAGCTTAGTTGACATTTTCCTGTTGCTTCTTTTCTAAGACAGTTACACACATATTGTTTAGGTATATTTGCTTTAAACATATATGACTTATGACTTGATATTAAAAGTAAAATTTGAGAAAGCTGGAGAAAAGATTCAGTACTTAAGAGAACTTGCTGCTCTTACAGAGGATATGATTTTGATTCCTAGGAACGAATTCTTGTTGTTCATAACTTTCTTTAACTCCAGTTCCAGAACAGCCAATGCTCTCTTCTGGCCTTTGTGGACATACATACACGTATCAACACATGCACACGCACACACACACACACACACACACACACACACACACACACACACATAGCTATTTTGCCTTCAGATACTGCTACAAACCCATAATCACCTTTGTACAAAATTAGAATGAAAGTCTAAGTAATACAATTCTCATTTATTAACCACTTTATTTTTAAAAATTACTCTAATGTTTTTCTGGATTACTTCTTTAGATTCAATTTCAGCTCATTAATAATCTCCCAAGACACGTAATAAATATTATGTATATATATACATAAATATATATATATATATATTTATAATAAAATCATATATTATATAATATAATGCTATATAATTACATATTAGTATATATAATAAATTGTTCATGTAAAGTATTAAACTATGAGAAAGAGAGACTCGAGAGAGAGATGGTTCAGCAGCCATGAACACTTGCTGATTTTAGAGTGGACATCTTAGACTGGAATCATAGCATATCCTCATAACATATTTGTTATAGATATATTTTAAATATATTTGTATATTATATGTAGACATGTAAATAATTTTTAATCATTCATTGAGCTTTTACTTTCAGTTTTTATTATTTAGAGATACATAATTATTTTCTTAAGTCTATTATTTTTTTCATTATTGTTGTCTCCAATATGTAGGTTTTTCTATAATAATCTCTATAATGTTTCATAGTTTAGTTTGGAATTGTTGGCTACAGATCAAATATTACACATGATTATCATAGTGACTCATTTTCAACTATTCATCATTGGTAAATATGTACGCCTGTGTGCATCTATAGTTTATGAATGTAGTTCTAAGAAATAAAAAGGACTGGAGATGGACCAGGAAGATGGCTTCATGGGTAAAAGCTCTTGAGACAAGCCTAACAACCTGAGTTTAATATCCTTGGGACTTAACACTATAAGAGAGAATAGACTGTTACAAGTTGTCATCTGACCCAGTAAGAGGGAAATCATTTGACATGTAAATAAAGAATATACCTAATAAAAAAATTTAAAAAAACATGTTAAAGACCTACTCTGAAAGACAATAAAAAAACAAAAGTTTAAAAAATATGCAAATGAGAATGGTCTAGATTGTGACCTCCTAAAATTTATAACTGAAACAATACTCAGAAGATACTCTGAGAATATAAAGCCTTGGAGTATATAAGAAACTGAGAATCAAGCCCTCATAGAAATTAGTCTCCCTATAAAAGGACAAACTAGTCCAATAATCCATGTGAGAAAATGCAATAAGACACCGAATAAAGTGGGGTGGTGTGTGTGTGTGTGTCTGTAGATGTGCGTACATGCATCTGCATACATGTTGTGGTGATTTGAATGAAAATGGCATTGAGAGAAGTGCCACTATTAGGAGATACAGTCTTGTTGGAGAAGGTGTGGTCCTATCAGAGAAAGTGTGTCATATGCATTGGGCTTGAAGATTTCAGAGGGAAGAATGCCATTCTTTCTTCTCTGCGGCATGCCAATCTGGGTATAGAATTCTCTGCTACCTCTGCAGTTCCGTGTATGCCTTTTGCTTCCATGCTTCCTACCATGATAATAGTGGATGGAACTTCTGAACTGTAAGCCAGTATCAATTAAATGTTTCCTTATAAGACTTGCCATGCTCATGATGTCTCTTCACAAAAATAGAAACCCTGACTAAGACACATATGATGCTAGGAATAAACATAGAACTTTGTGCATGCTAAACAAGATATCTATTAGTAAGTCCATCCTCAGCCAAACAAGACACAGTATTTGAGTGGAATCAACCCTTCTCAGACATGGAATCTGGCAGCAACCTGTCATTGCTTCCCAGCCTCTCTAGACATGAAGCATACATTTCTCTCTCTCTCTCTCTCTCTCTCTCTCTCTCTCTCTCTCTCTCTCTCTCTCTCTCTCTCTCTCCCTCTCTCTCTCCATACATACATTTTATGGCATTATAATATCCTACATAGTTGTTAAGATAGTAAATTTCAAAGAAACATTACATATCAAAGTTTTCTAAAACTTGAGGATGACAGCTGATTATTAAATATAATAGCAAGTCAGAGTTTATAATAGATAAAACATGAACTCATCTATTTCAAAAGATCCAAAGAACAAAATGGTATCATGGAAATATTCAAAACTAGTGCAGTAAAGTAGCTTTCATATGTTTTCCACACACAATTTAAGTCAAGCTTTGATGTATATTGTTAAGACAGAATTTTCCATCATGAATATAAATACACACCTGGCTGCCACACATTTGGTATCAGGGAGCAAGAATGTCTTAGTTGGGCTTGCAATTTTGATGCATTAGCCTCCTCAGAAGATTCTCTACACAATATCTGGAATGTTCTTTTCTTTGAACAAAAAATTAGATCATGTGACATATCTTTTTAAAGTTTGTTTTCCTGTTGTACTCAATTACCAAATGGCAATCTACAAAGCCACAGAGCCACTGTTCCTCAGTCACTGTATTTCCCACACTTTTTTTTAATTTTTTATTGAATATAATTTTCATTAACATTTCAAATGTTAAAACTTTCCCGAAAATCCTCAATACTTCCTCCCACCCCCTGCCTCCAAGTATATACCCCTCCGCCTGAAACACTCCCCCCTCTCCCCCTCTCGATTTGCCTTTGTTGGGGCATCTATTGAGGCTTCCAGGACCAAGGACCTCTCCTCCCACTGATGCCCCACAAGACATTCCTCTGCCACACTTTTGGCTGGAACCATGTGCACCCCTTGATTGACAGTTTAGTCCCTGGAAGTCCTGGAGCTTCTGGGTAGCTGACTTCATTGTTCTTCCCATGGGGATGTAAACTCCTTCAGCTCCTCCAGTAGGCCTTCCAACTCCTCCATTGGGGACCCCACGCCTAGTCCAATGGTTGGCTTCTAGCATCTGCCTCTGTATGTGTAAGGCTCTGGCAGTGCCCCTTTTGAGACAACCATAACAGACTCCTTTTGGTATGCACTTCTATTCGTCCACATTAGTGTCAGGGATTGATGACGGTTTATGGGCTGAATCCCCAGGTAGGGCAGTCTCTGGGTGGCCTTTCCTTCAGTCTTTCCTCCACTCTTTGTCTCCATTATTGCTCCTGTGAGTATTTTGATCCCTTTCCCAGAGAAACTTAAGCACCTCCACTTCAGTCCTCCTTCTTCTTGAACTTCCTGTGATCTGAGAATTGTAACTTGTTTTTTTTTCTTTTCCAAGTTTTTTTATTTACATTCAAAATCATTTCCCCTTTCCCGTTTCCTCCCTCCCCAAAAGTCCCATAGGCCCCCTTCCCTCCTTCTTTTCCCCATTCAACCCCCTCTCGCTTCTCTGTCCTGGCATTCCCCTACATCCAGTCTTTCCAGGACCAGGGGTCTCTCCTTCCATCTTCTTGGAAACCTATTGATATGCGAATTCTGTCTAGGGTATTCTGAGATTCTGTGTTAATATCCCCTTATCAGTGACTGCATACCATGTGTGTTCTTTTGTGATTGGGTTACCTCACTAAGAATGATATTTTCAAGTTCTGACCATTTGCCTAGGAATTTCGTGAATTCATTGCTTTTAATTGCAATGTAGTATTCCATTGTGTAAATATACCACATCTTAGTTTTCTGGAGTGATTATAAAATTTTATATAAAAATATTTTGAGCCGGGGCGGTGGTGGCGCACGCCTTTAATCCCAGCACTTGGGAGGCAGAGGCAGGAGGATTTCTGAGTTCGAGGCCAGCCTGGTCTACAAAGTGAGTTCCAGGACAGCCAAGGCTACACAGAGAAACCCTGTCTCAAAAAACCAAAAAAAAAAAAAAAAAGAAAAAAAGTATTCTCATTTTATGACCTGTGAAAAGATGCCTATTAAAATTAGAGGCTTGTCTCAGGAGCAGTCTAGTCATAACACATGAATTCAATGAGATTTTCATGTCTGTTTTCTGTGTTCTACTGATTTTCTACAGTGTACCATGAAAACTGTCACTATTTGCCTGAAACATGTTCTTAGATTTTCTAATCTACAAAGCCATGGCCAAATGACTTTAATTATTTATAACTTGCCAGTTTCAATAGCAGAAAACAGATTAAGGCACAGTGAAGATGCCCTTCTTGTTTCTAGTGTGTCTAACCAGCAATTCAAGGACTACTTGTAGCCAAGGATAGCTATGAACGGGGCTCAAAACAAAAATCACAAACTTATTTAAAATAATATTAGGCTTTTTTTTTTACCATGTTTTCTTTTGTAACGTCATCGTGTAGTTCTGAAGCATAGATCCAGAAAATGATGTTTACAAGGTCCAAGAAGTTGGAGACTCTGGCATGGGTCCATGGCTTCTTCTACATAGTATTTGGCAATTTGATTTTCAACATATTGTTATAGAACTACGAGCTTGGCCCATGAGAGGAAAACATAAATAAGTTGTGTAAGGAAACACAGTGAGAGGAAATGTGTGCATCTATGAAACTGCCACTAAAGTAACTAATATCGCAAGCCTCTTCTTTGTATCCAGGACCAAAGAGTTTTGCTCCTATCTCTTGTTAATAAAGTTGCTTCTTTTCATCATTTTTAGGCTCCTGTATTAAAATTCTGATTTCCTCTCAGTAGGAAGAGATACAGTATACAACTTAATCTTTTATTGATCACCTTGGAATTGACTACAGGAAAGACAAGAATGTGTATTACATTTTCCATCCACATTAATAACACAAATGTAACTTTTTTGATTTCATAAAATCAGCAGAGAAAAGGGAAATGGTTTAAGTTAAAGCTTTCAAACAGTTTTTATATTTTTTGGTATTTTGTTCAAGTTCTGAGATTGATTCCAGCATTCTAAGCAAGCCAGGCATGCTTCCCATCATTCAGTCATACATAGAGCCTAGCTTTTACATATTTATAATTTGATAATTTAATAACAGCAAAAAACTGTTGTTTTTATTTACATATACCTTCTGATGTAGGCATAATGCATTTTTACATTTATTCTACAAAAAGTCTATCATGTCTCTATAAATTCCGATCATGTTTCTATAAAATATTTTATAGACTTTATCATCATGATGAATAGATTTTATCATAAGCTTCTCTGGGTAGAAATAAATAGTGTAACTTTTCAGGGAATGAACCTTTTGTGCATGGATTTTCTCTAGAATGAGAGACATTTGGATAATGTTTCATACTATATCATCACTACCAGAAATAAATATATATTGAAATTGTATTTGGCATAGATTTAAAAGTAAATGCCATCCCCACTTTTCAAAATAAGAAAGCTTTGTGTCCTTGGCAGCAAGTAAGGATAGAACATTTTACCCTGCAACCCTTTATTTCTATTTATAAGTAATCATCCTACTTTTCTTCAGGATAAAATGTAAACAAGAGCAAAGCAAATCAAAGTACTCAGTTAAATGCCATATACTTTAGTTTTAAAAAGAATAAATCAAAATCAATAGAATTTTGATGCTCATCTCTATATATATTGTACAGTGTGACTTTTAAAGCGCATCTCTCACAAAATGTAAGGCTTACTAGCATACATAGTTGTCTTTTAAGAGTAAATAAAAATTCTTTAAATCAACCAGACACATTAAATCACAAACTTATGAATGCATAATTTAATCACTCTTAATATTCCCACATTGATTTGGAATTTGAACCCATTACCATGCAAACTACTCCACAGACTTAAAAATAATTAAATAGATTGTTTGAATGATGACTCTGAGTGGGATTCTGATAAAAATTTCTCTAATCACTTACCATTATTGAAATGCAGTTGATTTAATTGAACCTGTAGAAGAGATTGCATTTGCTAATCAAATCTCATTTGAAGATACTTATTCAAAGGAAACCATATGTATTTTCAAGCATGCCTAATTAAAATAATGCATATAATCTTGGGTGTCATTCTTGCTGCTGATTATTGTGGAATGATTCTTACCTTTCTATCATTTCCCAAGCAGAGTGAGCATTTTTTTTAGCATTAAGCAAATACAAATTTGAAAACATTAATGCCTTTACCAATAGTCTGTTCAATATTTTATTTAGATATTAGACATAAATACTAAAATTCACCATGTGGGAAGAATTTGTAAAGGAATTCACAGAAAATTGGAAATAATAAATGTGGTTTATATTCATTCTTGAACATAAGAAATAACTGAACATGAGGGAGCCTTACCAAATCACCTGCAGATACCTAAAGCTTTTTTAAGAAGTTTAACTATAAAAATATATTTTATAAGAATACTAGAGATACATGTATATGTGTATAGGCTTGTACAGCTTAAATTTGAACACTAACACATATACAGTTATACATATAAGTGATTTATATAAATATCATACATATATGTACATATACTTTAAAGAATCTGAAATCACACAAATACGTACACATATATGTGTGTATGTATATATATTCTGCATACTTGTGGCAATCTTTTAAAATCTATACATGATATTTTCTGTATAAATATATGTAGTATATTTTATATGCATATGTGTAAATATATATATTACAATAAAACCCAGTCACACCAACTAAAACATATTTAAATGTAGTATTTCTCAGATACTTGTGCAAAATATCTCATCATTTTAGGTTAAAGCAGATTTTATGCTGGTATATTTCCATGGTCACCATATTTAAATGTCCTTTGTACAATGTCAATTTTGTTTACTTTACTCCTTTCCATCTACTTTCAACTTTTTACAGTAAAATTCACCACCACAAGGAAGTATTTTCATGATGCTAGACTTACAAGTATTTGTAATATCCATTCCTAACTTTCCATTCTCCTCTATTTCAAGTATAAAAAAGATATGTCTTGAAAATAGGTCCTATCTCTCTCTTCTAGCTTCCTTCTTCTTCCAGCTGTTTTGTGATCGCTATCACTCAACTGTCATACTCTATCTTGAACATGCCTTCCTACTATCTCTGGACTATTACTTATGGACCACAGTCAGGTTTCTCCATATTTCAAACCCAAGTGGTGGATAGTGAGCAATACAGTTATGTGAAAGAGTAAGAAGAATTAATTCCTTTATCTAATTCATAAATTTGATAGTCTATATTTCTTGAAAATATACTCATGACCATGGTTCACATCATATTTATAATTATGTCAAAAGAGAGTGCTACCCTACTGTCACAAGTTTAGTATAAAATACATGATTGCCTGTGTTTTCTAAATCAGTAACCCTTAGGAGACATTGTGAAAACATTACTTAAGAGATAAATTGGGTTAGACCTCTATAACTGCTAACTATCAATCATTTCTCAATGTAATTTTGTAAAGAATTTAATTTTAAATGCTAACACATCCCTGTATAATTTCTCTAAGTAATTCTATTTAGTACTGCCATTTTAATTATTATACAAAAAAGTACCAAAACCATTACTATAGATTCAAGTCATTATCATCATGTTCTAATGAGTAAATACATGTCTGATAGAGATATTTGCCAGGCAGTGAGGACTTGATACTTCCAGAAAACAATACTGAGAATTACAATTTTTATTTTACTCTGTCAATTTTTATTTTTTTAATTTTATTTTATTTTCTAAGCTTTTTTATTTACATTCCAAATTATTTCCCCTTTCCCATTTCCTCCATCCCCGAAAGTCCCATAAGCCCCTTTCTTTTCCCCATTCAACCCCCTCTAGCTTCTCTGTCCTGGCATTCCCCTACATCCAGTCTTTCCAGGACCAGGGGTCTCTCCTTCCATCTTCTTGGAAATCTATTGATATGCGAATTGTGTCTAGGGTATTCTGAGATTCTGGGTTAGTATCTCCTTATCAGTGACTGCTTACCATGTGTGTTCTTTTGTGATTGGGTTACCTCACTAAGGATGTTAGTTTCAAGTTCTGACCATTTGCCTAGGAATTTCGTGAGTTCTTTGTTTTTAATTGCAGAGTAATATTCCATTGTGCAAATATACCACATCTTCTGAATCCATTCCTCCACTGAGGGACATCTGGGTTCTTTCCAGCTTCTGGCTATTATAAATAAGGCTGCTATGAACATAGTGGAACATGTGTCCTTAGTGCATGCAGGTAAAGTCTCTGGGTATATGCCCAGGAGTGGTATAGCCGGATCCTCCGGGAGTGTCATGCCCAGTTTTCTGAGGAACTGCCAGACTGCTTTCCAGAGTGGTTGTACCAGCTTGCAATCCCACCAGCAGTGGAGGAGTGTTCCTCTTTCTCCACATCCTTGCCAACAACTGCTGTCTCCTGTGTTTTTGATCTTAGCCATTCTGACTGGTGTGAGATGGAATCTCAGGGTTGTTTTGATTTGCATTTCCCTAATGACTAAGGATGATGAACATTTCTTTAGGTGCTTCTCAGCCATTAGATATTCTTCAGGTGAGAACTCTTTGTTTAGCTCTGGACCCCATTTTTAATAGGGTTACTTGCCTCTCCGGAGTTTAACTTCTTGAGTTCTTTGTATATATTGGATATTAGCCCTCTGTTGGATGTAGGGTTGGTAAAGATCATTTCCCAGTTAGTTGGTTGCCGTTTTGTCTTTTTGACAGTGTCTTTTGCCTTGCAAAAACTTTGTAATTTTATGAGGTCCCATTTGTCAATTCTTGATCTTAGAGCATAAGCTATTGGAGTTCTATTCAGGAAATTCTCCCCTTTGTCCATATGTTCAAGGTTCTTCCCTAGTTTCCTTTCTATTAGTTTCAGTATGTCTCGTTTTATGTGGAGGTCCTTGATCCACTTGGAATTGAACTTACCATTGTTATCTCCTCTGTCAATTTTTAAACATTATCCATTTGCTAACTTTCACTGGTCACCTAACCAGAATACTTTACTGTAGAAGTTAAGTGATTTTCCTCCCATACCATGCTCCCAGAAATAAGATTCAGACTCAAAAGTAGTTTCATATACCTTGACCATATAGCTAGGGTATCCTCTTTGACCAGATCATAACTTAAAATAATCCATTTATTGTAATCTATATTCTGCCATGAGGCTGTTTACCTGTGCTCATCTGTCTTGTCACACCTTCCCGGGTGAATCTCTCATGCCTGCCGTATCCCAGAATCCTTCCTGTCTCCATGATCTTCCACCCCTCATGTCCTGCCTAAACTATAGGCTTTCAGTTTTACTATAGACAGATGTCACATCCATACAAACACAAGATATTTTCTCTACATTTTACAGTCATATCACTCAAGCCCTAGATTTCAGTGTATTTCTCCTACATTTTTATTGTATGCAAAGGATATAAAAAGTGTATTTATATCTTAGGTATCTTCATAGGCTTACACTGTATAAGTGTTTACTTCTAAAAAACAATTAAATTGAAAGCAGAATAATAATTACCTAATAAGTACTCAGAGTAGGGGCTACATCGTTGAGTAAACTATCTTCCCAGGAAACACTGTGAATAGTATTTACTCTCTTCCAAGTGACCTGGGCATGGCAAATGAATGTTAGTTGGTCTCAGTGAGACTAGTAGAGGATTGTTTTTTTAATCTAATTGGGGTTTCTTTTGAATAAAAGTTATGCCAAGAACTCAAATTTCTCAGAATCAATTTTATCCTTGGCTAGTCTATAAAACCTTCAGGCAAATAATTTTGAAGTTGAACAACATGCACTCATCTACAAGGGGTGAGACTATGAGAGGCACAAAGCAATATGTTTATATGAGCAGTTTCTGGATTTGGTCCATTACTTCAGTCTACATACCTAGTTCCTAGGTCATTTGTTTTATTCATTCATTATATACATTTAGTTGAAAGAGTAACAAATGCATTTTAGAATTCTCAGAGCTAACTGTCAGTTTCCTATTTCTGAGAAGCTACACCATAACCAAAACAACTATTTTAAAGCAAAGCATTTAAGTGGGGTTTTCTGACACTCAGAGGTTTAGTCCATTAGAATCATGGTAGGAAGCTTAGTGGCAGGCAGACATGGCGCTATGAGCCAATGAGGTTCATTCTTGTTTAAACTATCACACCTATATTAAAATATAAATTAATATATAAAATAAAATACCACTTTGTTTGGTGAATAGTCTCATTCTTGACATATATAACTTACACTTTTCAGATCCAAGGTGACAATGTGAGATACTGATCCTTTGGTAAATATGGCTTTTTTGGTATGCTTGCAACCACAATTAATTTAAGTATAAAAGTATAAACTTCTTGGACAAGTTTTGTATACTGGTCTTTTAGTGCAATGTATATCTTGCTACTCATTCTCTATGGATTCTCTATGTTGTGTTCTTTTAGGTATGTATTCTTTATGCTTTGTCATTCTGTAAATTCAGAGATATAAAGATTTCTTTTTAATGTATTTGTACATATGGGGATGGAAAAACATATGTGTATGTTTGTACATATATAAATATTTATATGTGCATATTTAAGTTGAAAGTACCCATTCATTTACTTTGTGGTAGTATATCAATTTTATAAGACACTACATAGTATCTGCCCTTGACTGACTGAGGCTTCAGTTCAGTGTTTAGGCTTATTTCCAACTTGCTATTGTATTCATTCATGAGTAGCTGAATTGTACAAAGTGATATAATTCTAGCTTTGGTCTACAGACCTAGATTAGAGGGTAAACTTGCCACTAGGTCCTGGGCTTATTACCAGTTATTTAAACTATTTTATTTTTATTTGAATTTATGATTTATCATATTTAAAAATAATATACATACATATATATATCATATAACAGCACTGGCTATTAATATTTTTTTATAAAAGGTAAAAACATCCATCAACATAAAAGCTGTAGATACTCCTCATCCAAAGGCTTTCGCATTAACTCTCTGAGATGAGGGTGCTCTTTGTTGTTGTTGTTCCCATGTTTACCAGAAATACAAACTTCTATGTGTTTCATCATAGAGAAATAATCATCATCTGAGACCTCAAGCTGTACTACAAAGTAATAGAAAACTTCATGGTATAAGTACAGAAATAGAAAGGCAGATCAATGGAATAGAATTGAAGACCCAGAAGTAAGTCTATATACCTATGAACACTTGATCTTTTACAAATAAGCCAAAAACACACAGTGGACAAAATAAAGCATCTTCTATAAATGGTGCTGGTCTAACTGGAGGTCTGTATGTAGAATGAAAATAGGTCCATATTTATTACCCTGCACAAAGCTCATGTCTAAGTGGATCAAGGAACTCAACATAAAACCAGATACACTGAATCTAATAGAAGAGAAAGTTGGAAAGACCCTTGAACTCATTAGCACAGGGGGAAAATCCCTGAACAGAACATCAATGGCTCAGGATCTAAGCTCAGCAATTGATAAATGGAACCTCATGAAACTGGAAAACTTCTGCAATGCACAAGACACAGTCAATAGGACAAATCAGCAACCTACAGACTGGGAATAATCTTCACTAACCCTACATACAACAGAGGACTGGAGAGATGGCTCAGTGGTTAAGAGCACTGACTGTGCTTCCAGAGGTAGTGAGTTCAATTCCCAGCAACCACATGGTGGCTCACGACCATCTGTAATGAGGTCTGTTGCCCTCTTTGGGTATATCTGAAGAGAGCAATGGTGGTGTACTCATATGTATAAAATAAATAAATAAATCTTTTAAAAAACTCAAGAAGTTTACCTCCATAAAAAAAATAACTCAATTAAAAGGGGTATAGAGCTAAACAGATAATTTACAACAGGAAAATCTCCAATGGTGGAAAAGCACTTTAAAAAATGTTCAAAGTCCTCAGTGGTCAGGGAAATGAAAATCAAAATGACCCTGAGATTTCACCTCACACCAATCAGAATGGCTAAGTTCAAAAACCCAAGTGACAGCTCATGGGATGATGTGGGAAAAGAGGAGCACTCCTCCATTGCTGGTGGGATTTCAAACTGGTACAGCCACTCTGGAAATAAATCTGATAGTTCCTCAGAATGGTAAAAATACTTCTACCTGAAGACCCAATTATACCACTCTTGGGCACCCACCATACCACAAGAACAAGTGTTCTACCACGTTCAAGGCAGCCTTATTTGTAATGACTTGAATCTGGAAACAACCCAGATGTCCCTCGACTGAAGAATAGATACAGAAAATGTGGTTCCTTTACACAACGGAATGCCATTCAGCTACTAAAAATTAGGACATCTTGAATTTTGCAGGCAAATCAATGAAACTAGATAATATTATCCTGAGTCAGGAATATGAGAGCCAAAAGGATAAGCATGGTATGTACTCACTGATTAATGGATATTAGCCAAAAAGAACAGAATACCTAGGATATAACCAAATTACCCTAAGAAGTATAACAAGCAGAAAAACCCAAGTGAGGATGTTTCAGTTCCACTTATAAGGAGGAAGGAAATAATCACAGGAGGCAGAGGGAAGGAGGGATTAGGTAGGAAAGGTGGAGGGGGAAAGGGAGAACAGGATCAATTATGGGAGGCGGAGGCATGAGAGTGCTAAGAGAATTAATGGAGATAAGGAACAACAGGAGGTGGCAGATTGGGGGGGTGGGGGAGCTCTAGAGAGTACCAGAGACCCAGGAGGTGAGAGACTCTAAGTTCTCGATGGGGATGATCTAAGCAAAAACGCCCAACATTGGGAGAGAAGGAACTCAAAGAGTCCATCTCCAGTAGCTAGACAGGGCTTCAGGGACAAGGTTACTAAACCACAGTCAAAATTTCTGACCCAGAACTATTCCTGTCTAAAAGATCTGCTGGAACAAAAATGAAGAGACTGAAAGAAAGGCAGTCCAATGACCAGCGCAACTTGGATTCCATCTCATGGGGGAGCAGGGTACACCAAGGCCTGACACTATTACTGGTGCTATGATGTTCTTACAGACAGGAGTCTGGCATGGCTGTCCTATGAGAAGCCCTATCAGCAGTTGACTGAAACAGAAGCAGATACTTATACCCAACCATTGAATTGAAGCTGTAGATCATTATGGTTGAATTAGGAGAAGACTTGAAGAAGATGAAGGGGAGAGTAACCCAATAGGAAGACCAGCAGTTTCAAATAACCCATACCCCAGGGAGCTTCCAGAGACTTAGTCATCAACAAGAAGTACACACAGGCCGATCTGAGGACCCTGGCACAAATACAGCAGAGGTCTGCCTATTCAGGCCTCAGTGGGAGGAGATGTAACTAATCCTCAAGAGACTTGAGGTCCCAGGGAAGGGGAGGTGGGGTGTATGGGGAGAGTACCTTCTTGGAGGCAAGGGGGAGGTGGAATGGGATGAGGAAGTGTGGGAGCAGAAACTGAGAGGGGCAGCAATGACTGATATGTAAATAAATGAAATAATAACAATAATAACATATTCAATATATGTAATAATAATGTATGCAAAATAAAGGATGCAGTATGATTTATATGATGGTCTTTATGAATCTAAAAGAATAAAAGCAGTTGCACTATGAGTCAACATCTCAGAAAGATACTAAGGAAGGTAATAAAGAGATTTGGGGATTGGTGATAAAAGGAGATCCCACTCAGCTAAAATTTTTGCTTTCAAAGGCAGATTCAAAGGCAGTTCAAGGTCAGTCTGGGACAGAGAGAATTTAGGTCCAGTGCTAAGCTAGGAGAGGTAGAAATGGCCATTTCAGGGTGAGGTTCTACCAAGCAAGGTTATCATCTGTGCTTTACAAGGGCAGACAGATTCCTGAAGTCTTTTCCAATGTTTAAAAAAAAAATATGTGCTTGTGGTCTTCTAAGAATTAAGGCGCTAGGGTCATGCAATGATGATTAATATAATAATCAAATGTAAACCTGGAGTAAATGATTGGATTGTATGTAAAATAAAAGACAGGGCTTATAATCTGCAAGAGATGATCTATCCAGGGAAGTTTTTAGAAAGGAAAGAAAGAACTGCTTGGAGAACTGTCTTGAGCACAAAATAGAGAGAGTGCTGTCTGGAGATCTCCACAGAAACCAGAACAGAGAGAAACAATCTGGAAAAAGCAAGCCTAGAGCAGGGCAGATCCTGCAGCTGTATAACAGAGGTAATCTTCAAGTACTTACCTCCTCATATGCTCTCTTCTAGGACCTAGGCTAATGTCAGACACACACACACACACACACACACACATGCATGTACACACACTCAGATAGAGAAACACATATGAAAATAAAGTATTTCAAAAAACTTCATTTAAAATGAGAAAAAATATAAAGAAACAGGTTCCTATGTATCTTTTAAAAGCTAATTAAGCCTCATTCCATCTTTAAGAGGATTGCCTTTCCCTATGACCTGGGAAATATTGTCTCTTTTAAATGTACTCTTGTATAAGGATAAGTCTCTTCATTTTCTTTCATAAATACAGCTACATAACACACTGATCACTGCATAGAAATCCATGAACTCTGTATGTGTTAAGGCTCTCATTTTAAAAAGTAATAAAAATCTTATCTATAAAGCCAAAAAATGAGGAACATTCATGCAGGTTAATACATTTAACTCACAGCTTAAATTGTAGCTTATAAGGAAAAACAAGGCAGTGTCCCCTAGATATTAGTAATTGTCTCCATCTATATGGAAATTCTCCATTCGTCCTCAGATGAGAGAGAAAGAGGGAGAGGGAGAGGGGGAGAGAGAGAGAGAGAGAGAGAGAGAGAGACTTGTTATATCTACTGCAGTTTACATACCTCTGGATAGTGTGATGGACCTCCAAAAGTATTCTAAAAACACAGTGATCTTTCTCAAGTTTTAATGAGTCTCCTGAAAAATAAATTTCTCCCTATTTAAAAAAAAGTTATCTGCTCAGATGTGTGGAAAATAAGAGTTCAAGAAGGCTTTCTATCTAAAGCTAGTTCCAAAAAATTAAAATGACCTGAGGGCTGGTACATGTTGACTGACAGTGGTTCTAAACCCATATCAGCTCCCTAATGGAAGAAAGCTTTCTTAAGCTCACAAATACTGCTCAGTAATAGGATTAAATGGAATTAGAATAATTTATACAAATTATAACAAATTAAGCATTTTATAGAGTGTATTTAGTAGCTTTCCAGTGAATTTCCTGCCTCTTTCTAGTGGTGAGATAGATCAACCATCAACATCCATTCAGCTTTCTTAGGTGAATTTCTTCTTAAAATTAAATTCATGACCTAAGGCTTTACTACTTGGACTTGGTCTATCCTCTCCCAGAAGATTTGTTCTGATGTCAGTCTCACTGATACATATTTAGCTGGTATAGGGGGGGGTTGAAATCACCTGAAATAGACAGAAAGGTTTCTGCTTCTTCTTTTCTGACCACTGACAACATTTGGATTCTGAAGAGGTTTGGTTCTAAATTTAGGAACATTTTGATAACATATATAAGAACCTCACACAGGCTGGAAACAAATTCTATTATATGTCTTACAATGGGCCCTGTGATACAAAGGTCACATTCATTGGATATTTTTAATACACTGCCATTTTTTCTTTTTATTCAAGAATTCTTTGTTGGTCTCTAACTTTGTGGGAAGCACTTTTTAGAACCTTTCATGTCTACCATAAAACATAGTAACTCTTAACATAGCCAGCTTGAAGATGCTTTGATTAAGTGGCTTGGCAACGCAAAGAAAATCAACACTTTTTAAGAGAATCTACTTTGAAAGAGACCCAAAGGTGAATCTGGCAAACTCATGAGGAAGAAATCCTTTTAAGGACAAATGGTCAGATTCTCAGTTTTGAATCACACTGTACTCTATGTGTTTTATGACCTGCAGAGAGAGAGAGAGAGAGAGAGAGAGAGAACCAAAACTTTAGCTCCAGACTCCTATAAATGACTGTTAGCACAGATTCCAAGATTAGCCTCGTATTTCTTTTCATTAGTGTTGCTTTATATAACCATTTGTTATTTGGCTAAATGTTAGAACCAGCGTGTTTGACGTGTTCACAATTTATTTTCTCAAGGTAAAAAAATGAAATAAAATAAAGCTGCTGAGGAAACTGTAAATAAACATTGGAGTTTAGAGATTCTGAAATGTTTAACTGAAACCATTAATTCTCATGGCAGAGCAAGTCCATTATTCAGGAAGTTAAAATGTGGAAAAATGAGTGCAGTATTCATCTAACTTCTAAGAGTGTAAACAGAGAACAAAATTTAAACTCAGTAAGTTTTACAGAATACAACCGGAAAAACAAGTTGCTAATGTAATCTAAATAGAAAAGGTAACTGAGTCACAAGGCCATTTAGTATATTTTGGGGAAAAAATAAGACATGCAGAAATGTTTCAAGAAAATTCTAATTAGGAAGCATTGCTTCATTCTCCTTTAGCACAGTCACTGTAGAATTCACTGCTGCTCATGTGGCTGAATTTTCCTTGATTTGGCTGACATGGTGGAATCATAGCCAATGAACTTTTCATGTCATTTTTTTTTTTGGTCCTGTGCCCATGAGTACATGTTTCTAGGGATTTTGTGACATTTCTGAGTAAATGAGTATGAAACGAGCTTCTGGTTTGTATGCACATATGGGCAGGTCAGAGCTGTGCATCTGCAGTGAGAGACAGAATATACAAATAAAGGACGCCCAGACACTAATTAAAATAGACCTAAGTGGTCTGGTGATATGACTCAACAGCTTTAAGTGGGTATTGCTTTTGCAGAAGATTCAGGTTTGACTCAGAATTGTCTGTAATTCCATTTCCAAGTAGATCCAACTCCTCTGGCCTCCACACGCATATATACACACACAGACATGCATGTACAGTTAAAGATTAAAAACATAAGACATGGAACACTGCCTTATGATCTGCAACAACCACCAAGTATGCAAACCCCAAACATATATAGCTTCCTTCCCCAAATCAAAGAGACTCACATGAACTGATAGTGTCTTGAATTTCTGTGCCCCAGTTCCAACCAGAAGAAACATGTTCCTGACTTACTCTGTATGTTGTACTTCTTCATCTTAGCTTGCCCATAGCTTGCAGAAACCTGTGTGCCTTAACAAATGTATGCTTTTTTTTTTGCTAAAGAAACATCAAAATATCTTAGCTACCTTTGAGTTTGTGCTAAAGCAAGTTACAGTGCCAGGTTTCTCAGTGAAAGCTCTGAATAGTCAGTCATTATTTCTCATCAAACTGGTCTTCATTTTGCAATATCTTGGTTAATATCATATCAAATTGTATCATCCTAAGACTCTTGTGAGGGTCCACTGTGACTTCCCTCTGTTTACTGATTGTTTCCTAAGACCAGTAAACCCTCCAATATACCATAACATGTTCCTATACATATATATATATATATATATATATATGTATATATATACATATATATATATCACATTATGGGGCATTTAATGTCAACTTACTACAATAGAATAACTGTAAGGAGCCTCACATGATAAATTGTCCAGATTACCTTGACTGACTTTTGAAGATCTACCCTGATTGTGGGTATCACACACAGGGAGCAGCCAAGAAAAAACGATGAAGGAATAGGAGACCTTTCCCTCACGTAATCTTCCTTTCGGCCACATTCTTGATTTGTTTTGTTATTATTCCTGCTGCTGATTTATTCCATAATAGCAGAGTCAGCATTTCCAAGCTTTCATCCTAGAATAGGGGCTAGCTGTTTCTCAGGAACTTAGTGGGCTTCCATTACCCAACCTTCCATTTACCACAAAACCCAGTGAGAAACAGCTTTCGGGAAATTCTCTGCCTGTTGAATCACCCAGATTCAAAGATGAGTACCAGGTTTCAGATTCACATTACTTTATACTCCACTTAAATAATTTACACACACAAGTTGACGTGTGTGTGTGTGTGTGTGTGTGTATAAATTCCCTTCTGCTCATTAGATATGATTAATTACATTATAGTAGCATTCAATTAGACTCAAGGATGAGTACCAAATTCTCACCTTCAAATTACTTTACCTCCTCTTCTGTCCATTAGAGAATATGACTGACAACTGACTTCTAGCTCCATGCTGCAGTTGTCTTTGCCTCAGAATAGCCAAGCCTTTGGATATCACGTCTCATTCACAAAAGAAATTGGAGATCTTTCTGCTCTCATTGTCCTCATAGTGGTATTAACCCTTTTCAGTTTATTCTAGTCAGTTGTCTCAAGGTAGGCAATGTAAAAACTTACCACTTGGCATTGTTTCAAATACACTATTTTTAAACATACAACTAACATAAATTTTGATAGATTTGATGCCACATCATGATATTTATAATCAAAGTCACAGGTACCTTTACTATAAAAAGAATACAGTGGATTGCAAATTCAGAGGAAGTGCATTTGGTGTGTGAGTGTGTGGGGGGATTGCAATCACTAATCACTATGACAAATTTTATCTTTAAAAACTCACCTCAAAAATAACCTAGAAATCTGAAAAGTTCACTGCTTCTGATATTCTATATAGACTAAAAAAAAATGTCCTTAGGTACTGTGTTAACTCTTTGAATAGTTTGTACCTTGACATTACAAGTATATCAGTGTTCAAAATGTCTTGCAGCTACATGGTAAAGGAGTTGACATTTATTAATAATTTAGAATCCCTATTCTAATCATGACTAAAATGAGAATAAAATCTTATGATACATGTTATAATATATGAAAATATGTTTCTCAGAGTCAATCAGTTTAATTCATAAGTATGGAGGTTTGTGTTTGTATCTCTATGTGTTTGTGCAAACACACACACACACACAGGTGAGGATCTTTTATTCTAATCCTGTATTATAAGGCTGTTTTATAATCCTGTATTATAAATCCTGTATTATAATCTTGTTTTATAATCCTGTATTATAAGGCTGTTTTATAAGCACTGGAATAGAACTTACTGTCCCAGGGCAATGTTAAGAAGAATTATTCTCATGGCAGGTAATTTTATGGAGAATGAATTTCTGCCTTCTCAGTAGGAAGGGAGGGTAGAGGGCTAAAGAGATATAGCTACAATGGCATTGATTATTGATTCAACTGCATTCATGAATGAAGAGATAATATTCTACCTCGTAGGAAATATAACAACAAGCTAAGAGAAACTGAGTGTTTATGATCTATGTTAGCACGGACACAACAAAAAGATGTACCAGAAAAAAATATACTTTTGGTTATAATGTCAACCTGAGAGGATCTAGAATGATCTAGATCTCAAACTTCTGCATGCATCCTTGAGGATTTTCTAGATTGGGTTATCTGAACTACTAAGACCCACACAAACTATAGGTGACACCAATCCACAGGTTGGTATTCAGGACTAAACAGGAAGAAAAAAGGCAGTTTCACGCCACTTCCAGATTTTAAATGCAATTAGACAAGCTCCCGAACTTCCCTCCCTACAAATTTATCCTATTCCATCCACTTTATTCTGAACCAAGACAAACTCTTTGCACCTTAAGTTACTCTCATCATGTGTTTTGTCACAGCAATGAGAAAATGTAATGAATACATTTCTTTATTCTTTATCCCTTGCTACTTACCCTCAATATGAATAAAAATCAAGAAAAGAAATCACAAAAGACTGATATCTGAGAAAAAATTTTATCTAATGCTTTCTCTTAGCATTTTCTGTTCTGAATATTTTTCCATAATTTGGAAAATAACAATCAAATCACTGATTAGATTATCACAGTGATTACATTATTGCATTTTCACCTTCATTTTTGGGCACAAAGGTGCTTTAGGAGCGTATATGTCCCTATGCTTTGCTCATTTTTCTGTTCATGGAGCCAAATAGAATGCTTTGCATAAGGTAGGTGCCCATTAATGCATATTTTATGAATGTTTGTGGCAATATTCTTTCCCTGAAAATAATAGAAAGCCCCAGGTTTTCTAAGGGTGTCAAGGATGATCAGGATATTTAGCAAGTTGCTGCAAAACATGTTGCTTTACCTTATCATTCCATCACAGTCAAACTTGCAAAATAAGGATCAGAAATATCGGAGTGACCAGACAGACACCAAACCCAGACACTATTGCAGATGCCAAGAAGTGCTTGCTGACAGGAACTTGATATAGATGTCTCCTGAAAGGCTCTGCCAATGTCTGGCAAATAGAGAGATGGATGCTCACAGCCAACCATTGGATCGCACATGGGGTCCCCAATGGAGGAATTAGTGAAAGGGCTGCAGGATCTGAAGGGGTTTGCAACCTATAGTAAGAGCAACAATATCAATCAACCAACCAGACCTTCCCCCTGCCCCAGAGCTCCCAGGTACTAAACCACCAACTAAAGAGTACACATAGAAGCACCCATGACTCCAGCTGCAATGTAGCAGAGGATGGCCTTGTTTGACATCAATGGGAGGAGAGACCTTTGAGCTGGTGAAGGCTCGATGCCCCAATATAGGGTAATATCAGGGCAGGGAGGCAGGAGTAGGTGGATGGGTGGGTGAGTACCCTTATATAAGTAGGGAAAGGGAGGATGGTATAGGGGGTTTCTGAGGGGAAACTGGGAAAGGGGATAACATTTGAAATGTAAATAAATAAAATATCTAATAAAAAGAAAGAAAAAATAAATGGGTGGCACCAAGTAATTTATTTTCTGTCTAGAATCGCCAGGGTTTCCTCTTTCTTATTTCATATATATTTATATATTTTAAGTTAGGCATTGTATTGCCATTTTAATTCAGCAGGGACAGCCAGGATAATTGCTACCAATAAGTATACTACCACCTATGGAGTCTTGAGTATTAACATTATTAAGTTTAATGATTACAAATCTGAGACCATAATAGTTTATTCCTCAAAGGATAGATCCCAAAATATCTTCTGGACACTATAACCTACTTTCAGAAGCACTATGCCATTCTACTTGAATATTTTAAAAATTATTTAAGTCATTTGTTCGGTAAGGTTGTCTAATTTAAGATGTAGGTTTCACTCACTATAGCAGCTTTGATTCTAAAAGAAAATGTACTAATTGCACCTATAAAGACAACAAGGGTGGTAACTCCACACAGATCAGCATATGTCCCTAGACTGAGAGGTGTTTCAACTCCTTCAACAAGTATACATTCAAACATTACTGTGAAAATCACTACAAACAGATGCTGAAAAGTAGCTCCAACCACAAAATTGCAACGTGGAGTCTACAATTTGAGAGTGTTTTGATGGAAGAAGTGGGAAAACAGAAAAGTTCCTATTGAAAGTCTGAAAGGATCTTGTTGGAAACCCTGGTGTACATATAATTGGAAAAAATTCACTCTATATAAAATTGCAAGCGTGTGTTGTAGAAAGAAGTGTCCAATTATCCCAGGGATTGGAGTTTTACAGGCATCTCTGTATCTCACCACAAGCATATCAAATTAGGTGACGCAAGCACAGCGAAACACAAGGAAGTCAAGCTGCAGCCATGTCGAAACTGCTCATTAAGGACTGAGCATGAAATCTAATATTGTGTTTACTGATTATATTGTTGAAAGCCCCAGAAGCTTCACTACCATGCCACACTGGAAGGGCCTACTGCAGAATTAAATGGCTTGTTCTACCTGGATTGCTGGTTTGTTGTATTGGGTTTTAGTCTGTTTATGGTTGTGTTTTGATTCTTTGTGTGTTGTGGATTTGAATGTGCATGCATGTGGCGGGGGTGGGGGGGCAGGGATAAGAGGCAACTGTAGATGTCAGTCCCCACCTTCCACCTTAAGACAGAATTTTTGTTGGGTAGACTTCACCAGCTTCCATGTACATTCTATCCCTTTCGTATCTCACGGTAATAAGAGTGCTGGGATTATATTTGCTTACCACCAAGCTGACTTTTACAGATGTGCTGAAACGTTTAACTTAGTAGGTTCTTATGCTTTCCTTGGAAAGGTGCCAACTGAGCAACCTTGCCATCTCATTTCCGGTTTTATAGTAGGATCGGTAGAATTGACAACATGGGATATTAAAGAAAGCCATGGTTAGGATTAAGAATTCAGAGATAACACCAAAAGAGCCTGCTTAAATCCAACTCCCAGTTTCTAATTGTAATACAGACAATATGCAGGCTCGGGGTGGCGGTGGGGAGAAGAATCTGTACCACCATCTCATATCAGAACTTATTTCGTCTTGAACTCCACAATACCATCATTACACTGTAAATAGAAGGCAGAGGAAAGTGTAAGGCCCTGGAGCACCTTCGTAATTCATTCATCACGAATGTTGCTCTAAGTTAGTATTCAAGAGGCTGACTAAAATGAACAACTCCAGTCTATTCACCATATTCTTAGATCACCCGACAGATATTTTACACTAAAATTTTCTGCAATTTTGTGGTATATCTTCATGTATACTGTGTAAATTAAAAACTTTTAGAGAAGTTTTCAATAATAGAAGTCAAAACAGTTTATTATTTGACAAGGTACTGATGTCTTTTAGGAACAGAAAATGCAACCAGGCTAATGGGCAAGTGTATATTGGACCACAAATTATTGTTTATTCATGAAGATGTTGTTTGAGTCACCTTTAAATTAATAAGAGAATTTTGAGAAAAATATCTCTGTTGAGTTTTATATATTTATAAAATTTGCACATTCCTACTGCTCAATTTATTTGTTTTTATGGTATCAGACACTTTCCCTAAGCTAGAAGTTTATGATAGAATACTGTGTATTAAATGTAGTTAAGTAATCTTCCTACAAAATGTTAATATCATGTACATAACACATAGGTCTATAAAAGTCTTTAGAAATAGACAACATATGGAACATTGTAGTGTAGCAAATAATGCATACCACTTTCTTTATAAATATGTATAATTTGTTTGTAAAATTACTGTGATTATTACATAAGTGTGCATACTATACTAAATGTGGAATGTGGAAGGAGTAGATTAGGAAAAGCTTATACATAGTTTATATTTTGCATATGCTTCTATACTGAGCAAAGCTATTTTAATTGAATGTTTATTTCCAAAGATAGTATGTACATTATTTCATCCATAAGTCATGCAAAACTTACTTTTATATATCTATAACTTAATAGAAATACAATGTAAACCAGTGGACTTTAAACATTATTTTAGTTTCTGATAAGCATGAAGAACAAAACATATGACTCAAAATTGAATGCCAAGAATTAATTTCCAATAGCCAGGGAAACTCCTTAGCACACATTTTTTTTTTGGTATCTTTTATTTAAAGGCTGTTTTATCTATTTGAGAGTGACAATATAGGCAATATCATCTAATATCTGAGGTTCATGTAACATAGTAATTCTTTCCTTTTTGTAACTTGCCTCTATGTTTTTATTTTATCCTTTTGAGTGTAGATATTTTAATAATGAGTCTCATGTCATTTATAGGATGAGGCAGGTACACACAGAAGTACAGCTAGTATATTCATTTTCAATTTGGCTTTAAGGACATTGAACACTAAATAAGTTCATGGCTACATCTGCCAAGAACCTACTAGTCTATGAATGATGTCAACATGTATTCTTAATACATATTATACTAGATTTTCATTATCCTGTCATTCTGTTGAGTCTTTAATTATTTATTTCTGATTTAAATATTTTGTGTATTTTGTTAGGAAATTTTAAACTTGAGGTTCCCAAACTGTTGTTTTGAAACCATAATGTGAAATGAATTTAAAGGTATCTTGTATGCATTTTTTGTTGTTTTTGTTTTAGGAACTTGGGATCACTTTGCTCTGTGATATTTAATCTAGCACAATGTAGGTAGGATGACAGAGACACACTACTAATTGAATACATGCACTTCTTATGTGATTGGCTCTATTTCACATACTCTTAAATCTTACTGATCATTCACTGCCAACAACTTATTGTGCACCAACTACAGTAAATTTCCCAAGACAGTATCACATTTTGTTCAAGGATTTCACTGTTCCTCCGTAAAATAGGAACAGTTTCCTGAGATTAGCAAACTGCTCTACTTTAGAAAGGTAGCTGTGTGAGCAGGAGGGACCCATAGCATAAATCAGGACACTGGGAGATACTCTCATGGGGGTGTATTAGGGCCAGTCTCTTCCTCTCTCTGTTTCTTTAGACAGCATGAAGTGCAATATTGAAATATTGCTGGAGACCACACACAAGGAAAGAAAATGTCTGTTTATGTCACTGGCTTAACCTCCAACTTGAAGAGTCTTCTCTGCAGTCCATATGTGACATTGCAGAAATGTGAGCCTACTAGAAAAAAAATGCATAGTGTACCAGGGAGCTGCTTGAAGGACTTAGTATGAATGAAGAGAAGACAGGGAAGCTGGTGCTACCTGTGCTTTTATTTCTATTTGGAACTAGATATTTAGAAAAAAAATATAAATTTGTAATTAAAAACTGACAAAAAGAACGAAGCAGATAATATATTTCTAAGTTTTAGAAATCTAATGTTATTTTTAAAAATGGTACACATAGCACAAACTTTGTTAATATATTTATGTTCAAAATTAGTATTTTCTTAAGATATGAAACTCTATCAGGACAGAGCTTGTGTAAGTGTGTGTGTGTGTCTAGGTCTGAGTATTCGATTGTATCTGTATATGGGCATGTGTGTGTATATGTGTATAAAACATTGAAATTATGTTTTAGATAAATTAAATATAATCTAAAAAACCTAATTGAAACCTATAATAAAAGCTATGACCATCTACAAATGTAAAAATGTCCAGAAATAATCACTAAGATGTGTTCAATCACTAAGAGCTGCACTATACCTACAAAGAGAAAGACTAAAAGTGATAACCATTTCCTCTTAACAGAAGAATTTCATTCAATACCAATAAAGCAGACAGAAGATTGAAAACAAAATGTTAAAACAAGACTGTGCTTGTTTTAACATTTACATGGGCTAGGTTTTAAGTTTGTTAAAAGAGATCAGGAAAAATGTAATATCTTAGAAAGATAAAATAAGTTTATTAAGGGATAAGTTATCTTATTACCAGATTAAATCTGATAGCATCAATAGGAAAGGTATTGTTTTAAAAAACTTTTCTATTACTGTTATTTCTAGACAGCTATGTATTTTCAATTTGATATCATTTCAGATTAACCAAATAATTAAAAAGAAAGAGTGGTGTGGTGTCAGAGTATGGTATAGGAAGCTGAAGGGAAAGTCTCCCATGAGAACCCTGTTCCTCAAGAAGGTGGGAAATAGATCCTGGTATAGAATATACATCAGTAAGATGACACTAAGAGTTACCAAACTCAGACACTATTGTGGATGCCAATAATTGCATGCTGAAAGGAGCCTGATATAGCTGTCTCCTGAGAGGCTCTGCCAGAGCCTGACATAGATAGAGGCTGATGCTCACAGCCAACCATTGAACTGGTCACTGTGTCCCCAATGGAAGAATTAGAGAAAGGACTGAAGGAGCAGAAGGGGTTTGCAACCCCATAGGAAGAACAACAATATCAACCAACCAGAGCTCCCATGGTCTAAACCACCAATCAAGGAGTACACATGGAGGGACGCACGGTTCTACCCCATATGTAGCAGAGGATGGTCTTGTTGGGCAACAATGGGAGAAGAGGCCCTTGGTTCTGTGAAGGCTCGATGCTCCAGTGTAGGGGAATAAGGGGGCAGGGAGATGGGAGTGGGTTGGTGGGTGGGGGCATACCTTCATAGAAGCAGAAGGAGGGGGGTTGGGATAAGGGGATTCTAGGGGGAAATCGAGAAAGAGTATAACATTTGAAATATAAATAAATAAAATATCCAAAAGAAAGAAAACAAGATGACACTAAGTACCCCAGATGAAATTGGTGCTTAAAGTCTGAGTTCTGAATCATTGGCCAATTACAGTTCAGAGGGCCAGGAATTTCATAGCTTAAGTTTTATAGTTATGGAAGGTGTATTGTAGAATTTTTATATTTCAGCAAGTTAACTATCCAGTCCCTCTATTTGCTGAATATTTTAAAGCTATTCAGATTATTTTCAACTAAATTCACAATCTTTATTTTCAACAACACCCATAAAGAAAGGTTATTGGTATCCTCATGCTGTGGAGAACACACTGAAAGGTAGTAATTCTTTGAATTTGTTCACTGAAAGATTTTCAGAGTGTAGTGATTTGAAACAAAACAATTTTATCAAAATATACATTCCGTATGTATTCTATATACCTTTCTATTCACTTAGACTTGCAGTAAAGAAAGGGAGAACTTCACCACTGTGGCAACTACATGGTATGGGTCCAATGTGGCTTGGATCTTAATCAACATTAAGATCCAACAGAATATTATATGAAAATGTCATCAAGCATCCAAACTCCTGTAACCATCCATTTCCACTTTTATTGAACAAAGATATTAATATGTATAACAGAACAGTTCTAAAGATTAAATATGTGATGCATGGAATGGACCTAATTCATAGCAGAAACTCAATAAATATAATTATTGCTGTGTGATTCAGGTACAAGCACAAAGGTGAATTCACAAAGGTGAATTTTAAAGGCACTATGCTAATCGATAAATGGCTTTTATAAACATGAGTGTTAGAAGCTTGAAAAATTGCTGAAATAAGAGAATTGATGCAGAAGTATTTAACATCTCAAAGAAAAAAATAAAGTTCAATGGCCAGGGTAATGCGAAAACCCATAAAATATGTTTCCACTATTTTTACATGATGTTAAAACAATAAAAAGCTTATACAATGAAACACTGCAGATGGCACTTTTATACACCCAAAATTATTAATGCAATTAATTCAATTTATCATTCTTCCTTTGCTGAAACCCCAAAGAGATTCTCAGACGTTTATTTTTATTTTTTTTTTACCTTTGGTCAGAGTATCTTTATTTTTTTAATTTTATTTTCTAAGTTTTTTTTTTTATTTTTCTAAATAGACTCACAGTGGGCTTCTGTTAGAGCATTCCCCACAACATGGGGAATACATTCTGTATAACTGCGGGCTTGCTAATCTTCTGGATTCATCCTTCACTGGTTTGTAACCCTTTCTGTTGATTTTGTCATATGCCTATAAGAATGTCACTAAATACTGGGAGAGAAGACATAATAAGAAGTCAACAACAATTAGGGGTGGACTTTCATTAGGACATTATACAACCAGTAGCTTTTTCCCAAAGTTCCCTGTGGTATTGTTCAGAGGCTAAAATATACATGCCTTTCAGCCTTTAGACAATGCGTCTTGCCTTCTTCAGGTCATAGAATTGTGAGATTGTAGTTCAAAGGTCTATGATGACACATACTTTACGTTCCTCATTCACAAACACACTTTTATTTAGGTCCAACATATGAGACTTGTAAGTCACAGTAGAAATTTAAAATTAAAAATTCCTTCAGGTATCACAAAAACCCACAGTGTCAAATATTTTATGCATATTAATGCTGTCAATGTATCTCTAGATATGTTGTGCAAAAGTAAAATCTATCCTCAACAAAGCACAGTACTGTCACTTTGAGAATCTCTCTTGACCCTTCAGAATTTTATGTAACAAATGGGTTGCTCTTAGAAAGAGTTCAGGCTCTAGACCTGGTTCTCCGACTGTTATTTGTCAGTCACACAGCTCAGGACTAATCAGTTCTCTAAATGACATTCTTAGATCAAATCATTGTTAGAAAGACTGCATAGGGCCACTACATAAACTGCCAAATAGTTTTATTAGGATACCTTATATTCCCTAAGCTATTCATCAATGATAACACACACATTAGTTCACCTGGTCTCTTTGTGCTGCTATGCCATTGTAACTCTATGGATATTACTGTAATCATTCAAAAGAATTTTAGAAGTTACTAGTTTAAAACTTTCTCTACTATGCTGGAGAAACTTGCATTAATAATCACATATTTTTGAAGATTGAGTCTATTCAGTTATCACCTATACTATTGGCCAAACATTATTTTTGATTACTCAGTATTGTTTTGTAAATGGCATTCAGCATCTATGCATAGCAATTTGTTACTCTAGGAGTTTAGTTAAACTTTTACACTTTGCTCAGAATGAATCATTTTTGTATGGCAATCACATTGCTACTTTGCATACCTCATAACCCTGTGCTTGATAGCTAACTAAGTACCTAAAGTTTGCTTCACCCTTTAATTTTTGTATGGTTTCTGAAAATTTTATTTGAAAAAAAAGGACATGTCAAAATGCCTAGGACAATAATTAAGGGAATAAAATATACTATACGAATAAGTTTGCTACAAAATCAGCCATCAAACAAACTCACACCAAGATTATTGGCGAGGTTACTGAAGGAGTAAAGCATCTGGCTGAACTTGGCTGTGGATCTCAACTAGAGTGACCTGTGGGACTCAACTATAGGCTTTTAGTGTAAAGAGGGCAGGTTGTTCTTCAACATTTACACATGACTCGAAGCCCTGAAATACTGCCATTACATCCATAAGTGTGGTTAATGTCAACTAATACCAAAAATAAAAAAAAATCGCAGAAAGAAACTTATCATTAATTCAACTGAATTATACCAATTTGTAATTATAGATTTTTTCCACCCTTATTTTGCCCTTCCTCTACAAATGAAGACATATTTATACACAGTCTTTTGCAAATAGTCATGGGAAAACAGATATTTTTAAGCTTTAAAGAAATAAGTATTACAATGATAGCATCTTAAATTATTGCTATAGAAATCAAAATATAAATACTATAAACCTGAGTTTAAATGTATTGCTTAAAGTTATTTTAATATTTTGATTTAAATAGCACTTAATATGTATATATTGAAATGTTCCCTACTATTCACAGCAGGGAAATTTCATTAAAACATACAATTAAAAATTCTCTTCTCTTGCATATTATTAAATAGTTTCTCCTTTTGAATATGCTAATATTTAGTAGCCACTAGTCAATGAAAATTTGTCTTCTGCAAGCAAATTTTAGCAGTGTCCTTAGAGTTTCTTTAGGGCTTCTATTCATTAAGGTAACATTATTTATTTAATAAGTACAGGCCCTATTCTTCCTAGGTTCTAAAAACTTGCAAGTAAGCAATAAAGTTACTACTAAGATAGCATTACTATACTTTGATATTGCATGCATACTTAATTACTGAGTTTGTTCAATGTTATATTATAGGAGCCACATTTCTTCTCATTCCCTAACTGCTGTTACTTTCACAGGGCATAACTCTGCTGCAAGTACCTTTGAGCAGCTTTCAGCAAGACTCATGGAGAACACAGACTGGCTAATGCAGTCAATGATCTTCAGGGCTCTACCTCTATCTACTTCTTCAAAATTGTATTTACAGATAAGCATTTCTGCATACCACTTTTCGATGAATGCTGAGAATTTGAATTCAAATCTTCATGCTTGTAAGACCTAGCTATTTCATCAGCCTTATTTAAAAAATAAGAAAAATCTATTTCTCAATGCTGTAAGTTTGATCCTTCAGTGCTAGTACTCAAGTCACTAAATTCCTCCTACAACTATTTCTAGTCACAGGTTACCATTTTCATTCTCACTATGCAAGCATTTTTGTATCTGCACTGGTAATCTACTTAATCAAATAAAAATGCATATTATTAAACTCAATTACTCTAAAAAGCAATTACTATTCTGTTATTTTATCTCCTTTATTCATAATGTCTTCACGTTTTGAATTTTTCCTTGTTTAAAGTAAATATGTTTGTTTCATATTTCTTTTTATCTGTAGTGATTCCTTTCTAGATTTAATAGTCAAACTATCTGAAGTGCACAATCCCTTTGGATGGTGTGACAATATTTTGACAATATGTCCCTGTGAAATAACTAAAAGTAGTAGTCCTGGAAAATTTAACACCAAGGAAATAGATAATTTGGTTCAGTTGCTAAATTTCTTAGGATTGTGTTTATGGTAAAACCCAGTTGTATGTAAGAATATGTGTGGGGGCCTAGAGCTTTGCAATGTAAATTAGAGTTTCAGGCATGGAAATTCTTTACCTCTCCACTCATGGTCATATTAAATCTATTCCATTTGAGATCCAATAATTACAAAGTGTGGTAGTGGATTGAACTGAGCCAGACATTTAGTTACATTTAGAAATACTCTAAGGAGTATGGGAAAGGACTTTTCATACTCCATGATGAATGTATGTAAACACCCAGTCTTTAAGAATCTCAACTGAACTACCCAGGCTAATGATTTTACACTTATTTTATAAATATTAGGTATCTATATAATAATCAAATACATAAATTATCCTCAAATTCAGATATATTTAATATATAAGCAATTGAAATGCAAGTATATTTACATAAAAATTAGAAAAAATATTTTTTATTTTTACATATCTGGTGTGATAAAAGACAATGTTGTTAACAGAGAATAACACAAAGCAGTGAAGAGTAGGAACTTGGAACATTGTGTCCAATGGGCCTGGAGACATGGGTCCAGCTATTGTCCTTCACCTGTGATACACAAGGATCAGCAGTACAATAACTTTTGTCTTCAGTTTTCAGAAGCATGAGAGTGGAAGGCATCTCACATAGCAGTAATCATAACAAGTTTGTAAAGCATATGTGAAGGTTAACCTTGCTTTCAACTGGATAGGATCTAGCAGCACAAAACTAAACAAACCTCTGGGGACAGCTTCAAGATATTATCTAGATCAGGTTAGCCTCTGGGCACATCTGTGGGAGATTAGACTGAGTTCTGAAGCCACACCTTAACTGTCAGCAGCACTTCCTGAGGGCTTGAATAACAAGAAAGCAGAATAAAGGTAAGTTTTCATTTTTCTGGCTACCAAACTACAAATACAATGTGACCAGCTGCCACATGCATCTTCCACCAAGGTAGATTGCTTCTTGAACTGTGAGTTAAATTAAATGCCACCTACCCTAAGAATGTTTTGTGAAGTTTTTGTCATAGTAATGACAAAAATAATAATGACTCATACTGTATATGAGTGTACCTGGAACTGGGCCATCACTTAAATAACATTTTGAAAAATATATCAAATTAACCAATAGTTTGCTTTCCTATGACATGATATATATCTGTATATCTATATATCTGTGTATCTGTATATCTATATATCTATGTATCTGTATATATGTTCATCTATATATCTGTACATCTGTATATATAGACATATATATGTATATATAGATATATAGACATATAGGTATATATATATGTATATATATATATTTCTCCTTTTTCTAGACATTTTAATATCTATATTCCCATATGTTGCACTATACCAGTGGTTCTCAACCCTTGGGTGACAACAATCAAAATCTCTAATCATAAATTTATTTTTGTTGATAATTCATAACTGTAATTTTGCTACTGAGTGGTTTCTCAGTTCCTAAAACCATAGGAAATATGCTTTCAGCTGGATGTTACTCACAGGTTGAGAACAGCAGCACTGGACCATGAATTCCTTCTGCAGAGAGATTTTAAATCTTCAATACCCAGCAATTTCTAGAGCAGAAGATAGGTTCAGGGAGCTGCACAGTACTTTAGAGTTCTCAAAGGACAGAAACTTTTCATTGACACAGTCGACATTTCTTGTGCAGTCAAAATCATGAATGAACATTTTTATGTGTAGCCATGAAAGGCATTTTAAAAACACTCAGCTCTGAAAAGAGCAAAGCTTTCATGAAATGTGATGTTGGCCTTATAATATCTTTGAGCCTGCAACACATTTAAGCAATTGCTGTAAACCTGGCACACTTCTGCACTCTTCGGAGATCTTAAAGTGTTGAGACCAGTAATAATAATGTTATATAAAAGTAAGATTTTTTTCTTCATTACCATTTTCCTTTCCTTTCTCTGTCAGGACAAAATGTATGTGAAGTCAATCGTTTTAATTTCTATCTTTTCTATCTTCTTCTTTCTCCTATATTCTTGAGTCTTCATCTTGTCCTGACTTATCTGATCTCAAGTTTTAAAATGTTTCTGCTTCTACTTGTTACACTGAGAAGACTTTGCTGAGAATAAGGCTTGGAATCTCATGACATGGACATTTTCTTGGTGAGAAAATTAGAGTGAATACAACCTTTGTTTACTTCTCAGGAACAGCAGCTGTTGAATAATAGGAGATAGTCATTTATTTCTCATGGGTAAATTACAATTCATATTAATTGCCTTTACTTGGGAAAATAGTATTACCATTAAGATCACTGAGCATCAGCCTTAAACTCCAAGTTACAATAAGCTTAAAACAATAGTGTACTCTGTTCCTATTAATAATCAATTTTGCATCATGGGCACCATTTCAAGTTCATGGTCACTGAGCTTAGATAGATAATGATATAAACTTAAAAGATCTTAAAAGCCATGTTCAACTACTGCGATGTCTTTCTTTTGGAGTCACACATTTGTGAGCCATGGGGGCTGCATCATTTCTCTTAGTTTTTCTAAAGGCAATGGTGTTCTGTCAAGTGTATGCTTTAAAAACAATGACTAAGACAAATTGCAGTAGCAACACAGCTAAAAACCTTCTTCCAGGCTGACTCTGTAGGCCTCTGCCTATACTGCCTGGTGAGTTTTCCACTGTCAAATGACATCACAGGGTCCTAGGCATGCAATGGCATTTCAAGTGCATTCAGAAAACCCAGGAAGGCAGCAAAGACCCCTCTTTACACTTCAATTGACTTTCAATGAGTTATATATCAATTGTAGGCAAAATAGTGAGTGTCTTTTGCTTTACAGTGCCCTGTTTAATATTTCTAGTTTTGAAATATACATTTGTTGGACACACATATAAGTTCACACAGAAACACAAGCATAAACACACTCAAAGCCATATCCCCTATAGAGTATAGAAAAATTAAAATAACACTGCCATGTATTTCTTTAGTGGTCCTATTACAAGGCTTTCTCTATCCCTGCAAATCTTAAAAGTTCTCCATAAAATCCCTGACTGACTCATTCTTCCAGTCAAGTCTAATTTAACTGCGAATATGTAAAGACAGCTGAAGACCGCCTACTCAGGTAATATTGAGACCTAAAGCAATTATTAAAGTGATTCAAGCAGAAAAATGTCCTACTGGGGATGAGATAATGTTTGCTTGAACTATTCAGATTGGCCATCTATAATAATTAAATGCAGTAACTTCTTCCTCACTCTGGTTTCCCTGGGAAGAAATAGACTGTTTTTTATTAAAAATGCAACCCCAATTCATCTCAAATATTTGCCAGTTTACAAAATGCTCTGATTCCATTTAAATAAATTCACACATTTAAGAGACTTCATATTCTTCAGAATTAGACAGTAGTCCCTGAGGGAACTGGAAAAGATAGGAAAAGGATCAATAAGCTAGAGAAGATATTTTCTCTAAGTTATTCTCACATATGATTTTCATCATATATAGCTATATTTGTATTCAAATCTGTAATGAAAACTTTTGCTCTTTATTTTAAAGGATTGATCACTTATTCATAGTTATTTAATATTATTTTAATGGTTGTTAAATAATATGTAGTGTGTATTCATATGATGATGGCTGTATGTATAGAAGATTACTTGAATATGCTCATTTTAATATCTTCATTTCTTTCATTTATCACTAACTGTGTAGATTCTATATTACTCAGAGATTATTCAATTGTTACTACATTGAATGACTCTCATTAATCTGGAAGCCATGACACAGACTTTCTACATTCCATTTATTTTCAGCCTCATCTTCACCATAAACCTTCAACACCATATTCTTTCTGTTTAGTGACCAGTTTTAGTCATGATATAGATTATAATGTTAAATAATGATTTATTTTTAATCTATAATTATGTAAGTGTGTTTGTGCATATGAATTCAAGTACTTAAGTTGGTAGGAGGAATCAAGTGCCCTAGAGTTGGAGTTATATATAGTTATCAACCATCTGACATGGGTGCTAGGAAACAAACTCAGGTGCCTTGTAAAAGTACTACATAGTCTTAACAGCTAGCCCTGGTTTTGATGTTCCTTGATTAGGGGGAAGTAAAGAAACACACTTTCTGGAAACAAGTTTGGAGACTCTGCTCATGTGATCATGTGAATTTTTTTTAAGAGAATCTTGAAAAGAAATTGAGAACTGTCCTATTTTCTTTCTTTCTTTCTTTCTTTTTTCCTTTTTTCATTCATTCTTTCTTTTCTTTTCTTTTTTGAAAATTTTTTACTATCAAGAACAGGGTCATTAATCTAGATTTAGGCCAACAGCTGGGAATATAGAGAAACAAAACAATTGCAGGTGGAGAACCTGTCTGTAGTCAGATGTGAATTTCCATATACTCAGGTACCATGTAAATGACATGGAAACAACAGTAAAATAAATTAATAGTGGAACGAATATGACTCTATCTAAGGGATGTTCCATAGCTCTAGCTGGAGTAGATACTATTGGAGGAATATAGGTTGTTCTTAGATGGATGAACTTTACTGCATATACTCTTGCCAAACCAGGATCTGATGAACAAGGAAATGCTGACTATTATGAAATTCATCATTTAGAATCGTGCATTCTCTGGTGCTGCCTCTATGGCATTAAACATGCAATTTGAGAAAGAAGTATACATATGCATTACAACACTCAAAAGACTGATCAATATTTAGGACTTAAGAAAGTCAATCTGAGAATACAAGCTGTGTTATTCCAGATGAAATATAAAATAATGTCCATACAATTTAACCCATATAAAATTATATACCATTTAAGTAAGACTTGATGCACAAACCCTTAGGTATAGCAAAAGAACTTACTTAAAGAAGTAAAGAACTTTGCTAAAGACTTCCTATCAAACTGTATTCAAATCTATGGTGGTACACTGAAATGATTTAAAACCTTAATATTATTCATTGTGTGAGGGAAGGGGGGAGTAATATTGGAAAGATGAATAGCTTTTATTTTCAAAAGAAGAAATTGTGTTTGAGAATGAATAAAGAGTTATTTTCTTTGTTAAAGACAAAATAAATAATGTAGTCATCAGAAACATTAAAGGACACACATGGACTACTATGGGTATTCATGATGATAAAAGCCAATTGCCGTATGTTTGATCTTTAAATTAATTCAAACATGGAAAATTTCCTTTCAAACAGATATAGATTTCAGAGAGTTAGAAGGTGAAGATGTAAAATATGTCACGAATGACTACTCATCTCCTCAGTGAACCACTCCCCCTTTCATTTAAAGAACTGTACTCATGCTTAAGTTAGGAACACCATGTTCTCCAGGCACACATAGCAGTGACACTTCACTTTGTCTATTGCCTTATCTATTTCATTAAGTCAAGCAAACAACAAAGCTCACATTGCCACAGTTGTCAAACAGGGAGGCTCATGATGTCCCAAGAGAGGCATAAAACATTATTATTTTTATCATTTATACACAATAGTTATATTCATATCTAAGAGAAAGTTATAAAGAGCTTATTTTTATTTCCGTGAGAAAATTCTACGGGGCAAAAAAACTTAAAATTGAATTATATAACCCTGGAAATTCCTTTAATGGGTTCTTTGAAAATTAACATGTAATTGTTGATACACAAACTCACCAAAGAGAAGAATGCAATAGCAGAGTTAAATAAAACATGCTCCAGATATCATGTAGTATGAACAAAGAACATATGCAAGTCTCTCTAACTATGGGTTAACCAGTGACCTTCGTTTGAAACTCATAGGCTATTACTAGTGAAGCTTTAAAACTGTATAAAGAGATTTAATCATAACATCTCCAATGTAATCTCTTATCACAGATGATACCCATTTAGAAGGTTTGGCAAAACCAGACATAAAGGCACAATACAGTAACTGTTATCTGTAGAGAGAATCTCTTATAATCACCACTCGTCAATAAAAAAGGGCAACAGCCAATGAGCTGAGGCAGGAAATAGGAGGTGAGACTTTGGCACGAAGAGAGAGGATTCTGTGAGATAGCACGAGAATAAAAGGAGATGCAGAGAGATAGTAGACAGACCCAGGATACAGACATAAACAAGCAGACAGAGGAACTCAGAAAGATGCTGAGAGAGATGCTGAGTAAGATTCTAAGAAAGAAGCCATCCAGGACTGAAGTAGAAGTAATTAACCAAATAGTAGACACAGAAGAATTTCAAATGGGTTAAATAAGTTATTGGCTAGTCAGGGAATGAGCCAAAGCTTACGACCTAGGCATTTAATAATATATAATTCATCTCAGAGTTGTCAGTTTGGGAGCCCTGTCTGGGAAAGGAAAACTTGAATTTTAATAATGTTTACAATTAGCAAATAGGCAATCCTACTGGCCTGCTTGCTAGGACTTAGCATCTGCTTATGTCATTACCTGCCATTGCCACACGACCCTGATATATTCTGGACATAAAACAAAGTAGTAAATGCATAATACTTTTAAGCATATTGATTTATTTACTTGTTTATTTGTCCTCTGTATCTGTGTAGATGCATGCATGCATGCTGCAGTGAACCTATGAAGGTAAGAGAGATACTTTCAGAAGTTGCTTTGCTCAGCCTAATACGTTAATTCAGATGATTTAACTTAGGTCCTGCAGTTTGGTAGCAAGCACCTGTATCCACAGACCCAACACTGTAGTAGAGACTAGGCAACAGTAATTTAATAGTATAATAATGTTTTGACATTATTAGACATCTGATTAAATGCTACTTGAAAAGTACATTGAGTGAAAGTTACAAATTATTTTATGAATCTGATAGGCTGCAAATGATAAATGTCCCGAATTCTGAATCAGGAAGAATGAGGTGACTATGAAAACCCATGTGCGGTGTGGGTGAGACTTCATGGGTATAGCTCCAGAGTTTCTATAAGTGACACAGTCTCAGAGTAAGGTATCAAGGACAACACCAGTAGATGAGCTAATACAAAATGGGGAAATCTCAGAAAGCCTCAATCCCAGAGCAAGAACTAGAGGTCACTAAGTCTTCCCCAGGGAAGAACACAGAAGTTGGTTATGCAATATCAAGTGGTCAGCTATGAAAACAGCACACAAGTAATATTACTTGGACTAAGCATGCTGCATTTATGTATTTAGAAATACATACACACATAAATACACACAGAATATATACACATGTAAACACATACATACATGCATGCATGCATGCTTGCATCCATGCACATGTACACATTCACACACACATACTCACACACGTACAATTAAAATAAAAAAGAAGCCAAAAAGTGATAAGAGAGCAAGGTGAATATATCAGAGGATTTGAAAGAAGGAAAGGAATGGAAGGGAGACATGATGCAATTATATTATAATCTCAAAAAAAGTATAAAGGAAAAAATTAAAATCTAGTCAAGTACATCATTCAAAATAAAACCATCAAAAATTAAAAGTAATTCTAACAGCAATGGTAAGCATTGAATCTATCTCAGTGACAAACTAACAGACTATCAAACAATTGATAACCTGGTCTAACTCCTGAGCACTGGGATTAGCAAAATCCACAACTGTTTATGTCATACTGAGTATCAGACACAGGGATTCATGCTAACCAAGCACTTTATCAACTTAATATATTACCAGTCCAACAACTTTCCTAAAATTAATTTATTCTCTCATATATTACATACTGATCGCACTTTCCACTTCCTCTTCTCCCAGTCCCCAACCAACCACCTACCCCTTCCCTGTCTACTCCTCCTCAGTTTCCCTTTAGAAAAGAACAGACCTCACTAAGATATCAATCAAATATAGCATATCATGTTGCAGTAAGACTATGTATCTCCCTTCAAATTACTGGCTGAGGCAACCCACTAGGAGAACAGAGGTCCCTTAATCAGGGAAAAGTTTCAGAACCCCACTCCTGCTCCCTCTGTTATGTGTCCCACAGAAACACCAAGATACATAACTATAACATATGGACCGAGGGTCTACATTGTACCCAGACGTGCTCCCTCAGTGTTGATTCAGTCTCAATGAGTCCCTATGAGTCCAAGTTTGTTGATTCTATGGATTTTCTACTGGTATCCTTGACCCCTCTGACTCCTACAATCCTCCCTCCTCCTGCAAGATATCCTGAGCTCTGCCTAATATTTGGCTATGGGTTCTATTTCACTCAGTTTCTGGGTAGAGCCTCTCTGATGCTCGTACATAAAAATCAGATACACTGAACCTTGTAGAAGAGAAAGTGGGGAATAATCTTAAACACATTGGCACAGGAGACAACTTCCTGATCTGTACACCAATAGCACAGGCACTAAGATCAACAATTAATAAATGGGACCTCATGAAATGGAAAAGCTTCTACAAGACAAAAGACAAGGTAACCTAATCACAAAAGAACACACATGGTATGCAGTCACTGATAAGGGGATATTAACCCAGAATCTCGGAATACCCTAGACACAATCCACATATCAATAGATTTCTAAGAAGATGGAAGGAGAGATCCCTGGTCCTGGAAAGACTGGATGTAGGGGAACGCCAGGGCAGAGAAACAAGAGAGGGTTGAATGGGGAAAAGAGGGAGGGAAGGGGGCTTATGGGACTTTCGGGGAGGGAGGAAACGGGAAAGGGGAAATGATTTGGAATGTAAATAAAAAAAAACTTAGAAAATAAAAAAAAAATAGTACAAAACAGAAGCCTACAGAATGGGTTTTTTTTTCAGGAATTCTACATCTGTCATAGAGATAATTTCTAAAATACATAAAAATTTCAAAAATCTAGATATCAACAAACCAAATGATCCAATATAAAGATGGGGAAGATATCTAAACAGAATTTTCAACAGAGAAACCTCAAATGGCCGAGAAGCACTTTAAGAATTGTTGAACATCCTTAGCTATCAGGGAAATGCAAATCAAAATGACTCTGAGATTCTATCTTATAGATCAGTTTAATTATGTGTAAATTATATGAAACTTTGTTTTGTACCATCTGCATAAAGACAATGGAAACAGTTCCAAAATGGGGTGATAATAATATGATTTGCCCTCAAATACATAAATACCAAAAAAAAAAAAAAACCCAACAACAAAAAAACCCACCCTGTCAAATGAGTAATGCAATGCCCAGTAGGCTTGCTACTATGTGTCATATTATTGACTAAAACAATTACAAACACTGTGCAGGGTGTTTCAAACAATAACTACACTGAATCACTGAAGTGAATCATGGCTTTGATGGGATCACTTTAGAAAGTATTCACTTACATCATACTGCAACCCTGAAGGACACTTTAGACTCTTTCTGCTGAGTTCAATTTAGCGTCCTCTAAACATAAATAAGAAAAGATGATTCATTACTGCTGGTGCCCCACAGTCTATCCAGTTTGGGTAATTTTTCATTGCCTTAAGAAAAATAATAACTAAACTAAACCGACTGACTGCATTCTAAGTGAAGTGTGGGTTTAACTATTTTATGGCTACAATATTATTTGATACATAATTTGAATAAAAGTGCATGAACATCAAGGGGTTAGTCTAAAGAATGAGATAAATCTTTAGAGGATCTTTTGTAAGAAGAGATAACAAATGTGTCCATCACGTCATACTGATGGGTATGGTCAAGTGAGGAATGCACTTTAAGAGATTGTGTGCTACAGCATTGTAATTACAAAACCTCTCATATGATTTCACAGGCAGTAATCATTGGTACATATATTTACAGAAAAAATAAGCCTAATAATAATTGAAAACACAGATAATGCCTAGCTTATACACACTCCACACTTTTCCTTCTGTACTCATGTCTGAAAGTCACATGTAACAATGGATTTGCTTTGGTTTAGTAATGGCTAATGGGCAGCGGTATATCATATGTTTAAACCATAAACTATGAAATCTAAGCTTCTGTTCCCTATCTGTTAAATAACAATGATAAAAGGACTATAAAACATGTGTTCATTGTTATACAAATTGTCATTTGAATCGGATCTAGATAGTGGAGAGGAATACCTGGGTAAGATTGGAGAGTTTTCTAGATTTACTCAACCTCAGTGGGAAGATCCACCATCTTAGTTGCCGGTCTGAATAAAAAGAAGAAAGTGAGCTAAGCAAGAAAATTCCTCTCCCCCTGCTTTCTGTCTGCTAAACTTCTACAAGTTCCTGCTGCCATTATAGACTGAATTCTGGCACTGTGATCCAGAGTCAACCCTGTGGACTGTACCTGGCACTGTGAGCCAGAATCAAGACTTATACACAATAAATGTGTAAGTAATAAAAGCTATTAAGAAATGATGATTATCACAAGCCAGATGATTTGTACCTGAGGAAAGATTATGAAACCATAAACTCATCAGCACTGAACCTTTTTGTGGTCACTATATCAAATGGAAAATTGAGACTACCTAGTTGGTTTTTCCAAAGGTAAATGTGTTGTGGGGTATGTGTGAGTGTGTGCATTCGTGTGTGTGTGTGTGTGTGTGTGTGTGTGTGTGTGTGTGTGTGTGTGTGCGCATATGGGTGCATGTTAGTGAGTCTTTGTGTGTGTATGTGTATGTGGGTGTGTGTGTGTATGTGTGTGTGTGTGTGTGTGTGTGTGTGTGTATACAGGCATAAATACAGGTGACCCTACTACTAAAGCAATGGTCAATAAGGAGAAATTATCTGTGCAAAGAGAAGAGCAATCATGAGTAGGATAAATTTTATTAAAGATTGGGTGCGCAAACAGTATAAACTAAAAAAAGAAAACAGAATTTCTACTCTTTCCCTAATGTTTACTTGTGCTGCATGACTGTTGCTATTTATTCTGAACATACTTAGGCAAGTCTTGTGGTATGCCTCACTCACTTATGGTATGTCTACAGTTATTAAGCAGCCGCATTTTTGTTCTTGAAAAATGAAAAGCTCTGAAAATACAGTAAATGCTGGATGTGATATGGAGTTACATTACAATGCAATTCTTAAAGTCATCGTAATATAGTGAACAATTTCTCATAAAAAAGATCTGTAGCCATATCACACAACTTATCAAAGGCTCAATGACTTTCCTTCTGATAGCTCCACAGGCCAAATTTCAAGTATATTAGGACATTTTTGTACATTGGCAGCTATGAAGGTTCATTGCAAAGAATATGACTGCAACAAAGATGGAAGTAATATGTTTTCTCCATCCCTCTGAGTAACTATTACAATAATAGATTCCAACAAGAGGTCACCTATTGTGCAAGGAAGTAATTCTTTAGAGGAATTATAACATTGCACATCAAAGGAGAATGGGGCATTAAAGTAATGTTGTTGTGTCCAGGTTGTGTAATAAGAAGTGCAATATTTATATCGTATGCTGAAAAGACCAACATATTCTTCATCTAAGTTTATCTGATAAAAACAGATATCTCAGTTTGTGTAGATAAGGATACCAAAAACCCTCAAGGGACAAAAAACAGCCATGCCTATTTCTATACTTTCAGTTCAGTGGCTTCTGCTGCTGCATCACATTGCTTAGGTCAGGAGCTCATTATGATCCTATTCCAGCTCTGCACCAGTAACAGTAAGTCTTAGAATCAAGGATGATCCGGCTATACCACTCCTGGGCATATACCCAGAGACTTTACCTGCATGCAATAAGGACACATGCTCCACTATATTCATAGCAGCCTTATTTATAATAGCCAGAAGCTGGAAAGAACCCAGATGTCCCTCAACGGAGGAATGGATTCAGAAGATGTGGTATATTTACACAATGGAATACTACTCTGCAATTAAAAACAATGAATTCACGAAATTCCTAGGCAAATGGTCAGAACTTGAAAATATCATCCTTAGTGAGGTAACCCAATCACAAAAGATCACACATGGTATGAAGTCACTGATAAGGGGATATTGACCCAGAATCTCAGAATACCCTAGACACAATCAGCATATCAATAGATTTCTAAAAAGATGGAAGGAGAGACCCCTGGTCCTGGAAAGACTGGATGTAGGGGAACGCCAGGACAGAGTAATGAGAGGGGGTTGAATGGAGAAAAGAGGGAGGGAAGGGGGCTTATGGGACTTTCGGGGAGGGAGGAAACGGGAAAGGGGAAGTGATTTGGAATGTAAATTAAAAAAATAAAATTAAATTAAATTAAAAAAAAAAAGAAAAAAAAAAGAATCAAGGATGAGGACATCACACCATTAAACATACAATGTTATCACAGTTTCTCACCCCCCTTCTCTGACTCTTTACCTCCAGACTAAGTAGGCAATACAACACACTTTATTTCTTGAAATTGGAAAAGTTATCAGTGTGTATCTTTCTTTGGATATTCATCTTATAAAATATTTGAAGAGTAAAATACTTGGATTGAAGTATCTCAAGTAAGAAATGTGTCTTCTTCAATTCTTTCCCTTGGTTCTACTGGATCAATAGACATAAGGGCCACTGTCTTCTTACAAGAAGCACTTGAAAAACTGAAAATTAATAACTTACCATTATACTTACCACATCAAATTTCCAAAATATATACCCAACACTAATTATGTATGTCTGAAATTCAAAGACAGCCTTGGGAAAAACAGCCAGATTAATGTGTTCAGATAGAATTGAATTTTAAGGTTTTATCTCACTTATCTCTAGACTTCAATTCCTAAGCCCCATAGAAACAGAATTTGTTTTTATTTGCTTATTTTTAAGATCAGTATATATTTAAAAATTTCTACCTTTATTTCTTTTGTTTTTTACTTCTTTAATTAATTTTTTCTATATTCTTTATTTACATTCCAATTGATTTCCCCTTTCCCAGTTCCCCCCTTCCCAAAAGTCCTGTAAGCCCTCTTCCCTCCCCCTGTTCCCCAGTCAAGCCCATCCCGCTTCCCTGTCCTGGTAGTCCCCTACACTGCTGCAATGAGTCTTTCCTGGACCAGGGACCTCTCCTTCTTTTTCTTGGGAATCATTTGATATGTGAATTATGTCTTGGGTATTCCAAGCTTCTGGGCTAATATCCACTTATCAGTGACTGCATACCGTGTGTGTTCTTTTGTGATTGGGTTACCTCACTTAGGATGATTTTCCAGTTCTAACTATTTGCGTAAGAATTTCATGAATTCATTTTTTTTAATTGCTGAGTAGTATTCCATTGTGTAAATATACCACATTTTCTGTATCCATTCCTCTGTTGAGGGACATCTGGGTTCTTTCCAGCTTCTGGCTATTATAAATAAGGCTGCTATGAACATAGTGGAGCATGTGGCCTATTTCTATATATTCCTAAATATAGTGGCCTCTGCCCATATAATGTTATTTTATGTATGTTTTCTAGAATGGCAGTTTGACATTGGACAATCAGTTGGCATACTCTTTCCTGGAGAAGATAACCTCTCCCACTCCCAGATTTCCTGACTTGCCTATAGTTCTTTGTGTAGGTTTGAGTGCGATGGGATTTCCCTCATGCAGTTTTGCATGTTTGTTAGTTTCTTCCTTTTTCTTATAGACATTCTTATAGCTATGTTGTTGTAAAAGGTAATTCATGTGACAGATATTAAAAGTTTCAGATATAAGATCAATCTAATACTTAATGATATCATATTCACCAGAGTTTCATATAGTTGCATTCCATGGATTAAGTCTGCTGTCTACAAAGTTAAGACTAAGAAGAACACGAAGTCATGTCCTTCAAAAGGTTCAAATTATATGCTACAGTAATGACATTTTCACATTTACAATTCACACTGAATTTTTTCAAGTTGATCTTGTATTTAGATTGATATATGGCTAAATTTTAAGAATATGAACATTTTAAGATTTGATTTTGTTTGTAACATGTTTATGTATGTGCCCAGGTGTGGATATGTACATTTGATTGAAGATACTTGAAGAAGTCAGAGGAAGGTAGCTGACACCCTAGCGCTAGAGGTACAGGCAGAAGTCGATTCTGGGAAATGAACTCATGTCTTTAAAAGGGAAGCAAGCACTCTTAATAGCTGAATCATCTCTCTAGAAGCAGACTATGAAGTTTTTAATAAAAACATTTACAAGAACCAGGAAATCTTTTTAAAAATATTAAAACAATTATAGTATAGATCTAACGAATTTACATACTCAAATACCTCACAATAGCCTATTGATGAATCTATAAAACTGAGTTCTTATTTTAGTTTCTTCCCTTTTTTAAATGTAATTTTCTCTCAGGAAAACCTAGGTTAGTGCACGACACTGCTGCCAAGACTCATTTCAGCAACTGTATGTTACCTACTGTGCTTATTTTATGGAACAACTATACATGAAACATCCGAGAGCCACACGAAGCAGACCTCCATTGTGGGAGAAAGGCTTGGATTTCAGAGACCTAAGTTATGTTCTTGGCACTTCCATTTGCCATGTTTACTATTGTGAAAAAGTATTTTACATTTTTCAAAGTTCTTTTTCCTTATCTATAAAACTGGAAGATTATCATTTACCCATTTCAGGTTCAGCAAATGGAGGGGTAGTAAATATTTAAAAATTATATACTAAGCATTATTTTGTTTATCACTAGGATCAAACGTGGAACTTTTTAAATGTTAGCATGTTTTGATAATAGCAAATCTGAATTTATATTATTATGCAATTGTGATGGAAGAAAAAAATACATAAATGTCCTCTGTATTTAAAATAAATCCTCTAAGGATTTTGGTACATCAAGGAAATGACTTTTAAAATATTTATTTCTGAATTGTTTATACTAATTTTAATTGGATATTGTTATCCTAATGTGAATGTTGAGATATCAATGAGCCATTTTTTTTAAGTTGTGGCTCTATAATGGTTGCTCAGTTACCTTGCATATAATTGTGATGACACCAATCTCATTTTTGTACTGTAAGTTTCCAGTTCCTCTGGGCTTACATCATGAACATGATGGATGAGTTACACTGTTGTGTCTGCCTGGGCAGGTGTGAGATAAATTGCTGGGCAGGCTGTGATCTTTGGGCAAATTACTCTCCTTGACTACAATATATATCGATGAGATGTGTCAGGGCTCATATACACACTTGTCAATTGCATTACCCAGGTGATAAAAATACAAGTTAGGGGATCATTGAAATGAAGAGGAAAAAATTCATTGTGTCATAAGAAATTAGTGAGAGAACCCGTCACCTTAAGCTGGAAATATGATGGGGTAAAACCTTTCATAGCTTTTGATAGGGAAAAAAGTTCAAACCACTTAGTCAAATATATATAATTATATGTCTCCTCTTCATCCTTGATTAGATTCACTTGATACAAATGAAAGTGAACATGATAATAATTTACATTTTTTATGTGGGAACAATTAGGAGAAAGGCTTTTAATTTAATATCAATAAGTTTTAACTACTCTTGCAAATTAAGTCATTTCATACTGAGTTTTTTAATACAAAAATATTTCCATATGAGAAGATCCCATAAGTATATGAATATTTTAGGCAGTATGTTGTTAGCAGAGGTCTAACCAGTGTCTACAGGAACAAAGATATACTCCATGCTCTACATATATAGAAGATAAAGCCTATGTATAAAGGAATAAGGAAAATTGCATGCCTTTACATATGTGAGATAAAATCAAGACTCAGAAATGACTTCCTTAATGATGCTTTATGATTTTTATAAAATGTCTGCATGTTCTGATTAATACTGAAAGCATAAATGAAGTTGAGGCACACGTGCGCTTACACACACAAACACACACACACACACACACACACACACACACACACACACACACACACTTATATTCAAGCAGAAAAATTTACCACACTAAGTCCAGCCACCACTGTAATATCAACAGCCTAAAAGAGTATAGATCACCCTTCATTAATTAGGCTAGGCTAGTTGGGACAAGTGAGTTAAGTTAGAGTCACAAAATCAAATTATTGGCAAGCAGGAAGGCTTTTAAAAAGAAATACACAGGGTCCCCAATGGAGGAGTTAGAGAAAGGACTGAAGGAGTTGAAGAGGTTTCTAATCTCATAGGGAGAACAACAATGTCAACCAACCAGATGCCTCAGAGCTCCCAGGAATTAATGGACCAACCAAAGAGGGACCCATGGCTTCAGTCATATATGTAGAAGAGGACGGCCTTATTGGGCATCAATGGGAGGAAAGGCCCATGGTCTTGTAAAGGCTCAATATCCCAGTGTAGAGGAATGCCAGGGCAGGGAGACAGGAGTGGGTAGGTGGGTGGGAGAACACCCTCAGAGAAGCTGGGGGAGGGATGATAGGATAGGGAGTTTCTTGTGGGGAGGAACAGTAAAGGTAATAACAGTTGAAATATAAATTAAAAAATATCCAATGAAAAAAAGAAAAAAGAAAGAAAGTAAAGCTACCAAAAGGTATATAACAGACTGAAAAGTGGAGCAATACTCTTTACTCAATAAGTACCCTAGAATATATCCTTTGTGTGCTCAGCAAATTCCATATCTCTAGTTATTTCTCATTTAGACATTATTCATAAACACTGATGATCAATCTTGCCTTAAGAGGAAGTACACTGTCTCTCAAAAAATATTTCACTGGCTAACAAACTGGCTTAACAAAATGCCAGTTCCAGGTAGCCAATAGCCAGCCTCCCATAGACTTTAGAGCCTCCATTTATGTAATCATTGGGTTCTGATTATCAATTATCAGAGTGAAGGAAATAACGCTGGATGGGAGAGTGGTCCTAAGGCCTGTCCCAACAACACAGGCCCTGCAGCATGAAAGGTGACCACCCTACTACAATGCAATACCCTATGGGCATCGACCACAGTATTCCAGCCCTCAGGTTCTGGGGGGAGTAATGGAAGGTGCTGATAAGTTGAGTACAGGAGAGCAGACAGACAGAGAATGCTTTACCACAGGAGGGCAGAGACTAAGCAACTTATCCAGCAGCTGAGAACTTATGTGCTCACAAGGCTGAGCAGGGTATGGCTGAGTGAATGTTGGCTTATAAGTCTCTACCATCATCTGCTAATTTATTCAGCAGAAATAAATGAATATGAAACTCTAGCTTTAAGAGATTGGCAGACTGCAGCTGAAGACCGTAGGTCTATGTAGCATGTACTTTCTATTATTTTTAAGGAAAGATGTTTATTTTGGGTAATGATGAACAACAGTTGTTTGTTTTTAAAGCCCATTTTTGTTAATTTTGTTTTGTTTTGTTTCTTGTCCTCAAAGCACCTTCAAAGGTTTTAAAACTAGGTTATGTCTGGTCAAGTTGAAATTATATAAACTTCATTTTTAATTTGGAATAAGAACTTAAAACTTAATATTTTGTAAAAAGTCAACAAACTGCAAACATCTGTCAATTGAGGTTTTAAAATACATACATACATGCATATATACATACATACATACATTTATGTGAAACTATCTCCATATATATTAATTAAAAATTTCAAGTTACATAGCAATTGTAAATTTAAAAAGAAATAAACTTTATTACATCCATGTGAAGTTTCTTCTGTATTGATTTGTTTCACAAAACTTTCAGACATCATAGAAAGGTGAATTTCACTTTAATCCTATGATACTCTTTTTCATAAAAAAGAATAAATTTACATAATTATGAGGGAAGTTTTGCAGAAAAGACTTTGAAAATCATGAAAGAATAAGCCCAAGTGAGACTCTGAGAATGGTTAAGTAAAGATGAACAACAGTTTACTTTAGAAATAACATTGATCAGAGCATCCATTAAAGTGAACCAAAACTGTGTACTATGCCTAGAGTGCTCGGTCCTGTCTGCCTTTCTCCTGGGGATAGACAGATCACAGATGGAAAATCCAAATAAAACATTCCTTTTCACACAGTTGTTACTGTTCTCTTCTATTCAACACTATTTCTGTATAGATGATAATCAAGGGTATGTAGCTTTATTGCATATTATACAACAAAGATACATTTTGACTTTTTTTTACAAAAGCAGTCTCCTTTCATTTTAGTTTTCTTCTAGTAATTAAAGATTAATATTATGTGTTCTCTTGATCCATAAGGACACTGTTACTTTAAATTTGTCTTTGACAAGGCTATGGTCTGAACATGTATACCTTAAAGCTCATATTAAATCTACTTTTTAACTGAAATAATGTGGACTGTTGTAGCACTACATAAGCTGTAGCACTATGTACGTCTACATAAGGATGGGAGCCCACATGATTTTCTATATTTTCCCCAGCAAGAAGTCAAAGGTTGCTTGCTCACTCTCTGTACCAGATAACATAATTAAAAGGAAACAAACAACATCATTTACAAATAAAGGCAGGAACTAGGCATCATTTTCAAAGCAGGTAGCAGAGCATCTCCTGGGTTTAGACCTTGGTTTTCCAAGCTTTAAGAACTATAAGCAATCCTATTATGAAATATTTTACTTTGTCAGGCAGAGCAGCACCAAAATCTGCCTGATTTTGAATTTAGTTTCTGAGACACTTTTATGAAACCTAGCAGTGAAAATATGAGGAATTCTCCCAGCCCATCAAGGACATCACTTACATGTCTTTCTTGCTAGTTGGTTGGGATACAGAGATTTAAGATACATTAAACTTTACAAAATGATGAGTTCATCAGATTTACTGCTAAGAATAAGTTTAAACTCTCTAGGAAAGACCTTAGTAGTAAAATACTGAATTTAATTGAATAAATTGTACAAAGTGGGATATTTGCTGTTTTAAATTGCAAAGCATTGAATTTATTAGTTTAGATTGCTGATGCTCATTCTATTTACTTTTTAATGATTCAACATTTCAATAACTAAAATGCAAGCACTTGAAGAAGCACACTGAGAGAGACACACTGCAGTGTGGCTGTTAATTACTAAGAAAAAATAAATACTTTATAGAGTGTGTTGAATAAACCTGTGGAGGAGATCATTTACACATGACTAAAAAGTAAGAACAGGAGGGGCAGGGATGGAAATAATAATATATATGTAGTAAAAAATTTTAAAAAGGATGTAATTAATAAAAAATCAAATTCCCCTTATATTGTTATGATTGATTTAATAAATTATTAAGAAATATTATGCTATAATCCTTATATAGTTATTGTTTGAATTAAACTATGTAGCTATAATCAGACTGTGAAAGACATCACTATTTTTGACAATAATAAATACAAATAATAAATATTGATTAAATTTTAACATATGAGATATAAATCTTCATAACAACTTAATTTGTAGTTAAAGATATCATCAGTGTATAAAGAAAGCAAGAAAGAATTTGATAAGTTGGATTTCACTTCTGAGTGCAGAGGTGAGATCACCTTTACTCTGGAGGGGTACAACTAGGAGCACACAGGGCATATGATCAGTGGAGCAGCTGGGATAGGAGACTTCCCTTCCAGCTATCATTTGCAGCAAGGAACCAGGAAGCTCCATAGCCTTCGGTGCTTAGCCCACCAGAAGAGAATGATCTCCCTGCAGCGACTTCACTTCTGAGCTTAGAGGTGAGATCTCCATCTTCTCTCTTGAGGGGTACAACTAGGAGCGCACAGGGCATAAGATCGGGAGCGGCTGGGAGAGGAGTCTTCCCTTTCAGCTGCCATTTACAGCAGGGAACCAGACAGCTCCATAGCCTTCTGTGCACAGACTCTGCCAAAAGGGAGTTGGTCTCCCAGGAGTAAAGACACAGGCTTACAGGCCCATAGGAGGGGCAAGCTCCAGCAAGAGACAACAAGACCAACTAACACCAGAGATAACCAGATGGCAAAAGGCAAGTGCAAGAATCCTATCAACAGAACCAAAGCTATTTGGGAACATCAGATCCCAGTTCTCCTACCACAGCAAGTTCCAGATAAGAAAAGTAAGACTTGAATTTAAAGTCTCTTCTCACAATGGTGTTAGAGGACATCAAGAAGGACATAAATAACTCCCTTAAAGAAATACAGGAGAACATGGGTCAAATGGTAAAGGCCCTTAAAGAGGAAACCCAAAAATCCCTGAAAGAAATACAGGGGAGCATGGGTAAACAGGTAGAGGCCCTTAAAGAGGAAACACAAAAATCCCTGAAAGAATTACAGAACACAAACAAACAAGTGAAGGAACTGAACAAAACCATCCAGGATCTAAAAATGGAAGTAGAAACAATAAAGAAATCACAAAGTGAGACAGCTCTGGAGATAGAAAATCTTGGAAAGAATTCAGGAGTCATAGATACAAGTGTCACCAACAGAATACAAGAGATAGAAGAAAGAATCTCAGGGGCTGAAGATACCATAGAAAACATTGACTCAACAGTTAAAGAAAATGCGAAATGCAAAAAGTTCCTGAGCCAAAACATCCAGGAATTCCAGGATACAATGAGAAGACCAAACCTAAGGATTATATTTATAGAAGAGAGTGAATATTTCCAACTTAAAGGGCCAGTAAATATCTTCAACAAAATTATAGAAGAAAACTTCCTTAACCTAAAGAAAGAGATGTCCATGAACATACAAGAAGTCTACAGAACTCCGAACAGACTGGACCAGACCAGAAAGTCCTCCCAGCACGTAATAATCAAAACACCAAATGCACTAAACAAAGAAAGAATATTAAAAGCAGTAAGAGAGAAAGGTCAAATAACCTATAAAGGCAGGCCTATAAGAATTACACCAGACTTCTCACCTGAGTTGATGAAAGCCAGAAAATCCTGGACAGATCTCATACAGACCCTAAGAGAACACAAATGCCAACCCAAACTACTATACCCTGCAAAACTCTCAATTACCATAGATGGAGAAACCAAGATATTCCATGATAAAACCAAATTTGCACAATATCTTTTCACAAATCTAGCCCTACAAAGGATAATAGATGGAAAATGCCAAAATGAGGAGGGAAATTACACCCTGGAAAAAACAAGAAAGTAATCTTTTTCCAACAAACCCAAAAGAAAGTAACCACACAAATATAAAAAGAACATCAAAAATCACAGGAAGCAACAATCACTATTCTTTAATATCTTATAATGTCAATAGACTCAATTCCCCCAACAAAAAACATAGTCTAACAGAGATGTTTTTTGTGTGGATCTTCGATTTTATCAGAAAATGTTTGTCACTTTCAATTCAGAAATGTTTTTTGTGTCTACCATTTTGACTGTATTATTTTCCATGAAAATCTTTAATTTTAACATTTTTTTTTTTCTGTGTAATTCCTCGATTTTGTCAGAGGTGTTTTTCATGTAGATCTTCGGTTTCATCCAATGGGGTGGGGGGTGGGTGTTTGTAGCTCCACTTTCAATCAATTTAGGAATGTTTTTGTGCCTACCATTTTGTAGGTATAATTGTACATGATAATCTTCAATTTTATCATTTTTCTGTATTTTTCTTCAATTTTATCAAAAGTGTTTTCCATGTGGATCTTCAGTTTTATCAGACAATGTCTATAATTTTACTTTCAATCAACTTAGGAACATTTTTATACCTTCCATTTTATCTGTATAATTTTCCATGTAATTGTCAGTTTTAACATATTTTTCTATACATTTCTTGAATTTTTTCAGGAATATTTTTCTTGTAGATCTTCAATTTTATCAGAAAGTGTTTATAATTCCACTTTCAAAAAACTTAGGAATACTTTTATGCCTACCATTTTATCTGTATAATTTTTCCATGAAATACTCAATCTTAATGTGTTTTTTTTTATATATTTCTTCAATTTTATCAGAGATATTTTCCAGGTAAATCTTCAGTTTTATCAGAAAATGTTCATAATTTCACTTTCAACCAACTTAGAAATATTTTTATGCCTACCATTTTATCTGTATAATTTTCCATGATAATCTTCAATTTTAATGTTTTTTCCATATATTTTTCAATTTTTCAGAAATATTTTCCATGTAAATCTTCAATTTTATCAGAAAATGTTTGTAATTCTACTTTCAATCAACTTAGGAATATTTTAATTCCTATCAATTTATCTGTATAAATTTCTTCAATTTTATCAGAGATATTTTCCATGTAAATCTTCAATTTTATCAGAAAATGTTTTTACTTCTATTTTCAATCAATTTAGGAATATTTTTATGCCTACCATCTTATCTGTATAATTTTTCATGAAATAGTCAGTTTTAACGTGTTTTTTATATATTTCTTGAGTTTTATCAGACATATTTTCCTTGTAGATTTTCAATTCTATCAGAAAATGTTTATAATTCCACTTTCAATCAACTTAGGAATATTATGCCTACTATTTTATCTGCATAATTTTTCCATGAAATAGTAAACTTTGAGGTGTTTTTCTATATATTTCTTCAATTTTATCAGAGATATTTTCCATGTATATTTATACAGTGGAATACTACTCAGCAATTAAAAACAATGAATTCATGAAATTCTTAGGCAAATGGGGAACAGGGGGAAGGAAGAGGGCTTATGGGATTTTCGGGGAGGGGGGAACCGGGAAAGGGGTAATTTTTGGAATGTAAATAAAAAATATAGAAAATAAAAATAATAATAATAAAAAAAGAAAAAAATAAAATAAAATAGACTTACAAAAAAAAGAATTTGGTAAGTTAAGTTTCCTTATGTGATATGTTCATGCAGGTCTCTGAATTCAAGAGTATATATGTTTAAAAATTTAACTGTGAATAAATAGTCATCATCTTATGATTATATAACCAGAATTTAGCAAAGAGTGTATGTAATGGGTAGGGGACATCGTGTGCCTATGTTTGTGCATGTATGTGTGTTTATAAGCTTGTAAGTGTTTGTGTATGAGTTTGTGAATGTTTGCATATCTGCAAAAATTTGTATAGTATTTTGGGCTATATCTAATGATGAAATTTTTATGAGACATATTAAAACTGATAACATAGGTCATGTTTGAAATCATTACTCTATTTTGTTATTAAATGAAGAGTTATGCAACTTTACATAATTTTATCTTTAATGATGATAAATTTTCAAAATTAAGACTATTTGGAAATATAAAATTAATTTCTATTGCTATATATCTTTGTAAACTTTGTATATTGAAAAATATATATCCTTACCAAATATGAAGCAGCAAAAATCATTTCTGAATTCAGACTACTTTTGTTTATGTGTTGTTCCACATTTTTGAATGAAGAAATCTTGTCAATTTCTATCTAATTCAATGTTTTATAAATTAATCTAATATATTTTTTATTTCTCAATACCGGTTAACCACAATATCTATAAGAAAGACAATTATGGAAGCATTCAGTGTAAAAATTATATATTGTTTTTAATGACAAGAAGTAAAAGTGTGAGATCCTATTCCCACAAGCCAGACTTTTGCTACAGAGTATGTAAGTCTCCTAACCCAAGGAGGTTATATGGGGGCTTTTTCACTTGGAATAAATGACCCATAGCAACCACTGACCTTAGATTACATAATCCATAGCAGCAACATGATATGAATACAAGAACATATCTTTGACATTGTAGTGAAAGGACAAAATGTTAATTTCACTCACTTTAGCAATCCAATTACAGAGAGTAGTTTTCTAATCTATGATATCAAAATATTTATGATTTACCACTTCCCTGAGGAATCAATTTTGTCTTCAGAGAATGAATGACATCTTCAAACACTCCTATTTGATTGAGCTCTTCAGTCAGGATTTTAGCTTGGCAACAATATTAAACAAAATAATTTTAATGTCCTTATTAAAGAAAATGACTATTCCTTTCTGCATCCTTGTTAGTTTCTGTTCTCATCCTCACTTCCATTATTAAGAAAGTAGAATCTTTGCTCCACTGCAATAAATACTCTCATTTTATTTAATATCTTTATTCTACAAATTAGAGGAATATGACGAACAATAAAAAGGTAAAAATTCTATAATTTTACAGAAACTGAATGCAATTTTAGTTTGATTTCTCTCATTTATATTTGGAGCTCTATTGTATATTTCAATTTAAAACTCAATGAATTAACCTCAGATTGTCATAGAATCACATTATCATTTAATCCTCTATGTAACTGTACAAATTGTGCCTTTAAATATACACTGTTCTAAACAAAAATTTATAATCTGATAATTTTAGAGGAACTTAAACAAGGTTTAAAGAAAAAAACAGTCTGGTCCCCAAGGTAGTCGTATATTGGCACTCTCTGAAGTAATGATGAATTTAATAGTTAAGATAACCTTGAGTAAATTACCAATCAGAAGAACTTTTACTTTCTGCATGTAAGAGAACACATCAATATTCAATTTTTAGGAGTATTGAAGAAGGTACAGAAAAATAAAATACAATGGCATCTCATGCATTGCACTAGAACACTGTTGGTGCTGGTTTTGGGTAGGTGCCACTGTCCTGATATTGGCAGGAATATATTCACTTAAAGTATCAATTCTGTTGTATCATGCAGAAAGTAGAGAGGCAGTCACGTCACAGGAAAATATTTGCTACTTGAGAGCAAAGTGATTAACTTGAGAGTGGTAGACAGTGTCTATGCTATTATTTCTCCTAGACTACTGAAATTTCCATATGGAGTAATCCTCCAAATATATACTTATGCCTTTAAAAAATATGCCTGTTTAATGTTACATGCTCAACAAAATTTAAATATCAAACAAAATGTTTTTACTTGTGATGCTTCATCTAAATATTAAAGAGAATTTCAGAGAGATCAAATACTATCCATTGAAGTGAAGTCAACACACATATATACATTTCTAGGGCTATTTATTCTCAGAAGGTTTAAAATATAAATTAATTATACCTTAATTAAATGTAAATTTATGCTTGGCAGAAATTGTTCATTCACTTCAATTGAGAAGTGAATTTATAACATGTTAGATTTTTTTTAAAGTCTATGCATTCTTTATAAATCAATCTCAGGTGATCTGAACGCAGATGTCTAAATTTTACTTATACGGGGTTGTAGTGTGACTATGTTTGACTACAAAATATCCATGGACAGTGTCACTCCCAAAGAGAATTTTCATGTACTATTTAGACTGGGAGAAAAGCACAGCAGGCATCATGAATAGTTAATGTGTAGTAGTCAGCATTCTGAGAGCTGAGGCTGTGCTACAGGATTAACTTGCTTTGAGGTGTTATCTAGATTGCTGAGTGGCAAAACTTTACCTGGGAACAGACAACATTTCTATTCATTCCAGTTAAGGAAACAAGGACAAACCAAAGTATGGATGTCAGCAAAGTCCAACTTGGTAAACCATAAGTTTTTTTGGGGTTACTTAAAGGAATATGGATGAAGGGTTACTTATAAGAACACAAATTACTGAAGACACCAAAGTCCACTCCAGTACAGGTGAAAGCTTACAAAGCTGGCGACCTGAGCAACCTGCAGGCAGCTCAATTAGAGTGTCCCTACCAGGTGCCTCAGTTTGTCTAAACTTTCTTCAAGGTAGCTGGTCTGGTTTGGGGGCTACATTCTGCTTGTCTTGTCCTAGTATTTTCGATGTAGCTTGATTTTTTTTACTCTAAGACGAACTCTCAGCTTTTATTGTTTACTCTGGCAGAGAGGGGCCTAGTGAATTTGAACTGTTTCAGGGACTTCCTGAAGCTATCTTGAGGGTTTTACCTTCCTGTTCAAGGAAGTTCCCTGAGGGTGGAATGTTTCAATCTACAAGGAAACTGTTACCCAACACAGGTTCCTTCAGATAAGCCTTTTCAATCTCTGGGACTTGACCCACCTCTCCCTAAAACCAGGGGTGGCATACACAATTTCTCAGGCTACTCCTCCTTGGCAAAGTGATGCCAGTAGTGTGTGACTTAAAATACACAAGGACTATTTGATTCACTATATTACTAATATCTAATAGTAATTTTTATGCACAGGTGTCTTAGTTCTTATATTGCTATGGAGAGCCACACCAAAATGAAAGCAACTTGTGACAATAAAGCATGTATTTAGGGATTTGCTTAGACTTTCAGAGAGTGAGTCCATCATGGTGAGAAGCATGGCAGCAGAAAGGCAGGCGGGGCACTGGAAGGGGTAGGTAAGAACTTCCATCAGATCCACAAGCCTGAGGCACACAGCAGGAGATGGGGCCTATCATGACTGTTTAAAACATCAAAGCTCTTCCCTAGTGTTACACCTCCTCCAACAAGGCCATACCTCCCAATTCTTCTCAAAGAGTTCTACCAACTGGAAAACAAACATTCAAATAAATATATAAGACGATATAGAGCGTTATAAATCAAACCACCAAAATTGGTGTCAACAAATCCCTGAAAACATAAATGAGAAAATTGTGACACTTTCTCTCTTTCTCTCTCTCTCTCTCTCTCACACACACACACACACACACACACACTCTCTCCGTATATATATATATATTCCCCTTCTTAGTCTCACCCAATACTCCAATTTCCCAATATTAAAAATGGAAAAAGTCTGAGCATGAGCTTCATCATCAGTGTTGGCATTAATAATTACAGCATTTTATGGAAAGTTATAATAACCTGTGCTTTTGATTTAGGACTAAAACTGCAATGGTTTTAGAAAATTATCTTCTAACATATTCTAGTAATGTGAACACTCACATTTTAGGTGTAGGATATCAAGTCAAAACCTCACACGTACATCAAATCTTTCATATCTTCATAACTAAACATGATATCTTAATTTAAACATTATCTTTTATTATATTCAAAGGTGAAAATATGAGCAATGATAGGTTATGTCTACAGAACATTTTAATAGTTCATCCTTGAAGCACAGGTATCATCCTATATCAACATATTTGGAGTGAGGGTGATATTTGCTACCCATAGATTTTACATATTGTCTCTATGTAAGCAAAAATAATAATTTATACTGATAACAATGATCATTTATAGAACTCTAGAGTTATTGTCTAATTTTTTTACAGCGCAAAGTTTGGAAACCAAAATGCCTTTTTTATACATAAAAACTAAATATTCTTTTCACAATGTAGTTCATATATTCTAAGGGTATGGCTTTAGTCATTGAGTCCTAAGACCAGTTATATTTGGGTTTTGAATCACTGAATTTATTTAATATATAGTGAGCCTGGTAAAACAATACTTAGTGAATTTCTAAGTAAGTAGACAGATTGACTGATAGGCATTATATAATAGCAAAATGCTATTAAATTGAATGTTTAAGAAACCTATCAGACAACTTATAAAGGCCCATTAAGGAAATCACCAAGCATCTCTAGTAGTTTCAGGTATATCACAGTCTGCTTGGTTAAGTCCACCTAAAAACAACAAATAGCAATATTGATTAAAGCATGTTCTCGGAACATTCCTGAGAAACCAGGTAGAGGAAGTCAGCTTTAGCTCTCCATGGATTTTCCTTCCTGTGGTTGAGTTTCCTGAGGCTGAAGTTCCAGCCTCTATTCCCAGCACATGCACTTTTACACTATGGGATTAAAAACTAGTAGAATGTGTTGGAAATTGTTTAACTCTTAATTGATTTTGAGTGTACACTTTCAATTTGAGGTGGTCTTCTTGGTCTTTTTCTCTCACTGCTATAGAGTTAGTAGTAACAGCACACTTATAGACAAAGAATCTTAGGAAACACTTTGAGACAGACCTGCTTGAGTCTAAAGAATGGGGAGGGATCCTACATGCTGAATGAGTTTCTGGTGAACTCAAACAGCACATGGCAACTTGTGCATGTAATGTATATTCCCTTTCTAAGAAATGCATATTTATGGACATCCAACTAAGGATGTGCTTCTTGTGTTTCACTGGTATTTTGATGAGGATAGTGGCCTAGGTCCTTATACATGCTCAACAATGTCCCTGAAATAGACATCAGAAGCAAATCTGCAGTATGTTTTTAATTAGTTATTTTCATTTTATCAAAAAAGCTGAGATTACTGCTAGGAGGAGCAAGGAATACATACAGGAAAATGAGAAGCATAATGTAACTCATGCAAAGAGAATTTTTCTGAGTTCTCTGATGGATGCATGGTATTTATTTCCTTATGGGATGGGAGAACAAAACCAGTCATCTTTGCTATCCCAGTGAGAATTGAGCAACTACTACTAGGCCATTTAAAAAATTCTCACTAATTTAGGCTTTTGGAGAAAATAATTTCCAGTCTTATACTATCTTGTTTATCTTTTTATTCCTCTATATAATGTCCAATTTAGTATATAAAAATAATGATTCAGAAACAAGATTTTATTGTTCATGCCACTGAGAAGTAATGGAAAATAGCTAAATCTTTCAAAATGCCCTGGAAAGAAATTATATTATTTTCTTCATTTTGTTACTACAAAATAAGTGTTATTTAAAGACAAACTAAGTTTCTATTGAAATTTTAGGTCTGCTGCCTATTATAAACCATGAACTATGATAGAGATCAAGGAGCTAATATTAAGTAGAAAATGCTACAGCCAACAATCAGCAGAAACTACCCTTCTTCAGGACGAGGCTCTATCTTGTTTCTGTTTGCTTAGCTTTGATTAATTCACAACACACAAATAAATGTAGTAATGCATTGGCTGTCATTGTTATGTATGTAATATTTCACTGGAAGTATATCTGTGTCATATTTTATAAAAGTTTAAGCTAATGGTAAACAAAATTATGTGCACAATGTGAATACTTCAAGTTAAGAAATAGGAAACATTTCAAATGTATGGATATGCAGTCAAGGTTACTCTATTCTATTGGAAAAAACAAAATCATACCTTGAAATTCTATTGGGTTGTAAGTAAAACACTTATATAAGCTCACAGTGATTATTTAGATCCATGCTTGTTTATATTCTATTTCTAAGTCTCAAGAGACTTTTTTTTTAAGATTCATTTACTTTATGTAAATGAGTACACTGTAGCTATACAGATGGTTGTGAGCTATCATATGGTTGCTGGGACTTGAACTCAGAACCTCTACTCGCTCCTGACCAAAGATTTATTTATTATTGTATGTGAGTACACTGTAGCTATCTTCAGATACACCAGAAAAGGGTGTCAAATCTCATCCCTGATGGTTGTGAGCAACCATGTGTTTGCTGGGATTTGAACTCAGGACCTTTGGAAGAGCAATCAGTGCTCTTAACTGTTGAGCCATCTCTCCAGCCCCCACAAGTGACTTTTAATGCCTTGTTTCAATGCTCTCATTCCTTCAGATTAAACCTCTCTAGGATGAATTAGAGTGAAATCAACCAGTCAGTTCCTTACAGAAGTTTGAGATATTCATGTTTATAGATTGAATCATTTAAATCATTAAATACAATTTATTTGTTCCCTACTTCGAAAAAGAACATTTAAGTATGTCACAAATACTGGACATGAATTTCCTACTTTTTTGCAAAGTTATTTCCTATGTGCCTGGTACTCAATAGAGAACTTTCTTGTGGCATCTTTATCCTTACCCTTAGTCAATGAATCAATATTTTTCACGTGCAGAAAGAAAACTCACTAAGGTCAAGGTAGTATCAATTTAAATTTTTGATTAATTTAAATTCATGATAACAATGAATTGCACAGAAGTAGGCTATAAAGGAAATAAAAGCAATTCATTAAGATATCCTTTTTTAAATAAAACAAGAAAACAAATTCCGACTCATTCAACATAATAGAGCAATGGCACAGATATTACAAAAAATATATGCTATTGATCTTGACATCATTTGTATTGAGAGCTAAGACTGGAGCATAGAAAAGTTAGAAAACTCCTCTCAGGCAGTATGAAGCAGGCTCAGACATTAATTAACACTGGTAATGGTCTTTAATAAGATAGAATATTTCATGGAAAAAATACAAAGGAATGTATGCTTATGCGGAGGAGGACTATGGGTAATTAATATAAAGTACTCTTTCCCTGAAAAGAAAAAAGTCATAAGTCATTTAGCAAAACAAACAAAAAGAAAACAAACAAAAAGAAAACCAGAGAAGACATACAAGAATTTACCCAAATGTTACTTAAAATATCTGAGGACATATATCTCCTAGGCAAGGGTGAATTAATTTTTTACATATATTTACTATGGTGGGGCACATGTGCCATGGTGGTCATGGAGGCCAGAGCACAACTTGAGGGACTCAATTGTCTCTTTCAATGATCTCATCTGGGGAGATCGAACTCATATTTTCAGGCTTTGGGGCAAGTACCTCCAAGTTACGTAATGAGACATATCCAAGGACCAGAAGAGAACATTCAATGTTAACAAATCTTTGAGGTAATGTTTACTGAAAGAGAATTTTCTCCATTACTATCCTTATACCTTTCTCTTTCTCATGGCGTATATGTGTGTGAACGTGTGTTTGTGTGTGTGTGTTTGTGTGTGTTTAAGACATGCTCTTATTAATCATTCTAAATGAACCTAACACCCAGGATTTCTTCAGAGTGATCATAATTCTCCTACCATGGTCACATGAAACCTGAGATTATAGGTATGAACCCCTATATCAGCTTGATGACCTTAAATAAATTTGTAAGGCAACATCTCAACCTCTACTGTCCAGCACTAGAATATTCCATTATCTCTTTAACATCTCTTTACTTGCATTTGTGTGATTTGTTGTATATGTCTCAAAAGCTCCAAATCACAGATCAAGGCACTTCTGCTATTGGTGACTAAAAGTTTGTCTTTTCTACTCAGAATAATACAGTCAAGAAGTAGCCCATTCTGTCTTGCTTCTTTTTCAAAGCTTCTAAAGTTCACATACTCAGGTATAAACCAGCATTTCATAAATTTAACTTAATATGTAATACTAAGCTGTATGGATAGCTTTTTGTTTGATGGAAATTTTGTTTGCTTTAGACACAGATCTATTTTGAATATTGGCACTTTGAATATTTGATTTCATGCATTTCTGTGGACACACTACTCATTTTTATTATGTAAATTCTTATGAGTAAATTTCTTGGGTCACAGAAGAACCCAGCTTTTAAAAGATTGGCAAAATGTATACCTAAAATAACTGTGACAAGTTACATTGAAAAAGATTTACTTCTTGTTTTCCAGTTAAACATAACAAAATTTATGTATCAATAAATAGAGTAAACATCGCTAAATTTTAGATCATGAGCATAAATTAGAATTTGTTTTCATCCAAAACTCTTAAGTTAATGCCTTTACTGCCAGTGTGTCTACACTACCAGATAGAATTCTTGTGAAAGATATTAAAATTAAAACAGGTCATAAGTGGGTTCCTGAATTGTCAGGATTAGTATATTCTAAGCATAGACAACTTAACATTCTGCTTTTGTCCCTTGCAGCCTGTCATTCTTTCTACACACTGTGATGAGAGGCTGTGAAGCTATTCTGGGAGAACATGGACTTCTGGAAGCCCAGGGCAGAGTCCTCACTAGACACATCATCTCCTTGCCACTGATCTTGACCACTAGCATACAGAGCTATGATAAGATGAATTTCGAGTATTGAAACTATCTATCCTGTGATTCTGTACAGGGGCTCTAAGCACAGTCACATAAATACCGTCAGTATATTAACTCTTGGGCTTGACAGAAATGACAGGCAAGAAGGGTCTGTTCTCACGACTGTTTGATATACTCAGCAGAGGCTTGCAATGTAAAAACTCCACTAAATTGCAACTAATGTATTTTTTCAGCTTCTGTCATATTCTTTTTGCCACAAAACTATCATTAGTGTAAAGAAAAATAAGCAGATTGGGGTTGAAGACGTTATGTTAGAATACAGCAAGTAGTTAAAATACTAAAAACAAGTTTCTGATGCAAGATCTGTAGTTGTGGCCCATCTGCATATTTTTTAAATATATTATCTTGTTCTCACAGGCATCCAAGTAACTAATTATGTGCAAACAATAAGAATCAAGCTGCTGCCAAAAGAATTAGCTCTGCAGCCAATAGCAACTGCCTTTGGCTAAACATTTCTGCTCAACAGTACCAAAACACTTAGTTTTTATTGCTGAATTAAATATGCGTGCCTAGTCTGGAATAGGGACAGCTAAGGATATAAAGAGAATTAAAAGAAAAAAAAATAACCATAGGCAAAGTATTTGATTCTTCTTATCAGAAACAAACAAAAAAGGCTTAAAATTATTATTTTTGGAGTTCGAGTTTATAAAGAGGAATGAAATATTTTTCCGTTTTTCAATTTGCATCATATTCATTAGCTGAAATAACACTTAGTGAGGATGTTTCTGAAACAGAAGGTTTAACATCTAGGAAAAGTTCTCTGGAGAATACATCAATTAGGCTCATTGTCAGAGAATTTCATTAAAAGAGCTAGTGGAAACAAATACTATGTTTGGAAGCATTTTCTAACAAAGAATAAAAGAATATATGTATGTATCTGTGTATGTGTGTGTGTGCATGTGTGTGTGTGTGTGTGTGTGTGTGTCTGTGTGTATGTGCATTCAGAAGTGATATCTCCTTCATAGTCTAATGAGAATTTGAATATGGATATGGAAGAAAGCAAAGAAAAATATCGTGTTTCAGGATGTTTCATTTGAATTATTTCCAAAAAGAATGATGTGATGAGAAACTATTTTTGTATATTTTCAATGTGAATCACATTCAGCTTTTAACACTGTTTTATATAGTGGGCACAATATCATGGGCAGACTATATCATATTATATTTTAATATTCAGTTATTCAATATCACCTGAAGAATATTATTTCTCCACATTTTATACCTACTGTATTCCTTACAGGAGAGAAAAGCAGGAAGTAATTAAAAAAGAGAAAGTGACATTCATTTTGTACCTATAGCACAGTAAATGTGGTAAAACAGCATAAATATAAACCATAACTTAGTATTAGTATCCATAGTTGACTTTCTGACTCTGCTTCAGGAATCCACTGTTGCTATTTCTCTGAAAAGTGTTTAAAATAACAATACTTGATATTTAGTTAGATGAACTGGGATATGACAAGCTATCATGAAACACAATGGAAAGATGAAACATGGCTTTGGTGCTTTCTACCTTGTGTTGAATGTTATTACAAAGCTCTACTGGGGGCACACCAGATAAAGACCAAATCAGTGTTTGTAAAGTAATTGCTTTGCCTTTGACTGCTTGAAGGGAAATCCATAGACAATAAACACAGAGTGTTAACAAGCCCAAGAAATGAGAGCTGATGGCTAGAGAGTTCTGCTCAGGCATGATGCCACAGTAACTATCAGGAGATACTGCATGACCACTGGTCTAAGTGCTGCAAAGGTTACTCTCACTCCATGCTTACATTTTTACAGGGCTCCGTATTCAAAGAACCTCACAATCCGCCTCCAAATCACTGCACTTCCCAAGATTGTTCTATCTGCCATAGCTTAAGCTGTATCCATAAAAACCACTCAGGTTATACTCTCAAGACTTCTTAATATATTCTTGAAAACCGTGTTATAAAAATATCTGCAATTATGTATTTAAGGTGAATTCAATTCCACTGGAGATTTGGAAGGGCAAAGAGAGGTGATGAGAGAAGAGAATAAGAAGGGATAACAGAGGAGCACTTATGATCCAAGTACATTGCTTCCAATGAATTGTCATATCCTATCAAATCCCTTTACTTTATACAAAAGATGTGAACTAATAATAAAGGCAAAATAATAGGTAAGTGAGTAATCTCAGTTTAGCAGCAGATAAGAAAGAAATACATATGTATATTTGCTATAGCGTAACTCTGAACTATACTAGATTTGTACATCCAACAATTCATAGGACATTTGCTTATCAGTTGAGATAATTCTGTAAATCTTGGCAGCACCTTATTAGCACATGGGTGAAGCTGCACTTTCAACCTTTCAACAGCTTAGGAAATGTTAACACATGAATTGAAAATAATGCAAAACATTGTGATATATATTCAATGTGACAGGATCTAGAATCAAGGAGGAGACAACCATCCACCATGTCTGTGAAGGCAGTGTCCAGATTAGATCAACCTTTTAATCTATCTATAAAAGTAATCTACAGCAGGGTAGTAGGTAGAAAGTTGTTTTAAGTATGAGTGACATAATTACATGGACTAAAATCCCAGACTAAATCAAAAGAGCTAAGTCAAAATTTAGTGCATTCTTTTCCAAGGGAGATAATTGACAGCATTCACTGCTCCCTGCTTCCTAATGAGGTACACTGTGCAGCTGGCTTCCTGTTCCAACCATGCTTCCCCATTCCAGGTAAAATGTGTGACTTCAAACTGTAAGCCACAGTAAACTCTACTTTTCTTCACATACTTATGTCAAATATTTTATCACTGAAATGGGAGAAGTAATGACTACAAATACCAATTTCTGTCTTGAATAATGTTTAACATGACAATTTTAAGATTTTAATGAATGCTTTCTAAAATGAAATAAATACCTTTTGTAAGGTATCATACAATGTATTAATGTGTAGGATATAAAAATTAATATTGTTAATATCTCATACTTAATGTAGATTTTATACTGAATATTCAATATACATTTTATAATCAATATAGGTGTCCAATTTCAAATACTTTACCTCCTTCAGAAAATATTCCTTAAGATAATAGAATCACACATTACAGGAAATAAAGAAGAACCAATTATTTTATGTCACTATAAGACTTTTCCCCTAGATACAGTTACAAATTACTCGGTTTCAAGTATGCTTAGAAAGTCTGTTCAAAGATACAAGATACAGTACAACAGCTATTTATAGCATCTTGCTACAGAGTTTAAAATGCTTTGGTTTGGGATGCCATAAAATTGCAAAGCTTCTGCAAGGCAAAGGACACTGTCAATAGAGTAAAATGGCAACCAACATATTGGGAAAAGATCTTTACCAATCCTACATCTGATAGAGGACTAATACCCAATATACAAAGAACTCAAGAAGTTAGATTCCAGAAAATCAAATAACCCTATTAATAATGAGGAACAGAGCTAAACAGAGAATTCTCAACTGGGGAAATTCAAATGGATTAGAAGCACCCACAAAAATGTTCAATATTCTAAGTCACCACGGAAATACAAATCAGAACAATCCTGGGATTCTACCTCCCACCAGTCATAATGGCTAAAATCAGAAACAGAGGATGCTGGCAAGGATGTGGAGAAGAAGGAACACTCTTCCATTGCTGGTGGGATTGAAAGCTGGTACAACTTCTCTGGAAATCTGATGGAAGTCTGATGGTTCCTCAAAATTTTGGACCTAGTACTACCTGAGGACCCAGCTATACCACTCCTGGGCATATACCCAGAAGATACTCCAACATGTAATAAGGACACAAGTTCTACTATGTTCATAGCCGCTATATTTAAAATAGTCAGAAACTTGAAACAACCCAGATGTACCTCAACAGAGAAATGGATACAAAAAAATGTGGTTCATTTACTCAATGGAATACTACTTAGTTATTAAAAACAATGACTTCATGAAATTCACAGGCAGATGGATAGAACTTGATAATATCATCCTGAGTGAGGTAACTCAGTCACAAAATAACACACATGATATGCACTCACTGATAAGTGGATATTAGCCATTTCATATACACTCACCAAACCCAGATACTATTGTGGATCCTGGGAATTACTTGCCAACAGGCACCTGATATGGCTGTCTCCTGAGAGGCTCTGCCAGAAGCTGGAAAGAACCCAGATGTCCTTCAACAGAGGAATAGATATATAAAATGTGGCACATTTATATGGCAGCATACTACTCAGCCATTAAAAACAATAAATTCATGAAATTCTTAAGCAACTGGATGGAACTAGAAAATATTATCCTGAGTGAAGTAACCCAATCACAAAAGAATACACATGGTTTGCACTCACTGATAAGTGAATATTAGCCCAAAAGCTCAGATTACCAAAGATATAATTCACAGACCACATGAAGCTCAAGAAGAAGGAAGACCAAAGTGTGGATGTTTCAGTCCTTCTTAGAAGGGAGAACAAAATGCTCACAGGAGAAAATAGAAAAAGTGTGGAGCAGAGACTAAAGGAAAGACCATCCAGATACTGCCCTACCTGGGAATCCATCTCATATAGAGTCACCACACCCAGACACTATTGCAGATGTGAAGAAGTGCATGCTGACAGGAACCTAATATAACTGTTTTTCTGAGAAGCTCTGCCAGAGCCTGACAAATACAGAGGTGGGTGCTCACAGCCAACCATTGGACTGAGCACCGGATCCCCAATGGAGGAGCTAGAGAAAGGACCCAAGGAGCTGAAGGAGTTTGCAGCCCCATAGGAGGAACAACAATATGAACCAACCAGTACCCCAGAGCTCCCAGGGACTAAACTACCAACCAAAGAGCACACATGTAGGGACCCATGGCTACAGCTGCATATGTAGCAGAGGATGGCCTTGTTGGACATCAAAGGGTGGAGAGGCCCTTGGCCCTGAGAAAGCTCAATATCCCAGTATTGGAGAAATAAATAAAATGTCAACCAACCAGATCCTCCAGAGCACCCAAGGGCTAAACCACCGACCAAAGAATATATATTGAGTGAAACATTGCTCCAGCTGCTTATGTAGCAGAGGATAGCCTTGTAGGACATCAAAGGGAATAGAGGCTTTTGCTCTGTGAAGGCTTGATATCCCAGTGTAGAGAATGCCAAGACAGGAAAAGAATTGGTGGATGGGTGGGGAACACCCTCACAGAAGCAGAGGGATGATGGATGGGATAGTGGGTTCTCTGAAAGGAAACCAGGAAAGGGGATAACATTTGAAATGTAAATAAAGGAAATATCTATTAAAAATTTCAAAAAAACAGTCTTGAAAAAATTTAATGGTCACCATGACTTCCAAGTTCTTCCATGTCTGATTTAATAATATACTTTCTTGCCATCATGAAATAGACATTATATTTTTGGAATCATATTACTTTAATTAAATTTTAACTGAAAATTTGAAAGTCTTTGTTTATAAAGATAAGCCACTTTTCATGACTAAAATAACACAGGGTCTAACCCATGGCTCTGTACAAGCAACACACTGGGTAGTACTTTCTGGAAAGAAGAACATTACACTCTGAGAGAGTTCTGCATGCTTTCAGTCTCATCAAATGCCCAATCATAGATGAAGTGGTGATATTACAACCAGGGTAGAATGTAATGTTACCTGGGCATTATCTATATTATATTACAGAGATAAACACACATAATATATAAAAGAAATCTGCTTACTAACTTCCAGGTGCTACTTAGATAAAAAGAAACATATCAAATTAAACCACAAATCCAGAAGGTTAAATATTAGAACATTTTTGTTTGCTTTAATAGGTGATAGAAAGTTAGATAGATAGATAGATAGATAGATAGATAGATAGATAGATAGATAGATAGATAGATAGATAGATGGATGGATGGATGGATGGATGGATGGATGGATGGATGGATGGATGGATAGGTAGGTAGGTAGATAGGTATGTATACATACATACATATATATATATATATATATATATATATGATAGATGGATGGATGGATAGATGGATGGATGGATAGGTAGATAGGTAGGTAGATAGAAAGATAGATAGATAGATAGATAGATAGATAGATAGATAGATAGATAGATAGATAGATAGATAGATAGATGATAGATAGATAGATAGATAGATAGATAGATAGATAGATAGATAGATAGATAGAATAGACAGACAGATTAAAAGCCTTCATAGGAGGCCTAATGAAATGCAACATAGAGCCAGCAACACCATCTGGGTATGGACACATTTACTACCAAAATAGTGTACAAGAATCTGGAAAGTGTCAGTATAGTGTATATTGTTAGATAACCATTAGTTATTCTTTGAGCAAAAATAATATTGACTACTTAGAATTGTATACTTCTTGTGTTAATACTAATTACAAATTCACATTGAACACACACACACAAACATATATATATATGTATATATATATATATATATATATATATATATATATATATATATATATACTCGAACATACTAAATGTAAGTCATTGAATGGTTCCATTCTGTTCTCATGAAAGAACTGTCATTGTACTGTTTTGGAATGTTAAGCAATGTATAAAATAAACTCAGACAAAATATTATTATTATTAATTATTAATTATTATTATTCTACCACTATATAATAATAATAAATATCATAATATTAATAAATAGCATAAATTATTATATATTATAAATATATAAATTATATAAATTATACGAATATTATATAATTTAATATTAATATATTATAATAAATATCAAATATATTAATTTTTTTTTAGTTTTTTTTTTTTTGGAAGTTCTTTTTTTTTATTTACATTCCAAATCATTTCCCCTTTCCCGTTTCCTTCCTCCCCGAAAGTCCAATAAGCCCCCTTCCCTCCCTCTTTTCCCCATTACCCCCTCTCGCTTCTCTGTCCTGGCATTCCCCTACATCCAGTCTTTCCAGGACCAGGGGTCTCTCCTTCCATCTTCTTAGAAATCTATTGATGTGCGAATTCTGTTTAGGGTATTCCGAGATCTGGGTTAATATTCCCTTATCAGTGACTGCATACCATGTGTGTTCTTTTGTGATTGGGTTACCTCACTAAGGATGATATTTTCCAGTTCTGACCATTTGCCTAGGAATTTCGTGAATTCATTGTTTTTAATTGCAGAGTAGTATTCCATTGTGTAAATATACCACATCTTCTGAATCCATTCCTCCGTTGAGGGACATCTGGGTTCTTTCCAGCTTCTGGCTATTATAAATAAGGCTGCTATGAACATAGTGGAGCATGTGTCCTTATTGCATGCAGGTAAAGTCTCTGGGTATATGCCTAGGAGTGGTATAGCCGGATCCTCCGGGAGTGTCATGCCCAGTTTTCTGAGGAACCGCCAGACTGCTTTCCAGAGTGGTTGTACCAGCCTGCAATTCCACCAGCAGTGGAGGAGTGTTCCTCTTTCTCCACATCCTCGCCAACAACTGCTGTCTCCTGTGTTTTTGATCTTAGCCATCCTGACTGGTGTGAGATGGAATCTCAGGGTTGTTTTGATTTGCATTTCCCTAATGACTAAGGATGATGAACATCTCTTTAGGTGCTTCTCAGCCATTAGATATTCTTCAGGTGAGAACTCTTTGTGTAGCTCTGTACCCCATTTTTTAATAGGGTTACTTGCCTCTCTGGAGTTTAACTTCTTGAGTTCTTTGTATATCTTGGATATTAGCCCTCTGTCGGATTTAAGGTTGGTAAAGATCATTTCCCAGTTAGTTGGTTGCCGCTTTGTCTTTTTGACAGTGTCTTTTGCCTTGCAAAAACTTTGTAATTTAATGAGGTCCCATTTGTCTATTCTTGATCTTAGAGCATAAGCTATTGGAGTTCTGTTCAGGAAATTCTCCCCTGTGCCCATATGTTCAAGGTTCTTCCCTAGTTTCCCTTCTATTAGTTTCAGTGTGTCTGGTTTTATGTGGAGATCTTTGATCCACTTAGAATTGAGCTTAGTGCAAGGAGATAAGGATGAGTCAATTTGCATTCTTCTGCATGTTGACCTCCAGCTGAGCCAGCACCATTTGTTGAAAAGGCTATCTTTTTTTCACTGGATGGTTTTAGCTCCTTTGTCAAAGATCAAGTGACCATAGGAGTGTGGATTCATTTCTGGGTCTTATGATAATAAATATCATAATATTAATAAATAGCATAAATTATTATATATTATAAATATATAAAAATAATATATAAATTATATGAATATTATATAATTTAATATTAATATATTATAATAAATATCAAATATATTAATTTTAAACCAAGGCCAATTGAAGACCTTAAAAATTAATAAATGACATTTTGACTAGGATTTCCTTTCTCTACATTCTTCTAATTCTTAAAATTTCAATCATTGTCAAAGCACTGAGTTAATTTCTTCTCAGTCATGACAGTGCTACTGTAAGGTGCTGCTTACTGACTCATGGAAATCAATACAACCGGTCCTCATCATCTATTCTAAAGAACATGAGTATTGATTTGTAGTCTCTCTCTCTCTCTCTCTCTCTCTCTCTCTCTCTCTCTCTCTCTCTCTCTCTCCATCTGTCTGTCTGTCTTTCTCTCTCTAAGATCTTTTAGACTGTCTTGGAAACCTGCTTTCCTTCATAAATAATATGTAGAACATATTTTAATGATTATTTTGGAAGACTTCACTATTTATTCACAACAAGTATATCCATTTTCTCTAGTCTTTAAGCTCTATTTTTCTGTCTATTAATTCATCTGGATATAAGCCCAGCACTATTTTACCCTCATAACCCAAAGTAAGATTTTTCTAGCAGGCTTTTATGGTCCCTTATTCAACTTTACCTTAGGAATGTCATGATATTTTTCACCTGTACTTGGAATGGAACCATAATTAGAGACTTATATAAGATGGGACGCAAAATAAAATGGGAATGCCAGGACAAGCATCAAATATTTTTTTTCTTGTTTGCAATTTTTAATGAGGTAAGAAAGATAACTATAAGTTTGTTTCCTTAAAATTAAGTGAAAGAAAGCTTTGTAAATGGCAATGACCTTCATGCTTACATCACTCTCTACACCATCCATGGCCCACTTCTGTTTTCTTATAATATCATTTGTATGTTACTGTCTCTAGTATGTAATCCAACTAAAGACTTAGACCTAGAAGTAAAAAAAAAAGATTAAGTCCATCTCCCTTCTGGTCTGTACCTGCTTGGGAGCAGATCAGGCTGTTTACCCCGCCCTCAATACTGAAGAATCTGAAGGGCTCCCAGGAGATCTGCAGCAGCCAGGGAAACAATCTGAAAATCTCCCAGAAGATGAACTACAGTTAGTACCATAGATCGTCTAGAGATCTACTCCAACCAAAGAACAGAGGGGACAGGCTTCACACAGAATCACCTAGGAAAGCTAACACCAGAGATAACCAAATGGCAAGAGGCAAGCATAATGTTATAAGCAACAAAAGTCAGTATTCTTTGATACCATTAGAACTCACCTCTCCACCACAGCAAGTCCTGCAAAGCCCAATACAGCAGAAAAACATGATGCTGACCAAAATTCCAATCTTATGCAGATGGTAGAGATTTGTCATGAGGATATAAATAACTCACTTAAAGAAATACTGAAAAACACATTTAAACAGGTAGTTGTGCTTAAAGAGGAAACAAATACCTCAAAGAAATACAAGAAAATACAATCAAACAGGTGAAGGAATTGAACAAAGCAGTCTATGACCTAAAAATGGAAGTAGAAACAATAAAGAAATCACAAATAAAGGCAACTCTGGAAATGGAAAACCTAGGGAAAAAGTCAAGAATTACAGATAAAAGCATGAGCAACAGAATGCAAGGAATAGAAGAGAGAATCTCAGGCATAGATGATACCATAGACGATATTGATACAATGGTCAAAGAAAATAAAAAGCATTAAAAACTCCTAACCCAAAACATCCAGGAAATCCAGGGCACAATGAAAAGACCAAACCTAAGAATAATAGGAATAGAAGAGAGTGAAGATTCTCAACTCACAGGGCCAGAAAATATCTTCAACAGAACCATAGATGTAAACTTCCCCAACTAAAAGAAAGAGATGGACAGAAGATCGGAAACTCAGAAGACAGTGGATAGTGGAGATGATGTGGAGAAAGAGGAACACTCCTCCATTGCTGGTGGGTTTGCAAACTGGTACAGCCACTCTGGAAATAAATCTGGCAGTTCTTCATAAAATTGGAAATAGTACTGCCTGAAGAGCCAGTTATACCACTACTGGGGATATACACAAAAGAAGCTCCAACATATAACAAGGAAAAGAGCTCCATTATCTTCATAGTATCCTTATTTATAATAGCCAGAAGCTGGAAACAACTTAGATGAACCTCAAAAGAAGAATGAATACTGAAAAGTGGTACATTTATACAATGGAATACTACATACCTATTTAAAACGACTTCACAAATTTTGCAGGCAAATGAATGAGACTAGAAAATATCATTTTGTGTGATAAACATGAATTGTTCCTGTTCAAATGAATCACAGGGACAAAAATGGAGGAGATAGTAAAGGAAAGACCTTCCTGAGACTGCCCCAATTTGGGATCAATCCCATTAGCAGACACCAAACCCCAACACTATTGCTGATGCCAAGAACTGCTTGCAGACAGGAGTTTTCTGTGGCTATCTTCTGGTAGGTTCTGTGAACTCCAAACTAAGACAGATGAAGATACTCACTGCCAACCATTGGACTTCCCCAGTGGAAGAGATAGGGAAGGACTGAGGGAGCTGAAGGGGATTGTAACCCTATAGGAACAACAGCAATATTAACTAACTGGGCCCACTTGGAGCTCACAGGGACTTAACCACTAACCAAAGAATATATATGTGTGGGTCCACGGTCCTGCTACCTATGTAGAAGATTTCCTTATCTGGCATCTATGGGAGGGGAAGTTATTGGTCCTGTGGAGACTTGTTACCCAGGTGGATTCTAGAGGGGTGAGGTAGGAGTGAGTGGGTGGGTAGTGGAGTACCTTCTAAGAGACAAAGGGGAAGGGGAAGAGTATGAGGGGTATTAGAGAGGAGACCAGGAAAGGGGGAAACATTTGAAATGTTAATAAATAAAATAATCAATAAAAAAGAAAGATTAAATGTGACCTAGAGAAGTTTAGCAAGCGAAGATTGTTAAAGAACAGAATAGCAATATTTTTCTTCTTTTTGTTTTATAATGCTTTTATTATTTTTGCAACCTATCTGACATAAAACTACATCTTTTTTTTTATTCTGAAATAGCATTTTCCTGTAGAATCTTTGCAATATTCTCTTGCATTTACCTCTTGCCTCCCCTCTTCTCTTCTACTGCTGACTCCTGTTGGCTGTTTCACTCTACACTATGGCTTTGTCCTCCTGCCAGCTGATACCTAATCTGATTTATCAAGGCTTTTCCATCACTGCATATAAATACAAATGAGTACTTGATCTTTTCTAGCTCAGTCTATCACGGCAAAGAGTAGTCCCACATCTACATGAAATTCAGGCAATGTACATTTTCAGTGTCTTTAGGGAAAACATTAAAGTTACCCTGTAAGTTAAACATTACAAAATAGAAATAAACAAAATGGAAATAAACAGTGGTGTGTAGAAATATTCAGTTCACCAAGCACAAGAAATTGTCACAGTTCTGCATATTAAAGAAATAAATAGAGCAAGGTGGGAGGAGTTGAAAGGAAGAAAAAAAGGAGAATTATATAATTATATTACTATCTTAAAAATAAAAAAAATAAAATACCACAACAAATAATAGTTGTATCAGAAAAACTACTGTAAGCTGAAACCAGGTTGTGCAGGTGAATCAGGGAGTCAAAAAGTTTAACTATATTGCTAAAGAGGCTCATATAGGGCATGACACTTATTACATATTGTGACTCAGATCTGCACATGCATGAAAGCGAACATGATGCTTTATAGTGTAGCTGAAGGAAGGACAGAATGCCTGCTGATGAGCTCCACTGAGAGAGTTTCTGGTTATTAATACTTCAGATGGACAAACAACATTCTAGAAACTGTGGTCCTTTAGCTCAGATACATGTATCAAAAAACAAAACAAAAAAACAAAAAAAAAAACCAAAACCTCATAACTGGCTACAAAGATCCTGCACATTGCTGAAATGAAGGTTGTTTGTACTGGTTGTTTCCTGGTGCTGGGGATCAAAGGGAAGGTCTTCCACATTGGGAAGTGATAAACAATGGGCCACAGTATTAGGCAAAATCAAACATAACTAAAAATGTGTGTGTCTATATACTTTTCTGAAGTTCATTAAAAGATGTTTGGTATTGTGTGTAGGTCTCTTTGTTTTTGTTGTTGTTTATTTGTTTGTTTATTTTCAGGAGTCTTTTCATTATGGGAGATTTGCAAGACTCATGGCTGAAGGAGGAGTATTGATCCTAAGTTCTTTATCTTGTCAAATGACCCTGTCCTGTAGCAGTTGAGACCAGTCACTTGTAGCAGGAGTCGGCCGTGTTAGTGTTCCTTTATCAGCTTGAAGGTTTGGCCCTTTTGAGGGGTGTGCCTTTACTGACTGAATCTCACCTGGGCTGTACTTGAGATGTTTACTCTTATCCTTGGAGTAAGTGGTTCAGGAAATCCTTCCTGATGATGTACTAGCTTCTACTTTAGCTATCTCTGGGGTGATTCTCTCCTCTCTGCTTGTCTGTGCTTCTTTTCCCATAGAACTCTGAGAACTTATAGGTAAGCCTGCAGATCTGAGGCTAGGGGAACAAGTAGAGGCAGGGATTGGAGTTCTTTACAGCTTAGATTTTTATGAGCAGGCTCATGACATTTTCATACGACTGTAGTAAAGGGCATTCCTTATGGAAATTAGCTTCTGAAGCCTAGGGCCTTGTGCATATGAGGCAAGAACTCTATCAGTGAGCTACAGCCCCAGAATTTAATCTGTATCTTAAAGGCAAACAGTCGGGATGTCAGGCTTCATTTAGTCCTAGTATATCCAGTAGTAAGCCTTGTGAATAAGAATTGCTTTACATGGCTATGCATGCAAAGCCATGTGTGCAGAGCTTTCCTGATAGCTGAAATTTCTGTGGAAGACATACTATGGCTGTGGTACCTAAGTTTCATGGACATAATTATTTAGTTTAAAGGTGAAATATTTTAAATTGAATTATAATAAATTATAAGGACTTCTATTATGTAAAAAAAATAAAGTATTTAGAAAATGCCAGGCTTCAAACTGAGAGAGTACGAAATATGGTGGCTATATCTTAAACTTAGAACACAAGGTCAGGGCTGTGGAGACAGATCAATAATTAAGTAACTTATTGCTAATGCCATGACCTCTGTTTACAGCACCCACATTAAACAGCTCACAACTGTACTCTAACTCCATGTATCCTAAACCATCTTTTGGCCTCCATGGGTTCCAGCATTCACGTATGTGCCCCCCCCCCAACACACACATTTTAACAAAAACAACAGATCTTTTAAATGATGGAGGAATGTGCATACTATCTGATGACAATTTGGAATCAAATGGTTGGATATCAAAATTAAATAACTGACACCAGAGATTTCATTAATATTTTACCAGTGAATGTTCCCATGGCGTCTGGAATGACTTAGATGGCACAGATGTTGACTAATTTCTTTATAATCAACGATGACAGGGTGAAAAGAAATCACTGAAGATACTTTCTTTCCATTGTTCTGAAAATTCACTAGTTACTTTTGTCTGAAAACATCACTACAGCATACAAATTGGCTGATGATCAGAAGTTGTAACTAATGATTAGCTTAATGTAATTTTAGTTACAAAAATCAAATGATTTCATTTAATAAGCACACCTTTTTTTATTTTTATTTTTATTTTTTTGGTTTTTTTTTTTTTCAAGACAGGGTTTCTCTGTGTAGCCCTGACTGTCCTGGAACTCACTCTGTATACCAGGCTGGCCTCGAACTCAGAAATCCGCCTGCCTCTGCCTCCCAAGTGCTGGGACTAAAGGTGTGCGCCACCACCGGCCAGCAATAAGCACACCTTTTATGTAAAATGTTTTATTATGTTATGTTCAAGTTCACCTTGTATTTTTATGTTGCTAGATCTGCCTTGTTCTTCATCATCTCAAATTGTTTACATTTCTCCTATCCCTTTCACCACCATTTATGTATGAATTTGTTTTTAATATCCAACTATTAACTAGGGTTTCTGTAAGTATATAATTTCTTTTTCCATTCCCTGCATGTTTGTTAGCCATGCATGTATGTATGCATGCTTACATGTGTGTGGACACATATATGTACCTAAGTGTGTAAGGAGAAACCAGGTTGATATTGGAAATTATCTTAGTTATGAGCCACTCTCAGTGACCTTGTCTATTGAGGAAAGGGCTTGTGATCAAACTAACAGCTCTCTGATATGACTGGCATTGATAAGCTGTCATTCTCTTAGAGGCTCTTGTCTGCCTTCCAAGCCAGGAATTACAGGTGAGTAAACAGTCCTATCCGTGTGGTTTCTAGGAATCAGAATCCCCATCCATGTGGCATGCTTAAATCCATTAAGTCTCAAGTATCTTATCAAAAGCACATATACTTTGCTACTCAACTGAATGTCATTTTTTTTGAGTTGGGCGATGATGGAATGTTTGGCTTCATGCAATGTTGTTGTTTGTATCTGACTATATGTTAATCTTGTTCTCAGCCCATTACTAGGTTCTGGAAGACTTGACATATGAAGCCTTGTGGCTGGTCTTTGGGACATGGATGCATTTGGAACATTGTTGAAGGGCCCCAGGCTTTGTCTTTTGTCCCTTGATATGAGGTAACTAGCTTTTAGTGCACTGTAACTTAAAGGCAGCAATGTCAACTCACTGTGGACTGAAGTAATAAAGCTGTGAGGCAACAGAAACCTTTCTTTTTTACATGCTGACCTACCGTATTTGGTCACTGTCACAGAAAGCTGGCTAACAGAAGTTCTCTAAACAATAGGTCAATCAAGACTCTTACATAAAAAAGTGAATTGGAGTCTGAATAAAAAACTGACTTAAAATGAGAAGGTATTTTTGTTAAATTTTATTTTTCATCTATATGCTGATTTTATTTCCTTGGAAACCACAGGTTATTGGTGAAAATGTAGATTAATATTGAACAAATATTGATAAATTTAAATGAATTTTTATTTTCTCTATGAGACATTACTTTCAACATAAAGTCCTTGGGAAATCTATAGAGTTAATCATTTGATATACTGTTGTACACCATAGAAAAACTTGCTTCTTCTTTCCACCTCCTTAGGCAGAAAGTAAGGTTGAGTTCCACTCTCATGGAACACTGAGCATAACCTCATATTTATACTAGATGTACTTGAATATTAAACCATTTCTTTAGCCCAAGAAATTAGCATCCTGTTTTTTGAAAAACATACCTGAAAAGAATCCATCTCTTCGTTTAAAAGTGTGCTATTACTGTTATAATATAATATAGCATAGCATTACAGAAAAGTCAATGCATTTGACAAAACCTTTCCTTATTGGGGAATTCAATTTGTTAACATTCAATATAGAAGACAGAAATAAAATTGTAACAGATAACACATTCAGAGCTGTATTTGAAGGACTGATGAAATATATCTATAATAGATTTATCCCTACATAATTTTAGACTTCCTGTATATTTATTGAACAAGAATGAGGATAGGTCCTAAATAAGATAGCAGAAATGAATCCATATGTATAAATTTGACCTTTGAATAAAATATGTTTAAAGTAGATTATGCTTTATTTTACAAGGTAAAGATTTTACTATAAGAATCTCTATTAAATCAGTTAACCAAACAAAACAGCACACAAAATATCTGTATGAAATTTGAGACCCTAGTGGAAGAGGGAATGGGCTTCCAAGAAGTGATATGGGAGGGGGTGAAAATGAATATCTTGTCACCGATCAGTTCTTACCACATGAGCTTCTGTGTGCACACATGTACACATATGGTCAGCTGATACTTTACTCACCTGTGGGACAATGGGGCCTATTTTCAAGGCACTGAACTCTTCAGATTAAAGTCTGTTATTACAGACTCCAAGAGGTCACACAGGTCATCCTGATATGTAGCATTTTATTAGATTTTATTTCTTAATAAGTAGACAGTGCCTGGAGCTGTTAAAGCTCTTTATTATATAAGTTTGCTTCAACAGCACTTTTTAAAAAGGCATTTGACCTTACTCTCTTGGATCCATCTTTTATGCACTGGATACTATGCTCTCTGTCTGCATATTTCTGGGTGACTTTGACAGTGACATTGTCCAAGACCGGTACAAAAACACATAAATACCTCCTCAGAGTAAATGAGAAATTTGGAACTCAAAACATAAATTAATTTCCAATTTATTGATACTTTCGGAAAATAAGAAACACATATGTGCACAGTACACAAAATGAAATTATCACCAAAAATGTTATTCTTCTTAACTGGATACTACACTTTGAGTTAGATGTAAAAACTTTCTGAAATGCATGTGTTGTGTTTCAAAATTGTGACATTATTGATAGTCATATATATTTATCTTTGTGACATCGTATATCTTCCAACTCTATTTTGCATTGCTCACATGCTGATATTTTTGCTACATGTACAGGTTCAAATCAGTATTCTTTTTGTTCATATGAAGCTTTATTTTTAATTTTATGCATTTGTTGGATTGCATGTATGTACATGTGTGAGAGTATTTGTGGGGCCCAATAAAGGCATTGCATCACCTCAAGATGGAGTTATAGGTAGTTCTGTGATGCATAGTATGAATGGTAGGAACTAAATCAGGTTCTGAAAAAAAAAAAGAAAAGAAAAAAGATCACTGAGTCTCATCTCTAGCTCCTGGGGCTTAATTTTGATATAAATGAGTAAAATGTACACACTCAGAACATACCAGCTTTTCTAGTTTCATATCTTATAATACAATAATAATTCTTTTAACACACTGTAGCATTCATTGATCATAATACTTATGTTGATGACTAATATTTTAATAAAATAGATTAAATATTGATACATTTTATATAATAATAACCTTTTAGACAATAAAGCCAAAACAACCAAAATTGATCATCTCAGGCATTTCTTTACAAACTATAATGTTTTTACACTATAATGAAAAACAATAAACTAAACCCTTCTACTTAAAAAAATCATAGCTGTAATGCAATCTCCAATTTCAGTAAAGGAAGACATTGAGTTTAATTATACATTTGTGAAAAAAAATAGCTATAATATTTCCTTCTCAAAGCATAAAAGTTTGGTTTTAATATACTATCTTCTCCCTTGGGTAGCTCTAACCCACAGTTTTCATTACATGAGATTTCTGCTTTGAAAAAAACCACCGCAGGATATTATCTGTTTATATTATCTGTTTTAATGCATGATATGAAGATATGAAGTGTAGCTACCCATTGAGAAAGTTTGTGTCTATTATCATGAAGTTCATACATCATGGAAAACTGTGTGTGTGTGTGTGTGTGTGTGTGTGTGTGTGTGTGTGGGTGTGTGTATGTGTGTGTGTGGGTGTAGATGGGTGGGTGGGTGGGTGGGTGGGTGTGTGTGTGTATTCCCTTTTGGACTAGAAACTTAGAATAACTTCAAATATACACATGGGAGTATAAATATACACATGGGGTAAAATATACATATGGGAGGATAAATATTACCACATTTGATGTTGTAAAAAGATTTATCCAAACAATTCATCACCAACATTAGAGCATTTTGAGAAATGCTGACATTTGATCATTCAGATCAAAATGACAGTCAGTGTTGTGTTAATTTTAAGACATATGTCAGAAGACTTCACCAGCTTCAAGAGTAAAACATGCCTTAGGAACCTACAGTGACAAAAAAACTAAATAGGCAATTATGTCACCCATGACAGCACATGGCTCTAACCCACAAGATTAAACCTGAGGAAAGAGGCTTGCCAATTACAGTCCAGGCTAGGCAGTCAGCTAGACCATCTCCAAAGGGAGAGGAAAGTTAAGATCTGATCTCTTAAAATAGATTTACATTTCAAGGATCATGTATTTAGAATAATATCTAAGATGTTAGTCAATATAGTGGTAACTATTTTACTCAGAAAGGCACTTGATAGGCATGTGCAATTAATGTCATCTGAAATGGTGATAATCAAAGTATATCTGATCATTTTTATCATTAGTAAAATTGCCACTATTTTTTCACATTATTAAAAATTAAATTAAAAGCTATATCTGTGAAATGAGGTAAAAAATTATTTTATTTTCTAAATATAATTATATAAGAATTATTAATATTGATTCTAGGTTTTACCCAAATACTGCCTCAGTCTAAAATGTAATCTCACTGGGAAACTTCACTGGGACTTGTACAGTAAGGGGAAAAATCACAATATTTACCTACTTTCCTTGTTGTAACATTATATCACCCAAATTTTTTAACAAATGATCATAGTTAGACATTATTATAGGTAAAATAAAAAGAAAACCAGTTTCAAAAACAATATATCTAAGGATTCCCTTCTTATCATATCACATGTCCTTCAGTACTATTAGATATCCTAATATAATATTAAACATTCTGTAATAATATTAGATACTCTGCAATAACATTAGATATTCTATAATAATAGTATTAGATATACTATAAGAACATTAGATATCCTGTAAAAATATTCATCATCCTTTATAATACTAGATAGTTTATAATAATATCAGATATTCTGTAATAATTAAGCCACTTGGGCTGACAAGACTCCCCATAAATACCAGAAACTATCAAACCTACCAGTACTAGGCAAGACAAACTTTTGAATGGTTACAGTAGTCAAACAACTCTAAAAAATAATATAGATTATCACTGTATCCCTTGGTTTGCCTCCCAGGGGTCAAGGATGAGCTCCAACTGTTGAAGATACTCCATACTCAAGACCAATGACTAGGATCCTTTGAAATAGATTTCATCTAAGAGCCTTTTTGTTACCCTCTAACCTTCAAAGTACCAGAAAGTACCTTGCTGGTTGCTAAGGAAGGGACTCAGTCTCACCCAGCTGCAACATCTATGAACCATGACAAAGACCAGTATAGGAAGATATTCATGAAGACACAGTGAGTGTCAGTCATATGTCGATGGTAACCAACAACTCTCTATTTAGACATAAGGCCTAGTCAATAGGAGAGAAATCATTACTAGTATAAAAAACCTACACAGTTTCCTGGCTAGTATGTCATGGATATTAGAAAATAATCTACTGCCACCACTTTGCTTGACCAGCATAATAGTTACTATCTTTCATCAAAAATCTTTCCTGACAGAAAATGGAGACTATCTCAGAAAAACCACAACTGAATAATATTCAGAGATCAATGAACTAGGGGAGCCTAACGTCCATGAATACATCTACATTATAGAATCTGCTTCCTTAGTTCAGGAAACATCACACAAGAGGGGATGGAAAGAATTTAAGTGCCAAAATACTAGGAAGTCTGTAGGGAAATAGTTTCTCTTAGAGATAGATGTACCAACAAGACCAAACTGTGCAAATTAAAGTGGAAATGAAATGAATACACACACACTGCACACACACACATGCACGCACACATGCACAAACACACACGCATTGTCCCACCTCTAGACTAAGAACTACCTGGCATCTAATGAGTGCTTGGGAGGAAAATTAGTCTCTTTCAGGGATGACTCCCTTTATTTGTTGTACTATGTAGAGTAGTCAAAACTAAAATGCTATATAAAAAAATCTACTCAGAAGCTTATATTTATATATGTGTATATTTGTACACACACATATGCACATGCATGCACACACACACAAGCACATACTCATGCATATATGAGCCCCTGCACTTGGCAATATTAAACAAAGAAAAAAATGCTTTGAAATTGAGTAATTGAGATCAACACAGTGTGTGAATGGGTAGATTTTTAGGGAGGAAAGAAAGAAAAAAATTATAGAACTTTACTTCACTTAAAATCTAATGGCATTTTTAAAGATCTTTTCCCACATATTCTGTACAAACAACATAAGATCAATTATTTGTTATTCACGAGTAAGCTCATAAGCAGAATTTATTCTGACTGTGTCATTGTACCATGTAAGGGGTCTTTACAAGTTATTGGTCACTAGAATCATTTTGTCTCAGACACAACTTGTAAAATGCCCACTATCTCAACTCTATTCATGCGTCATGGTCTGCAACTTGATAGTTCCTTTATAGTAGTTCTGCAAATTTGGCAACATTTTTTCTTTTAACAAATACATATCATTGATTTTCACACATTGTCACCAACATCTAATTTTAAATCACCTTCAAAGATACGCATGGATACCAAAGGTAAAATGCCTTAAATTTTATTGAATGCCCCTTCCCTGGTGAATTATTCTCCATATGTCCTGATCTTTCCTCTCCTTCAATGCTGCTATGGAGCTGTGCACATGTCATTTCAAATTGGAACTTTATTACTCTGCGTTTGTTTGTACTACTCTTTGCCAGCATCACTATCTCTTTTTTGGCATGTGACATTAAAACGACTTACAGATATATCCCTTTTAAGCCAACTTATATGTGTTTATTGATTTTGTAATTCAAGTGATTTTACCACATGCTTGGTTTATTGTCAACTAACAGAAATGCCTAGGTAGTTAATAACAATTTGTGAGAAAATTGTGGAAGATTTAGAGACACAGTAAGAAAACTCCTGAGTATTAGGGGAAATAAGCTTATTTAAAATATAAATACATGATGATTTTTAATCCTTTTACTAAAGGATTAAGCAGCTAGGATTTATATTAGTATTTATTCATGCTTTAGTCTTTGAAGGAATTAGATTGGCTTTTATGATAACACAGAAGCTAAAATGCTATTTGTAAGACAACTATAACAGAGGGTAAGAAAGGCCTCTTCACCACCCATGCAGCCACTTCATAAAGGAGCACCTGACAGCTGAAGCCATGATGGATGGCAACTTTTGGCATCAATACCAAGTCTCATTCATTACATTCTTAGGTCCTGTGCTTTATATCAAAAGAAAAATGCGAAGAAAGATTCAAATAAAGAGAAAATAAACCTTAGAAGACAACAACATTGAAGACCTGCCCTCAAGGACTCAATTCACTTAATATGAATGGAGCTAGCTGGTTTATTTTGAAATATTGGTTAAGTGCAGAAAAGCACAAAACATATATAGTTATCATTTAGTATGTAGAAAATTTATGTTGTCTAAAGTTACATTTGTGTTTTTTAGCGAAGTTTTAAAATGCAAAGAGTTACTTGCTAGGAGATGGTGATTTATTATATCACAAATATTAATTCACCATTTTGTCTTACATCAGTACTGTTTGAAAATCAACTCTAACTGAAAGGACTTAAGATGTGAACCTGAAAAGTTGATTGCAGTTACATGAAGAACCTCAAACATTTTTCAATATTGGCTAATATTGCATCAATAAGTATTCATGTTAAATAAAATTATTTTAAACCAATACTGATCACTCTTTTCAATTTATATAGTATCTCTTGTACTTCAGTACTAGTTTTGTCCTAGTTAGTAAATAATGACATGTACATATTTCTGTTTCTTAACTCAGATAAGAATTAATTTTACAATGTCACACTGCAGTGTGGAATAGTTATCAGTAATACACCGTGGTCAAACCACTTACACCAGATGCAATATTCCAACAATCATAATTCTTCACACATTAAAATTTACCCTCAATTTACATATATTAAACATAGTATCATTATTATTTAATTAGACTAACATATATATTCATGTTTGTAAGCTATAAATCATTACTAGATACAGAGAGAAACAATAGAGAAAAGCTATATTTTGGCCCTCACATACAAATATTGTTCAGAAAATACAGGTAAATAATCTACTTTAAACACATTAACTCTTTAAGTTTTAATGTTAAGAATATCAAATTTAAATAAAAAAGAATATAATATTTGATGAGAAAATATGAACATCATTCTTATTATATCTGTTTCCTAGAGAGAATGAATATCATTTAGTCTATTACTTTCTACATTAATAATAAAATAAAATTCAATTGTAAAATGTTAATATTTTCTAGACACACTAGAAAAAAATTCATTTTGTATATTTCCAAGCTAGGTGTTAGTATTTATTAAGTGTTTTTGTTGTTGATTATTATAAGAAAATTGGATATTAAAATCAAGTCACATAATATTAAATATTTTCTTTACAGATCCCCACTCCTGCTACTAAATATTTAAGGCTGAACTCCAGAAGTATAATTTCTTCCCTTGGTCTATGTTTGAAATGTGAATGCAGTTTGGAAAGAGAATTAACATTGTGAGTATATATACATATGTGTGTGTGTGTGTGTGTGTGTATGTGTGTATGTGTATGTGTGTATGTGTGAAAACTTTCATAGAAATCTAAGGTACACTCTTACTTTTTTATGATCCTTTAAAGGCAAGGAATTTAGTTCAATATTCCTTTTTCCAATAAAATATATATTTAGTATGCAATATAATAGAAACACATATAGAACATGAGGGAAGGAAAGTATGCATTCCATGTGATACTTAGGTAGATTAGTTATCACATGGAGTGCTGAAACTCTGTAAATGTTCAGGTTGTGTTCATAGCCACTTGTTTACTCACCTACCTTTTCCCAAAATACTCCCAAAAGTTCTAGTTGTTATGTGGAGCACAAATCCCAACTACTGAGAATCAGTGTGCACTCATCCTCTGAAATAAGGCCAAGTATTTTCTGTGTCTGGAAATTTCATCAACTGTACTGCTACCCCAGTCTCAAGTTGCTATTTTACAAAAATCCTTTATTTCTCTAATCAACAGAAAACAAGAAATAAAGAAAAAATATGATTGCATCATTTTATAATCCTATAATACTTTGTTTAAAAGAAGCAAACTAATATAGAATAGGTATCCAGATTTTTAAGTAAATTGTCATGCATATGCTTATAAATACAGATGCATTTGTATCTAAATATCCATTTAAAGTCCCATATCTCCATTTGTATATTCATATAAAAATATATATAAATATATGCAAAATGTATAAAATCTCTAAGTATTAGAAATATACTTTATAGTTTAAACGGTGAGGAAGGATCTGATGACAACTTTTCTTTAGTTATATCTGCATAATAATATAGAATAAGATGAAGGTACTAAAAATGAATTCAAGCAACTGGAGTTGATTATAAAGGACAACATCATAAATATTGTGAGCTTAGATGAATTTTAAGTAGATTGTAATTCAAAGTTCACTTTAAAAGTTCAAAAACTAAATTTACATAGTTCTTAAATATCAGAGACAGATTATAGACTCCCAGGTTTTCAATCCGAGATTATTCAGTGGCCACATGAGGAGGTTTGTTCTTTTTACCACACTTGCGCTTTTTAAGGAGAAAACGGCCTGTCACATTTTGCTAAGATTTAAGTATGATTAAATAATTCTAGTAAGTATACATAAATATGGATTATTTCAATGGTACTAGAATATCAATAGACACAGCAAAGTCTATTCTGAAGAGGCAGATTTGACAGGTTAGATGAAAAATTTGTAAATGTAAAAAACTCGTAGGATGCCATTTGATAAGAGGAACAATAAATTTATATTCTCCACACTGGAAAAAATCCTGTTTATTTGAATAATAAAATTATGGCTACAGATACACAGTAGAAATTGCTATATTATAAATGCAGTTCTTTACCCAATAGGCAAACTCTTCTTTTACTGGAACAAAACTATGTATTCAGCAGGCCCTATATGAGGGCTCTCTATGTATAGGTGTCTATCTCCAGGTCAGACATCTTGAGTTTCATAAACTGGAACCACATTGTAGAAGGCAAGTAACAACTGACTTCAGAAAGTTATCATTTACACTACATGATCACATGACACATGTGCATTCCCACATGTCACATATACATATGCACACAAATTAAATAAAAATCCAAGAAATAATTACATTTAAAGAAACTTTGAACAGATACGTTAGAAAATTTATTTTGATTTATGATCATTTGAAGTTCATGTCCACTTAAAATAAAAGACAAGCTTGATTTTAGGCTAAGGACAAAAAAAATTATTTTGTTGACACTTGATTTGTCATAAATCCTGCATCAAGAACTTTATCTTGAATGATTTTGCTATCTCTTTTCCAAACATTTTGCTATCATCTTTACTACTTATAAAAGCATTGTCTTGACTGATTATTCCCTTGTCTTCTACCTATAGAAGACAAATAAACAAACAACAATAACATAAAAAAATTTTCTCATTCTATTTGTGAGTTCACAGAGTCATCCCCACCTTAGCAATGGCTTCATGGAGGTTGAAAGATGGATCCACTTCTTCAATTTTTGTTGCATGTTTAGGAAAAATGGCCTCAGAGAGAAAACTTGGACCCTGTGACAGACAAAAGAGAAAGTCTTCATTGATTTTGTTTTTCATATTTTAATTGAATTTTCTTTTATAAGAAAGTATAAATTGCTTTAACGTTCTTCCTGAGTATGGGCTTCACCTGGCTGATCTAATTATCCATCCCAGAATATTTATAAATTTAAATAAGTAGAACTGGATTACTTTCAATATGCTATATGCTCATAAAATGGTATTTTCTCACCAAAAGGGTAACTTTTTATATTTCTTTCATATTTACTCTAATTATAATTTATATTTACAAACATAAAGGAGATATTAGACTACAAAATCTCTATTGCAATTTCCTTCTCTATTTTTATACATTCTGCATTTATGGTTAGAAGACAACAGTATTTTTTGATTAAAAAAAAAACTACCTAAAAAAGCACAGGGAAAGCAGGCATGACACGGTATTTAAATACAACGATGGCATCACCAAAACAATGAGAAACAGGTAAAAATCACAAACGGCTTTATGAGTTGCCCAAAAATTGACTAGGCATAGTATCAAAATCTTAGTGTTCAATACCCTTTGTCTACATGTCTTTACTGGCAAATGATCATTGCAAGGGTCTGGCTTGAGGTTTCTGACTTCTGCTACACTATCAACACTGTATAACCACAAGGACTTCTTTCAGATATTCTGTTGGAGCCCTAGGACATAGATACTCTGAAGCATTAACTCTGCAGGGTTTGCCCCTTCACATGCTTCTTCAGCTATTCACAGATGATGGAGTTGTTTGGGTGAGCCAACTCATAGGCCTGGATCTGGGCCTGGGTGGGAGCTTGCTTGGTCAGCCTGGCATCTCTCCTGCACCCTGACCACCAAAGTGAGCTCTCCAATACTGCCCAGCTAGGCTACCGAATGCTTAAGCCATCAAGTGACAGGGTCAGCTCTCCCGATTTCATGACCCCAGGGATAGCTACCCCATTTGCTGGAGTTATGGTGAAGGAGAAGATATTAGATATTTTAAAGGGAGTGAACTTTTAATGCTTTTAATTTGTTTGAATGTGTAAAGACTGTGAGGCTGTTAAGTTATTTAAGTTTTTAATGTGAGATGTTGAGAATGAATGGGAAAGGAAAGGCTGTAGTTTAATGGTGATGTGATTATGTGTCAAGCTGATAATGGTTAATTGAGCAGATTTATGTCAATTTAACCCAAGCTAAAGTCTAAAAAGAGGGAAAACTAGTTAAAAAAAAAAGAAGCCTCCATAGACTATAGGTGTAAAGCATTTTCTTAATTAATGAATGATGGGGGATGGCACAGCCCATCATGGGTGGTGCCATTGTGAACTGGGGATTCTGTGTTCTATTATAAAGCATGCTGAGTAAATAATGTGGAGCAAGGCAGTAAGGAGCATGCATCAGCCCCAGCTTCCAAGTTCCGGCCCTGCCTGAGTTTCTGCCCTCATTCAGTTGCTATATGAAACTCATTATAAAATGAATCCTTTCCTTACTAAGTTGCTTTTGATTACGGTGTTTCATCACAGCAATAGTAACCCTAAGACTTTAATATTATAGGAAACAGAAAAATTGGAACACGATCTATATAAGTATGTAGGTTGACAGACGATGGTAGATGGACAGATATTAAAATTAAGTATTTAATAGAGAGACAGAGTCATTCTTTAAAAAGTGATTAAACATAATCTGGTCAACAATGGCTGTTTGGAAAGTAATGATTTCAATTGCTTTTTTTAAAGAAAAATATACTATGTATTGGTGGTAACCAATAGCAGACCAGAATTTTTTAATATATTAATGCTTAGGACTATGCCATCAGAATGTTTTGAAGACACACAGATGAAGAATGGCTGATGCTATGTCTTTCTGGAAAAGATCATGAACTAAATGGTATTAGTACCTACCAATACTATTCTCATCCCTCATTTCATCAGGACTGCAAACAGAAAACAAATGTGTTTCAATCTCTCAAATTCCAATTAATACTAAGTATCAAAACTTTCCACAAATTATACACGACCCAATATTTTGTAGCTATTTTCTCTATTGAAGCAGTGCTCTTGGAAGGAGGATGGAGAGGAATGAGATTCAAGGAATATAAGTTACAATGTCGTGATCTTCACAGCTTTGCAACTGACCTGACTGGGGCGTTACAGAAATATATAGAAAGATTGGGTCATTTGGGATACCCACTCTTATAAGAGCCATCAGCACTCTCCTGGAAACTAGCATGTTTATAACATATAGAATAGAGATAACTCTAAACCTAAATTAGTATAGGTATGATGATCCCTTTGTTGCATTCATTACAATTTAACAATTATTTTCTTACTTTCTCCCGTTTCTCTCCCCTTGTCCACTTTCCTGGTCCCCTTTTTCTGCACAAAAGAGACACAAGTTTTCATGTCTCTCTTTCCAAAATGAAAGCCTAAAATACTTTGTCTATTTCTCTCATCTCTCTGTACTCTTTCATGCTTCTTTCTTTTACATTGCTTTGTTTTGCATTCTAATCCCGATTCACTTACACACACACACACACACACACACACACACACACACACACACACCTTCATATGTTATTCACCAACACATTTTTTTCCTTTTTTTTGTGCTCTTAACCCTTTATGGCTTGCATAAACTTATGTTCATAAAAATTTTAAAAAAATACTGTTTGTCATGATGGGACTTGCAATAGATATACAATAGACATGTAGAAGTCAGGTGACAACTAGGGAGACTTAATTTTATCTTATTATTATGAAGGTCCAAGAGATTAAACTCAGATCTTCAGGCTCAGTAGCATATAACTTTTTCAGCTGAGCCCTCCTCATTTATATAATTGCTTTTGTTACTGTTTTCCCTTTTCTATCTATCTATCTATCTATCTATCTATCTATCTATCTATCTATCTATCCATCTACATACCAGTTCTGTTTGAGACCTAATCTCTCTATGGAATCCTTGTTGTCCTGGAACTCAGTGTGCAGACAAAACTCATGGAACTATATCTACCTCTGTCTCTAGAAAGTCAAGACTGAAGGTGAATAACATCACACCTACTTAGTTTATATAATTTTAAATGGTTATTTAACATATAGTGTTTTTCATGGGTATTCCTTAAGTTTAGGACAAAATCTTTCTTAGTACAGTATTTGACTAATAGAATTTGAGGACCTAAAAGACACTTTATACCCAAAGATGAAGAAATTATCATGTTTTCATATGCATGTGGATATAACAGTTATATTAAAAATAATAATCATGTCGAATAAACAAGTATCTTCAGAACCTAACATAAAATAGGGAAAAAATTAAAAGAGAAACAATCTGTAAAATTTTAACAGTGCTTACTGTCACTATAGCTGATGTTTACTTAATAATATTTCATTGCTGAAGGCGAAAAGAGAAGTAAATTGTCAGTTACTTAGAATATGTTGATGTTTAGAATAAATATTTTATACAATAATTATTTTGAAAGTTAGAACACGAAAAAACAGTTATATGGAACCTGGAAATCCTATCAGGAAGTTTTCAAATATGAATAGTTTCCTTCATAGGTGAGTTGGTTTGCTGTCAGTTCAGATTGACAGCATGTAAAGCTAATTATATTTAGTTCTGTCATTTGCTTATAGTTTACCAATTTTGCTTGTCTACAAAATCCTTCTGAAATATTAAATTGTGTATATGGGTTTATCTGTCTGTATGTGCTTGTGTGTATGTCCTTTCTCCATTTTAATCTGCTGTATTAGCAAAAGCATGCTTTTGAACAATGAATTATGTATTAAATTTTGATTTTAACAATATGTTACTCTTAAAGTTTGAAAACAATTCCATAGGTAACATGATATTTGAGGGGTAATTAAACGGAACATGTTATAGTTCCTGGTCTGCTTTGAATGGAAATATACTGATATGTTTGTTGGGACATGAAAGTGCTCTTTATATCTTGTGCCTTACTATGTAGTACTTACTTACTTAATACAGAGTGAGACACAAGACATAAAGAGGACTTTCCCTGTCCACATACAAAGAGCAAGTGACTAATATTCAATATGATCTTAGCATTCCTTTAATGAGATGGGAGACATGTTCATAAGCCAACTAGACTGTGATGCTCAAAGATAAGAAAACCATCAGGTTGTTTTCTGATGTACAAACATAGAAAAGCAACATATGTTCTCACATTCACAGAGAAATACATGTACTTAAAAGAAAAATAAAATCAACAGATTATAGATTTAGGAAAGGAAAAGGAAAGGGAAAGGAATCAAAGCTAAACATTCCTAGCGAACAGAATTTTTAAGGAACATAATTTCAAGTAGAATCAACTGAAGCAAAGTGTTGAAACCATCTTGGATTTATATGTTGTAGAAGATAGTATCTACATTGAGCAAAAAAAAAAAAAAATTGAAGATCTTGTCTAAGGTTCTGTCCTACATTGAGCTTACCAAACTTGAAATTGCTTCTACAATAAAACAACAATTTTTTCCATGATGTTTTCTGAAATGAACCTGTTTGATGCAGTGAGTATGAACTAAGCAGTGCCCTTCAGACATGCCCTTCTATTAGGTGGCACTTGGGAGGCACAGCATTTAACCTTAAGGGGAGCTACGATGACTCACATTCTAGGTCTACCCTCCAGGCTTCTAGTTTCATGACCATCTCAGCAAATTTATTTTGTACCTGTGTCTGTGAAGTAAGAGCTGTCTCTTCATATTCTTTCCAGATGAGCCAATGGGCTTCCGTGACAGGCTAACATCATACTATATGTATTTGGTAGAACTGTATACAAACTGTGGTATATCTGGATCCACAATCTATTATAATACCACACTACTTCCCCACTGCAAAGTTTCTGTGTACTGCTCAAGGATAACAACTCCAGATTCTGTTCAAATTTCCACTCAGCCTCAGTCTATTCTCCATAAGCAGTCTAACAGCTATAAACAGTTTCAAGGATGTGATCAAAGACTTTCTCTTTGGAAGAAAGAAAATTAAAACCTAAGTCCTGCACACACTTCCTTTGTTGTAATATTCTCTCTGCAATAAGAAGATACACATCAATACTTAAATTTAATATAAGAAATTAAAACACTTGTAGCCTTTGAATGGCACTGACATTCATTATGTTCTGGAGAGATGGAAGAGGTAATTACAGCCATAATTTTTTAAACAAAATATTCCCATTGCTACTCAATATAAAATAGGTCAGGAATAATGTAGAATTTAAGTAAAAGAGTAAGCATCCAAGTTCCAAATGTGGAACAATATTGGCACATTATTTCCTGAATATACTCATTTTTTTTTTACATTTTAATTATATTTTCAGGTTCTAGGAAGTTCTATACACTGTACTGGCATAATTGAAAATACTCAGGTTACTGCTATAAGCATACTCCTATTGATTTAGTATTCTAATTTTACTCCTAGAGAAGACATTAAAATTTTAATTCAACTTAAATAGATGAAATAAAGAATAGGCTATTCAAATGATTACATGTACTCACAGAGTCACAAACTATGGTCTTAGAAATATACTGTGTGTCACAAGTGTCTGTGCATACTTACTAATATTTTAGAAATTTTGAGTCACTTTTTGAGATCATGAGAATATATAATATATATAATATATAAAATAGTATATATATTTTATGTACTTGTGCTTGTGCAGATTTATGTGTTTATATGTGTGTATGTGTGTTTGTGTGTTTGTATATATGTGTACACATCAATACAAAACTAGAGTGAAGTGAAAAGCTGCTATCTAGTAAACTAAGAGTCAGAAATAGTGACTCTGAAGCTACTATCATCTACAGACCCCATCTATGCCTCTGCAGGAAGTAATAACTTGTGTATTTTTGCATAGTCAGGATTTTCTGGGGAAATTTTACTGTAACTCAGTTTAAAGGATGATTCTGGGAAGCTTTTGTTGAATGAATAGTAGTGAAAGAAACCTAAGGAAATTTATATTATTCCTGAGAGAATTTAAACATATTCCAAAGGGCCTTAAGACCTGAACCTTGGAATTTAACATAGCAGTGCACTACTAACATCACACAGCATAAGTAATATTATACTCCAAAGAAGAGTCACAGTGTTTACATAAATCTTAAAATTTGACTAATTCCCATTGAACCAGGTGAGTTTAGTGTCATGTACTATAGATAAAATTCTTCCATTGGAAAATTTTCTTTATATTTTAGACTCCTTCAAACTCATGTCTCTTACATATCTTTCTTCCTTTAATCATTCCTTAATGTCTTTCATCCCTTAATCATGGATAGATGTGTGCTATTTTTATTGTAGTGCTGTGGATTAAATCTAGAGATTTTCACATGCAATGCCTGCAACCACATCCCCAGCCCTCTTATTCAAAGGATCTCCCTCTATACTCCCCACAACCCTCACCCAGCTCCCTGTCATTGTTTTACTTCCTATTTTGATACAGGACCTGGATAAACTGCCTAAGTTAACTGAAAACTCTTTCTTTACACTAAGTTGGTTTTGAACTTAAAATTTTCTTCCCACCTCAATCTCCTGAGTAGCTTGATTTACAAACCTTCCTTTCTAGTCCTGGGACATGTATTTATCTTAATCATTGTACATATCACGCATTGTATTACATGTTCAGTATCCACCATATTTTCTCACACACGATCTCACCCTGTATGGTCTGGCCATCATCAATTCGTCCACATACCTCTAGTGCTGGGATTACAGGCATCTGCCACTGTACCTTATGTCAATTGGTAGAGAAGTTTGATCCATAACGGCATGAGAGGAGAAAATAAAACACTACCTCAGATGGTGTTTCCAGAAATCAAAGTGTGTTTTAATCACAGAACTGCTCTTGTACCAGAAGGTTCCACAAGTTTTTTCAATATTACAGTTTTTTCCTTAGCAAAATTGAGAATAGATCATAGTTTTGTTCTTTTTCTATTTTGTAGAATGCCCTTATTGATAAAATTAAATCTGCTTCTGTATGTCAGTTCTAGTACATTATTTTTTAATTCAATTTTTGTCTCAAAATTTAAAATCTAAAAAATGCTTATTAAGTCCTCTGGGACCACTTAGGTGTATTCCAGACATGATAACAATGATTTTGATTAGTTTATTAAAAATCTAAGTGATTTCTTATACTTGTGCCAGAGATGAAGTTTAATGCATGGCCAGGTGACCTTAATATGTAGCCTCACACAGCTGTACATCTGTAGTGGTTATTCCTGGTTGTCAACTTGACTAAATATGGAATGAACTACACAAGAATTAGAAGGCTCACCTATAATCCTAATCAGGAGGCTCAGAGATACAAGATTCTGACCTGGAGATCTTGATGCATAGTGACTATGAATTCCAGAAGATTAAGATTAGGAGATCTCTGAGTTCAAGGTCATCTGGGATTAAAGGTGTGGTGGCACACGCATTTAATCTGGGCCACACCCTCTGCTGGAGACATTATATATGGACATTGGAAGAAGGAAGATTCACTCTGGCTTTTCCAGGCCTGCCTCGTGTGACTGAGCAACTGCTAGATTCTCGGACTTTCATCCTCAGCTGCCTTGTAAGACTGAGCAACTGCTAGATCCTTGGATTTGAATCCACAAGTACTGCTGACTATTGTTGGGGAGTAGTTAGACTACAAGCTGTAAGTCATCAACAAATTCCCTAACTATTTAGAGACTACCCATACGTTCTGTGACCCTAGAGAACCCTGACTAATACAACATCCATATGTAGTGACCCTGGATAAGTATTACAGCATTAGACAGTATTCATAGTCAATTTCGTGATTTCAAAACAATAAAAGTAAGCTAAAATCATTACAGATGTTTTCTACTGTAGCAATAGCTGCATGGCCAAATCTCAAAGTAATATGGATTTTCTGATTAATAGAATGTTCGGCAGAATTTTGAATAAATATGCTAAGTACTACTTAGCAGGCCAATTCATCCCACCACTTGAATATAATCTGACTGCACAAAGAAATCATCTCACTTAAGCCATAGCTCTTAATATTTAAACCATAGTATCATTTAAAAATAAACACCAATGGCCAGCCAGCTAACTCAGTGGGTAAAGGTTTTGCATCAATCCCCATGACCTGAATTTAATCACTGGAACCTATGTGGCAAGATAAGAAAACCTACTCCTACAGGTGATATTCGTGTTCACCACACGCACGCGCACGTGCGCGCACACACACACACACACACACTCACATTCACATACACACACACACACACAAACACAGAAAGAATAAGAAAATGTAATTTTAAAAATAAATAAATACATTTATCTTTAGAGACTTTAGGATAGCTATTTCATGCGAATAAAATATAGAAGGGAATGTTCTGATCTTCTACAGCCTTTGATAAATTCTGTAGTACAAAGGTCATCTCTTCACTTAACAAGTACTCAACAAAGTATCTATAGATATACATGTTCCCAAATGTATATGACATGATGTCAGTTGATGTTAGTTTACAAAGCATTCTGGGAAAACAAACATTTTGTATGATGAGTAACATTCAGTGCTGCAAATCACATGGCAAATGTTACCTAATTAATAAAACCATATGAAGTAAATATTATCCCATTTGTTCATAAACTCTGGCAAATGAGATTAAATATAAGCAATAAACTAGGAAATAGTGCTAGAAAGTCTTTGCTCTTACATATTATAAAATATACTGCATCCAAGTGCTGAGAGAAGTGAGAATTAACTCCCATCCCTACCAAGAAGTTATCTCCAACTGACATCTGCATGCAAAAGAAAATTAGTTTTCTCTTCCATTTTTACTTACAAGCCTAACCTTAATTGCCTGATCCATCTTACAATACTTATTTAAATTTAAATTTTGGCTTCAAAACATAAATTATTTTTTACCCATTTATTAAAGTCATTTCTTATGTTACTATAAAAGCTTTTTAAAGGGTTGAGAGGAAGTCTGCTCTTCCAGAAGAAACAGTTTCAGTTCGGAGTAGCCACATGATGGTTTAGAACCATTCAGAACTCCAGGTCCAGGGGATATGGTTCCTGCTTCCTGCCTTGAAGGACAGCAGCATGCATGAGGTACACAAACATACATGTAGGTAAAACACTCATGTGCAAAACAATAGATAATTATTTCTTTTAAGGAAAAGCTTTCTGAACAAAATTTTAGTATAGGAATAAAAAATAATAATTTTTAAGGCTACAACCTGTTGCCAAATTGATCAAAAGAAAACTTGAAACAATTTATAAAATAAACAAATACATCTAAATCTCTTCAACAATATAAAGAAATTTTAAAAAGAAGGAAGAAAAATTGGTTTTCTCCAATGGAGTATGTAAACCACACTTAAAGGTAGACCCCCATAGCCAGCAGTAGTTTATCAATACAAAATGAGATCAATGTATTTTTGTATACTTTCATTTTTAACAAATTGCTTTGTTAAGGCATCTTAGCTTTATACTTTTTGCTTACATATTCACAATATAGTATGCTTTGCAAAGTTTTTTTTGAATTTTTTTATTTTATAATTTTTTTTATTTACATTCCAAAGGATTTCCTCTTTCCCGTTTCCTCCCTCACCGAAAGTCCCATAAGCCCCCTTCCCTCCCTCTGTTCCCCATTCAATCCCCTCTAGCTTCTCTGTCCTGGCATTCCCCTACATCCAGTCTTTCCAGAACAAGGGGTCTCTCCTTCCATCTTCTTGGAAATCTATTGATATGTGAATTGTGTCTAGGGTACTCCAAAATTCTGGGTTAATATCCCCTTATCAGTGACTGCATACCATGTGTGTTCTTTTGTGATTGGGTTACCTCAATAAAGATGATATCTTCCAGTTCTGACCATTTGCCTAGGAATTCCGTGAATTCATTGTTTTTAATTGCAGAGTAGTATTCCATTGTGTAAATATACCACATCTTCTGAATCCATTCCTCCGTTGAGGGACATCTGGGTTCTTTCCAGCTTCTGGCTATTATAAATAAGTCTGCTATGAACATAGTGGAGCATGTGTCCTTACTGCATGCAGGGGAAGCCTCTGGGTATATGCCCAGGAGTGGTATAGTAGGATTCTCCGGGAGTGTCATGCCCAGTTTTCTGAGGAACTGCCAGACTGCTTTCCAGAGTGGTTGTACCAGCTTGCAATCCCACCAGCAGTGGAGGAGTGTTCCTCTTTCTCCACATCCTCGCCAACAACTGCTGTCTCCTGTGTTTTTGATCTTAGCCTTTCTGACTGGTGTGAGATGGAATCTCAGGTTTGTTTTGATTTGCATTTCCCTAATGACTAAGGATGTTGAACATTTCTTTAGGTGCTTCTCAGCCATTCAATATTCTTCAGGCGAGAACACTTTGTTTAGCTCTGTACCCCATTTTTTAATAGGGTTACTTGGCTCTCTGGAGTCTAACTTCTTGAGTTCTTTGTATATATTGGATATTAGCCCTCTGTCAGATGTAGGGTTGGTAAAGATCATTTCCCAGTTTGTTGGTTGCTGCTTTGTCCTTTTGATGGAGTCCTTTGCCTTACAAAAACTTTGTAATTTTATGAGGTCCCATTTGTCAATTTTTGATCTTAGAGCATAAGCTATTGGAGTTCTATTCAGGAAATTCTCCCCTGTGCTAATATGTTCAAGGTTCTTCCCTAGTTTCCTTTCTATTAGTTTCAGTGGTTTCCAAGTTTTTTATGGATTCATGTGGGTGTGTTTTTTTGTGCATGTGTGTCCTTTGTTTATGTCTTTTATTCTGGTTAACATTTTGTTTGTTTGTTTGTTTGTTTGCCTATTTGATTTTTAAAGAGAGACAGAGAAAAGAAGACTTGCATTTGAGTGGGTTGAGAATTGTAAAGCAACTGGGAGGAGGGAGATCTTATAAGAGCAAAAGCCATGATCAGAATACACTATAAGAAAAATATTTTCAATAAATAAGCCTATTTTAAAGGCAACAAAATGCATTGTCTATAATGTAGAATATAAATTCTAATACATTAACATATACATTTCTGAAAATCCTTGCAAATAAATCTATTGTCACTTTATTTCTATACAAAATAGACAACTCTTTTTAGCATAATTTAAAAACTTTTGTTGCCTTTTATTTACTTAAGATTGAAAATTACATCTTAATCTATAACTTTAAACTCATGTCACAAGTACTCTATATTCTATTGAGAGAAAGAGAGAGAGAGAGAGAGAGAGAGAGAGAGAGAGCGCTAATATACTGTTACTCCTTCCAGAAACTGCCTACTTAGAGCACATAAATACAACTCTGTTGTCACATGACATATAAATGGCAATAAAATAAATGACAGTGTCCTACAACCTCAGTGGTTAAATGTCTTCTCTCTCTCTCTCTCTCTCTCTCTCTCTCTCTCTCTCCTCTCTCTCTCTCTCTCTCTCTCTCTCTCTCTCTCTCTCTCTCTCTCTCTCTCTCTCTTTAATTTCCTTCTCTCTTTGGGAAGAAAACAGTTCTCCCAAATACCCAAGAAGGCAAAAGATGACTATCAAATTATGCATCACTTCAGGCAGAGCATCATCATTGTAGATGATAGCAGGACATTAGAGAGGTAAGATCTGCAGTTGATTATCAACACCAGGGACATCCTGAATCATAACTGATTCAAGACATTTGGTGAGTGATAGAGACATATATACGGCATGGCAATATTGAATGTCTTGTGCCACTGAGATGTTAGAATTATGCCAAATCATTTGCAATTCTGGGAAATAAGAGCTAGTGTTCTCAGATCTCATAGGTGAAAGATAGGCTTTAGATAATGAGGATACCAAACGTTGACATGGTCTTTTGTACAATTTGGTCTCTGGAAAGGCCTCAAGTTAATTTAACAACTTTTTCAAAGGTCAGAGTCTGTTAGCCTCCTGGAAAGCTTCCTGCTCAAGAGTCACTCACTACTTTCCTCAAGGATTTACTTAATCAACTGTAGAAAAATTGAGGGATTTGAAGGTCTTAAAGTTAAGGGCAAAAGAATCTCAACATGAGCCTGAGAAGAAACAAATGCATTATTCAAACCTTAGAAGGAATTTTCCCCTTTCAAATCCTTTATCAAAAAAAAAAAGGGAAGGTATTACATTGATAGAATTGACCTCCAGTTCCACAATCTGGGTGAAAATATCGAAGGACATTAAGCTTGGAGAAGTAGCCTGTCTCAGGATTTCCATTTAGCATATAATTTTGAAATTATCTACTTTTTTAAAAAAATTAAATGCTAAGTCAAATATAGGCAGTAATTGTGGCAAAATTAGAGAGAAAATTGTGGAAAGGTCTCATTCAATCCACTATATATATTCAATCCCCTTACTGTATAGCATATCTATTTAGCATATGAGCAACTTCACATTGATTCTATAAGGAATCCCTAGAAATAGTATTTGTCTCATCTATTATTTACTAAAAAGTAAATGAAATTCTGCATTTTTTTTCATGTAAGCCGTTGACTGGAGGTAGATTCAATTTCAAGGACAAGGAATGATTTCTGGAGAATGTTATAATTGAGGCAATGTTTTCCTATTGCTAAATTCAGATATTTCAATCATTCTTTTTATTTATTTACTTGATACCCAATAAAAATACCAAATTATTTCTGAAGTAGTTTACAACAACAAAAATTTCAGTTAACTGAATAACTGATATTAAAGAAAGGATCCTGTTTTCTTCCTGGTAGAGAGAATATGTGTGGCTGTATTGGCCTTTAAAGATTGTAAGTCTGCAATATAAAATAGAAATTTGCTTAATGAATTAAAATGCAAAAAAGTATGCATTACGCACTATATGCATTTAGTTGATTTCTGATATTACTGATTCCTTAATCTTCATTTAAGAATAATTAGCTATCTCAATTTTCACCAGTCCTGGTGACAATGAAATATAAAAGACATCAATGTTCAACTCTTCGAACAATGAGTCATTTCTGATTAAACTTCCATTGAACATCGAACTTTCAATCTTAAAACAAATTACCTCCTTTTTCTTTTTAATTTGGATCCAATTTCCTGCTGCCCTAAGGTCTCTATACTAATTAATTGATTTATGAATCAATAGAAGGTATGTTTAAAGTTGGAAAAAATGAAGAAAATAAGGTGAGGGCACTTACCATTTTATTTGTGACCACCAACTATTTTAAGAATGACTTAATTGTTTTCAGTGTATGTGTGTATATCCATCCTATTTTTAGCAAATTTCACATTCATCAGTTGTGTTCAAGAGTATCCAAATTTAATTTCATTATTTACTTTTGAAAGGAGCCTATATTGGAGCTTTTTAAAACATTATACAATTGCTGATCAGTCATATTGTTTTTTGATAGAATGACCAAGTTTGAGGGATTATTTCCACCAATTATCAATATATTCAGCATGGTGCAGTAGGGTTAATAAGAATTTTGAATTCTTAGTTTGAATTCTGACTCTACTATGAACCATGAACCACTAGACCAGTTAGTTCACAATTTCTAATGTAAATATCGTAGTTGTGATTCAGAGATTTCAGAATCATGGTATGTGTTATATTTATGTATAAATGCAGATGTCCCATGACAGAAGAATGGAAAGAGAAAATGTGTTTCATTTACACAATTATCATTTATCATCCTGAGTGAGGTAACTCAGACCCAAAAGTACATGTATTATATGTACCCACTAATAAGTAGATATTAGAAGAAAAAAAAAGTACAGAATACAATTCACAGAGCTCAAAAACTTCAACAAGCTGAAGGGCTCAAGTGACGACACCTCAGTTCCACTTGAAAGGGAGAATAAAGCAATCACAAGTGGGGAGGTGGTAGGAAGGGAAAGTAGACTGGGGATCAACTGGGGGAGGGGGGAAAGGGGAAGTTGATATGGTATTGGGTGAGAGAAAAAGATTGAAACGCTGAGGACCAGCAGAAAAGAATGGAAACAGGCAACCATGGGAGGTAGGAGGTTGGGGGGGACCCTCCAAGAATGCACCAGAGACCTGAGAGGTAACAAACTCTCAGGACTCAAAGGTAGGGACATTCCCCTGACAGTAGGGAAAGAGAACTTATAGAGGGAACTTCCAACAGGAAGACAGGATCTCAAGTGAGGGCGGGGGTTGCCAGCCCACAGACAAAATTCTGACCCATAATTGTTCCTGTCTGAAAGAACAGAGAGAAGCCTGAGGAAAAGAAGGTCCAGCGACAGGTCCAAAGTGGGATCCAGCTCAAGGGGAGGTCTTAAGGCCTGACATTATTACTGAGGCTATGGAACACTCACAAAATGGGACCTAGCATGACCACATTCCAGAAGACCCAAGAAGATGCTGAAAGAGTCAGATGCAGATATTTGTACCCAACCAGTGGACAGAAGTTGCTGACCCCTATGGTTGAATTAGGGAAAGGCTGGAAGAAGCTGAGGAGGAGAGTGACCCTGAAGGAGGACCATCAGTCTCAATTAACCTGGACCTCTGAGATCTCTCAAACACTGGACTACCAACCAGGTAGCAAACACCCGCTGTTATGAGGCCATCAACACATATACGGCAGAGGACTTCAGGGTTTCTGTTCAGCGAGAGAAGATGCACCTAACCCTCAAGAGACTGGAGGTCCCAGGGAGTTTAGAAGTCTTCTTGTGTAGGGGTTGGAGATTGGAGACATTCTCGTGGAGACAGGGTGTGGGAGGAGCTATGGTATGTGGAACAGTTGGAGGGTGGACGAGGGAATAAAATCAGGAGTTTAAAAAATAAATACGTCTGCTGCCTGTCCTTTCTGCTGCAGCAGACTCTTGGCAGGACTACTATAGTGAAGATACCATCTCCTGATCCATTCTAAAGAACCTGAGGCACTCAGAGCAGTTGGTAACAATCCCCTCCCACCTCTGGAGTCCCAGAGCTGTTGCTACAGACCCAGCAGGACCCACTACCCAGCAACCACCAAAACCCCCACACTTTGAAATACCACTCCCCTTCTGTTCCTTCCTACCCTTCCATTCCTTCCTCCCCTTCCACTGCCAGTCCCTCTGGAGGAGTACAGAAAGCCCTGAGAGCACATGTAGGAACACCCCTGCTGTTCAGAGGAACCCATCCAGGAACTTTCAGGTGGGAGCCTTCCCGTTTCTGCCTATGGCTGGGGACCATCCTTGGACACAGTGCACCATATCCAGGTGGCACAGGGAGATACCTAACCTCCCAGGACTGTAGAAAGGCCAAAGAGCACAGATCTATATAAACAAATACCACCACAAAGAGCTGCTTTCCAAGGAGTGCCTAAATACCTGCATACATAGAGAGAATAGAAATCTCAGGAAGGATTTCAAGACAGCTAAGCCACAGTCAGAAACAGCAAGACCAGCTAAGATCAGGTATAACCAGATTGCAAAAGCCAAACACAAGAAATTACCAACAGAAACCAAAGCAACATGGCACCACCGAACACAGATCTCCTAAAACACCAAGTATATACTTCAACATACCAGAAAAATCAAGATCTGGATTTGGAAGACTACAAGAAGGACATAAACAACTTCATTTAAGAAATACATAAGAACATGGGTCAACAGTTGGAAGCCCTTAAAGGGGAAACAAAATCCATTAAAGAAATACAGGAGAACTCAAACAAACAAGTGAAGGAACTGAACAAAACCATCCAGGATCTAAAAATGGAAGTAGAAACAATAAAGAAATCACAAAAGAAGATAACTCTGGAGATAGAAAACTTTGGAAAGAAATAAGGAGTCATAGATGCAAGCATCAACAATAGAATACAAGAGATAGAAGAAAGAATTTCAGGTGATGAACATACCATATAGAAAACATTGACAAAACAGTCAAAGAAAATGCTGGAGAGGGGCTCAGCAGGTAAGAGCATCGACTGCTCTTCCAAAGGTCATGAGTTCAAATCCCAGCACCCACATGGTGGCTCATGACCATCTGTAATAAGATCTGATGCCCTCTTCTGGTGTGTCTGAAGACAGCTACAGTGTACTTACTTACATTTAATAAATAAATCTTTAAAAAAAATATAAAAAAAATGCAAAATGCAAGAAGCTTGCAACTCAAAACATACAGGAGATCCGGGACACAATGAGAAGACCAAACCTAAGAATTATAGGTATAGAAGAGAGCAAAGATTTACAAATTAAAAGGCAAGTAAATATCTTCAACAAAATTATAGAAGAAAACTTCTCTAACCTAAAGAAAGAGATGTCTATGAACATACAAGAAGCCAACAGAACTCCAAACATTATGGACCAGAACAGAAATTCCTCCTGTCACATAATATTCAAAACACAAAATGCACTAGAACTGCTTTTAATATTCTTTCTATTAAAAGAAAGAATATTAAATATTCTTTCTATTAAAAGAAAGAATATTAAATATTCTTTCTATTAAAAGAAAGAATATTAAAAGCAGTACGGGGAAAAAGGTCAAGCAACATATAAAGGCAGATCTATCATAATTACACCAGACTTCTCACCAGAGACTACGAAAGCTAGAAGTTCCGGGGCAGATGTCATATAGACTCTAAGAAAACATAAATGTCAGTCCAGAATACTATACCCAGCAAAACTCTCAATTACCATAGACAGAGAAAACAAGATATTTCATGACAAAACCACATTTACACAATATATTTCCATAAACCCAGCTCTATAAGGATAATGCGTGGAAAACACCAACACAAGGGGGGAAACTACACCCTAGAAAAATCAACAAAGTAATCTTTAAACAAACACAAAAGATGACAGTCACACAAACAGAATTCTATCTTTAACAACGAAAATAACAGGAAGTAACAATTCCTTTTCCTTAATATCTCTTAACATCAATGGACTCATTTACCCAATAAAATACATAGACAAACTAGATACATAAACAGAACCCAACATTTTGCTGCATACAAGAAACCCACCTCAGTGACAAAGACAGCCACTACTTCAGAGATAAAGGTTGGAAAACAATTTTCCAAGCAAATGTTCCCAAGAAACAAGATGGAGTGGCCATTTTTATGTCGGATAAAATCAACTTTCAACAAAAGTTGTCAAAAAAGATAAGGAGGGACACTTCATACTGGCCAAAGGAAAAATCGACCAATATGAACTCTTAATTCTTACCATCTATACTATAAATGCAAGGGCACCCACATTCATAAAAGAAACTTTACTAAAGTTTAAGGACACTTTGCACCGCACACAATAATAGTGGAGGACTTCAACACCCCACTCTCAGCAATGGACAAATCATGGAAACAGAAACTGAACAGAGACACAGTGAAACAAACAGAAGTTATGAAACAAGTGGATTTATCAGATATTTATAGAACATTCAATCCTAAAGCAAAAGAATATACCTTCCTCTCAGCAACTCATGGTACCTTCTCCAAAATTCTTCACCAAAGAGGCCTCAACAGATACAAGAATATTGAGATAATTCCATGCACACTATCAGATCACCATGGTCTAAGGCTGGTCTTAAGTTCAAGCAAAAACATCAGAAAACACACATGTACATGGAAGTTGAACAATGCTCAATTCAATGATAACTTGGTCAAGGAAGAAATAAAAAAATAAATTAAAGACTTTTTAGTACTTAATAAAAATGAAGACGCATCATACCAAAACTTATGGGACATAATGAAAACAGTGCTAAGAGGAAAACTCATAGTGATAAGTGCCTCCAAAAAGAAAATGAAGAGAGCTTACATGTAGAGAGTCATATTGAAGTCCTGTATCACATGGCAGCTATCATTCAGCTACCTGCATTTTTCCCCCACTCCTGTTCTGAGTGAGGATCTCCAGACCCCAGTGAGCTACACCTCCCCCTGCACCTGGCGGAGCTGGCAGAGCAAGCCTTTTGTCACACTTCAGCCTCCCACAGAGCAACAGACCCTATGGGGTCAACATCCTCTGAGGAACAATGGAGTCAAGGCCCTGCTGAGAAGTGCTGAGAAGACTCTGCAACCCTGGGAGGGAGGGTCAAGCCCACAAAACACGTGTTGTCCCTCTTTATCCCCAAGTAAAGAAAGATTTTGTACAGCCATGCATTAATGTCTCTGTGTGTTTCTTTCTCTTGACCCCTCGTTTCACTTCCCAGCTCTCCATTCATGGAAAACCTGCTCGTGTGCAACTCCCTGGAGGTTTCACTTACACTAGCAGTTTCACAGCACACCTGAAAGCTCTAGAACAAAAAGAAGCAAATGCACCCAAGGGGGAGTAGATGGCAGGGAATAATCAAACTCAGGTCTGAAATCAACCAAATAGAAAAAAAAAATGAACTATACAAAGAATCGACAAAACCAGGAACTGGTTTTGTTTTGTTTTGGTTTGGTTTGGTTTGTTTTGGTTTGGTTTTTTTGAAAAAATCAACAAGATACATAAACCATTAGCCAGACTAACCAGAGGGCAGAGAGGCATTACCCAAATTCATAAAATCAGAAACAAAAAGGGAGGCATAACAACAGAAACTGTGGAAATTAGAAAAATCATCAGCTCCTACTACAAAAACTTATACTCATCAAAATTGGAAAACGTCGATGAAAGGGACAATTTTCTAGACATATAACAGGTGCCAAAGTTAAAACAGGATCAGATAAACAATCTAAATAGTTCCATAAGTCCTGAGGAAAATAGAAGCAGTAATTAAAAGTCTCCCAACCAAAAAAAGCCCATGACCAGATGGGTTTAGTGGGAAATTCTATCAGATCTTCAAAGAAGACCTAATATACCAATACTCTTCAAACTATTCTACAAAATAGAAACACAAGGAACACTACATATTTCATTCTATGAAGCCACAATAATGCTTATACCTAAAGCAAACAAAGACCAAACAAGGAAAGAGAACTTCAGACCAATCTCCCTTATGAATATTGATGCAAAAATATTCAATAAAATTCTTCCCAACCGAATCCAAGAATACATCAAAATGATAATTCGCCAGTATCAAGTAGGCTTCATCCCAGGGATGTAGGGGTGGTTCAATATATGGAAATCTATCAATGTAATATACAACATAAACAAAGTCAAAGAAAAACCCACATGATCATTTCATTAGATGCTGAAAAAGAATTTGACAAAATTCAGCATACCTTCATATTAAAAGTCTTGCAGGAATGCAAGAGATCAGGAATTCAAGGCCCATATATAAACATAGTGAAAGCAATATACAGCAAACCCGTAGTCAACATCAAGTTAAATGGAGAAAAACTTGAAGCAATACCACTAAAATCAGGGTCCAGACAAGGCTGCCCACTCTCTCCCTATCTATTCAATATAGTACTTGAAGTTCCACCTAGAGAAATTGTACAACAAAAGGAGGTTAAAGGATACACATTGGAAAGGAAGAACTCAAATTATTACTATTTGCAGATGATATGATCGTATACTTAAGTGACCCTGAGATTTCACCTCATACCAGTCAGAATGGCTAAGATGAAAAACTCAGGGGACAGTGGATGCTGGCGAGGATGTGGAGAAAGAGGAACACTCCTCCACTGCTGGTGGGATTTCAAACTGGTCAACTACTCTGGAAATCAGTTTGACAGGTTCTCAGAAAATTATACATAGTACTACCTGACGATCTAGCTATACCACTCCTCGGCATATACCCAAAAGATGCTCTAACATGTAATAAGAATACATGCCCCACTGTGTTCATAGCAACCTTATTTATAACAGCCAGAAGCAGGAAAGAACCCAGATGTCCTTCAACAGAGGAATGGATACAGAAAATATGGTTTATTTATGCAATGGAGTACTGTTCAGCTATTAAAAACAATAGATTCATGAAATTCCTAGGCAAATGGATGGAACTAGAAAGTGTTATCCTGAGTGAGGTAATCCAATCATAAAAGAAAACACATAATATGCACTCACTGATAAGTGGATATTAGCCCAAAAGCTCAGAATAAAGAAGATACAACTCACAGATCACAAGAAGCTCAAGAGGAAGGAAGACCAAAGTGTGGGTGCTTCGGTTTTTCTGAGAAAGGGAACAAAATACTCACAGGAGCAATTATGGAGACAAAGAGTGGGGGCATATACTGAAGGACAGGCCACTCAGAGAATGTCCTACCTGGGGATTCATCCTATAAAACGTCATCAAACTGTGACACTATTATAGATGTCAACAAGTACTTGCCAAAAGGAGCCTATTACGGCTGTCTCCTGAGGGGCCCTGCCAGAGCCTTACAGATACAGAGGTAAATGCTAGCAGTCAACCACTGGACTGAGAGTTGGGTCTCCAACTCTCAGTCCAGTTGGAGGTTTTCTGGGAGGCAGGAAACTGGGAAAGGGTATAACATTTGAAATGTAAATGAAGAATACATTAAATAAATAAATAAATAAAAAGACAGAATAAAAAGTAAAATATTAATATGCAACATTATTAAGTTTTTCGAATGAGAAAATATAATAAAAGCATTTAGAATGGTGACTGTTAAATACTTATGTTGATCACTATGCTATTTATGAGCCTGTCAACCAAACATTTAGAATGACTTTAACCGTATCCATACTTATGCTTTTTATTTGAATATATTAAAAATTTCTCAAACTTTCACATGATCAAAAATACAGCATGAGAGTAGCAGCTTTTCATTACACAAAAATATTGGCAATATCATGGAGGAACTTTATATTACTTAAGACCCAAAATTTGTCAAATACTAAATAATAGTAATTTACCAATAGACAAGTAATCAGTAATCTCTAATTTTCAGTGACTAAAATGTCATATATCCTCCTGCATTTATTACAATATAAAGGTAATCTGACTGCAACATCTATCTCCTTATTTATGACTAGCTTGACTAGTTATGTCGGTAAATTCTCCCTTCTGCCCCCCTCCCTATTAAAGTTTCCAAACTCTTTACTCTTGATCAAAGAGGGAAAACTTCCTTGATAGAGGAGGACTGGTCTTTTTCAAGGGAGGATGAATAGTTATATTATCCTATGAAAACCTACAAATATGTTCTAAGAAAATGTTTAATGAGCTACTGATTAGTATATGTGCGTGTTTGAAGAAAAATAATACATAGGCAATGCTTTTTAAAGTACATAAATTAGAAGAAAAATGAAATATAAGGATACAGAAATATGTATAATAAAAGGGGGATATGTTGTTATATTCTTAAGGATATACCTAATTAAGTGTAAGTATCTGTGTACATGTATAGGAACAATGGACTTTTCATTACTAAAAACAATTTATTGGTGATTATAACATTGAAAACATACATTCTGTGAGTATACGCATGGATGTTGTCTACATGTGAATATATAAATCTTATGTAAAAAGTAATAAATAAGTAAACAGTTTTGTAACTGTTTGGAATTAGAGAAGGGAGTTTATAAGAAGTATTTTGCAACAATAATTAAAGAAAAGAGGCATGAATTTGAATAGAACAAGAGGGTATATGAGGGCTTGGGGAAGGAAAGAAAATGGGAAAATTATATAATTATATTATAATTTCAAAAAGTACAAATATGAAACAGATCCACTTTTGGAGCTTAACCTGGAAGATATGTAATCACAGGAAGGAGTCATATTGCCAGCAACAGGGATTCAGGCACAATGGTGGCACATGAATATCTTGCTTTGAAGTTGGATCCTTTCTTTGATGTTAATTGACTGAATGTTTAGGTTGGACAATGGCACGGACATGAACCACAAAGATTCTAAATGAAATATCACGGAATTTGGACCTTACTTCAACATAACTAAGAGATACTATAAAAATTAAGGCAAGGAGAAGACAGGAAGGTGGAAAAGAGTAGCTCAATAGCCCCTCAGCCATAGCAATCAATTATTGTATATATTATGCATGATTATAGAACTGTAATAAAATATGGATATAAACTCACACTAAAATTAAAAGAAAACTCTTAGCTGTATATAGTTAATCACATTTATAGCATAGGTCTGGTACACAATATGAATGTAAAATAAGATGCTATTTTTATAATTCTTTTGAATATATGCTGGAAAAGATACTTGTACAACAAATCTGTTTCAACCATGAATAAGCCATATTTGATTTAAAAATCTTCAAATTACCAATACAGCTCAGTCATGCAATCTCTAGCAGAATGGGCAGATAAAATCTGTTTAAAACCAAAGTCATGATGCATGAATTTTTCAGAAAACAAAGCTTTTTTTTCTACTTTAGCCAGACTGCAATAACAAAATTTCATTTACACAGTTGTAATTTTTAATGTTCAAAGTATATAACTCAGCTGAACAATGATTACTTCAGTCTTTATTCATATAGTTATCACTCTTCTATAATGGCATGCTATCAGACTGTGTATTGTTCAAAAACAATTCATATTTCTTAATTTATCAGAATATTCTGCTTATATCATATATAACTTTATATTTTTCATCCTTAATTAAATGAAATATTTTATGTTTAAGCCATTCATTAGTAAATGAATGGATATTGGTAAAATTATAGCAAATGTAATTTTATTTACAAATTTAATATACATTAATATGTTATATTATATTAATATATATGTTTTCAGGTATTACATTGAGAATATTTCATGGAGAAACAATATTAGAAATAAAGAAGGCTGTTTTCTTTAACAGCCTTGTTAAAATAACAAAGTCAAAATCTTGAAAAAAACCAAAGAACCAATTTACCCACAACAGTATCCTAGTTATTTGAACAGATAGAGAAAATTTTTAGCTTTATTTGGAAACAAGTGATAGCTCTGGTCACAATGCTATCTTTGAAATTCTTTGATAGTCTTCCCAAAAAAAACCCTCAAAATTGCAGCTATTTGAACCACAAAAGTGACTAGTACCTTGTATTGTGATGGGATGGGATTAGGGAATTAATAATTTTACCTATTGACTTCTATTCAGCTGTCTTTACAGAATTGAGATTTTTGTCTAGCACATAGTTTACAGTTTACATACTTTAATCAGAGCAAAGAAAAGGTGAGGATAATACAAAAACGAAGTCTGAGAATACTTTAACTACATGCTCTAATTAAAAGAAGCATATACATGTTTGCAAATTCTTCCATGTATATTTGAAGTGCAAAAATAAAAGGGTAACTAGGAATAGAGTTCATACATTCAACAGAGTTAATGCCATAGATAGTATGATTATACTGTATATGTACTAATACATATCACGCTGTATATGTTACTAATTGTATAAAGATATCGATACACTTTCTTCACTCAAACTCTTTTTAAGGCATGCAAAAATGCGCTCATTCTAATTTTTAATAGCAATCTGTGCATCTATAAATCTTCCATCAACATTCTAGCTTCATATTTTCACTTTATCCAGGGTACTCACTCCCTATTGCTCACCATTTGGTAATTTACTCTGAGGCTATCAGTTGAATTGTGGGGATTGCTCCTAGAGTTCTGTCCTCATCCAAGCTAATAAGCTTTCCTTAGAAAAATTCTTTATCTTGTTTGTGGTTTTATTCTAGCTGTCCAAAAGAGAAATTATGTCGACACAGAAATATGACATCGTGCAATCGCAATCACCAGTATGACAACAAAAGTTGCAGCAGCCAAATCAGTAGAGGTATCTTAATGGCCGTGTGCATTGTGGTGGTGGCAGATGGCCAATGGCTTCCATCAGCATGCATTTCACTTTGGAAATGTTTTAGAAATAAAAATATTCAACGTTGCATACACAGTCTAAGATAATCAGACAGCAAGTGGCTATTATGGACTATCTTTAGGAGGATGCCACACTGAGAACATATTATATTTTGAATGGCACGGATACCCAAAAAATGTGATGGGACAGTGAAGACTATTTTGCTTTCCTTAAGCTTAAGCCATCTTAAAACCTATAATATTGTGAATTCCTGCCATTTTTAAAGGATACTTTACTGAACTTCACACCCTTACATAATTGCTATGAGATAGATATAATGGGTTGTCTCATTTTGAGTTCAAGTTATATGCCAAAGGCTGTGGAAAAGGAAGAGGAAAGAAACACTAAAGAGATGATAAAAAGGAATGCAGAGGGAAAATACTCCTTATGATTGCAATGCGGGCTCTTACTCTGAGGAGTGGAGATTCCAATAAAGCCCTCAGTGTGACAAACTTTTACTCATGAATTGCTTCTAAGAATTATGTTTTTGAAATTTTTTTATTATTATTTTCTAAGTTTTTTTATTTACATTCCAAATCATTTCCCCTTTCCCCATGTCTAAAATATAAGTTAGAAACTTAAGATTGGTGACAAAAGTAACCTTTTAACAAAACTCTGTTACAATAAGAGTCAACTTCTCCCTAATGCTGATGTGAAATTAAGGGAGAACCATTGCCATTAGATTAAAAAAAAAATCCAGTTTTTTTACCAGTTGATCTATATGGCAATTATTATATTATTTTAAAATATTTCACACAGTATGTTCTTGACCTTGGAAATACACATTTGGTAGATGCTAGGATAGCAAATATCAGGCCCCTCTGACATCACTTCTCCCTCTAAACACTATAACATTTGTCAGAATAACATAGCTTAATTTTACCAGTTGTGATTTATGAAGATTCTAACAATAAAATATGACAACAATTTCATATAACTAGAAAAAATGTCTTTATACATATAGAAAAATAAAATAATTAATGAGAAAAATTATAGAGACCTGATTTAATGAATGGAAAAATGTTGTAAGGGGCAAGAATTAAAGTTAGAATATAGAAAAAGAACATGATATATATTAAATGTAGAATACAGAAGTGAAATAGAAAAATATGAGTAAATTATGAAATATATTAATTGACATGAGATTTATGTTATTGTTTTCTACTATTTTTTTCTGACAAGGTTTATGAAGTATATTTACAAATCACTCAAATCACTATATACACTCAAATCAAAAAATATATTCTAAGTTTAGTGAAACTATCATCTGAAAAATACTGGGCTTAAAGCAAGAATCTTATTATTTTTTGAAAGGTAAATTTCATAATTTATCTGCTCCTTCTATATATTTTTTTAATATATGAGCTAGGTTTATTTTATGGTCTTCCCTTTTCTTAACATTTGGTAAAGCTTGGAAGACATTTCAAAGACAACGAAGTATTCTATTTCATACTTGTGCCTCACTTAATCTCCTATTGTTTTTGAAGTTTTACTAGACACAAACAGAATGACACTTTTATTTGTACTATATGAAAAACATGCTATTAAAATTATGAGGAAAAAACCTCAAGATAAAATTAAGATTTCTTATACACATGTCAGTAAAGTGAATATCTACCTGAGAAACACACACCTGTCTAAAACCTCAGAAAATTATAAAATTTTTTATCATTTTTAAGGGTTATAGAAATTAAGGTGTATCTGGACAAATTTGGAAGATAAGAGAACATATATAATTCAATTAGAGTAAGATATCATATTTACTTGGTAAACAATTGGAGAACCTGGTTCTCCCCATGGACATTTACTGAAGGTGTAGTTCACATAAAAATGGATTATAAAGCTACCAATTTCGATATCTTACTTTTAGTTTCAATGTACAGTGGTTTTAGAAGCAATAGAATTAAAAAGTTAAGGAATGAAGCCTGTTTGTCTATGTATCGTTTGATGTGTGGGCAGGTGACTAGTCATTTAATCAACTGACCTCAAATTTTATCTAGAACAATCAATATCTATGTGGTGATACATTAGACACTCATCCTGCTGTATGTATTCCAACTCTTTTAATATTAAAGAAAAATAGTAGCTAAAGTACTAGGTCTGACACTTTTCATATAAGGATATTGTTGGAAACTGAGAACTTGCCCTAAATTGCTAGATATCTGGGCTCCTGACACATATGCTGCTTTCACTCACTCTATAAAAATATAATGGGGATTTTCTTGTTAAGTCCAGCATCACAGAGCTAAAAATAACAAAATAGCTGTTCAGGGAAAAGAAAACATTAGATGAATGCACAAACTTAACAAAGTTTTAAAAATGTGCTTAGAATGTACATTCATATTCAATATCTTTAAATTTAAAATAATCCTGCTATTCATACATAATTTTCTTTTAATAAGTATAGAAAATGGCCACATGTAAGCTTTAGTAATAATACTCTAGTATACCCTAAAGAAAATGTCAAGCATGTAAAAGAGTTTTTAAACAATTAAAAAGTATTCTAGCGCATGAGACTAAAAGACTGTCCTTCATGTATTTGTATATATAATTTTGTCTTTCCTGAGAGAAAAAAATCATAAAAGCAATCTTTTGTTCCAAACAGGTTTTTTTATGTATCATAATTAGGAATGCAGATGGGAAGTTTATATTGGGTAGTGGTTGACAGGAGGAGAGATATTTGTTTTGGAATGGATGGAAGTGATTTCAAGCTCAAATCCTTTGAAATAAAACAAGATACATTTGTCACAGACTATTCAGTGGCTTATGGTCTGTTCATTGGCTCAGATTTGGTTAAAGCTAAATTTTTTGTGGGATGAAAAGTTAGTGAAAAACAAACACCAGTAAGGCAAGCCTCAGGCTAATAAATGCATTGTTAGCTTGCAAATCCTAACATGCTTAGGGCTTCCAAATCTCTCCCAAAGTCTATATATTACTGCCACTGGTAATTTCTATATTGAAAAGATAAAGCAGCTACTATCCAGTAAAGTTTCATATTATGTGAGATATTTATTTAAATATACATATTTTGAATGTATATAGTGTAATAAATATAAATGTTATGATATCTATGTGTCTGTACATACCCATCTCTAAATTTTGAGTCATTTCAAAAAGGGGAGAGTTTTATAATTATTTTTATTTAATTTTTATTTATGGATGTGTTTGCTGGTAGAGAATTCCTGGAACTAGAGGAACAAGTTATTATGAGTCACGTGATATGCCCAAGTCCTCTGCAAATAGTACTGAGTTATCATTCTGGCCTCATTTTCTACATAATTTACCATAGGTAGAAATATTGATGGCAATGAAGCTACATAAAAATTGACTTATACATTCAAATTTTTGGTTATCATATGATATGTAAGTGTTTTGATTCATGAGATTTAAAAGTTAGTATGTAACATTGTTCTACACTCACATAATTAACATGGGCTTGATAGTTGTATTCACAAATTAATTAAATGAAATTGCTCAGTATTCATACTTTACTTGGTAGTCACAGCCTCAATTATTTTCTATTACAATGCTGACCTTTAAATATTGTAGTGTAGTATCATCATCATACAGAATCTACAGTGTGAGAGGAGGCAATGTCTCTGACTGCCTGCTCCTGAGACCCTTTTCCTCTCACTGGGTTGCCTTATACCACCTTGATATGAGGGTTTGTGGCTATTCTCAATGTAACTCCTCATGCTGTGTTTGTTTGATGTCTTGGGGGACAAGCTTTTCTGAAGGCAAATAGAAAAGTAGTAGATCTGGGGGAGATATGAGAGGGTGTGAGTGGGAGAAAGGGGGGGGAACTGTGGTCTGGATGTATTGTATGAGAGAATTAAAAACAAACTAACAACAACAGAACCCACTATGCTTAAACATCATCTGAATTACCACATAAACCAATTTTGAGAGGTTATACTCTACCATGCTAAACAGGAAACTGGAGCACTGAAAGAATGCAGTTCCATACTCTCTGCCTGTTTCTCACTGGTGATCAGAGCGTTCCTTAGCCTATACTCTTCGTAAGCAGGGCAAGGATAAACTATACAGGCATAAAACAGATACAGAGAAGAGCTTTACTGAAACTAGACATTTTATTACTTTCTGCTCCCTAATTCCTGTAGAGTAATTTGATCAATTCTTTTATACTGTTTCAATGGCCAAATAAGCTGCCTCTTCTATCTCTCCCTTTTTTATTTCTTACCTCCTTTCCTCCATTCTTTCCTTTATTTTTGTCTAAATTCTTCTCATAAAAGGTTGTATGCTCTATGTACACTGTCTGGACAATACTGGGCCAGGTATCCAACTCTTTCTCTGATCTGAATCCAGATACCTTCCATCAGGTTAGTATTTTTTGATCATACTTTAGTTCTTTCCTTTTTTCTTTTTTAGTTTCACCTTAGAGTAATTTTCTAAGAAAACTTACATAGAGATAACCTTTCAGAGCCTGAACAAGAAGTATAATCAATTTTTTTCTCGATTGATACATTGACTAGTTTTAAAGTCCTAAGTCCTATTATTAAGAACAGCTAATTTTGTACTGTCATCCTGACTCATTGATGAGAAATTTGATGTCAGTCTTAACTACCATTCTTTGTTGCCTTATTATTTTCTTATGTTTTAATCTTTGGATGATATTTTGTTTATTGTAGCATATACATATAATACATAATATAATAAAAACAGTTCTAGAACAAATTATTTTGTTAGGATGATTGAAAGGAGACTTGTTTCCTTAGTTTTCAGGTAAGAATTTTTGTCTGTTTCATAGCATATTAGGAGTATGCTTCTATGTTCTCATCATACAAGTTTTTCTGGGACTGGCCTAATGTATAAAACCTATACACAGATGTAGGTTTCCTCTTTGGAGAATCTCAGATAACTTTAAATATTTAACTTGGTGTAACAGTGTAGTGGATCCCAATTATTGCTACTCAAATCGATCCCAGCAGCAGTGGTATGTTCCTGCTACCCAACCCAATGCTTTATATTCTTGAATGAGAGACACAGACTTTATATTTTGATATGTCTTTAACAGCTCAGTGGCTGGGCCACTTCTAAACCTCCAAGTAGCTAACATATTCCCTCTTCCCCTATATTCCTGAGTTATTGCTTACTAAAATCTATATTCTATCCCAGACCCAATCAGAGGTAGGGGGACAAGATAAACATAAAACAAGTGGTATTAGACCAAATCCACAATAAAACAGTAAGCTGACTCATTAACATTTATTAAATTCTTTAATTGGTGCAATTGGTATGGGAGACATACAACTAAATAAAAAACTTTTCCTTGTGAGAATAAACTTAGAATAGTGACATCCTTTATTTCAATGTATACCAGATTTCTGGAGTAATCAGAATATAGTGGACAATCAACATACCATCTTAAAGTATAGCAGGCAAGTGAACAAAGAAAGGAATGACATCCATGTGTGATAGGGCAGAAGCTGAACATGCACACATCTGAGTCACAACATGGCAGCAGAATATGGAAGACATGATGGATCATGTCCATCTCTATTAATGTAAGGTACTGACTAAGCTAAAGGAGTATAGGAAAAAAGTCTGAAATCAAGTGTTTTATTTCACAGTTCTCCTTAATATTATTTACAGTTTACAAAAGAAGTTTAATCTTTCCAAAAAACTAGATGGATCCATACATAATAAACTGTTTGACCTAATATCGAGTGTATAGCTATTATTTTATTAATCTTAATGGTTACTATTATGACATTAAATACTTGTGGAATTTTGCCCTACAGATTAAATGTCTATCAGTACTATGACAGCCTGAAATTATTAACAATTACTATGTCACTAGAATTCATAGACACATATAACTAGTATGTAAAAATTTTTCATAAATATTATTGCATTATATATGTAATAACACATATGCCAATGCAAGTTCAAGGTTAATAATTTTTATTGATAGTGTTTTTGAAACACTGGAAGCAGGATTAGATTGCTACCATATTATCACTGTCCATTTCCCACCAGTAAGGACATAACGACAGTATTTCTCCGAGCAGTAAAATTCCCTCCGGCATTCAAGGTCTTCTTATTGTTGAATAAAAATGACCCAAATATCAATTTAAACTCAAATGCATTACACCTTGTAAAACACAGAGTCACTGACCCTAACAATGTTAGTGTTCTCTCCCTAAGCAGCTCTACTGAATGACTCTACAGGGGAGTATTTAAGAGCATAACTCATGTGGATTTAATGTTACTCAGGAATTATCAAAGACTAGGAGAAGAAAAACCTGAGTGAACCAAGGAGGATTCAGTTACTTCAGTTTCTGGCGAAGAGCAGAAAACCTACAGAAAAGTCTCTGACAGGGAAAGAGTTTGGGAAGTCTCTCAGAATAGCCCCTGCCTACTACTGTTGATATTGTGCTTAAACATTTGAAGACCTGCAAGACAGCATGGAAATTTCTGTTTTGTGAGTCATAACATTCATCCTAGATCTGTCATTCAAAGGCATGTCATACAGTTTCTGTCTACAAAATAATAATAATTGTCCCCAAATATTGTGGTTTAAGCAATTATTGAAAACCAGAGGAAATGATACCTGAAATCAAGCTATTCTTTTTATTAATAATTTGCATTTTCCCATAATTCATTCCATGTTATAATTTCAGGGTACAAATGAAAATTTTAAATATCTCAGACATTTCTCTTTCTAAAATGATATATTTATGAATAGTTGAGAATTTCATACATTTTGGCCATATTTACTCCTTTAGAGTTCTCTAAGATCCATATGTTTTACTCTTACCTCCTACCCACCAAATGTTTTCTTCTAGTTCTTCCTTTCCCTCTTTCTTCTGTCTTCTTTTACCTGACTTTCTTTATACTAAAAACAGAAATGTCCTTCCTTGCCACCCTTACACCATATGACCACATTCTTTCCTTCCTTTTTATTTCATGTCTATTATTTAGAACTAAAAGAAAAATAAAGTCCATCTGTGTTTGCAAAGTGTAGTAATTTTTAAAGAATTTAGTATCAAAGAAAATGAAATTAACATAGTTTGACAATTGTCTATATATTTTAGTTGTATTTCTATATTCCCACTACTTTAATTAAATTACCTTTAATAACATATTGATATGTATATAATATAAAGCCTATGCATACAAAGATATATAAATATATGGAAAAATATGTTCTTATACATATAGGGAAAGAACAAAAGTAAGGCTTGATTTGTTTAAGGATATGATTCTTCAAAACTATTGATATAAATTTCATAAAATAATACCTTCTAAATTATATCATAGATGCAATAATCCATTTATTATGTGTCAGGAACTTGTATATGAGCTCTAATTTTTCATAAATACTTCATGCAATCCAGACATGCTCAAGGTGATTTAGCAATATTTTAAGGCAATTTTGCTTGCATAACTAGAGAACAGTCACCATACTGGTATTTAATAAGCAGAGACCAGTCCCAGTACCAAACATTGTCTAAAGCCTCAAAGCATCCTCCAAGACCAAATGTCTATATGTTGAAGTTGGAAACCCTCAGTGCAATACTTAACATAATCCCAATAGTCTCTTCACTATTTTACCTGATAAATGAGGAGAATACAATTTAAAGAATCCTCATCAAAGGTTTCAACTCAGGAAATAACAAGTTGGAACTCAAATTGTGATTGTTCCTTCTCATTATATGTTTACAATAGATTATATGGCTGTAATTCTTATCAGACATATTCTTTCAATACTGAGTTTAGAGAATCAATAGGGACTATGTTTAAATCTCAACATTTATATTTATTTTAGAGTTTCTTGTCTCAATTTAATTCTCAAATAAGAGCGTGAACAGCTGAATTGTTGATAAGGAAACACACATCAAATTTAAGTTCCTCAAGCCCTTCACTTTCACAGGGATGGAGAACTTGCTTTGAGAAGTTCTAATAAGACCTGAAAGTTTCCTTCAAAGAGCTATGCATATTTCAGAAGAAATAAAAGTCATTATATATTCTCTCTAAAGAGAATACAATCTCAAACTGTCAAAACCCTAAACTATTCTACATACATTACATACAAATGGCATCTTTTACAAAGCTCTTTCCATTTTTTTCTCCTAAATTAGCTTAGTGGGCAATGGTATTGCAGTATCTTGATCCAGCCTATGAAAAATGTGACAGGTAATTTCTCTACTTCTTCCTGTCTGTAGTTAAGTCTGACTGGAGATATGGAAAACAACTTTTATGACTTAGGTGGTAAAATAAATGTTCTGTAAGCCATCCAATGCTAGATTCTGGACAGCTAGCATAAAATATTGCATAGTGAATTTATATATGCCAATAAATAATTTTTAAAACTGGAGAGATTTCATACTAATGCACACTATAACATTTTCCTAAAACAAATTGATAATGTTTGTAATAGCATTAATGTACCTGTCATGTTGCTGGAAGTCAGTTTCCACAGCATTTTTTAATGTTCTGTCTGCACATGCTCAAAATATCATTTAAAACTAAGGTGTGCTTATTTAAAATTGTTCATGTGCTAGCTTCGGCAGCACATATACTAAAATTGTTCATATTATAAAGAAGATATCAACATCCAAATAATGTTATGGCAACAATATTCTGTCTTTATATTGCATAAAGGAATGTCTTCTGTAAAAGGCTACAGTTATAAATTACATAAAAATTCTCTCTAAGATGATATAATTTAGCTTCATTTAGTTTATTATCATCATGATTAAATATAAACTATAATAAGTAAGTGAGCATCTGGAACCATAACAAATGAGATTCTATTTTTTATGATCAATGACCAATTTGGAATCTTGCAGAGCAATGTGATTAGACAATCACCCAGACTAATGAATCCAGATAACTGGAACATAAACATGTACAGTACATCAACTACAAGTGCTTGGATATTTTATCTCAACCTTCTGAAACACTGATATAGTTATTGCAAAACAAGTAGGAAATTTGAAATTAAGTATTCTGAATTGCTATTAAGAGTGTGAATAAAGTAATCAAGAAATGACAGACACTACATGACACTGTCAGGCTCCTTTGAACTATGAATGCAAGATTGGAGAGATTATCAATTCAGAGACTTCAGAGCATGAGGATGTAACATTATATTGTGAATTAGATCCTAATAAAGGACACTGAAGACTTCACTCCCAAATTCATAAATATTATTTTATGAGGGAAAACACATGAAGAAGTGATCCAGATGAGGTTTCCAGAAAGCTTTTCCATACACTGATTAATGTTTTATAAATACATCAATGGAGGCATAAAGAATTCCTTATGAAGATTGGAATTAATCCATAATTAATTCTTGCACCTGAAGGGGGACACTTCTTGCAAAGTACCCATTTTGGGTTTCTAGTACCCACCTGGTGGCTCTCTAATCCCTGGAACTTATATATTTGTTAATATTGTGAAAAATATTAGGAATATTAAAAACAAAGTAAACTTATAGCATCCAAAAAAGAACTCAATTTAGAATAGAAAAGGCCATTTGCTGTCAAGAAAAGTCTCCCAACCCTAAAAACCAACAACTTTTTAAGAAAAAATATAGTATTCTATAAATTCTTATTTTAGTTTTATAAACATGTTAGGAAACATTCTGAAAACTCTAATGCTATTGAAAGACTTGCCAATACATAGCTCTCTTAATTTCTAATATTTTGTAAGCTCATTATCTCCATTTTTTATAATTACAATAAATGTTATTTTATCATTATGTCATCATTATTATTTTAAATATAAATTGAATGCCATAATTCAGATATGTTTATTTCATCTATGAAGAAACAGATAGAGGTCAATAACAAAACAAGTGAAACCATAATGCCATAAGGTGGAATTGGTTTGGAAATCTATCTCCACATTAACCTATCAACATACCTAACAAAGTAGAAGTAGCATTCTTCTCCTAAAAAACAATCTCAGAGAATGATGGAGTGCACTGTGGTGTGAGTCTATTTTTCTTTTGCCTTACAGGTTAATCATAATGTGGAAACAGCAGGCACTGTTTTGAAGGGTGGCAGGCCCACTAGATGGAGGCATTAATCATAGGTTGTGTTTCTTAACAGCATGCACCCATCCCCTATGTACAAACATATACCTTTGTTCAGCTTTAACAGCAAATAGTTGTAATTCTAGAATTATGCCCTTGAAATCATTAAGTCTGATTTATATATACTTTAGCACAATTTTTTCCATTGTCCCCTTTCTCTCACCCATGTGGGAAGGATATGACCTTGTTGAAGGAGCTCTCTCTGCACATATTACTCACAGTAGTTTGGAAAGGGAGTGTGGGACGTTTGTAAGGCAGTCTCTGACACCTGTCAAGCTGGCTGTCACAGATTTTGTATTTTCCAGCTTCAACACTTCAAATGTTTCAAAGGTTTTTGTGACTTTCTTTCAAAATCTGAGCATGCTGAGGTATGCATGCCTTAAATATATACACTTTCTGAATGTCATTATTAAGCTAATTATAGATTAATAATTTGTTATGGTCGGTTTCCAAATAAAATCTTTGCCATATAACTTATATTTTTGTACTTGAAAGAATATTTAAATATATTATTCAATAGTGACATAATCATTTTAGAATACAGATTTAACATAGGATAACCTTACAAAAATTTCAAGTCAGTAAATTAAAGCTGAATACGCTAATATACAGAAAAGCATGTTTAAAATATAAGTCAGCATTTTTTAATGCAAGTGGACAATAAGTTGGCTATAAGTTACATCCTGAAATAACACAACAGTATAGACAAACCTGATGTCCAACATGACAGTAGTTACATTGATTATGACACATTAATATAATGGACTATTATTGTGTTCTGAAATAAAATTAAAAGTCATTTTAATGCTTTGCTGTCATTTAAAATAAATATTAGTAATACATGCAAATGACCAAAATTGAATGAAAAAACAGAGGGTGGGCAAAAGGATGAAATGAGTGAAGGAGGGAAGTAAAGAAGGAATGAAAGAAAGATGGAAGGAAGGAAGGAGGGAAGTAAAGAAGGAAGGAGGGAAAAAAGGAAGGAAGGAAGAAGAGAGAAAATGAGGAAGTAGGCATGAAAGATCGGGGTATGTAAGCAAATAGTAACTCTGGTGAAAATAAAGTTGACAATTAGATTCATCCTTGGATTTTAGAAATGCAACGGGCAAAAAATAGGACTATTTATCTTGTGTTCTATTTTGCTTATAGAATGCTACATTTCTTTTTTGCACAATATGTAACAAAGTATTGTGGCTATGGATATGAAAAGACTGAAGTATAGAAGTTGAGTTCTTCCCTAACATTCTAAAATTTCTTTCCTAATATGTCTTTATTTTTAATTAATTAATTAATATTTTTACATCCCAAACACTGCCCTCCTCCCAGTTCTCCCCTCACAGAGTTCCTCTGCCCATTTCCCTCCTCCCTCACCTTCTTTTCTGAGAGGTTGGAGACCCCATATTGGGTATCCCCCACCTGGCCCATCAAGTCTCTGCTGGATTAGGCACATACTCTCCCACTCAGAGTAGAAAGGGCAGCCCTGCTGAGGAACAGATTCCACAGACAGTCTAGAGCTGAAGGGCCAGCCCCAGCTACAGTTGTTGGGGAACCACAGGAAGACTGAGCTGCAAGTCTGCTACACATCTTTAGCTTTGTTTTTTCCCTTAAAATTTCCCATTAGATTAAAACATGAAAATTCAAATATCAGGAACATCCAAAGATATTGATTGCCTCATTTGTTTTAATTATTTATTTTATTTTATTTTTTAATTTACATTCCAAATCATTTCCCCTTTCCCGTTTCCTCCCTCCTAGCCAGAAGCTGGAAAGAACCCAGATGTCCCTCAACGGAGGAATGGATTCAGAAGATGTGGTATATCTCATTTTTTTTTACACTGTTCACACAGCTAACTGTAGTCGAGATTCCTCTAAAATAGTTGAGAGCAGTGAGCTGACTCTTGAACTTCACTTGCATAGACTCTGCTCACTCAATCATTACTTTGCTTCATGGTTCATGAAATTAATTCTTCCTTCAAAATGGCCTTTCCAAATACAGTGTCTCATTATCTGAGGAGTCTTCATTTTAAAGCATCTTTTTTATTCTAAGGTTAATATTTTGAAAACGTTTGAAATATACCCCTTGAAGTTATGATTTGTTGGTGTAAGCAGCTTAAATCCTTAAAGTCACTAGGCTAAATCTTTAAATGACAGACAAAGCCAGCATCCGGCTGGTTAAATAGATGAGTGAAACAATCATTTAGGGGAAAAGGGATTCAACAGAAGATAATTTAAAACCAAATCCAGCCATTTTCAGAGGGACAAATGCCTTATATTTACTCTCACTTGCTGTTTCAAGGTTTTATGGAGACGCATAAAACAATGTATGTACATATGACATGACAATAGAAGCTAAATTGTCTAGGAAGAATATGGGCTAATGGCAGAGGAAAGGAAGAAAAGAGAGGTTAATGGGAAAATGTACAGTATCTAGATGGAATAAAAAAAAGTCCATACGTAAAACTATAGCATTTAAAATGAATATATACACTTTAAATATATAAATTATAATGTATAAATTTATCCATAAAAAGATGAATTTATCTTTAAAAAATAAACTCTCATCAACCAATTCAAGTCTCTGGATTTTATAGCATCAAATTTTTGACTTCAAAGATAGCAGCTGCATCTGGAGGGGGGGGCATTATTCAAGCATACTTCCACTTCTATACCAGTACTGATTATCTCAGCTTTGCAGACACGCGGGCTCTAGATGATAGGCTTTATATTTTTTAATCATTTTTGGGATTGTAAAATGATTCAACAATTCCTTTCTCCCTTTTCTGACAATAAATTCTCTTAGCAACACTGCTTAGTCTTTTACAAGTTCATGTATAGGTGGATACACATTCCTAAATACATAAGTATATCTCCTCATTGGGTATAATATTACCTGTATGTATGTTTTCAGGGCTTCTCATTTGTTATTAAATATTCTTCTCTAGGGGAGATTATGTGCCCTGCTCTCATTCATTCCTTTGGAACCTCTACAGTCTAGTGTTATTAAACTTGGCTGGTCCCAAAGGTAGAAAAAAAAATTTTTTTTTATAAAGTTTCCATACTTCCTGATACTAAATCAATACAGACAGATGTGTTCCTTGAGAATCAAGTTAATCTAGACATAAGAATTTAGCTTCCTTGTTATCTAGACTGTCAGCATTCCTAATGATATGGCCATCTCTTCTAGAACCACCCTCCATGTGGAGGGCTTTTTTTTTTTGTATAATTCAAAATTCAGACTAACCTGGAGATTGCTGAATCTTGGGTAGGCTGGTCAGCCAATTAGCTCCAGCATTTTGCCTGTCTTTTGTATCCAGATCTGGGATTCCAAATTTGTATTACCAAGCAAGTTTTTGCATTATTGCTTAGAATATGAATTCTGGTCCAGACATTTGCATTTCAAGAACTTTACCCACTAAGCCATCTCCCTATCCCATAGTTAACTTATTTTTTAATAACCTATTTTTTTTAGTGTTTGAGAATACAATCACATATATAAAGTATTTTGGTCAAACCCACTGCTCATTGGTTTCCCTCCAGTTTTCCTCCCAACTTTATTTGCTCTCTTGTTTTTAAAACACAAGTGAATATGACTGGAAAGATACCTCCGAAGTTAAGAGTAAGGCCACTATTCCACAGGTCGATAGTTTGATTTGAAGAACCCACAGAGTGATTCATACCTGCCTGTGTCTCAAGTTTTAGGGGATCCATATCATTTTCTGGAGTCTGAGGGTACCAGGCATACATACAGGCAAAACTCCCATACACATAAAATAATATTTTAAAATAAAAGACAAAGAAAAACAGTGTCTACTTAGTAATGCCTATATATGCAAGGAGGTATCTACCATAGATGGGTGAACAAAATAAATTTCTTTACCCAATTTAATAGATTTAATTATTATAAAAGTCACATTTTTTCTTAAAGAATAATAAACCCAAATTTCAGGATTCTGTGATCATTGCCTCCAAAAATGTCAGTAAATTAGAATTTTTCCTATTAGTCCATCAGAAGGAATCTGGGCCATGTAACCATGTGGACACACGACCCTAGAATTATGCTCATATCAAGGCAGCTTCTGATATTATTGTGTCCACATGAATTCTCTAAAATCATGAATTCATGGGAGTCTTCAAGTCATTGATATCCAATTGGGCCTGCACACCTGACCTGGGAAGTTAGCTACAGCACAGAGACAAACTACCCTAAATTTATGTTCAATATTTTGTCATGTTATGGTCTCAGGATAATCAATACACATTTATGCTCCATTGCAAATTAGTATCTGTTTGGTTACCTTTAAAGTAACTTGACACAAGCTAGAGCCATTTGGGAAGATGGAAGGAATTGTACGAGGTTGGCCAGTGGTGCCTTTTTTGATAGGCTATTTGGAAGGGTTGAGATTACTAAGGGAAGTACCAATATTCGGCAATTGTTCTGAGTGCTTGAACAAAGCAGGCTGAGCAAACCAGTTACATTTCTTTCATTGTTTCTCCTTCAGTTACAGATTCCATGTTCCCAGTCTGCCTTAGTTCCTTCAGTAACTTCCATCTGTGATGGACTTTGAACAAACAAAGAAGTAAATTCTTCCCCCACCCAAGTTACATTTTGTACCTGTATCACAGCAATAGACACTGAGACAGGACCCAGGAGGCTTTGCTTCTGAGACTTCATATGTATAACAAAATCATTACATGTTCAAATGAATTATATACAACGACTTTAAATTTGTTCCTTGACTGTATATATTTTTGTCATAATTTAAATGGCGTCTAGCTCACTAAAAATACAGTGTAAATGTATACAGTTTTACATTGTATATTTTTGGAATATTGAGGGGAAAATAATATATATATAAAATATTTATATAGATGTATATATATAATATTTGTACTTATATATCTTTAAAATATACTTTTGACACACTGTTAAATTTTCAAATGCAGGACCTATGTATGACTTATATGAGTTCATATTCCATAAATTAAAAGTGTCTCAAAAGAGGAAGGGCTGTAAAATTTATAATCTTCAGATAAGATTCATGAATAGATAAAAATAAATCAACTATGTAGAGATTTATAGATGAGAAAGGATCTTTAACATATAGGTATAGTTTATCTTTATTCCTTTTTTCTTTTTTTCTACTTCCAGATTCTACATAAACCCTCTACTGCATACATTTAAAGCACTCTTCCTGGATAGGGAAAACTGGGTCAGAATGATTTTGAGGCTCAAACTACTGCGAAGTGACTGAAGAAATCAAAATGCTTACAAATACTTTGTTCTCTTTCAGTGCAATTCTCTCTATTCATTTAAAATCATAGAGACAGATGCACTATGAAAGAAGACCAAAGACAACTGCCTCTCATGAGACTCACATGGAGGCATGAACTTCCAGGGGGAGGCTACAGAGATCTCTGTGAAGCAAACAGCTTTGACTTTCATCTGATGTTTTGAACACTTATGAGATTTCATAAATGTGATTTCCTTTGTAGTTTTTACAAAAACATTTGCTTATCAGGAAAAAATGCAGAAAATTATAAGTTTCTATAAAATAGACTTGGATGATCTACATACAGTTAAAGATACAGATGAAGTCTGGATTAGACCAGCCTTGTCTATAGAGCAAGTTCCAGGATAGCTGAGGCTACACTGGGAATCCTTGTCAAAAAAGAGAAAAGAAATGGAGACAGAAAGACAAAGAGATTAAAAGCAAAGCAGGCATACAACTACACTAATGCTGTAAAGCTGTGGCACTTGGGAACATGAACATGTTGAGCATGTCAAGTCATGGTCATGGTCATCATAGCTGCTGAGCTCCAGATACAGATTCCGCTCTGTAGAGTCTTACTGGAAAATATGGCAAGCAAATGCCTTTTAAGATTTTCATTGTATCATTAAAATGTGTCTAAATTGGTTTTCCAAATATTTTTAGTTCTAAAAATATTTACTTCATGGAAATGTGCCATTAACACAGGAATTCGAGATGATGAGCTAGTCCATTTCCACCTCCAAAGAAGTTAACTCCAAAATGAAATTAGGAAACATGCAAGGAATGACCATATCATCGAAAGTTGTGGGACTCATGTGCATGCACAGTCTGCCTAATCAGCAGAGCACTCATGATGTCTTCATTTTCAAAAGGAGAAACCAGATTTGTCGTTGATAGACTTTAACCTGTTTTCTGCTTTCTTTTCTTGAGTTTGAGCATACTGATTCACCCCACCTCCCTTTAGCTGTTAACTTTTTTTTTTGCCTCTATTACTCTGCTCTGATCTGCTTTCTTGTTGCACATATATAATGGGCTTTTATATGTGTAAGGAATTCTAAGACCTACAAGTGAATGTAAACATGATATTTGTCCTTCTATATCCAAATTGCTTGATTTAATATGATGGTCTCCAGTTGTATACATGTTCTAACAATGTAATTATTTTCTTTATTGTGAACAAAATTACACTGAATACATGGTAGAAATCATCTATGTGCATAAATATGCTTGTATATCTATTATCTATCTAGACATCCATAATCACATTTTCTGTATTTATTCATTTGCTGATGGAATCCTAGACTGACTCATTCATTCAATGATACCGACAAGTATAGAAGATTGTGAATATAGAGTTTTGTAGGGACATGTTGCCTTGAGTCCTTCAGGACTGATAGAGATAAGTGTAATAGATTGTGAATGTGGAGTTTTCTAGAGACATGGTGCCTTGAGTCCTTCAAGTCCATAAACAGAAGTATGACAGAGTCATGTCTGGATCTAAATTGGGTTTTGTTCATTTTAAAAACTTCCCGAATGTTTTAGAGTATCTGCAAGAATATCTACACTCACCAGCAGGGTTTAAGGACTCTATTTTTCCAGCATTTTCAGCAGCATTTCTTACTTTCTTAAGGAGAGTTCATTTTATTTTCAATTCTTTACTTTGGCATCTTATAAATTTTAGTGCAGAAGTCTATCAATTTGTTGGACATATTTACTCATAGTAATTTTGAAGCTCTTCTGAATAGAATTGCTCTCTTCATCTCTTGCTTCATGTGAAAAAGATACTGATTCTCATTTGTTGATTTTGCATCCTGTTTCTTTGCTGAAGGTCTTTACTAGTTCTGATAGTCCTTAGGCATATATTGTAGACGATAATAATATTTATCATCAACAATGATTTAAAGTCTCCCTTTAGTATATACATCAGTTATCTGAAATGTATACTTGGGAAGCTTACAATTAAATCATACATTTTATTGTACAATAGGACATAGAATTCAAGAAAATGCCAATATCTATCCATACCATAATAAAGATTATGACTTCATATTACCAATGTATAGTGTTCTTTACCTTTGGAAATGGGCAATATAACTCATTTTCAACTTTTTTAGAAGCATAACTAGGAAAATAGGAATTAAGCATCAGAGTATCATGATGGTATGTGAAGATAGTTTGATATAAAAAATTATTAAGAAATAGTCCCTGTGGCCATGTGATGATGACACATGTCTTTTAGCCTGAAAGTTAGAATTCAAAAGCAGACAGATCTCTGAGTTTGAGGCCTGGTCAGTGTAGTAACTTCTAGGACAGTCAGGGCTACAAGGAGAAAACATGTCTCAAAAACAGAGAGAGAGAGAAAGAGAGAGAGAGAGAGAGAGAGAGAGAGAGAGAGAGAGAGAGAGAGAGAGAGAGAGAGAGAGAGAGGAGAAGAGAAAGGAAGGAAGAAAGAAAGGAAGAAAGGAAGGGATAGAGGGAGGGATAGAGGAATGGAAGGAATGGAACCAAGCAGGTAAGAAAAAAGGAAAGAAAGAAACAAATAAAGAAATAAAAATGAAACTAAGAAGCAAAGAAAGAAAGAGTTTAAGTGTAAGAGATTGATTGAGGCCAGATATCTTGTGACTGAACCTTAAGTTAGAGTTTGGTTTTACTTTGGAACAAATAGGTGACCTTGATTAAGTTACTTAAATCCTCCATTCTAGGGTATCATAACTTTAAATAAAGTAGGGATTCTACCAATTTCTTTAGAGCTTAGCCCTAAGTACAAAAAATAAATTTGACCACATCTTTAAAGGGTTTAGAAGACAATGATATCTGGTACAAATGCTACAATTAGTTTTTAAGAAACATAATCTTGCTCATTTCTTTGACTCTATTATTGAATTCTTCATAAGGTAAGATATCCACTTAGCCAATAGGATGAGCCTTCTTTTGATTGGTAAATTAATTAGAAAGCTGGAACAAAGAACAGAAAATCTGAACATACAAATATTATAATTGAAAAGTTCTGAATATATACTTAGTAGCCAGCATTTTGATGTGATATTTTTAAAAATTGGAGCTTTTAGAAACATGTAAAAACAACAATTTAGAATGAATTTAATTATGACTAATTTCTCTACAATTTTAGTATTGCTTCTTTCCATATTACCTTTGCTGGTGGTATGTCACCTTTTATAATGACATAGGTAGTGACCTTTCAAGTAAGTTTTCAATACTCATATTTTCAAACTTAAGCCAAAGATATATTATGAATAAACTGTTTATGTAGCATGGACATCAGGCAAGCATATGCCTGGCCAGAGTGAACACAGGGATGCCAAACCTCAGACAGTATTTCACAGGCAAAATGTCTTGGCTAAGGAAATGAGTTCCTGGAGTAAATCTTGGAGGGAAGAAATGCCCTGTGCATACAGACCAGTACTGGAGAAACCAGGAAAGTTAAACATACAGCTTACCTCTTCACTAGAATAAGGTGCTCTGTTGCTCTGCCTGGAATGCCAGGACTGATGGGGTTTTATAACCTGGTAATCCTTTACTAACTGAGAGGACATGCTCTGCCCTATCTCCCAGAATACACTTATCTCATACAGTGTCTTTCCTTATCCCTTAAAAGCTTTAGCATTACCTTTAGACCATAAAGCCCATCTTTATGAGTTATGTCACTTTTGCTTTAAAACAGCCTAAGTACAGTCTATTTTATCTTAGGCCTAGGACCATCCTGACTCTCACAGGCATTATAATTACCTCAGTAATTCTCTCTAAACCCTTATCTACAGCATTGTTTCTAATTCAACAAGAAACTATTTTAAGGATGAAGCCATTTATACCTTGCTAAGAACTTCAATATAAACACATCTTAAGCTTTATTAGATGCATGGGGGTGGTTAATTTTTATCAGAAATTTTTTTGAAACACTGTGATTTTCTTAAATATGGCTAAAGTAAAATGATGTGGGCCAGGCTCTACAAGTCCTGGTCTAGTACCAGATAGAATGACATCTGTCTGTGGCATTTCCTTCTGAACTCATCCTGATCATTTTTTCCCTACCTGCATAAAGCCTGCAGGGGAGTCACAACAAAAGAGATTGGCTTAGTTTAGCTCATAGTTCACAGTAATGCCATAACAGGATGTCATAGTGAAAGGAATTTGAAGTAGTTGGTCACATCATATCCGCAATCAAGATACAGAAAGCACAGAACACTTACTGCTACTCCATTTAGTCCATTCAGAAACTCCTGATGAGGTAAGGTGGTTGTTTCTAACCTCATTTAACATAATCAAGAGAACATCCCATGGGCATAAAAAGAGACTCATCTGCTAGGTGATACCCATCAAGCTCATAATTACCACTAACAATAACAATGAATGTCCCAGATCTCTGAGCACCAGCCATTGTGTTTTGAAGAAATCAGAACTGTCAGTTAACACTGCTTTAAGATAGCTTTTATTGTACTTAACTTACTTGAATATATCTATTTTTCAGTTTCAATCTATGTTACTTTTGCAAGGAGGGAAGAAACTATTTCTCTATATTTAGGTTTTAGATATATTGAACTTTTGCCATACTAACAATGTTCTAAAAAAGTGCATAAAATTGAGAACCATATAATGCATACATTTAAATTAAAATATATGCAAACAAATCATATGAAATTTGCCCAGTAATCTGAAGTCAAATATTGGCAAACCATTATGTAACCTACCATTAAACCCACTTTAATATTGTTATAAAATTTCATTATGTGCCCTTGTGCCCTCATAATAGAGCTGATCATTATACAGATCAACTACCTTAAACAGCGTTGGAGTTAAAATATAGTGCCTATGATATATATTATGATCTGACTATGACTGCCATCCAGAATAAATGTTCATATTTTGAATTCCAAAAAAAAGACAAGCATATGGGAAATCTGTCCTTCTTGCAGCCATCTGGAAATATTAACCAATTTGAAGTATGGTTTTGAATTATCTATTTGAGTCTTAAGAGTTTCTCCATCCTTTGTTTTTTTCTCCCATAGCTGTCTCATATTTCAATTTCTTGTGTTTACTCCTCAGGCTCTTGGAAGCACACAGCAACTTTAATAGCACTCCCTGTGTGACAGCCATTTCATATATTGTGCAATCAAAGCTTCCCCAGCCTGCTCTGAAACTGTTGATTTGTTGATTGGGGTTTAACCTTCTCTTCCAAAGAAATGTCTCTACCAGGCAGAATGTTTCATAGAGCATCAGTATATGAGAGTGTTTTATTTTGTACTTCATGTAGCTTGTCAGATGAACAGGATGATAATGCCCAGAGATGACCAAAAAAGACATGCATAGGTTTATACAGACGCATAGCTCATATCCTTGAATGAAGTGAAGCTGAACACTTATTGTGCATTAGACAATACAAAGTAGGCCAGCTTACTCAAGCCAGCTTTCCCACACTAGGGTTCTACCAGGCCAGAGGCTTTCAGGTCTTCCTACAATCTGAGTGGTTTCAAGATGACATGTTTGCTTTTTCTCATTTTGTACTTTATTCAGAAGCTCCAGGAAATTCATTACCATTAACTTAGATTACACACAGAAATTAACATCTAGGGAGCTAACATTTTTGAGTATGAAGGTGAGACTAAAGAGAAATATATTTTAATGAGAACGAGTATTAGTTCAGAAGTTTTATGAATCTGTACCAAGACAACATACTGCAAAGGAATAAATGCAGGAATTGATGATAGTAGTACAGTTTTCTGTTAAATTATATTGATAACATTTATAAAAATGTAAGACAATGCCATTCTTCTCAATATCATGGTTACATCTTTAAACATCTTTTTTTGTATTTTTATGTGTTTATAGGGGTATTTTACAGGACTGCATGTGCTAATGCATGTGTACATGGAATGTGTCCTTTTAGAGATGTATACAGCACTGCATGTGTTAATGCATGTGCACATGTAATACACACATCTGGGAGTACAGGGTCACATTGTGTGTCATCCCTCACATGTAATTTACATTGTTTTGAGACAAAAATCTCTCACAGAGACATGGGGATTCACTGGATTAAGTAAGACTGTCTGTCTAGTGAGCTTTTGGGGTACTGCTGTCTCTGTCTTCCCAGTGCCATGATAATAAATGAGTACCTCCCTACCCAGATTTTTCTTGGGCTATTGAGAATCACATCCAGGTCCTAATGCTTGCCAACAAGCAATGGACCTAAGAGCTAACTAGCTCTCTAGTACTTAATTAAGTTTAAAAGAGCTCAGTTATTTCCAGTAATTCATATTATAGTTAATTTTAAAGATAATTATATAATACATTAAAATGAATACATATTGAATCAATGCTAACTAATATATAGTGTTAGTAATGTATTATTTATAAAAGCAAAGGTCATAATGAAGATGGATCCTTAGTGTCTCCAGATGTTTAGTGGATACAGTTGGAAACTCTTCTCTTAATGAAACAATTCTAATAAAAAAATAACAGTATCATCTACTTTGACATGATACTTAAAATAGTTTTCCTAAAATAAATTATGATTATGGATAATTTGTTTGTGTTGGAGGGTGAAATGGGAGTTCTCTGTGTGATCTTGACTGACCTGGAATTCATTCTGTAGACTGAGCTGACCTCAAAATCACAGAGATCAGCTTGCCTTTGCCTCCAAAAGGTTGAGATCAAAGGCATGTGCCACTACCACCTGGCTGGTTACAGTTAATGACCTAAAAGACAGCTTTCTTCTTGTTTACAATGAGGACATTGTATCCCACATAGAAATTTTTATATCCCACATTGAAACTCCACAAAATATTTACTAGTTAGGATAGGAGTCCTTCTATCAGATATTGTAAAATATCAGTAGAATACATGAAGAAAGAAATGCAAGTTTTTAATGATCTGGAATTTTGTACTGATGTTTGAATGGCAATCATTTGTTAACTTAGCAATGATATCATTGTGTTCAAAACAGAACATATAGTGAAAGAATGATTTCTAATTTTTATATAAACAGTCCCTTCAGACCCTTTCCCTAACTCTTCTATTGGGGTTCTCTTGTTCAGTCTTGGTTGGCCAAGTATCTGCATCCTAGTCAGGTGCTGGCAGATCCTTTCAGAGAATAGCAATACAATACACATACATGTGTGTCTGCAAGCACATCCTGGCATAAGCAGTAGTGTCAGGATTTGGTGTCTGAGGATGGAATGGATTGCAAGGTGAGACAGTCTCTGGATGGCCTTTCCTTCAGTCTCTGCTTTATTTTTTTCCCTGCATTTCCTTTGGACATGAACAATTCTGGGGTAAAGATTTTGAGATGGGTGGGGGGCCTTATCCCCCCACTAGGGCCATGTCTATCTACTGGAGGTGGTCTCTTAGGGTTCTACTTCCCCGCTGTTGAGTATTTTGGCTAATGTCATTAAATATGCATTGGGTCCTAGGAACCTCTCACATCCAAGGCATCTGGGACTCTTAATTCCCATAGGAAGAATGATGGTATCAACTAAATGGACCCCTCAGGGTTCCCAGGGTCTAAACCAATAACCAGAATATACATGAGCCGGTTAATGCCTCCTGCTACATATGTACCAGAAGATTGCCTCATCTGGCATCAGTGGGAGGGAAGTGCTTGGTCCTGTGGGGTGGGGGAATTTGTGGAGGAGAGACAAGGAAGGGGGATAACAGTTGAAATGTAAATAAATAAAATAATTAATAAAAAATTAAAATGAAGAAAAACAGTACCTCTGATCAAAATCAAGCAAAAAATATGCTAATTGATTTTTCCCTTAAATATGCATGACTTTTGCCACTGTTTTTTGGGCTATATGCAGAAATTAATTCTCATCATTGCCCCATAAATTTTACTCATTGTTAAAGTTCATAAGGCACATATGTATATTTTTTGTATATTGATTTAAGAGTCAGATTGGTAATGAAATCATTTAGCTTTTAAAGAAAATTAATGTGTCTTACAGTGCCTTTGACACTTAGATATCTATCTGCATCTTACTAAATGATGTTGAAAGAATTATATGACTCTCACTGTTTGAGCTATAATACCCTTTTATCTCATTATTATGTAAAGCTTAAGTCCTGAATTATAGTGATAGATTGGTCCTCAAATGACATGTTTCAAGTAGGAGTGCAAGAACTATAAGGTTAAATGGCAGGAAGTAGAGCTTCAATTTGTACTATGAAACTTGGTGAGCATAAATGATCATCTGATACACTAAGAAAGGTAGGTCCTCTGACATGCTTTGCAGAGAATAAATAGACTGATCTACAACAAAAATTATGTCAAACAGGTGGGAAGCAACAGAAGCAATGTGATTGGACCATCATTTGTCATAAATACTACACCCTTAATCGGAGAGCATCAGTCTTTTCATTTCCTTATGGCTGTCTCAACTTTCTATTTAAACTGTACAGAACACCTCCTAACAGGTGCAAGAGTGTTTACAAATTTAAAACCTTATTTAAATGAAGCTGAAAACCAGAGAAGTTTCAATTAATAGGGCAATACCTTATAACAAGAAATCATACTGCCATTCAGCAAATTGGTCTATCCTGTGCATTTGTGAGCTTTAGTCACTGAAAATTTAAAGATGCAAAGGAACAGCAAGGATGAAGGATGCTTTAAGTAATTTCAGGTGATATATTTGATTTCACAGAAGCTATGGAGAAGAGTTTTAGCTAAGAGTATAATTGGACATATACATTTTAAACTGTTGAATTTCATTTAAAAGAAAACTAATAACATTCTGCATATGTAACAAATTATCCCTTTGCAATAGCTTGTATTTCTACAGTTCAATGTTTCATGTGGTTTAATTGATGAAGTTAAATGTAAAGAGGTCTCACCTACTCATGGTCTTGCTTTTCACCAGTTCAGATAACTATAGGCAACTTTGGTCCAAAAATACTAATACTGCGAATTTTGAGAAATAAAAAATACATTTTAAGTTGTATGATGCTCTTGTAGCATGACAAAATCATAGAATATTGTGCTCCATCCTGCCCAGTAGATTCATGTTTTCCTTGTGTTTTAGTCACTGTGTGAGAGATTGCCTACCCTGTTATTGCTGTACATGTGGTCATGTAATCCTCTTTTATTGACAAACAGTCTCAAATGGTAAAAGTAGCAATGACAGAATTTTTATATAGATCATTCTTATAATTATTCTATTTTATTGTTCATCATTATTTCTCTTTATGTGTTTGTTTCAGAACTTACTTGTATTATAGGTTTATACACATAGGGAATCAGTGTATATATTGTGCACTTACACAATTTCAGTTTTCACTGAGGTCCTGAAGCACATTCTAAGAGGGATCTGAGATAAAAGATTCATAATCTGTTTACTACATGGATTAATATATTGACATAAATCCTAGAATTTGCATTGTATTTGAGATACTCTCTTCAAAACACAAATACAGTCATATTCAGTTTACTTAAGATGTGGAGTTTTAAAACTATAAACAATTACAGAATTATTTATTTTGGTTTTTACTCAAAAATACTGTAGTGATAATGAATTCAGTTCTGATAGGGGATAACCTGGTAATGGAAATGACACACGTTCTTAACAATATATGACTGTCCAGTTTAGTCATATAATTCCCACGTTTAGAATAATTGGACATTGAAGAAAATATTAATCAGTGTATGTTTGACAACAGCCAGGAAGACTGTCATAAATAGTATAGAAAGTTGGAGATCAATTCTGAGACAATTGTTTCCATAGAGAAAGAGAATCCAGGTGCTTGTAGAAATGTGTTATTTTTCAATAAAGGGCAGAACAAACAAAACATATTGATGAACCAAATCCCAGTGCTTCCTTGGTGTGCTACTAGAAAACATGTGTTTAGAATCAGCCAGATATGAGGTTGTTTTCCCTTTTGGCTACTCTGTAAATTTGCGACCTTGTTACAGATACTTCACTTTAAATTCCATTTCATCCTTATCATGAATTGATTTAATTTAGTCTCAGTAATTTATAATTAGTTTAGATATACTATACACAACAGCACTTTAAATTCTTAATAAATTGTAACATTGGTTCCTCCTGCTTGACTGTGAACTAATATTTAACAGAAAGCACATACGTGAAGGAAGATTCTTTTTATTCTTACAGATTTAGAGATAGTGCAACCTATAAAATCAGGGAAATTACTAAAAAGTTCATGGTAGTGGAAATATAAGGTAGAGAGTCTTTACATGGCAGCAGGACAAGAAGTCAAGAGAAAGTATAAACAGTTAAAGTACCTTCCTGCTCCCAATGTCCCTATCAATCTAGGTCTCCTAAGGACTATGAAGCCTTCATATTAGTGTCACAAGCAGACTGTGACAAACTGTGTAAAACATGACATTGTGGGGGAAATTGTAAATTCAAATGATAATGTAAAAGGTACTATTTTGTATCACTTTGCTTTTTTCTTCTCCTTTAGCTATGGGTTTAGGGGGATATAGGCACATGGAACTTAAGAAATGACAGATCTCAGAAACAAAGTTTTTGCATCTGAACCCTCAGGGATACTTCTTTAATGACTACATGTGAAAATTATAGTTTGAAAGCCAAGAAAATTCGTAACAAGGTTCTAATTTCCTTGACTATTTTACTAATTTGTATAGTAAAATATTTTAATATCCTTCATGAAGATTTTCAATAGTTATAGTGCCCCTTAATAGCTGTGTACAAATATTTATGATAGGCTAACCCAGAAAGTGAAGGTTAATATTTGTTCTTTGGAGAGTTCAACACAAAATTATCTCATCATAAGCAATATTACTTTGCAAGGGACAAATCTATTCTTAAAAGTTCTTCACACTACATCAACATGAACAGGTCATTTATCATTAAAGCATGCGGGACACTCCTCTAATTACTTTTGTAGAAACAAAAGTAATAAAAATTATTTGGAAGGTTAGAATTAGGCATTCTTTAAATATAGCTTGAAAAACTGGCTCCCTCTGAGTAAGGCAGTTCTATAAGTGAACTGATGCTGAGAGCATCCACTGAGGGTTTCATTGCATCCACTTTCAAATTGGCTTCCTCTCATGTGCTTTACCACATTCTCATCGACCTGATAGTCCTCAAATTTTACCTTTGTTCACCTTAAAAATGAACAGCTCTTACCTTACACACTGATGTATGTTTCAGAGTTATTTGGAAATATGCCACTAATCTGTGGACCCTACATCCTGACAAGAAATTGTGATAATAGCAATGGTTGCTGGATGGTGGAATCTTAGTTAGCATGAACCCAGTATTAGCTAAGCCCTGCTCATGCACAATCTCAATTAATCTGTACCACATTTTATAATGTGTACTCTATAGTAAATAAAAATAATTTATTTAAAAAATAACTCAAAGAAGTTAGATAATTTGTTTGTAAGTGGCTATCTTAGGAATTTTCTCAAATCCCACAGGTTTGCTAGAATGGTCTAATTCATGGCTCAAAACTTAACCAAAATAAATAACATGCACATAACAAGAGCATTCAACTTGATAGCATGACAGGAGCTGGGAGTGGTAGCATTGTGGGATGATGAGAGAAATTCAACAGTGTTGAACGGGAAATTTCATGTTATTTTTTAATGTATTAATTTATTAACATGCATATATTGAGTTTGTGAAATATAGCATCAACACATCTACATGTGCATACATTTTTTTAAATATGATAAATGAAGACCAGAATGGTGACTAATAGATGAAACACTTCCCACATACCCCGATCACCTGTGCTCAAGCCCCAGGTTATACTGTAAAAGAAGGAAATCCATTCTTGAAATCTTTCCTCTGACTTCTACATGCCTGCTCTGACATATATACCCACAACCCCATATTCTTACAAATAACAACAGCAATAAAAATGGTTTTGAAATGTGTTTATAAAGATAATGGATGAAAATGTTAACTTCAAACAAATAAATCTAAAGTGTTATTCCTATATTACCAAATCATTAATCTCCCCACAATACGATTCTCCTGGAGTTGGTGTGCTTCATAAGTTTAAGTGGATAATGGTCACTATCTAAAGGGAAGGAAGAGTGTGGAACAGAAAGCGCTGGTTTTAAATACATATAAACTAAACACTGTCACAGTCTAATAGAATTTAGGATTCTGCATAGCTGGAGGTGGGACTCCACAAACATCACATAAATACTCCTTCCTGGACAAATCATTGCTGAAGGACCAAAGTACACTTCCCTCTACTCTTAGTCATTACAGTGTCAATGTAATAATTTTCTGAAGCAAAGTACTCCAGAACCATTCACAGACACATGAACTATGTGTTCAAAAAGGTTTAGATTTTCCGGGAAACAGTTTACTGTGACATAATTCTGAGAAACATTTAAGCATTCAGGTTCGTAACATTAAGGACCAAAGTTAATTGAAGTTAATCATGCTTTTGTGTCACTCTTTGTGGACAAGGTTTTCAGGCAGGCAAACTATTGATAAACTTTGAAGAGTTTAATCCATAAGATTCAAATAAAGAGCACATGGAGGCATTTTCCCCTGTGCAAGGTAGGAAGAATCTTCGGCATGTGCCTTGTGTTTTTTGGAACACTGAAGACTACAATAGTGTTTTAATGTTAATCCAACAACTGATGTTTCTTCTGAATCTCTCTGTGAAAATGTAACAGTATAAATCTTTCTCAATTGAATTGAACATTCTTTAAAAGGCTGGCTTTTCAAATAGACTTACAAAGCCTCTGAACAAGATGACTTCATAATGAAGCCCCTCCCAACAGTGACCCATTTGGTATGAAAGATGGATACAAAGTTATTTTAAAATGAAATCTGAACATCTGCTACATTGTGGCAAGCACTTTACATGTTTAGGAACAATTACCTCTAATGTTTTGATGCCCTCATAAGCGAACTGCGCAGTTGGAATTCCAAGATGGTTGATGAAATAATCAGCATCACCTTGTGTCTGCACAGAGCTGACATTGGCTCCTAGGCACTGAGCTCTTCGCATACACTTGAACTTAATTTTCTGAAAAACACAATTTAAATAATGTTAACATACAGTCCTGCTTCCCAGATAATATATAAGTCAATGTCACTCAAAATGTGAGCCAAGGAACAGAGAATCAATCAATATCAATGTGATTGCATGTTTAAAATGCACATGGTTAGGCTCCACCACGTACTAACAGAACCATTGGAAGGTAGAAGCAGGAATCTCTTCCCAGTTTTTTAAGGATCATTCCGATGCTATTAGTAGTATAGCATTAAGGCAAATGAAGGCAACGCCTATCCCTAGGTACTAGACACACACACACACACACACACACACACACACACACACACACAAACACACACACACACACACTGTCAAAGCACTGTTGAAATTTGAAATCACTACTATTATTCAAAATAAAATTTTTAAAAATAAATTGTCAGCCCTCTGACATTCATTTTTCATGTAAACAAGCAAACGTGCTGTGGATTGAACCATTTAATGCCTTAATTAGCAGCTATTGAACAGTTTCTCTCTTGCAGCCTGAAATGCATTAAGCAAAATGTCTATAAGTCAACCTGCCAGCTGTATTAGCTTTATGCCAACACCCGTAATGGCGAAAGCACCAAGGATGCCTCCAGGCACCTATGCAAAAGATGGAAGCTGATTGTCATGGCTCTCCAAAGCATAGTCTCAGCTAGGACTGTCAGAGACCATCTATAGCTGATTTTCAACCACAAGCTTCACAGAATCATTTCTACCTTGATCAGAGGTATAGCAGTCTCCCTAGTGCAAGAGCTGGCATTAAAATAAGAGACACTTACTGGTTCAAAATACAAGCCTTAGTGACTGTGATTGGCATTAAGTGGTAATGGTGTAATTGGCCCAGGCAAGTACTTATGATTGGTCCAAATTAAATGACCAAGGATGGTTGGGATTGGTCCAAACACCACCCGTTATCATTTGGGCAGGATGTAAGTATGAGACATGCTCTCCTGATTTGTGTCTCTCCTAAGCTACTAGGCCCATTTGTTTCTTTGTAGTATAGTCTTTTCTTGACTACTTTTAATACTAAAAGTTGAGAAAAATAGTTAAGAAAAATGCATCAGAAACAGCATGGCATATAGCAGAGGTGGAGACTGACTATTATGCTAGCTGCTGGCAAGCTGAAGTGGCATTTGCCTCAGCTTGCTAGAATGTTGCAGTCATGCTGACCACAGACCTGATCCCATGGGCTCAAGTTCTGCTGAGATCCCGTGGACCTGGTGACGTTGTGGTCCAAGACTCCAAAATATTCAAGAGTCTACACTGTACCATGTTTCCAAGCATCATACTCTGACTTCAAACTCGAACACTGGCAGACTATTGTTTGATTGTTGAAGATTCACAATCCACAGTCAACACCTGCATAAGCAACAAGGAGACAAGAGCTCACAGGGTACACTTATCTCCTTCCATCCCCATTATAGTCTTCATGTTACAAGAGACCTAATGTTTGCTCCAAAATTTCTGTCTTTTTTCCCTGTTTTCTCTACTTTCATTGCCTTATTGGTCTGTTGTGTCCTTTTTACTGTAATTTTATCAGCATTTTAACTATTTCATGTTGTTAAAAATATATTTAGCTTCATATTTTTACTGAATTTTTACTTATTTTTTTCAGTATTACATCATCTTAATCCAATTTTCTTGCTATTAATTTTTATTTAATTTCATTATTTTTAATATCCATGATTTTTGTTTATATTTTGGCATGCATTAATTATTTTCCAAACTTTATCATTACTATGAAATACTTTTGCTATTGGTTGTCTCTACCTTGGATTTTTTCCCAAATATATTGCTCTTTCCCATTCCCCTACTGAACATGATTTTTGACACCTCTTCATTTTCCTTTAATTTATGTAACATTTTAAGTCTTCCATTTTCCCTTTCTCTGCTTCCTTCATTTATTCACTATTTCTACCTTTACACACACACACACACACACACACACACAGACACACACACACACACACATATATGTATATACATAAATAATATACACTTGAGTAATAATTTCATAGCTCAACATTTACATATGTTTAATTATTTTCTATTTTCTAACCATTAAAGATAAATTAGTGAAAGCTTCATTGATTTAATTTTGAATGTATCTATATTTTATGTTTTGATATGATTGATATAATGGCAGTTTGTTGTATATTTTCTGAGTGACATAAAAGACAAAACCCTCAGGAATGGATTGCTCCATCTACAAATAAAATCACAGCAGATGCTCCAACCAACATATGAACAAGCTGAACATAGAAAAGAAAAAGAAACATAAACATACAAGGTGGAGAGAGCTGCAAGAGAGCAGCTGCCACCAGATCCCACAGGGACTCCCAGGCTCCAGAGACCCATAGAAGGTTCACAAAGAGAAAAGGCAGTGGAGGATTAACGTGAACCTGAAGAGCATAAAGTTTCTCTGAAATAACTAAACCATTGGGTCTTATGAGAAGATGCCTTTTGATGTGATTTCATGGAATTCACTATGGTGGGTGGAATAGGAAGTACATATGGCAAAGAAGAGCAGAAGTAATGATACAGCAATGCTTATAGGCATAGGTCAGCTGTGGCTGCAGATAAAGGAGCACGTTGTTACTAAATAGGGTCATCAGGATGGTGGGATCACCACTGCCACCCTCATTCTGTGGTAGCAGAGCTTGGGGCCACTGTGATGACTGTCATGCTTGGGGTCCCACTAGGGCAGATAGTGCCAAGTGCTGGGTCACATGCTGAGACCTGGAGCTTATAGTGGTCCTGCCCTTGGAAGCGCTATCCAATTGCATAATCACCCTGATTCTTGGCAAAAACAGGTGTTCTGAGATGATGCTTTGTGATATGCCAATGTTTGTGATGCTTCAGAAACTTTGAACCAGGTGACTCATTGGAATAGGTATTTCCAAGAAAAAGAGTTTGGGCAAAATAGTATATTCTGTGACACACTGTAAATTCCAAGACCACTTTAATACATGAATGTGCAATAGAGAGATGGGAAAGATGGGGAAATGCAGTGGAACCGATAGCAGTGAGAAGGAAAACTATGGAAGTGGTAATGAAGGTATGTGGTCATGGGTACAGTGGACAAAGAAACATTGCATTCTGACTCCAGACACGCCACCCAATTGCACAATCAGCCTGGCTCTGAGAAACACGATATCCAAGGTGAATAACGGTTCCTTTTTTGGGGTTAATTTTCCCTGAAATACTTCCATGATCTGTTCTGCCACCAAGAGACAGGTTGATGTCCATGGTACGTGCCGTCTGTGGAAACCATTTTAATATCTTGGATCTGTGCTGCTGATGAAACCATGTTAATGGCCATGATCTGAGCTGCAGAACCCACGTTGACAACCATGATCTGGGTAAGAAACATTCTGCAGTGGTGTGGATGACAGCAGGCTCATGACCAAGAAGGGGAGACATTAATAGCTCTTGTGATAATGCCCCCACCCCCAGAAACAGTACAAAAAGAAGACTATTAAAAAGAATATTTAAAAATTGTGATAAATATGCTGAACTGTATTTCTATACCATTTATAGTTTCTGGTGGGATTGGGGTGAGGAAGGACTGAGTTGTGTTTAAGAGACTGGCCACTGGTGAGTGTGACCTTGTATCAGTGACTATATGGACAATACAAATTGGACTTGGTAGGTTTGAAGGAGGGCTGTACAAGGGTGCAAGGTGAACCTGGGAGGAATGGGAAGCAAGAATGATTTGGGTGCATTATATGAAATTCTCAAATAATTAACCAAGATATGTTGGGAACAATCAACAACAAAGCAAGGTGACGTGACTTCTGTAAAAGTCAGTGACTCCTCAACTGAGAACTCAAAGTTAATAGTGCAGGTAAAATGTTTGGTGAATTTTTCAATGAGTGCACTAGTAAAAATGATCAAAGACTTCAAAAAGGATGCAAACAAGGAAATAAATTCAAGTCAGGCCATGAAGAGGGAATGTCAGCACAACAGGAAAACCTCAGAAAGATGGGTAAATGAGTGAGGAATATTCATGAAAAAGTCAACAGCATGGAAATTTGGAAGAAAAATGAGTATGCAAAGGGGAATTTAAGGACAAAAAGGAAGTCTTGGAAATGAAAAATAATTCAAGGTATCAAATCTAATCCTATGAGAAGGTATCACTTACTTCCCTTGTCCAAACAGGAAAGAAGATAACAATGCAGACAAAAGTTGAGAACATAAAACATTCAAATTGTATTAATGAAAAGAAATGATGAGCAACTGGCACTGCATCCTTGTGGAGAATTTTCCCAGTGTAGTTGAACCTGACTGTGAACTCCAGGACCACATAAACCTGGTGTGGTTGCAAATGCTTGTAATCCTACACCTGAGTTGTGGAGAGGGCATGATCAGAAGTCAAGACTATTCCATGCTATGCAAAGATTCTGAACATAGCCTACCCTATAAGAAACTACCTGGAAAAAAGGCATAGCCAATTGGGATATGTATAATCCAGATAAGAATTCATGGGGTAATATCAGAAATTAAGGTAAAACCTAAAAGCATACAGAATCTAGTCAATGAAATAATTCCATGATATTTCCAAACCCAGAAGAGGCATGCATATCTAAACACAAGAAAAATTTAGAATCATATCTAGATATGGCCACATTTCCATGACATATACACTCAAATGTCAAAAATACAAAGCAAATTAACACCATCAAAAGCTGTAGAGAAAAAGCTCCGAATTGCCTGTACAGCTAAGCATGTCAGAATAATATAGATCTCTTATCAAGTAACCTTCAAAACCAAGAACATATGAATGATATATTTCAAATCCTGTAAATAAATAAATGCCAACCCAGATTGCTATATCCAGATGAGCTGTCTCTTAAACATGACAGAAAAAATATTTCAAGGCAAACAAAAACTGAGACAGTTCATGACTACCAAACTAGCAGTACAGAATAAAATGTGACAGTACCAGTCATGAGGAGCACAGGAAAGAGAACATATCATGACAGTAACAGATGAACAAAGAAGCCCTGGGAAGAACCTCATCAGGAACAACATAGTGGACCATTTAACCCCATTATCAGTAGTGGAGAAAGTAAAGTAATTTCCCAACCAATTAGAAAACAATTAACAAAATTTTATGGATAATTAAACATCTCTTAACAATAACCTTGAGTGTAAACCTCCTCAGCGTACTAATAAACAACCAGCCATCTATTGTCTGAAAAAGGAGAGAAAACTTCAGTAGTGAAGACCTCCAGAGACTGATAGTTAAATTATAGAAAATAATATATTGAGTATATAGAAACAGAAAATGAGCTGGCTATCAGCTATTCTGATACCAGTTAGCTAAAATTAGTCACAAATAAAACCACTACATACTACTAGGTTGAAAAATTAATCAAGACATTATACCAAGGCCAGTGAGATAAGATGGCTCAGCAGGTTAGGGAACCATTGCCAAGTCTGGTGACAGGATTTAATCTAAAGAATCCACCTGGAGGGAGGAGAGAACTGACTCCCTCAAGTTGTATTCTGAATTCCATATATGAGTTATGTCAGGTTCACACCCACATGTGTAAATATACATGGACACATACAAATAGAAAATAAATGTAAGTACTATTTTAGAAGATCTAACAATTTTATATACATATATACTGTATGCTGAGGTATCTTAGAACAGATTCCAGTGACATCCAGGAAGTCATTTAGAAACTTATATTCAAAGATGTTAGAATATTTGGAAAATATTCAAAGATACGCACAACCTACCAAAATTGTATTAATAAGATACAACCATCAATCAAATCCATACAATGGAAATAGATTGAAGTAGTAAGAACCCATGTTCCCACATACACATAGAGAAGGCCAAAGACTAGACATTTAAAAAAAAAAACTAATACCAATATTCTGTAACTCAATCTACAAACAAAAATGGAAAAAGAACATTATCAACCTCATTCAATGACGCTTTCAAAGCTCAAAAGCAAACCTGATAAAAACACACACAAACACAAATGACATAAAACATCCCAGATATTCAACATGACTGTATTGCAACTCAGAGGACTTGCAAGGCTAACTTAACATGTACAAATAAATAAATGTAAAACCACACAAAAATGGATTTAAAGATGTAAATCACATGATGAACTTAGTAGACACAGAAAAGTCTTTTGATACAATTTTGTATCTCACTTCAAGACTTACAGTTTTATTTATTATAGTCACCACTAAAAGCAGGATAATGGCAATGCAACCTAGAATGCTTTTTTGACCTGATGTAACTTTAAAAATACTTTTAAATATAACCAGTTAGAAGACTAATGCTGGTTATGTTAGCACACCTATAATTTCAACTCTTAGGTAACTGAATTGTTTCAGGTTTTCAAGTGTAGTGATAGATATTACAAACATAATGTTTCACTACTAATCTAATTTTCTCTGGAGTTAACAAAAATCTTTGCAACAAAATAAATCTATTCAAATAGAGACCCAACACATATGTTTATAAGTAACAGTGAAGGTTTAAGTTTTTGTGTAAATATCTTGGCTGATGAAACTCTTTTGAACTAGATAGACAAGAGTGTTGTATCACAGTGTCTTCAGTAGCCACACCTTTCTCTTTACAAGTATAATTTCCTGAAAAGAGAGGTAATACTCTTATTCTGACCACATCCTTGCTATGATCAGCCACTGATGGTGTTATATCTACCTGAAGTACTTGTGAAGTATGTTAAATATTGTTAAAGACATACCCCAAAAGTAAGAAAATTAAAACATGAAATACAAATCAACTACTTTCTAATATGCTAGAACTCCTGAATATTTTTAGTGATCCAAATATTAACATTTTTCTCTGAAATTATTTATTCATAATGGATTATTTTTCCTAGTTGAACCTTTTTGCCAAAGGTAGGAGAGATGGTCAATAGGGCCTGATAAGTGGTTTTCACACCCAGCCTGATATACTCTTTAGATTTTATTCAATTGGGACAGATGATTTTATGTGCTGTACTATTACTTGATATATATTTCTGATAAATGCCTAATTAATGAAACTGTGCCACTATTTAGGTAGTGTGTGAGCTTACTGGTAGCACCATCTAAGCTTTTTCAATACTACATCTGACCCTACCCAGCACCAATGAAATTACTGGGTGGCTTGAGTTTCTTTTTGCATATTTTACTTTCAAACTCTGCACCAAGTCACAGCTGTATTCCTTAGAGAGAAGGCATCTATTTCTCTGAAAGGAAAAAAAATGAATTGTATAGATCAAGAATTGACAATTCTAAATTAATCCTTATAGGCCTATTAAAGAATTATTTTTAAAATGAAGATTATTAATGTAAAATAATTGACAATACTGCCATTGTTTCATATCAACTGCCTTCTGATTAAATGTTTTATCTTCCCATGTATCTAAATTCCTAAAATGTTAGTAATAACTTCTATTTTCTGAAAATTACATATTTTTTATCATCAGTCTTTCATTGTTTAGTGAGACAAAATGGCTCTGAAATGTAAAAAGTGTCAGATGAGAAATTTTCTTTATCCAAACAGTTTTATTTAGACATTCCCTAACCCTAGTCACAGTCACTAAAAGTTCACTATTCATCTCTGGAAACTATCATCCATGACTGGAAATGTAATTCAATAGTATTAGAATGACTATGACATACCCATGAGCAAGTATGGACAACAGGAAGAAGACAAAAAGAGAGAGATAGAGAGTGTGAGATAGAGAGAAAGGGAGGGAAGGGAGAGGGAGGAAGAGAGGGAGGGAGGGAGGGAGGGAGGGAGGGGGAGAGAGAAAGAGAGAGACAAAAAGGAAAAGAAAGAAAGAGGGAGAGGGGGGAGAGAGGAAGGAAGGAAGGAAGGAAGGAAGGAAGGAAGGAAGGAAGGAAGGAAGGGAGGGAGGGAGGGAGGGAGGGAGGGAGGGAGGGAGGGAGGGAGGGAGGAAAGAAGAAAGGGAGGGAGGGAGGAAGGGAGGAAGGAAGGAAGGAAGGAAGGGAGGGAGGGAGGGAGGGAGGAAGGAAGCCAAATTCTTAGTCATATATCTGCTATGAATAGTTAGTTTTCCAAGCAGCACTTTAGTGGATTATAGCTGATCCATACTAAGTAATATATAAGAATAGACTCAACCCTCACAAGCACTAATATCTGTGAGGAGAGTGAAAAGATGTTATTTTCTTTATTTTACAAGAAGTTAAGCACTGTGGGAGAAGGAAGGTTGCTAGCCAATTTGTGCAGGTCAATTAACTTTTTAAATTTATTTACAAGGCTGAGTAAATTCTTATTAAGTATTTTATCTAAGGGGTTCAAATGATCTAGTTTTAATGTTTGATAACAAGCATTTTTATTCCAGCTCATAAAAGAAGCAAGTTCAGGCAACAACCGTGTCTGTCACTTGTTTAATTTCTCCATGCAAGTCTGCTGAAGACCTGAAACAGCATCACCAGTCAAATTCTCAAGAGTCACAAAGCAAGAACCTCAGAAAATGAGTGTATGTGAACGATGTAGAAATTAAATTACCATCTATATTAATTGAAATGTGGTAGTTACACTAATATTTTAAATACTTTAAAATTTAAAATTTATCTTTGTGTATTCTTCCTCCACACATGTAAATGTTTTTATTATACCTCATTCCTTCTTTTCAACTCTCCCCAGGTTCCACTCCTACATCTTCCACTCAACTTCCTGTCTTCTTGATAGCAAGACAGATATAAGTATATCATATGTGTGTGTGTGTGTATGTGTGTGTGAGAGAGAGGGAGAGAGAGAGAGAGAGAGAGAGAGAGAGAGAGAGAGAGAGAGAGAGAGAGAGAGAGAGAGAGAGAGAGCAGCAAATGGCATTACAGAAACTGGGCAGATGAAAGAACACCTTCTCTTCTGGTGGATCTGGGGACTTAGAGCACTCCAAGTACTACATGGTCAATCAGGTTGAGGATTTCTCAGAGTGTAATTCTTCTAGACTTCAAGTGGTAGAGAACAGAGAGGCTTATATCTACAGGTCTTTTAATCAGTGTAAATTCTATCAATTAGGCCTCCACCCTCATGACCCAGTTCCCTCCTGGGGTGGTAGTACTATTTTCAAATCCTCCTGCACTGTGAGTTGTGTATATCAAAGTGTCAGCAGAGACTTCTCTTCTGGGATTCTTTGCACTATCCTGGATGTTCCATCTTCAGCCTAATGATTGTTTGCTTTCCCATTTAACCATAAAGAAGGAAAGATTTCCTCAGTTCTTAAGCAAAGTGTCATTTGACCACAAAAATCAAAATGTGTTATAAAATTGATGATCTAAAATAATATACTGTATGAAAACTGCTGCAGTATCTTTGCTTCTTTGGAAGGTCCTCATCAAGTTTGATGCTGGTCACTCTCATGTTAAACCTATTTCTTCCTGAATTTCAAAGTTAACTCAGAGCAGCAAACTCCATAGCTTTTCCTCAACACTACTCAGATTACCTTTAAGTGCAACTGAGAGTTTACTAGAAAAATACAGCACTGCCCCAAATGACCTGTGGCTAGCCAGTAGCTCCATGTACACTCACCCAGAATACTGTCCCCACAGGATCTCTAATGACCAGAACGGGATATAGATTTTATGTCTTTATGAAGGATAACCAGTCTGGACTCTCATGCTGTTCATGTTGAAGAACCGGCTGACATAACATAACTCGGGCTATTATTTTAGCAGCCTTCTTGCGGTCTGTCTTAAATAGCTTCACCAGCCTCACAGGCACTGCTATTTTAAATAATATAGTGTCAGCGTTTCTGTGATAGATACCAGCTGCCAAGCATTAAAAAAAAAAATCCAAAAAACCTAACTGGTTTTCAAATAAACACTGTTTTGGGTTACAAATGTTTTTGATGAAATATTTTAACAAAAATCTTTGAGGAAACAATGTAGTAACTTCCCTTTTTTTAAAAAAAATAAATAAACATTTGGAAGACTAGCCCAGAAAAGTGAGAGTTGGAATTGTTTTGCATTCTTTGAAGTAACAAGAAGGTGTAGGGCAAAGTTTGCTATTGTGTCTGTGGCCAGGGTTGCAGGGCAGTTGTAAATCATGCAGGAACTCTGAAGTTTCATACAGGTAATTCATTTAATTTTAGGAGGACACAGGGAGAAAAGGCCGGAAAAATGCACACTTAGCAAGCAGGAGGGCAAAGGATAGGGACAGCACAGTAGCCCACATTACCATTTCAAACAAGTGAAGTGCTGAAAGTGATAAATAGGCCAGAGGAAGAAACACTATCAGCAGGAATACGTCTAAGTCTGACAGATGGAGGCATTGCCACACAGGTTTAAAGCCCTACACAGAGAGAAGGGCTAGCAAAGAAAGAATTTCACTCAGGGAGCCCAGCAGAATCTGGCAGGCCACTGTTGTATCTAGGGAACACTCCTTGGCAGCTGCCCAAATGCTAATCTTAGCCCCAACCCAATGCTAGCCATTACCCCTTGGGTTTCTTTATGTCATGCCCAAGAACCACTATCTTGTTACAATGCATCACAGTCTTTCCATCACATCTTTTATTAACACTTTATGTTCTTGTTGTTTTTCCTTATGTCATACATGTTCCTAAAGGCAGAAAATCTATTATATGCATCTTTTGCTATCTTTGTATAGACTAGTAAAATAAAATAATACAAAGGCTTGTAAATACGTTGTCAGTCCATCAATACCATTTTTTTTTTTGAGGAAAAGGAACCCACGATAACACTAAGAAACTCATGGACTCTGTGACAAAGACAATACAGGAAGTTTGAGTTTTGCTGATATAATTCTATGCAACAAAACAATTCTGAAAAAAAATGTCCTTTTAACTGTTTTTCCTGGAAAGAAATTGTCTTCCAACAATCCTTGCTGGGATGCCCTGTGGGGGTCATAAAGTGTGCCCAAGGCATATTACCAGACAAAGGTGTTGTAGGTAAACATTAAAGAACCAGTTTAGCAAAGTCAGAATCCTCTAGAGTAATACAGATGAGGTGGAGGGTTTGCATTTTTAAATAAAGTTTTGCTTCTTCAGACATGCCTTTCAACAAAAATATCATTGTCTCTTTTTAGGAATATGTCTTTATGGCACTTACCCTACTTGCCACAGCCTTAACCTTAGAGAATAGGACTATATCTGATGATATAAGAGGGAACATGTCTTCTTATGAGACTGTTGTGATGCTTGCATGCAAAGCCTATGGAGTATTCGCATAACTGTCATAAATCAGCATTGCTACTGAAGCGATAAATGCAAACAGCATCTTCAGTAAATCTCTTTAAAATTGTTTTCTCTGGCTTTTAATGTGCAAAAAGTTCACTGTGGGAAAGCAAAAGCTTTTTATTGTGATTTTATCATTTAGAATCTTGTCAAAAAAATGGAAAGAATAACTCTAGACTCATTCATAAATATTCAACTTTGTGAAATAGGTTTCCCTTATGTGTCTTAAGGCAAAATAAGACTAGAACCTTTCAATTTTTCCTTGATACCAGCTAATGTTAAATATAACTAAACATACCTGAGAAATTGCACTGTATATTCACTTTCATAACATTTCAAGGATTTTTGGCATGGGTATGTGCACAAATATACATATATATGTAATTTCCCCTATATTAAGCTACACTTTTCTTCAATAATTTGTTTCTTGAAAAAGAGTAAGACTTTCTAGCATCACATAAAAGTAGAAATCAATGATTAAAAAAGCAACCTGTATAAATTCCATATTTAATAAAATATAGATAGTAATCTGCTAAGAAAATTAGTGCAAAAAGGGAAAACTTTTAAAACTAAATGCAAAACAAACAAAAATAGCATCAGTGGACATCAAAAAGAGATTTAACAAATTTGTATTTCACATCTTCTATTTGCCTAGTGTTTTAATGTACATTACTATTATAAGAGCACTTTAGGGAAGAATTAATTACCTTTGTTTAAAAACTGTCTTTGCTAAGAGAACTAAAGATCATATGTAGAGCCTGAATTTCTATCAATTTGTTTTCTACAGTGTGGGGTAATACACTGTGAGAGAAAGTCAGGTAAGGTCAAACTAGGGCTAGAAGCCCCTGGGACCCTGACCCCAAATCCAGGTCCCTTTTGTGTAGCCACAGCCTGCATAGAGAGAGTTGGGGTTACCAGTCACTAGGGGCAGTGCCTACAAATCCTTCCTCATGTAGATGAGGCATCTCAGGCCATGTCAATAGGAAGCACCTGCTGCCAGACACAACTCATCCCAAAATTATATAAAAATTCCTATCCTGAAGAAATAAAGGTGTGTGAGAATTACTCCGTCATCTGAGAGCATCTATCGCACAAGAGCTGTAAGCCTGCCTGGGAAGAGAACCAGAAGATCCCATGTACTCTGCTCACTAACCTCCTCCCCCTGGGCTGTTAAATCTGTTTTGCCTGGAAGTTGTATTGTGCTGATGACAACAGTAGAAACTGCTTATAGCTTCCAAGTCCACTGAATAACCACATTTGGGAATGATGAGTCTCCTAACAATGAAAAGTGGTGAATACAAGGACTGAGCTGCCCAAAACACAGAACTATACATATGCATATATACATATATATACATATATATATATATATATATATATATATATATATATATACTAAATAAAAATTCAAGATTATTATATAAAGGTGTTTTGTGATTAAAATAGTCAGGTATTATTACCATCTAAAAACAGCCTCAAGTTTTGTAAACAAAAACCAGTTCCAAGGATAGGAATCAATTTCAGTTGTACTTTTAAACAAAGTAAATATCATGAAACCAGACATTTACAAAAAAATTCTAAAGGTATTTGCTGAAGGAATGTTATTTAATTTGGCAACTGAAAGTACTATATGGAGGAAGAGGAGGGCTGGTTATTTTACTGAGTAACGAAGCTGTGTTCAATAGGCAGTGTGGCTACATAAATGATCATCTGTCTTCTGTGACTAGCAGATACCCACCAGAAACAGAAAATTCATGTGGAAACACAGGAAAGGATGAAGTGAGAAAGCTACAGCTTGTCTCACTAACAAAAAGAAGAAAAAGGATCACAGAGACATTTAGTAGAAGCTAATTTTAGGGAAAATTTAAAACATCTTACTTTTTGTTACTTTTGAGGTGGAGCCCTGACTTCTCCTGATGCTAATAATTTCACTTATAACCAAGAAAGGACAAGACCTGAACCCTCACATAATATGATGCTTTAGTCATTACAGAACTTTCACAGTACCAAATGGAGAGCAGCTGGCAGGAGATTACTGGCATTTCTAGACTGACCCTAGCTTCCAGAGACTCCTACCTAACAGTTACTGTATTAAATTACTGATGGTCTGGGTGAGAGACAAAGTATTTCTGTTTACTTTCTTTGATTTGACATGCTTAGAAAATACAATCTGAGCTGTCAGCATAAACTGAAAATTGTTATTCAGATTTAAGCACACACAGTGTACATTCAGTAAATTACTCACAACTTCTGTACAGTGAATATCGTGGATGGCATGAAAGAAAAAGGGAACTTTAAATAGTCAAGACTAAGGGTGATTTGGTTGAGTACAATTAGTTCATTCAGTCTATAAAATGTTCCTTAAAATGAAGAAAGGGTGATATTATTACAATTTTGTCACCAGCACTATGTCTTAAAATGTCTTCATGAAATTAAATGAGATCATATGGAATTTCTTCTGTATATGCAACTGAATTAGCCAATTAATACTATGAAATTCTTTCATACTGTAAGTAAATGATTGAATCTTCACATCCATAAAAATTATTCCAATCAGTTTTGTTCATTAGTACGTGCTTCTAAATTTATAAAATTCTATAAAAATTCACCAGAAGTAAAGAGAAGTTATTAGTATAGCATGCGGAGCATGTATCACATCTTATACTTTCATTGAATATTTTTCTGCTAACATAACTATAAGACCAATAATAAGAACACACATATTAATATAACATATCTTTAAAAACTTACAAAAAATGAAAAATTTCAGTTTGGAGAGGCACATAGTTTGGTAAATTTCTGTGATTTAAAAGTATAGCTATGTATTACTACATGAGCTAGATATTTGACAAATTAAAATTCCAGTACTAGTAACATAATAATTTAGGAAGTGAATGACCTGTCATTTACAGTTCGTGGAAGTTTTTGCATAAAATGTAGTATTCTATTTTTCTTTATTTTTTAAGTGTAAAATAAAGTTTATTAAGGGTATGGGGAAGGGAGTTAAGAAAGTAGTAGAGGCAGAGAAAGGCAGAGAGAGAGGGAGAGAGAAGGAGAGCGGGGGGAGAGGGAGATGGAGAGGGAGAGGAGAAGAGGAGAAGAGGCCTGCCATGAACACACGCAGGGGGGGAAGGGAATGGGGAGAGAGGGGGGAAGGGAAGAGCAAGAGAAAACAAGAGAGCAAGAACTCCATTTTTCTATTCACTAGAGGATTTACAGATGAGGGGAGAAAAGTGAAAATGAAGACATCATGTGTTAGGGAATTACTGATCCTTTGGGAATTTTTTAAATAAGAAATAACAGCACTAAAATCCACTTCATTTCACTTAGTATTCATATTTCTACTTATCAAATATTTTCTTTACGCTTATTTTAATCTTCGTTTAAGAGGTTGGTTATAAACAATTATTTCTGTTCTGCATACACTGCATATGAATGCTTTTAAATGATTTTAAATCCTTACATGATTTATTGTCAGTAGGCAGAAGTTCTAAACCACTCAGTTGAAGTCACACCTTCCAGAGTAATGAAACTGATACATAGTGTGTTTTCCTATGCAAATATACACAAAATAAAATATAATAAATAAATTAGGGAGAGTATAATATTTATATTAACTACTAAACAGAACCATAATCATATCGTATAAAAAGTTCTATGAAAAGTATGTCTATGAAAAGTATGTCTGGTTATTCACTCTATGTTCTCTATCAAAACATCTTCAGCAGCTCGACCTTACCCTGAGAAGAAGCTCATGTTTCACTTTGCATACAATTCACAAACCAGAATATCGATAACTGAATTGTGGAAGAAAAAAATGGTAGTACCATATGCCCCAATTTTACACTCCTAGTTTATACCTATAGAATTTTAAGTCCTACCATAGCTACAAATATTTGCTTATCTGTGGTAACAGCTGATCACAGTAACCAGGAAATAGAATCAGCCTAAATATCCATCCTTAGAAAACTGGGGGAATTTAGTTATACACAGTGGGGTTTATTCAGCCAAAAAAAAATGAAAATAGGTCATACTCTGGAAAATGAATTGAACTGGAAATTAAGTGAAGAGCCCCAACTATGAAAGAGTAAGGCCATGACTTCACTCATATGTAAATAATAGACTTTTAAGTTTTACACATAAATGTAGATCACAACAAGTAAAAAAGAAAGTTTTCTAAGGAAAGGCAGGAGAGAAAATTAGAACAATACACATGCTATTTGAAAGCAGAACAGAAGTTACTGGGACCAACAAGAAAGGGGACAGGGATAGCAGTGGGAAATGGAAGAGGAGGCTCAGTGTTTCAAACAAACATTGTGGAAATTGCCATAGTGAAACCCATCAATTTGGATTTCTTCAATTAAATGCATTTTAAAATTAAATGAAAGGCTACTATTTTTCCAGTTCAATAGTTCTCATATATAGATAATTAACTAAAAGCAAGGTCAAGAAATGGTAGGGGATACAGTATTTTATATATTCTTCTCCTTTTGCTACTTCATTCTTATCCTGTGGCACTGACAGCCTAGTTGCTGTCAAACTCTCAGATAGACATTGATTTCCTCATTGCTGTGACAAAATACCTGATCAAAGCAAGCAAGAAAGGAAGAGCTGATCTCAGCTTAGGCTTCAAGTGGATTCTGTGCATCAGGGCCAGGCCCTCCTGGCAGAAGCAGAATGGCATTGCTGTTCACATTGCAACCATAGTTAGGATGCAGAAGGATGAACGCTTGGACTTCATCACTTTTGCTTTTGATTCAGTCTATCATACACCCTATGGAATAATGTATTTCTGCTTCATTACCCTAATCTGGAAGCTCCCCCATAAATATGCCTAGGGCATTATTCCCTTGGCAATTCTAAATTCAGTCAAACTGACAGCTTAGATTGACAATCACACTTCATTACTGGTCTTTCTTATTTTCTGTTTTGTTGACCAAATCATAAAAAAGTTCATTATATTTAAACTAATTTACTAAATGGGCCATGATGGGAACTTGATAACTTAGTGATTAATGTGTGTGTGTGCTCATATATACATGCACACACATCAAATTAATTCTGATTAAGAAGATTTTTTTCTTAAATATCCAACTCCTAATTATCCCAAGCTCATCCTCCTCAGAAAAACACATTCTGAGGAAGCTTGCATTCTTTCTATTCTTCTCTTCTACTTATACTCCACTGTCTTTGAACAAATCACCTGCCTATGTTTCTTCTAAACAAAATGCCATAAATCTAATGTTTTAAAAAATTATGCATGTCCTTTTAAACAGCATATACTAGCGATTTCTGATGAGCAAAGTTTCCATTCAGATGATGCATCTATGACTTCAGTTTCAGAGAATCTAAATCCCCCTTCCAGCTTCCATTGGCATATACAGACACATAGGTTCATATAAATAAAAATAAGCAATTTTTAATAAAAATCTACAAAGCTATATTTAAACACCACATGTATAGTGTACTTTGTAGAAAATATCCAAAATAATACAATGCAAAAAATATTTTCACACATACCAGAGTACATCGGATCCCATTACAGATGGTTGTGAACCACCACGGGGTTGCTGAGAATTGAACTCAGGACCTCTGGAAGAACAGTCAATGAGTGCTCTTGACCACTGAGCCATCTCTCCAGCCCAATATTTTCACACTATAATATATCTCATTTTTGCTAATTCTATTACTGCTGAACATATGTTAATATAAAATTAAAACACTGAGTATTCTATGAATTTAAAGGTGTTTCAAAGGGGTTCTTACTCCCATAGTAAAAAAAAGTTGGTCCAGTGTCTGAGATGCCAAGATTCAGTGTGACTTAACTGTGAGGCTTGTCCTAAAAACAGCCTAACGTGGGAACAGAAAATTCCAGTGACACCTTACCTAATACGGTAAATCCTGTCTGTGTGAAAATGTGTCCTGTGGAAATAATCAAAAGGGTAGGCCAGTATTTTCAGGAGTGAAATAGAGTTTCTTGGGTCTGGACCCTTGGCTTTCCACTGAGGTTTGCTCCCAGTCTCCTGGAAGACTTCACAGATAGAGAAATCAGGAAGAGTATGTGTATGCATTAAATTAAATCTCCCAAACTGATGTCTCCAGTTAAAGAATCATTACCAGTTTTCAACAACAAGTGTGAAAAACATGTAAAGGAAAGGGTGTGGGGTTAGCAGGAAATAGTTTTATTAAATGAATCTCTATCTTCTTTGATTGATTACTCCAACTGGAATAATAAACAGCCTATTGGGAAAAAAGTGAAGGCACAAAGAGATCATCACTGTCATAATAGTGAGAGGCGGGGAAGTGCCAAGATGTGTTTAGGTATCATAGATAGCTGCATTAATCACTTGTCAAAGATGATCCAAATCAAACGTGTTCAACCACAACATTCTCTTCAAATAAAATGAATTACCTTTGAAAAGTAAGTAATGTCTAAAATAGAAATAAATGACAGTTACACATTAACAAAACAAAGCTTTACTCTTGAATCTTTTGTCAAATATGGAAATATAAGCCAATATTATTTTTATCAAAGAAAACCTCTGGAATGGAAAATAAAGTGATTATCATCAATAGCATTTGAAAATTTTCAAGAACTATGGAAATGTATAAAATTTATTCATATTTACAATATAGTCTGTGAGGAAAATGTCACATATTTAATTTTGGTATAAGAGTTTGGTTTATTTAACTTGGGAGCATTTTTAACTGAAATTTTCAATTAATATTTTGTCTCCTTTCATCAACTCTATAATTTGAATAGAATATGTAAAATATCTATGTCATAATCACTACAATGGGTTAATTAATAATAGTACTTATATCTTAGTGGCGATTTCAGGATTATAATGGATATAAATTAAATACCTCCTAAAGAAGGAAAAGAAACATTATGGGCTTCAAAGGTTTTAATTATCAAGAAAAGTAAGGGTTTGGAAAGAAGGATCAGCAATTAAGATCATTTGTTGATCTTACACAGGATCCAACTAGGGTTCTCAGCACTTATACAACTGCTTACAACCATCTGTATCTCTAGTGTCAGAGGATTCCATGCAGAAGTTCCTACAGGCATTGACATTCATGTTCTGCATGTACACATGCTAAAGGATACACACTTCCAACATCCATACACCCACCCACACAAAATGAACTTAAAGTAATATTGAACATCAAACCCATAAATCTTTCACAAAAACTTCATATTTTTAACACAAAAGGAAAAAGCAAATATGATTTGGGATTTCAAATGGATTGACATAGTCCATAAAGTTCCATGCTAATATTTCATTTCATTAAGCATGTGTCCTAGATGAATTTTGTTTATTTTGTTCTCAGTTATGTCTTTCATTTTTTTATTAGATATATTCTTTATTTACATTTCAAATATTGTCCCCTTTCCTGGTTCTCCCCTCCCCCCAAAAACCCATAAGCCATCTCCCCTTCCCCAATCAACCCTCCTCTAATTCCTTGTCCTGGTATTCCTCTACACTACAACATCAAGTCTTTCCAGGATCAAGGGCCTAACAAGGCCATCTTGTGCTGCCTATGAGTCTGGAGCCATGTGTAACTCCTTGTGTACTCCTTGGTTGATGATTTTGTCCCTGGGAACTTTTGAAGTTCTGGGTGACTTATAGTGCTGTTCCACTTGTGGTTCTACAAAACCCTTCAGCTCTTTGGATCCTTTCTCTAGCTCCCCCATTGGTCACCCTGTGCTCAGTTCAATGGCTGGCTGAGAGTGTCCACCTCTGTATTTGTCATGCACTAGGGGAGACACCCAGGTGATAGCTATATATGGCTCAGGTCAGCCAGAACTTGTGGGCATCCACAATAGTATCTGAGTTTTGTAACTGTAAATAGGATGGATCCCTGGGTGGGGTCGTCTCTGGATGGTTTTTCCCTCAGACTCTGCTCAAAGTTTTGCATCTGTATCTCCTTCTGTGGGAATTTTTCCTTCTACAAAGGACCCAAGGATCCACACTTTGTTCTTCCTCCTTCTTGGGCATCAGTTGATAGGTGAAATGTGTCTTGGGTATTCCAAGCTTCTGGACTAATATCCACTAATCAGTGAGTGCATGCCATGTGTGTTCTTTTGTGATTGGGTTACCTCACTTAGGATGATATTTTCCAGTTTCATCCATTTGTCTAAGAATTTCATGAATTCATTGTTTTTAATGACTGAATAGAACTCCATTGTGTATATATAGCACATTTTCTGTATCCATTCCTCCATTGACGAACATCTGGATTGTTTCCTACTTCTGGCTATTATAATTAGGGCTGCTATCAACAAGAGAGCATGTGTCCTTATTACATGCTGGAGAATCCTCTGGGAATATGCCCAGGGGTGGTATAGTAGAGTCCTCCAGTAGTATTATGCCCACTTTTATGAGGAACTGCCAAATTGATTTCAGAGTGGTTGTACCAGCTAGCAACTCCTCCAGCAATGGAGGAGTGTCCTTTTTCTTCACAACCTTTACAGAACCTGCTGTCTCCTGAGCTTTTTTTTTTTTTTTTTATAAAATTCAAGAAATCATGTTTTGTTTTGTTTTGTTTTTCTTTTTTAAATGGTTTTTGAATTGGATATTTTTCTTTTTTTTATTATTTATTTTATTTTATTTTTTTTAATTTACATTCCAAATCATTTCCCCTTTCCCGTTTTCCTCCCTCCCCGAAAGTCCCATAAGCCCCCTTCCCTCCCTCTTTTCTCCATTCAACCCCCTCTCGTTACTCTGTCCTGGCATTCCCCTACATCCAGTCTTTCCATCAAAACAACCCTGAGATTCCATCTCACACGAGTCAGGATGGCTAAGATCAAAAACACAGGAGACAGCAGTTGTTGGCGAGGATGTGGAGAAAGAGGAACACTCCTCCACTGCTGGTGGAATTGCAAGCTGGTACAACCACTCTGGAAAGCAGTCTGGCGGTTCCTCAGAAAACTGGGCATGACACTCCCGGAGGATCCGGCTATACCACTCCTGGGCATATACCCAGAGACTTTACCTGCATGCAATAAGGACACATGCTCCACTATGTTCATAGCGGCCTTATTTATAACAGCCAGAAGCTGGAAAGAACCCAGATGTCCCTAAACGGAGGAATGGATTCAGAAGATGTGGTATATCTACACAATGGAATACTATTCTGCAATTAAAAACAATGAATTCACGAAATTCCTAGGCAAATGGTCAGATCTTGAAAATATCATCCTTAGTGAGGTAACCCAATCACAAAAGAACACACATGATATGCAGTCACTGATAAGGGGATATTGACCCAGAATCTCAGAATACCCTAGACACAATCCTCATATCAATAGATTTCTCCTGAGCTTTTTATCTTAGCCATTCTGAAAGGTGTGAAGTTAAATCACAGGGATGCTTTGATTTGCATTTCCCTGATGACTAAAGATGTTGAACATTTCTTTAGGTGCTTCTCGGCCATTCGATATTCCTCAAGTGAATATTCTTTCTTTAGCTCTGTACAGCATTTTTTAATAGGGTTATGTGATTCTCTGGAGTCTAACTTCTTGAGTTCTTTTTATATATTAGATATTAATCCTCTGTCGGATGTAGGGTTGGTAAAGATCTTTTCCCAGTTTGTTGGTTGCTGTTTTGTGCAATTGACAGTGTCCTTTGCCTAACAGAAACTTTGCAATTTTATGAGGTGCCATTTGTTAATTCTTGATCTTAGAGCATAGGCTACAGGTGTTCTATTCAGGAAATCTTCCACTGTGGCCATGTGTTCAAGGATCTTCCCCAGTTTCTTTTCTATTAGCTTCACTGTGTCTAGTTTTATGTGGAGGTCCTAGATCCACTTGGACTTGAGCTTTGTACAAGGAGATAAGAATGGATTGATTTGCATTCTTCTGCCTTCTGACCTCCAGGTGAACCAGCACCATTTGTTGAAAAGGCTTTTTTCCACTGGATGGTTATAGCTCCTTTGTCAAAGATCAAGTGACCATAGGTGTGTGGATTCATTTCTGTGTCTTCAATTCTATTCCACTGATCAACCTGCCTGTCACTGTACCAAAAGCATGCAGTTTTTGAAACTGTTCTTCAAACTGTTCCACAAAATAGAAACAGAAGGAACACTACCCAACTCGTTCTATGAAGCCACAATTACACTAATACCAAAAGCACACAAAAATCCGAAAAAGAAAGAGAATCTCAGGCCAATCTCTCTTATGAATATCGATGCAAAAATACTCAATAAAATTCTTGCCAACCGAATCCAAGAACACATCAAAACGATCATTCACCACGATCAAGTAGGCTTCATCCCAGGGATGCAGGGATGGTTCAATATAAGGAAATCCATCAATGTAATCCACTACATAAACAATCTCAAAGAAAAAAACCACATGGTCATCTCATTAGATGCTGAGAAAGCATTTGTCAAAATTCAGCATCCTTTCATGCTAAAGGTCTTGGAAAGATCAGGAATTCAAGGCCCATATCTAAACATAGTAAAAGCAATTTATTGTAAACCGGTAGCCAGCATCAATCTAAATGGAGAGAAACTTGAAGCAATCCCACTAAAATCAGGGACTAGACAAGGCTGCCCTCTCTCTCCATATCTTTTCAATATAGTACTTGAAGTTCTAGCTAGAGCAATTAGACAAGAAAAAGAGGTCAAAGGGATACAAATTGGAAAGGAAGAAGTCAAACTATCACTATTTGCAGACGATATGATAGTATACTTAAGCGACCCAAAGAACTCCACCAGAGAACTCCTACAGCTGATAAACGACTTCAGCAAAGTGGCCGGATATAAAATCAACTCAAGCAAGTCAGAAGCCCTCCTATACTCAAAGGATAAGCAGGCTGAGAAAGAAGTAAGAGAAATAATACCCTTCATGATAGCCACAAACCATATTAAGTATTTTGGCGTGACTCTAACCAAACAAGTGAAAGATCTGTATGACAAGAACTTCAAGTCTCTGAAGAAAGAAATTGAAGAAGACCTCAGAAGATGGAAAAATCTGCCATGATCATGGATTGGCAGGATTAATATAGTAAAAATGAGCATCTTACCAAAAGTAATACACAGATTCAATGCAATCCCCATCAAAATCCCAACTCAATTCTTCATAGAGTTAGAAAGAGCAATTCAAAAATTCATCTGGAATAACAGAAAACCCAGAATAGCTAAAACTATTCTCAAGAGTAAAAGAACCTCTGGGGGAATCAGTATTCCGGACCTCAAGCTGTACTACAGAGCAATAGTGTTAAAAACCGCATGGTATTGGTACAGTAACAGACATGTAGATCAATGGAACAGAATTGAAGACCCAGAAATGAATCCACACTCCTATGGTCACTTGATCTTTGACAAAGGAGCTAAAACCATCCAGTGGAAAAAAGATAGCCTTTTTAACAAATGGTGCTGGCTCAGCTGGAGGTCAATATGCAGAAGAATGCAAATTGACCCATTCTTATCTCCTTGCACTAAGCTCAATTCTAAGTGGATCAAAGATCTCCACATAAAACCAGACACACTGAAACTAATAGAAGGGAAACTAGGGAAGAACCTTGAACATATGGGCACAGGGGAGAATTTCCTGAACAGAACTCCAATAGCTTATTCTCTAAGATCAAGAATAGACAAATGGGACCTCATTAAATTACAAAGTTTTTGCAAGGCAAAAGACACTGTCAAAAAGACAAAGCGGCAACCAACTAACTGGGAAATGATCTTTACCAACCTTACATCCGACAGAGGGCTAATATCCAATATATACAAAGAACTCAAGAAGTTAAACTCCAGAGAGGCAAGTAACCCTATTAAAAAATGGGGTACAGAGCTAAACAAAGAGTTCTCACCTGAAGAATATCTAATGGCTGAGAAGCACCTAAAGAGATGTTCATCATCCTTAGTCATTAGGGAAATGCAAATCAAAACAACCCTGAGATTCCATCTCACACCAGTCAGGATGGCTAAGATCAAAAACACAGGAGACAGCAGTTGTTGGCGAGGATGCGGAGAAAGAGGAACACTCCTCCACTGCTGGTGGAATTGCAAGCTGGTACAACCACTCTGGAAAGGAGTCTGGCGGTTCCTCAGAAAACTGGGCATGACACTCCCGGAGGATCCAGCTATACCACTCCTGGGCATATACCCAGAGGCTTTACCTGCATGCAATAAGGACACATGCTCCACTATGTTCATAGCAGCCTTATTTATAATAGCCAGAAGCTGGAAAGAACCCAGATGTCCCTAAACGGAGGAATGGATTCAGAAGATGTGGTATATCTACACAATGGAATACTACTCTGCAATTAAAAACAATGAATTCACGAAATTCCTAGGCAAATGGTCAGATCTTGAAAATATCATCCTTAGTGAGGTAACCCAATCACAAAAGAACACACATGGTATGCAGTCACTGATAAGGGGATATTGACCCAGAATCTCGGAATACCCTAGACACAATCCGCATATCAATAGATTTCTAAAAAGATGGTAGGAGAGACCCCTGGTCCTGGAAAGACTGGATGTAGGGGAACGCCAGGACAGAGAAACGAGAGGGGGTTGAATGGAGAAAAGAGGGAGGGAAGGGGGCTTATGGGACTTTCGGGGAGGGAGGAAACGGGAAAGGAGAAATGATTTGGAATGTAAATTAAAAAAAATGTATACTATCATATCATCTGCAAATAAATAGTAATAATTTGAAAAAAAACTGTTGCTCTCTAGTACTGCTTGAGGTCTGGGATACTGATTCTCACAGAAGTTCTTTGACTATTGAGAAGAGTATTTTTTTGTTACTCCAGATGAATGTGAGAATTGCTCTTTCACCAAGATACTTTATACTGTTTGTGGCTATTGTGAAGGGTGTCATTTCCCTAATTTCTTTCTCAGCCTGTTTATCCTTTGAGTATAGGAAGGCTACTGTTTTCTTTGAGTTAATTTTTTATCCGGCCACTTTGCTGAACTTGTTTGTCAGCTGTTGGAGTTCTCTGGTGGAGTTTTTTGAGTCGCTTAAGTATACTATCATATCATCTGCAAATAGTGATAATTTGATTTCTTCCTTTCTGATCTGAATCCCTTTGACCTCCTTTGTTGACCAATTGCTCTTGCTAGAACTTCAAGTACTATATTGAGTAGATATGGAGAGAGGGAAGCCTTGTCTAGTCCCTGATTTTAGAGGGAATCCTTCAAGTTTCTATTTAGTTTGATGTTGGCTACTGGATTGCTCTATATTGCTTTCACTGTGTTTAAACATGGACCTTGAATTCCTGGTCTTTCAAAGGCTTTTAGCATGAAAGGCTGCTGAATTTTTTCAAATGCTTTTTCAGCATCTAATGAAATGACCATGTTTTTTTTTTCTTTGAGTTTATGTAGTGAATTCATTGATGGATTTCTGTATATTGAACCATCCCTGCATCCCGGGGACGAAGCCTACTTGATCATGGTGAATGATCATTTTGATATGTTTTTGGATTCAGTTAGCAAGAATTTTATTATTTAGCATCGATATTTATAAGGGAAATTGGTCTGAAGTTCTCTTTCTTTGTTGGAACTTTGTGTGGTTTTGGTATCAGCATAATTGTGAATTCATAGAACAAGTTGGTTAGTGTTCCTTCTGTTTCTATTTTGTGGAATAGTTTGAAGAGTATTGGTGTTACATCTTCTTGAAAGTCTGATAGAATTCTGCACTAAAACCATCTGTTCCTGTGCTTTTTTGGTTGGTAGACTTTCAATGACCACTTCTATTTCTTTAGGGGTTATGGGACAGTTTATATGGTCTATTTGATCCTAATTTAATTTTGGTATTTGTTATCTGTCTAGGAAATTATCCATTTCCTCCAGATTTTCCAGATGTGTTGAGTATAGGCTTTTGTAGTAGGATCTGATGATTTTTTGAATTTCCTCAGTTTCTGTTGCTATATCTTCCTTTTCATTTCTGATTTTGTTATTTTGGATACTGTCTCTGTGCCCTCTGGTTAATCTGGCTAAGGTTTATCTATCTTGTTGATTTTTCTCAAAGAACCAGCTTCAGGTTTTGTTGATTCTTTGTATGGTTCTTTTTGTTTCTAATTGGTTGATTTCAGTCCTGAGTTTGATGATTTCCTGCCTTCTACTCCTCTTGGGTTTATTAGCTTCTTTCTGTTCCAGAGCTTTCAAGTGTGCAGTTAAGCTGCTAGTGTATGCTCTCTCCAGTTTCTCCATAGAGGCACTCAGGGCTGTGAGTTTTCCTCTTAGCACTGTTTTCATTGTGTCCCATAAGTTTGGGTACGTTGTGCCTTCATTTTCATTTAATTCTAAAAAGTCTTTGATTTCTTTCCTTATTTCTTCCTTTACCAAGGTATTGTTGAGTAGAGCATTGTTCAGTTTCCCTGTGTATTTGGGCTTTCTGTTGTTTTTGTTGCTATTGAAGATCACCCTTACTCCATAGTGATCTGATAGGAGGCATGTGATTATTTCAACTTTCTTATATCAGATGACGTCTGTTTTGTGACCAATTATATGTTCGATTTTGGAGAAGGTACCATGAGGTGCTGAGAAGAAGGTATATTCCTTTGCTTTAGGATGAAATGTTCTAAATATATATATATATATATATATATATATATATATATATATATATATATATATATATTAAATCCATTTGCTTTAGGATGAAAAGTTCTAAATATATATGTTAACATATATAACATATATATATGTTAAATCCGTTTGGTCCAAAACTTCAATTAGTTTCACTGTGTCTCCGTTTAGTTTGTGTTTCCCTGATTGGTCAGTCCATTGAGGAGAGTGGAGTGTTGAAGTCACCCAAAATTATTGTGTGAGGTACAATGTGTGAGTCCATTGATGTTAAGAGATATGAAGGAATAGTGATTGTTGCTTCTTGTTATTTTTGAAATTATGTTTGAGTAGTTATCCTTTTTGGGGTTTGTTGAAAGAAGATTACTATCTTGCTTTTTCTAGGGTGTAGTTGCCCTCCTTGTATTGGCGTTTTTCCATCATTATTCTTTGTAGGGCTGGATTTGTGGAAAGATATTGTGTAAATTTGGTCTTATCATGGAATATCTTGGTTTTTCCATCTATGGTGAATGAGAGTTTTGCTGGGTATAGTAGTCTTGGCTGACATTTGTGTTCTGCTAGAGTCTCTATGAGATCTGCCCAGAATCTTCTATCTTTCATGTTCTCTGGTGAGAAGTCTGATGTAATTCTGATAGGTCTTCCTTTATGTGTTACTTGGTCTTTTTCTCTTACTGCTTTTAATATTCTTTCTTTGTTTAGTACATTTGGTGTTTTGATTATTATGTGCTCTGTGGTATTTCTGTTCTGGTCCTGTCTGTTTGGAGTTCTGTAGGCTTCTTGTATGTTCTTAGGCATCTTTCTCTTTAGGTTAGGGAAGTTTTCTTATATCATATTGTTGAAGACATTTACTGGCCCTTTAAGTTGTAAATCTTTACTCTTTTCTTTACCTATAATCCTTAGGTTTCGTCTTCACATTATGTCCTGGATTTCCTGGATTTTTTGGGTTACAAGCTTTTTGCTTTTGCATTTTCTTTTACTGTTGAGTCAATTGCTTTCTATTCTGCTGTTGATGTTTGCATCTATGACTCCTGATTTCTTTCCAAGAAAGTTGTCTCCCTTTGTTATTTCTTAGTTGTTTGTACTTCCGTTTTTAGATCCTGGATCATTTTGTTCAGTTCCTTCAACTGTTGGTTTGTGTGTTCCTGCAATTCTTTAAGGGATTTTTGTGTTTCCCTTTTAAGGGCTTCTAACTGTTTACCCCTGTTCTCGTGTATTTAAGTGATTTTTGTGTTTCCTCTTTATGGACTTCTATCTGTTGACCTATGTTCTCCTGTATTTCTTTATGTGATTTTTGTGTTTCCTTTTTAAGGGCTTCTACCTATTGACTCATGTTCTCCTGTACTTCTTTAAGGGAGTTATTTATGTCCTTCTTGAAATCCTCTATCAGCATCATGAGATATGATTTTAAATCCAGGTCTTGCTTTTCTGGTGTGTTGGGTTATCCAGGACTTGCTCTTGTTGGAGAACTTGGTTCAGATGGTGCCATGTTGCCTTGGTTTCTGTTGGTGATGTTCTTGTGCTTTCCGTTTGCCATCTGGTTATCTCTGGTGTTAACTGGTGTTGCTATTTCTGACTATGGCTTATCTGTGGTCCTGGGAAACCATTCTCTCTCTGTACACTGGTATGTAGGTACTCCTGTGAGATCTCCTCTCTTTTGGTTGTATTTGGGTATGTAGTTCTGTGGTTGATCAACTCTGGGTGCAGGCAGTAATCAGAAGACTCCTGTCCCAGGCTGTTCCTAGGCGCTTGTGTCCTCAGGGTTTCTGGCTGTTTCCCCTGAGCAGCAGGGGTGGTCTTACCTGTGCTGCCCAGCCTATCTGCACTCCTCAGCGGTTAGCTACCTCTTTCTCACTTGGATATGATACATTGTGGCTGAGGGAAGGAAACTGAAGTGTTTCTGCCAGAGGGTTCTGGGTGTGATCCTCTGGTGAGGGTGGTTTTACCTGTGCAGATAGGTCCCTCTGCACTCCTGGATGGTTAAACTGCTTCCCTGAACCACTTGGTTATGGCATGCTGTGCCAGAGGATGGCCCCAAGCTGGAGACAGAAACTGGAAGGCTTCTGCCAGCGGGTTTCGAGCAGGATCCTCTGAACTACAGGTCAGGTCTCACCTGTGCTGACTGTCTGCACTGCTAGGTGGACAGCTAGCTTCCTGCACCACTTGGAGATGGTGCACTGTGGCAGAGGATGGTCCCAAGCCGGAGATAGAACAGTGATGTCTTTTTATATAACTCATTCTGACAATATATGAAGGTGAGTGGGAGATCTCATAAGGAACTAATAATGAATTTCTCTCTTTACTCAAATACTGCAGAGAGATTGGTAGACTCTCCCTCACCTGTTCTACTGTATGCTGTGCCTAGATGTCTTATTGTTTAACATTTAAGTATACCAGCCTCCATTCTTTTTGGCCCTTCAGTTTAGTCTTTCTGTGAATTGCCATAGTTTATCCCATCTGTGTTATATCTGCTTTGCCAAATCCTCAGCAATGTGAGGTTCACTGATTTTATTACCTGCCTGCTCATTCCTTGTTTGTGTTGTAGATAGCAAGTATAAAGCAAAATTTTGTTTAAATCTTTTACTTAAACATCAAAGAAGTGAGCTATTTTATGCCCAGATTGTTAGGACTTTAATAGATATGGAACAACACTATTCTTGCTTATGAAACTGAGCCTTTATCAGTTTGATTCAGCTTTTATTAAACTAAAAAGTCATAGAATACGGCACTTTTATTTAATTTATGAATTGAGTTGTGTCAGGATGAAAAACACATGATAATAAATATTTAGCAGAAACTAATGCAAAATGTTTTACATGCCAGATACTCCCAACACCTTATCTCTTATTAAACAACCAAAGATATAACAGTATTATTCAAGCTGAAACTTGTCTACAGATACCATAGAGTGAAATAACTTACCAATGAAAACAAAAGAACAGGCATACACAGACACTATGAAAAACATTAATTCCTTGACAATACTGAAAGTGCTTCTAGTCATAAGTTTGTGGTTTAGAAATTTACTATATGCAGACTTGGTTATAAATTTAGCATACTCTTAAATACCTTAAAACAAACTACACTAATAAGGGCTGCCAGTCCATAAATGATTAGCTAACCCAGCCCTCTTTGGATCTTTGTACTTGGATTAGGGGATTTCATTTTCATGCCAGATTCTTGCTGCTTACATTCTTATTAGCTGGATTCTAACAGAGTAAGGTCATAGAAGTCATATAAATTCTCTGATCCTGTTTTTCTTTCTAGTAAATGAATATAAAAAAAATCCTGCTTTGTTTTTTCCCACAGAGTGGCTAAGAGAACCCACTTGGATTTTGAAATGTCTTAATATCAGCCACTACATAAATGCTTCAAGATTTTATTGCTGCTAATACTGTTATTGTTATGTTTATAAGAAAGTCACATACTGGGCTGGAAAGATGGCTCAGCAGTTAAGAGCATTTGCTGCTCTTGTAGGGGATTTGTGTTCACATAGTGACTCACAAACAGAGATAACTCCAGTTCTAGGAGTTCCAGTGCCCTCTCTTGGCCTCGGCAGGCACCAGGTACACATGTGATACACATATACATGCAAAACTTTTGAACATATAAAATAAAATACTTATTTTAAAAGCCATTATAGTCTAATGAATCTTCTTAGAGTTATATGATTTTTCTTAGGTATTAATTTCTTTGAAGAGAGGTTTTCAAAGGCTACTTGGATGAATGGATAAATATCAAAGAAATTTCAGCTTGGGACTTGTCAGTTGTTCTCAACTTTCTTAAGTTTTTGACCATTTAATTAATAGAGATCCTCATGCTGTGGTGACTTCCATCCATAAAATTATTTCATTGCTACTTCATAACTGTAATTTTGCTGCTGTTATGAATTGTAAATATCTGATATGCATGATATCTGCTATGCAAACCCTCTGAAAAGTTATTTCCAACAACAAAGGAGTCATGGGCCACAGATTAAGAACCCCTGGGATAGGCAAAGCAACTTACTACACACAAACTAGATGCCTCAGTTAGGGTTTCTCCTGCTGTGAAGATACACTGTGACCATGGCAACTCTTATAAAGGAATGCATTCAATGGGGGTTGACTTATAGTTTCAAAGAATTAGTCCACTATGATCATGGCAGGAAATGTGGTGATATGCATACAGATATGGTGGTGGAGAAGAAAATGAAAGCCCTTTATCTTGATTCACAGGCAGCAGAAGGCGAGACTACCACACTAAGTCTAGCTTGAACATATAAGAGACCCCAAAGCCAACTTCATAGTGACACACTTCCTCCAAAAAGGTCACACTTAATCCAAGGCCACACCTAGTAATACTGCTACTCCCTATGGGCCAAACACATGAGTCTATGGGGGACCATTCCTACTCAAACAACTATACCAAAGCATGTGTCATGATGATTCACTTAGGTGAATACTGGTATTATAGGGAGAGTGACATGGAACTATTACATGGCAGAGAAATGCAAATTGGCAAGGTTTAGTGGTATAAAAAGGAAATAAAGTGTGAGACACAAAGAAGAGGAAGGGGCATGAAAGAAAGTTATCCTTCAGGTGGACAGTAAAGCTAATTCTAATTCTTTCAAATTCAAATGTAGAAAATAATAAGAAACATACAATAACTTTTATAGAAAGAATATAACAACACATCATACAATAATTATAGTGTTTCAATAGGATTACATCTACTTATTGAGAACCAGGTTACAGAAAAGATTTTGCTCAAAAGTTATGTTTTGAATGATTTCCAGACACATCCAATTTTCTTTATACTTATGACTTTGAGCACACACCATCTCAGGGATATTGACATATGTTAGTTGTTGAATACTAGAAATTCATAGGAAGATACGAAAGCCAACAAATCAATGTTACTTTTGTAATTATGAATCCTCTGTACGACTACACATGAAGATGAGTAATTTGCTTAATTATGTCAAAAGTAGACTTATGGAGATTACCTTGAGGATCCTAAGCTTTGTGTATCAGTCCTACAGTTGTAGTCTACTCAAAGCAAACATTTTTCTCAGCCTTGAAATGCCTTTTGTCATCCTTTGTATACATAACACAGACAATATTGGACTTTGCCTCAGCTCCATGTTCCTCCCTATGATTTACCAGAAACATTCACTCATACTGATATAACATAGCTCCAGACAATGTGCACATCAATCTTTATGTTGTGAAAAAGATGCAATCACAAAGAACTGTGTCATTAGGTGTTCTGGGAATTTGCTTTCTTTAGCTTTTAGATAAATCTTTCCACTTTGCTTCTTCCCAGTATTTGCATCCAAAGGGTTTCATGTGCCCTTTATATTCTCAGGGATGAAGTTCTCTCCATTTCCATTGCCCAAGGAAAAATCATCTGATTAATAGTCTGGTTCATAGGCCAAATCCTATTAATATCTTCTTCTGACCTCACATTTTCAGTATCTATTTCTTTTACTACATTGAATCTAACAAACCTATGTTTGTTTAATCTACAGATGAATAATCCTGGACTAAGCAGCAAAAGATGTGGAAGGGAATTGAGGTTGTAGCAATAGTGAGTGAGGAGTGGGAAGCCAAACAGAGAGAGAATATGTCAGCTGTATAGGAATATATATAAAACAGTAAATGAATTCTCTTTCAAAGTTAAATATTGCATATAATATTGATGAAATTATACACATACAGAGAATCTTTGGTGGTAAAGATGATGGAAAAAATAAATGCAATATCACAAAAGACTTTAAATGATGCTAAGATAAACAACTCTAGAGAATATAAAAGGTGATAGATGGTACAATAAAAAATTTAAATTCCTACAGTCCTATTATACACATTCCTCAGGTGGATAACTTTTAGTAGTTCACAAGAAAAATAACACATTTCTGAGAATAACAAGTTCAAAAGTAGGTTGAAGTAACATACAAATATCTCAGAGTTAAAATATTTGTGTCACATTTTGAAGAGAATGTGTAAATGTTAGACACTAGCTATATAGGTATGGAAATACAGAACAGTTATTTTTAGTGTGTGCTCTTTTTCTGAAAACAATGTGAGCTCATTTGTCAGTCCCTGGAACACCATGTGCACTTATACATTCTAACATTAGAGTAACAAAAGAGCAGCTCATTCTGGATAGAGACCATTTGCACATTGTGATAATCCCCAGGACTGTGAATTCAAAGCTACTGCACTGACAGTGACAGATACTAAGATTACCCTGCTCTCCCATAGTTGTTACTTTTGTTGATGTTACAGATTGTTAACAATAGACTTTTTATTTTTTCACACAAAGATTACCAATGAGCAAACGTATTGGTCCTAGGGATTTTGAAAAGATAAAACAATTAACAACTACATGATGGACTTCATTGTACTCTTTGGAGGTTTGAAAGAGAAAAAAAAATCAATTGAAGGCAAATTTAGTAGTTGGGATTTTGTTGTTTTGGTTTGTTTGTTAGTTGGCTGGAAATAGAGATTCAAGAAACAGAAGGTAGAATTTTGTAAGATATCTCTATCTCTGCAAGCTTGCTCTCCTGAGGTTTTCTAAATACTTGAGAGACACACACCCTCCACTTCCATATTCTCTTACTTTTTCTTGGCATTAACTATTAAATTATTTCCTTTTTCTTGTGGTTTGATATGTGATATCTCTACTGTTTCTATGGTAAGTTTTGAGATGAATTTTATTTCTAAATGTATCTTGTTTCTTTAAATTAAAATATGACACTGAAGTTGAGGACTTCTCTTCTAAGGGTTACCCCTGTCTACCATATGACATTGGCATTCGTTTATTTCTGAGTTCATATTAACACTTCCAGGTTTCTTCTCCAACAGTTCACATTATGATAATCAACAAAGCCTGTGTACTCTGATCTTAAACAACATCCCTATTCCAAACCATTGTAACTTTTATAAAACAAAAATGAAGAATAAGGGTTTTAATGCCTTATGCTTCATTTTAGTTTCAGTGTGTAAAGCAAATCACTTGGGGACTAGAAAGTCTGCTCAGCAGTTAAAAGAATTGGCTGCTCTTGAAGTGGACTTATATTGCATTCCCTGCATCCATATGGCTCTTCAGTGGGCACCAGACAAACATGTAGTTAAATGGTAATACACGCAAGACAGAAATGTAAAGAAATCTCTGGTGGACTATTATCACAAACTTGAAATGCAAATGTTAAAATTAATGAATATTTCAATATAAAAATTACATTATCATAGTAAAAAACATAATCTATAACACTGTTATCATCTATATGTTAGCTAACCAGGCTTTATTTAATATCTAATGTGGATATCTCCCATGCATTACTTAACATGGCATTTTAACTTTTTTCAGAAACTTTCATCCATTATTACTGCTATTATCTACTTCATGTTCCATTTCCCAAGATGAGTTAATAAAGCTTAATGACAATGACATAATTCTAATGAAGCTTTTAAATACCTTCCTAGTAAATGGGTTCCTGAAAACCACTGTATTCATCTTCATTTTCAGATCTCACCCTTCCCAATATAAATTTAGTTTTACTTCCTTTTACATGTATATTTACACCTGCAGAAAATATCAATCATCATATAGTAGCTAATAAGTAGACACATCGAAATGATCAGATTTCAAGCATTAATACTTATCAGGAGAATTTTCTTCCAATTCTTGGAGAATTATGTGCTAGACATAGTCCTTTGGATGTTAAGAAATGATCAAACAAAGAATAAACTTGTTAGCTATTACTTCTCTTTATATAATTTCATTGATGTTGAATGATGCATCTTATTTCTAAAAATATGTTAAGGTTAGCCAATAAGGCTAGAATTTTGGTATCTGAAGTTTCACTTTGCAAAGCACAAGGTTTTCTCATGAGTACTTTTTTCATGATTCTATATCATTTATGTTAGTTCTAAATCATACCTGTTTTAAGATTTTGATATAGCATAATTTTAAAATTGTTGCTATGCTTTGAATGTTAAACAATGTCACTTGTATAAGCATCTGAATTGAATCATACTTATGAAAGTAAGTATAAACATGAATGCAATTTCAAATTGCCCTACACTTTTTGTGTTCATAAATAAAGATAAACTTTGTTAGAATCAATAGCTATTCTTCTCACATGCACACAAAACAAAACAAACTCTATAGTTATGGTGACACAATAAATTGGCAATTTCATAAGCTGTCTACTCTATTTTACTGATTCATTTTAGTATATAAAATGTATATTTGAGACACAGTGATATTCAAAGTAATATGTGGCTTGGGATCAGACCAATCTGGTCTGACGTTCCAACTAAAGTTTATAACCATTAACAAGTTATGGAGTTTCTCTGAGCCTGTTTTCTCATTTCTAAAAGAACTATAATAGTGCCCATTTCATGAGCTTTTTATTGAGACAAGTGTGTCAACCACTTCAACTAGTGTCTGGCTCTTAATGGTCACACAATAAATACAACACTTTATTTGTGACAAAATGAATTGACTAAACAGCAGCTTTATGCTTCAAAATATTAGTCTATATTTGGAGCTTTTCTTTATATAACCATATACATGTTGATATATCAAGTCTATTAGTTTTATATTTATATTGAAAATGTGTTTACTATGTGCTGGAAATAAAACTTTTCTATGTTTATCACCATCGGTCTTCAAGACACTCTCTAATTATTTGAATATGGCTTTGACTTGACAGGCGAGAAAACTAGTCATTGGCCAGTTAACTTGATTGTATTCATAACAATTATCAATTTCAACTACTGAATTTAAACCAATTTTTTTCAACATATTTTCAACATATTCCAACGTATTTCCCCACCCAATATTATTCTATAGATGAAGTGGATCAGAATGAAACAAATAATTGTTAAAGCCTACATTATCATTGTAAAAGTTCACCAACATGATTACCTAAACATGACCTGAAGAAGGATAGCAGCAACAGACTTGTTCACATCAGCAGAAGAAAGACAAGTGACATCAACCCTACACAAAGAACTACAGGCAACTTAAGATTGTTCAAAACAGAAGAAATTATCTTTACTTAAAGAAGTACACACCAATTTGTTATTCAATACCAGATGGTCAGCCCTGAAAACCAACATACAAATAATATTACATACACAAAAAATCCTGCATTTATGTGTTTGGGGATATGTATGCAAAAACAACTAATGAAAAAAGAGGCTATGGATTTGGAAGAGAGAAGGAGATGTACATAAAGAGTCTAGAGAAAGGAAAGAAAGAGCGATATATTATAATTTTATTATCTCAAAACCTAATAATAAATAATTTGAAAATCCTGTTCTAATATTTGCTAGACTTGTGGCCAGTTACTTCTGACTTTTTATTATATGCCTCCTTCATAGGTATTACATTATTGTCTGGCTTTGAATAAATATAAAGCTAAAATTTGAATTCAATGATACTTGTTTTAAACCCTGTGTATCTATGATTGTGAAGATTATGAAATGCTGAGGCTCTGTCACTAAGTGAGTCTAGATTATGATGCCAGGTTTGACACATGCTATTGCCATTAGCTACAGTGGGACTCAATGTGGCTCTATACAAATGAGTAAGAGTACATTTCTTATAATTGTAGAGATTAAATGAAACACAGTATTTATATGTTTAAAACCCTGTATTTGATATTATTTTATGGAAAGATGGAAAGTCTTAGGACTAAGAAGGATAAAAACTAAATTCTGATGACCAATTTACTAAGACACAGGTGACTCCATTTTCTACTTTTAAGGTCCATGCTTTTTCAATATGAAGAGAGTCCCTTTTCCTCCTGATCTTGTCTCTTTTGTATCCTTGAAGAGGTAATTTAAACTATCATGTAACATTGCATACTTCTCAATGACTTGGAGAAAAGAAGCAAGGGTAGAGAATTTCAGACAGAGGAATACCTTGTGTGACTGGTCACATTTGGGTATGGTAGGTGTAAGGCCTTATAAATTTGGAGATTATAACTTTTGTCAATCGTGTGCTCTCTGTTAAATAAATTCAGAATAAAAACTCGCAGAGGATTAAAGAATAACGTAGTTAACTCAAGACACAAGAACACAAGCAAAAGAAAGAAGGGACAGGGGACTCCTGGATATCAGTCATGCTGATTTAATAAAAATGAGTCCCTTCATCCAAATACTTTTGACAAGTTTACTAACTCAACTGCTATTATAACCAAATACTTCTTTAAATAGAAAAACTGAAAAAACATGGGATCATGAATGATTTGGTTATCTCTCAGCATTTAATTATTTTGTCTGTATAATATACCATCATTATGTGCATACCATCCTATGCACACTTGTGATTCTAGGTATGGATTCTGACTAGCTTACTAATTTGTCACATTTCATTTTTTATGAACAGGGTTGCGGAGTCAGGGTACAACCTGGCTCTAGTCAAGAGAGCTTTTTCTCAAGTACTTTCTGGAAAGTGTTCTCACTATAGGCGGAAAGTCCTTAATATATTGCTATTTTTTTTTGTTTTTTATAGTTATGAAGCTTGTGAATAAAAATGTAAAATTCAAACCTACTGTTAAGAAAACTTAAAACAAAAAACAAAATAAACAGAAAACAAAGACTACTGACTTTCACAGAGCTAAGAAAGAACATGATTATGAAGATACTAAGCTTCATGATATCTCTTCACCTAACTGCTTCTGAATCAATTCATCTCCTTAATCACTTACTAAGTAATTTAATTTGGGCTCTCTGTCACTTGCAAGAAGTGAAAAAGGCAAAAGTGACAAAGCCATGCATGGTGGCACATGTCTGTCACACCAGCACTGTGATTCTGAGGAAGTTGGGCCAGCATGGGATGCATAGTGGACCCAGTCTCTAAGCAACAGAACAAAAGTAAACCCAAACCAAATGCTTGCTCTGGATGTGGAAGGTTCTGGTCTTAAGCACCAGCACAAAAAGAGCAACTAGGCAATGAAAGTAGAGATTCATTCTTGGAGATTGGTTGGTACAATGCAGTTGACATATTTTCTCCAACTGGACTGAAGAAATGGCTCTGTGGTTAAGAAAGCATATTGCTCTTTGAAAGAACCAGGGTTCTTTTCCCAGGACTTCATTTGAGTGGCAAACTGACACTTATAACTCAAGAGGTTCTTTCACTCACACATGCACATACCTACACACTGACACACATACACATATATATGAAAGTAAAAATAATACAATTAATATTTAGAATCCACAGATTCTAAAATAATATTATTTTGCAAGAAATAAACTTTTAGACGGATTTCCTTTTCTAAGTTTTAAATTTTGCCGAGTGTGAGAAGGAATATATCAAATAAAAGAGAAAGAATCTGATTTTACATGGAAGATTATAAAAATGTTCCTAAGTTGATTGAAAGTAAAATTATAGACATTGTCTGATAAAATTGAAGATTTACATGGAAAATATTTCTGATAAAATTGAGGAAAACTATGGAAAAATGTTAAAATTGAAGATTATCATGGACAATTATACTGATAAAATGATAGGCATAAAAATATTCTTAAATTGATTGAAAGTGGAATTATAGGCATTGTCTGGTGAAATTGAAGATTTACATGGAAAATATTTCTGATAAAATTCGAGAAATATATAGAAAAAATGTTAAAATTAAAGATTATCATGGAAAATAACACAGTTAAAATGGTAGACATAAAAAACATTACTAAATTGAAAGAGGAATCACAAGCATTTTCTGATAAAATTGAAGATTTACATGAAAAATATTTCTGTTAGACTATGTTTTTTATTGGGGAATTGAGTCCATTGATGTTATAAGATATTAAAGAGTAGTGATTGTTGCTTCCTGTGATTTTTGATGTTCTTTTTATGTTTGTGTGGTTACTTTCTTTTGGATTTGTTGGAAAAAGATTACTTTCTTGCTTTTTCTAGGGTGTAGTTTCCCTCCTCATGTTGGCATTTTCCATCTATTATCCTTTGTAGGGCTGGATTTGTGGAAAGATATTGTGTAAATTTATTTTTATCATGGAATATCTTGGTTCTCCATCTATTTATCAGAAAATGTTTATAATTTCTCTTTCAATCACCTTAGAAATATTTGTATGCCTACCATTTTATCTGTATAATTTTCCATGATAATTTTCAATTTTAATGTTTTTCCATATATTTTTTCAATTTTATCAGAAATATTTTCCATGTAAATCTTCAATTTTATCAGAAAATGTTTATAATTCTACTTTCAATCAACTTAGGAATATTTTTATGCCTACCAATTTATCTGTATAAATTTCTTCAATTTTATCAGAGATATTTTCCACGTAAATCTTCAATTCTATCAGAAAATGTTTTTACCTCTACTTTCAATCAATTTAGGAATAGTTTTAAGCCTACCATCTTATCTGTATAATTTTTCATGAAATAGTTTTAACATGTTTTTCTATATATTTCTTGAGTTTAATCAGAATTATTTTCCTTGTTGATTTTCAATTTTATCAGAAAATGTTTATAATTCCACTTTCAATCAACTTAGGAATATTTTTATGCCTACCATTTTATCTGATTAATTTTTCCATGAAATAGTCAATCTTAACGTGTTTTTCTATATATTTCTTCAATTTTATCAGAGATATAATCCGTGTAGATTTACACAATGGAATACTACTCAGCAATTAAAAACAAGGAATTCATGAAATTCTTAGGCAAATGGGGAACAGGGGTAGGGAAGAGAGCTTATGGGACTTTCAGGGAGGGGGGAACCGGGAAAGGGGAAATCATTTGGAATGTAAATAAAGAATATAGAAAATAAAAATAATAAAAAAATCAGTGATTTTGTTTCTATATTTCAGAAATATATTTTCATAAATAACTTTTAGCTGTTGCCACTATTTGCCAAAATCAGTTTATTCTGAACTTCATCCTAATGAAATAGTTTAGAATTTATCCATTGACAGTTATGCTGTACATGTAATTCAAGGCACTGTAAAGGACTGTACATTTGTTTTTTCCACAATGACGAATGTGAACATTTTTTTATTATTTATTTAATTTTATTTTTTTAATTTACATTTCAAATCACTTCCCCTTTCCCGTTTCCTCCCTCCCCGAAAGTCCCATAAGCCCCCTTCCCTCCCTCTTTTCTCCATTCAACTCCCTATGGCTTCTCTGTCCTGGCGTTCCCCTACATCCAGTCTTTCCAGGACCAGGGGTCTCTCCTTCCATCTTCTTAGAAATCTATTGATATGCGGATTGTGTCTAGGGTATTCCGAGATTCTGGGTCAATATCCCCTTATCAGTGACTGCAAACCATGTGTGTTCTTTTGTGATTGGGTTACCTCACTAAGGATGATATTTTCAAGTTCTGACCATTTGCCTAGGAATTTCGTGAATTCATCGTTTTTAATTGCAGAGTAGTATTCCATTGTGTAAATATACCACATCTTCTGAATCCATTCCTCCGTTGAGGGACATCTGGGTTCTTTCCAGCTTCTGGTTATTATAAATAAGGCTGCTATGAACATAGTGGAGCATGTGTCCTTATTGCATGCAGGTAAAGCCTCTGGGTATATGCCCAGGAGTGGTATAGCCGGATCCTCCGGGACTGTCATGCCCAGTTTTCTGAGGAACCGCCAGACAGCTTTCCAGAGTGGTTGTACCAGCTTACAATCCCACCAGCAGTGGAGGAGTGTTCCTCTTTCTCCACATCCTCGCCAACAACTGCTGTCTCCCGTGTTTTTGATCTTAGCCATCCTGACTGGTGTGTGATGGAATCTCAGGGTTGTTTTGATTTGCATTTCCCTAATGACTAAGGATGATGTACATCTCTTTAGGTGCGTCTCAGCCATTAGATATTCTTCAGGTGAGAACTCTTTGTTTAGCTCTGTACCCCATTTATTAATAGGGTTATTTGCCTCTCTGGAGTTTAACTTCTTGAGTTCTTTGTATATATTGGATATTAGCCCTCTGTCGGATGTAGGGTTGGTAAAGATCATTTCCCAGTTAGCTGGTTGCCGCTTTGTCTTTTTGACAGTGTCTTTTGCCTTGCAAAAACTTTGTAATTTAATGAGGTCCCATTTGTCTATTCTTGATCTTAGAGCATTTATATATATTTTTATTTACATTCAAAATCATTTCCCCTTTCCCGTTTCCTCCCTCCCCGAAAGTCCCATAAGCCCCCTTCCCTCCCTCTTTTCCCCGTTCAACCCCCTCTCGCTTATCTGTCTCGGCATTCCCCTACATCCAAAGGCTGGTTGGCTTTATCTCTTGATTTTTCTTAGACAAAGTAAGACACATTTTAAAAAGTAAAACACGAGGATATCTGTCGGGGATTGCTTTTACTTTGATTTAATGAGGAATCTTCAAGTCCAGATGCTGAAGGTCCTTGTCCTTGGTTTTTGTTTTTTTTTTTTTTTTCTACCAATCAAGGAGCCAGCAGCCAATGGTTGGACATTGGGTAGGACACTTAGAGTTGCACTGGTAGGATACAGAGAGAATCAGCAACACTGGCGGAAGAAGGGGACCCAGCAGTGGCAAAAGATAAAGCCAACCTGCCTTGTGAGCTTTCAGGTTAAGTGGCCACTTGCCACTTCCCCAGTTGAACCTGGGGTGGCAGGGGAAGGCTTAGAAGTACCTAGCCTTTGAGGTAGCCAAGACAATTCAAAATTAATTGACATGTGCGTGTGTGTGTGTGTGTGTGTATGTGTGCATGTGTGTGTGTATGTGTGTGTGTGTGGGTGTGTGCACATATGTGCATATGTATGTTTTCATTCGCATATCAGAGATAGCTCCTGGGCCCATGCGCACCTGAAACCAGCCAAGAGCACAGAGCAGTGCAACCCACAACTCACCGTAACAGATATCTTCTAATTAGATACTGAGAGGAGATCATATGTTGCACAAACAATATAAAAAAATTACTTAATATTGTAGTAGAAGGTTCATACCCACACCCATACAGGACACACTAACTGGACTCAGTGAGTACAAAAGGGGCAAAGAGACAACACAAGGTAGGAGGGCAGGATCCTCCAGGAGTGAGAAGCACTTAAAGAAATGTTCAACATCCTTAGTCATTAGGGAAATGCAAATCAAAACAACCCTGAGATTCCATCTCACACCAGTCAGAATGGCTAAGATCAAAAACACAGGAGACAGCAGTTGTTGGCGAAGATGTGGAGAAAGAGGAACACTCCTTCACTGCTGGTGGGATTGCAAGCTGGTACAACCACTCTGGAAAGCAGTCTGGCGGTTCCTCAGAAAACTGGGCATGACACTCCTGGAGGATCCGGCTATACAACCTAGAGGCTTCCCCTGCATGCAATAAGGACACATTTTCATAGCAGCCTTATTTATAATAGCCAGAAGCTGGAAAGAACACAGATGTCCCTCAATGGAGGAATGGATTCCGATGATGTGGTATATTTACCCAATGGAATACAACTCTGCAATAAAAAAAAAATGACTTCACGAAATTCTTAGGCAAATGGTCAGAACTGGAAAATATCATCCTTAGTGAGGTAACCCAATCACAAAAGAACACACATGGTATGCAGTCACTGATAAGGGGATATTAACCCAGAATCTCAGAATACCCTAGACACAATTCGCATATCAATAGATTTCCAAGAAGATGGAAGGAGAGACCCCTGGTCCTGGAAAGACTGGATGTAGGGGAACGCCAGGACAGAGAAGCGAGAGGGGATTGAATGGGGAACAGGGGGAGGGAAGAGGTCTTATAGGACTTTCGGGGAGGGAGGAACTGTGAAAAGGGAAATCATTCGGAATGTATGGGACTTTCCAGGGGGGAGGAAACGGGAAAGGGGAAATCATTCGGAATGTAAATAAAAAAAGAAAATAAAAAATAGAAAAATATAATTTTAACCATATTCTTCTTTTCTATATACATTTCTTATAGCTACTTTGAATATTCCAGAAACTGAGTAATTTACAGCAATACTGTTCCATTACAGTAAGTTCTAGAGGCTAGAAGGCTAGTTTGTGCCTTCGTAAATGGTGCTCCATCCACTATTTCTTGCTCCTGGGGAGACCTGCAATTCTTTGCTTTCCCTAGTTTGTACAAGCATAATTCTAGTCTTGGTCTTTCATTATATCTTTATGTGTGTCTGTGTGCAAATTCTCTTATTACTTGTCTGTAAACAGAAAACATTAGTCATTTCTTCGGAACCTACTCAATCTAATACAATTTAACCTTGACTTGACACTATATACTTTCCAATTGAATATTAGACTTATAAATTAGGCCTGGAGCAGATCTTCCTGGAGGATACAGCTCCACCAATAGCATCCTACATGCAGGTACCTTTTAATCACACATACTCAGAATAAAACGCAATGCTTACTTAATGAAAGAAAAATATAACAAGTAATGTAACAGGATATAGATTAAAAAAACTAACACTATCTAATTTGAAAATGTTGAAAACTGTGCAAGTGTGTCCTAGTCAAAGCATTATTTTAAAGATACAATGAAATTTCTATTTTTACTCAAACCAAAACAGTTTTATTTAGATTATGAAAATGTCTTATTCGTGTACAGCAATAAAAACATGTTAAAACAGAAATCTCAAGAAGTCTGGAGGCAAATAAAACTGTTAGACATTTTCTGACATAGTTCTGTATATCTTCTAGATAAAGCAGCAGGGAAGCTTATTATTGGAGAACTAGTTTCTTCTTGCCAAGTAGATAAAAAATCTCTGGGAGGTATGGGATCTTAACGTTCCAAGCAACCAAAAACAAAAGGGTACAAATCCATTTGGACTTCTCAATCAACTGGGCAGTGGGTTCCTTGAATATGTGTTATTGCGATAGACAGATCTCTAAAGTTCCTCCAAAGAGACATTTTTTCCTGTAAGGAACCCTACCCAATAGTACAGTCCCTACAACCTGCTATTCTTTTTTTTAACAATAACCATCTTTTTGATTCTGAAACTATTCATTTTATATTTCTGTCTCTCCTGGACACTGATGAGAACCTACTTATGCTTTTTCTAGTACTTGAGACTTTTTCTTTCTTCTCAAGCAATTCCTCCCTGCTATGTGGCTGCTTGTATACCATGAATCTGACCTCTGTGCCTGCTTACCTTAAACAGAATAGTTTTGTGTCTTCTCTAATTGCCTGATCTGTGGAGCTGCCCAATTTACAGTTTGCCTACATGGGATATTTTTTTCTTTTAAACTCTAATAAATATGTCCTTCAAACTTTCACTATCTTTTAATTATTCAATCTGAAAAACAAAACAGTGGAACCAGACCCTCCATCTCTATATGTCATTATTTCTAGATAGGAGGCTATTTAGATTATTTCCAGATATATAAAAAATCAATATTGTGAAACTGGTTATGTCTAATTTACTTTTGCCCAGTAGTTTAATTAACTGGCATCCTCCAGAGCTGATTGGTGACAATATTAATCTCTTCTTTGAATGATAGCCACCATTATTCTACCCCCAAATGACCAGCGGCCATCATTGAATTTTATATTTTTCTTAATTCCCATTTAATTGCATTTGGAGTTCTTGCTGAAATGTTTAGTTCCTGTTTGGTTTGCTTTTTGTTTACTTGTTTTCTTTGGGCACAACAGTAAATTGCAAAATAAGAAGAAAAAAATCTTTATTTTCAGCCTGTCCACCAAAATGACTTTCTAATATTTCTCATTTGTTCTGCCTTATAGTCTATGAGAAAAATGTGTAATTACTTTTTTCGGAAGTGAATCAGTCATCCTGTCTCCCTTGAGTTCCTCTCCGAAGCTCTGTGTCCTGACTATTCCACCTATATTCCTGATCACACAGTCTGAGACTTCACTCCATTTTTTCTGGACATACTTGCCATCCTGAATTCTATTCGTTAACATTCCAGAAAATTCTCCTGAGATTCTATAACAAATATAATAGGACAAAGAAGATACACAATTTCTGGTGTTTTTGTTTAGCTGTGAACCGAATTAAATGATCTCTTCCATGAATTGAATTGTTGGGTGTTTTATTATAGCAACAGGAAAAGAACCTCTGATAATAAGTAATTTAGATATTTATTCTTACTGAAGTGTATCTGGGTTTTGTCACTGTTATTATTCTTTGTTTGCCCAGACTGGCTTGAAAATATCAATTTATACAAAGATAAACTTAAATTCCTGATTCTCCTGGATGATAGTATTAGAGTAATATGTCACTCTGCCTAGCTAACAATCACCATTTGAAGAAACATAATTTATTAAAAATTATACCTATTAACTTATGTTTAAGTAAATTGAAGTTATACTTTGACCATATTCTACTTCTTATGGTATTACCTGGATCTCTCCCATTGCTTGACTCTTTTTCCTTTTCCATCTCTCAGGTCTTCCCTCTCTATAAATGCCATAGATATTTTCTTTCATGACTATATTTCATTTCTTTTAACGGCTGCCTGCCATGCTGTCTAAAATACAACAAAATTGTGATATTCTGAAACAAAATCTAGTTCTATACTCCATTTACCTTCTGGTCACTATCCTTCATATAATCCTCTGTGAAGACAATATTTCACACAACCTGCATGTAAATGAGGAAGAAAAGAAAAAAATTATCCAAACTCATCAACTGCCTGAGAGCTGGCAGAGTGCTGCTGCAGAGTTTAATACTGAGATCAAGATATATAAAATATGAAAAGAGTTTGCCCTCCAATGGAACAGGGAGAAAGTGAAAATATGGAAACTCATGCACCTTTGAGACAATATCACTTTCTCTTTCATGTTACAGTAAATGGCTTATAAGTGTTAATTTTTCAACATTAGTGTTAATGTTTATATACTAGGCAATGACACTTATATCTTAACGTAATTAACAGATATGTACAAAAATACAAGTGTGTGAAAGAAGCAAACAACTATGAGCATTTATTAAGAAATTAATTGAATTACAAGCATCATAGAGTCATTATGGTATCACACTGCAGTTAACACATTAATCTTACCATGACCCTATACAGCTGAAAGTCATTTGTCTTGCTCCAATAAAAGCACGACATGGAGGGCACTTGTAAAGTCTCATAATCAATGTGCTTTGAAGAAGCAGCCAGCTACCTGCTCAATGAAATCAATATAGATCGTGCTTTGGTTGATTCCTTTCTCTCAGCTGGTCAGAAACCCAGCTTTGTTTTTCTAATTTGCATGCTTGATGCCAATCCACTTAGACATGCAGGTGCCTGTGTGATCATCTATCATAAATACCCCTCCTAACCCTTAGGATGACCCCTTGACTTTCCAAGCAACTATTCTATAACTATTGACTTCTATTGTCCATTATCCTGAAGCTTACAGGAGGCAGGCTAATATCCTCTGCTGTCTATTGTAATAATTGATAGCAGGAACATGATTACACTAAGTCCCGTTTTCCATTGTTGAAAGAGCAATATTAATAAAATTTATAATTTTATACTAAATAATTAATATTTATATAATATATTAACAATTAATTAATTAATAACTGATATATTTTATAATATTTATTTTTAAAAGTATATGGAAACAGATTAAATCAATTGCTTCCCACAAGCACATTTAAAATAAGGCAGGTTTCTCCACAGTTCTGCTCATCATGTACAAAGTTAAAACGTGTTTTATCATAATAAACAAATACACACCAATATTTCTACTAGAAAATCATTCGTAGAAAAGATCAAAGACCTTTTAGACCTGACCTTTTTCGTAGCCACTGGCATAGAGTTATTGAGTACTTGCAAGTGTAGTAGGTCTAATTGAATCTTATACTTTATTTAATTTTCAATACAGTTTACTCCTAAATTTTTTCTCATGAGTAGTTGCTCTACTATTGAGCAATTCAGTATTTTAATGGATAATGTTAATGGTCATTACATTACTTTCAAGATTGTTAGAATATTGAAAGTGGCACCTGGAAAGAGAGACGCTAATAGAGTTTGTCTGGATCAGGATAGCCTGTGGGTATGAGTGCGAAGGATGGTCTTTAATTGATGTGGGATCGACAATCTAATTGTAGGCTGAACCATTCCTTTGACCAGAGATGTATAAAATGGAAAGAGTCAATGGAACATCAGCATTGACTGTTTTTTTCTTCTAACACTGGATATAATATGACCAGTTTCTGCTGTGTTGACATCTTCACCATAAAATGTAAACTAACATAGCCCCCTTCTACTATGAGCTTCTCTAGCTCAAGGGCTTCCCTTTGCTCTGCTTTGCATTCCTGTAGAACTCTGCCATTTTGGCCATAGACTCTCTTCCTTTCGTGGTTCTCTCTTAGTTTTCCTGGATCCTCTCTCTTGGCTCCATCTCCTCTTTGCTCTCTTCTCTTCCTCGTTTGCACTCCACCATCCCTTCTCACGATCTGGGTCAGTCTACTGGCCATATTCAGTCCATTGCTTTCTCTCCCTGTTCTTGAACCTTCCAGAAGTCTCTTCATTATCTCTCTCATATGTATAATAAAATCTTCCTCTACCTTTGAGCGATCAGATCATGTCCTCCAAAGAAAATCAATTACAGCAAAAAGAAGAGAAATAGGGACAGATAAAGATTCTGTCATTTTTTTTCTCAACATACTTTATCACCATTTTATCTCAAGGTCTGTTCCTGGCACAAAGAATATGCTCCAATAATAATGTTTATTATATTTGTAAGGGAATAAATTATAACTGCACACTATCTGGTTAGCTTCTTAATGTTCAAAAGCTGAAATAATAAGCATGTGGAAACTGGGACAGAGTACTGATCTCAGAACAGTGCCTTCAATAAGTAATAAGCACATGTATATTTTATTCTAACTCCCTGTAGAGTTGCTTCTGAGTATGCCCTTTCCCTCTTTGCAGTGCATACTGGGAAATCTGAACAATAGATGAACTCTCCAAACTAGACAATGGCACTTCAGCTTTGCAAACAAGCAAACAGAAAGCAATGGCAACTAAAGAAACAAAGGTAAAATGTTTGCCTCTTCTGGCCATCATCCTGATACCTACACAGAAAGACTGTTCAAAGAAGAAGCATGAGAACAAGGCATTCAATTTTTCAAAGATGTGATAGCAAATAACATCACATTTGGAAGAGTGGTAGTTCTCTAGAGAAAATTGTACAGTAGTTCAACCATGCCACTGACATTTTCAGCATACTAACATCATCACCAATTCTTGCTTGATTTTCTGTGTTCTGCTTTTTACAATATAAAAATAATTACAATAAAACAGATTCCTCATCACTGGGAAATGGTATTTTTTTTCTCTTTGCATAAAGAGTATTAAATTGTTTGATTTGTGCTTTGTCTTTTGTTTTATTTGTTTTGCTTTTATTTATTTGTTTGCTTGTTTTGAGTTTTGTCTTTTCCTTAAAATTTTTAAGTTAGAGGACTCACATGGAACTTATACTTTAATCCTAGCACTTGAGAGGCAGATCTAGGCAGATCTCTGTGAGTTCAAAGTCAGTCTCACCTGCACATAAAATCCTTGACCTCCGAGGGTTACATAGTGAGACCTTATCTTGAACAAACAAAATGTTTACATGGCAGAAATAAAAGTCCTGTGCAAAGTTATCACTGCTACATAAGTACATTGGACTAATGAACAATTATTTTGAAGTTCACTTCTTGTTTTTTTGGTTTTGAAGATATCACTAATATTACATAATAGCCTCAACTTTGACTTAGGATAATTTACATTTAATAAAGGGCTAAATTTGTTCATGGAAACCACACTAATATTTAAAGAAATGGTTTCTAAAGTAATCAGTACATGGGAAACTTTTATGGAAACTTGAAACATAGAAAGTTGCAGAATTAAGATTAAAATTTGATTGTATCAATGACTTTTGTACTCTAGATTACTGATATTTGTAATTTCCTACTATGTTAGAATTATTATTTTGCAGATGCTCAATGTCTATCCTTGAAGAAAAATTTGGTATGTTAATGGCTCTGCTAGTCTGCATGATCTGAAATAAACTGCAAATATCTTTAATTCTTAGTTTGATTAAGTTTGTATTTGATTAAAATATGTGATGATAATGAGTAGGGGACCTCTTCATTAGCTCTCAACAACTGTCATAAACAAGACCTGGGGATTAGTGACAAAAAAAAAAGACACCCAGGTCTTTTCCCAGTGATGGAGACTAGAGATTCAAGGTCAATAAGTTTCTCTAAAGCGCTTTCACTTTTGCTTGTATATGAAAAACATCAGTTTCCTGCTTTGTCCTTTGCTGCCTTTACTCTGTGTGCACACATTTTTCTGATCCCTTTGTTAGTTGAAAATTATTCTCATTAGAACACCGGTCAGAATAGATTAGGACTGAACCTAAAAGGCCCATTAAACTTAATAGCTTCCTAAAAAGTCTTATCTCCAAATACATTTATATTTTGAAGTAAAAGGGTGAGTTAGGGTATGAGTACAGATAAAATGCAGTTTAGCCTTGAACTATTCTCAGTTCTAAGAGATTCAATCATGATAAAATTAGGCCAACTAGAAATGTGACTTGCCACCTAACCATGTGGCCACAAGGCTTTTTACTATTATGAGTTATTTTCTCATTTTGGTGAGAAATAAACAAAGCAACTTAAGAAAAAAAAAGCTTTATTCTCATTTACCATTTGAAAATATAAAGTTGATCAAGGTAGGGATGTCATGGTCACAGGAAGGTAAAAGAGCTAGTCATACTGGTTCAGAGAGATGAGAGGGAGATGAATGCTGCTACTCAGATTCCTTTCTTTTGTAACTAACCATGGAAGAACAATCCATGTACAATTATGGCAGACATACACTCCCCAGTTAACATCACCAGAGGAACATACAGATGCTTATATCCTAGGTGATGCTAAACCAGCCACACTGAAAATGAAAATCACCCGTCACAGTGATAGTGGCCAAAATCACGATATACATTCAAATCTATAATTTTAAATTTTATGGGGTTAGAAATCCTGCCTATATAAGCCTAGTACTTCTTCAGACATCCTGTAATATGATAATATGATGTCTAATATTTGTAGAATGCTACCTAACTAAAAGCTAGACTCTAAGAGTTATAGATATATTGCCCATTTCCTCTCTGTGAAGATTCTGGATATAGGTGCCATGGTTGTGTTGATTTTAGATGGTAAGGAAGAGGCATAGAGTTACACAGTGTGTTAACGGCTGAGAAGCACCTAAAGAGATGTTCATCATCCTTAGTCATTAGGGAAATGCAAATCAAAACAACCCTGAGATTCCATCTCACACCAGTCAGAATGGCTAAGATCAAAAACACAGGAGACAGCAGTTATTGGCGAGGATGTGGAGAAAGAGGAACACTCCTCCACTGCTGGTGGGATTGCAAGCTGGTACAACTACTCTGGAAAGCAGTCTGGCGGTTCCTCAGAAAACTGGGCATGACACTCCCGGAGGATCCAGCTATACCACTCCTGGGCATATACCCAGAGGCTTTACCTGCATGCAATAAGGACACATGCTCCACTATGTTCATAGCAGTCTTATTTATAATAGCCAGAAGCTGGAAAGAACCCAGATGTCCCTCAACGGAGGAACGGATCCAGAAGATGTGGTATATTTACATAATGGAATACTACTCTGCAATTAAAAACAATGAATTCACGAAATTCCTAGGCAAATGGTCAGAACTTGAAAATATCATCCTTAGTGAGGTAACCCAATCACAAAAGAACACACATGGTATGCAGTCACTGATAAGGGGATATTAACCCAGAATCTCAGAATACCCTAGACACAATTTGCATATCAATAGATTTCCAAGAAGATAGAAGGAGAAACCCCTGGTTCTGGAAAGACAGGATGTAGGGGAATGCCAGGACAGAGAAGCGAGAGGGGGTTGAATGGGGAAAAGAGGGAGGGAAGGGGGCTTATGGGACTTTCAGGGAGGGAGGAAACGGGAAAGGGGAAATGATTTTGAATTTAAATAAAAAAAACTTAGAAAATAAAATAAAATTAAAAAAAAGAAGGTAGTGCTGGGATTGAAACGCAGGATGTCAGAATTCTAAACACAAACAGCTTATACATAACCAAAGTTCTAGCAACCTCATCTTTCTGTTACTCTCTGCATCTGTGCTGTTCAGCTTGTTCTTTGACTTCTTGGAGTTTCTAGTAATGATGCTCATGCAGAATGGCTGCAAACCAAGGTGCTTACTACAGAAGGGCACAAATTGAAAATTACCAAACATATTATGCATTCTAGATTTTCAAAAATAAATCACTTGGAAATACTTTATAGACCCAGTGCAGCAGATAGCAGAAAATGACACTTTCCCTGAGGGATTTGCAACATATTCAGACTATTCTAGAACCAACCTTGTACTAGTCATGACATTATCCATGAGTGTAAAATTAACAAAGGAGTGATGCAGAAAGAATCATATATTCTAAATCCTGTATGTATTTGTTAATTAACTAATAAGGTAATTCAATATTTACACACATTGTATTACTACTAGAAATAGCAGCACACCATAATTATACAAGCTTCTAATTACTGCATTAGAATATAGCAAAACTAGAAGCAATTCATGTTATAAAAGGGTAATTTGGAATAAATATAACAGAAAGGACCTCATGAAGTATATGACACTTCTAGGGTGTGATAGGTATTTTGGAAAGAATGAAGAAGAGAGTTATATACAATAGAGTCACGATATACACTATCAACTGTGAAGAATGTTCTGTAGATTGCAACTCACTGAGGAAAACATGGGTATAAGAAGTCTAGATAGAAAGATACCTGGTAAGAGACCTAGAGATGATTACTACTGAGCTCAGACAGCTGTGTAGTAACATTATAATACAGGAAATAAATATTACAGTATGAAAGTAGGTAAATCACAGTGAATCGTTCTTTAATTCAAGATAATGTCCATATATGGAAAGCTATCAACATGTATGAGAACAGACACAAAAGGATTAATTAAGATGGTTCTGAAGGACTGAGAATACAGAGAGCAGTGGTAAAGTACTTGCCTAGCATGCATGCATCCCAGAGTTCTACTTCTAGCTTTGAAAAGAATAAAAATTTTGTAGTAATGTAGACAAGAAGTAAAGAGAAGCTTTTAACTTAAGGAAGACTAAGGTGATAGGCAGGAATTTGCAGGAACTTTGTAGTAATATTCATGGAAGTTGAGAACTTGCTAAGGAAGAAGTAGGCAGGAAAGCTAATAGGCAGAAACATGAGAAAATTGCTGTTTAGGAATGTCTGACATGTATAACAGGGTCCTCTGGGAGTGTCATGCCCAGTTTTCTGGAACCACCAGACTGCTTTCCAGAGTGGTTGTACCAGCTTGCAATCCCACCAGCAGTGGAGGAGTGTTCCTCTTTCTCCACTTCCTCACTAACACCTGCTGTCTCCTGAGTTTTTGATCTTAGTCATTCTGACTGGTGTGAGGCGAAATCTCAGGGTTGTTTTGATTTGAATTTCCATAATGACTAAGGTTGTTGAACATTTCTTTAGGTGCTTCTCAGCCATTTGATATTCTTCAGGTGAAATTATTTGTTTATCTCTGAACCCAATGCTCCACTATGTTCATAGCAGCCTTATTTATAATAACTAGAAGGTGGAAAGAACCCAGATGTCCCTCAATGGAGGAATGGATACAGAAAATGTGGTATATTTACACAATGGACTACTACTCTGCAATTAAAAACAATGAATTCATGAAATTCTTAGACAAATGGTCAGAACTGGAAAATATCATCCTAAATGAGGTAACCCAATCACAAAAGAGCACACATGGTATGCAGTCACTGATAAGTCGATATCAACCCAGAAGTTCGGAATACCCAAGACACAATTCACATATCAATTGATTCCCAAGAAGGAAGGAGAGGCCTCTGGTCCTGGAAAGACTGGATGCAGCAGTGTAGGGGAATACCAGGACAGAGAAGCTGGAGGGTGTTGACTGGGGAACAGGGGGAGAAAGAGGGCTTATGGGACTTTTGGGAGGGGGGAACCAGGAAAGGGGAAATTATTTGGAATTTAAATAAAGTATTTAGAAAAAAAAGGAATGTCTGAGATGAAAGGAATACAGCGATAATGTTTGACTATATTTAGAAATCTAGCTACTGGATTAAGAGAATGGATGGCCAAACACAGGATGATAGAGTAGACCTTGATATTTGATCAAAAAGATGAAAATTGATTTAATAGAGGCAAGAGATCATACTGATATTCACTTGTGCACATAGTCACTACGGAGAGAGGTTTTTGTGTCTTCTGGGATGCTGAAGTTAGTATTATAGGCATTCATAGAATCATGCAGGTAGAAGGTGAAGAGCAAACGGAAGGAGCAATCTGAATATCAATCCATGCATAATTGTAAGATATGAGAGGGCAGGAAAATAGAAATGACAAGATACTGATGTGAAGTAGGCAGGGAAGTTTATGATAACACTGAGGATAACAGAGATTTCCTTCAGTCTGTATGTTTAAGAGCAGAAAAAGACACTTGTATATGGGAATCTGCTGTTTCTGAAAGCCCTTGTGGGATCTAAATTGTCCCTGTTGACCTTTCTGCTTTTGATATGGAAGCAATTCTCACACAGGACCCAAAGCACCAAACACTATATGGGGATAAAATATACAAACTGGACATCTCTTTCCTGGTAGTCAGAGGTGGAGAACAATTAAAATGGTGCAGGTTTTGATTGTTTTTGTTTTTGTTTTTGTTTTTTTTTTTTTTTGAGAGAGGCAAAACTGAGAGCTCATCTGATGTGCCTGGGTAATGTCTTTCTTTGCCCTGTGAATGAGGAAAATGATGTCTTTTTACATCTAATCTATGATGATTAATTACATATGTGGAGTGACATGCATGCTGTTCCTAGTGTCCTCAGTGATAGAGTAATCATGAAGAATCCCACTAAAAATGTCTCATGCACAGCTCTTATCCACATGAAGGAGAGTGGACCACATGTGGTGTAATCAAGTAAGCAGGATCAAAAGAAGTTGGAATAATCATTCAACCGTCATCATAAACATGAATAACACAATTGAAATATGAATAACAAACTTAAGTAACAAATGTGTATGCACCTAATGTATAATGATGAAAAATATTTAAATAGTATGAGATTATATCTAATGAGCTTCAAATTAACAGAACTACTAAATAGGAAATTGCATTCTAAACTTTATGATTTTTTCTATATTGTTTACACTCCTAAACATATTTGTTTTTATATCACAATCTTAAATCCAGTAATGTGTCTGAGAGGAAATAAAATCTAAAGAAAAGAATTAGAATAGCTTATATTTTTCAATCAATACTTGAATATGATTTTTCATAGCCAACATAGTGTATATGTTCCCATAAGGCTGATAACATATTTATCTTTAAACTTATTAGATCAAAATTTAGAGAATGAAAGTCCATAGATCTTAAATGCTGTCTGGTATTATCTAAAATGAACATAAATTGTGTGGACCTTCAAGTTTTTATGCATTACACAGGGCGACCTTCTGAAATTACTTCTGTACCAATAAAATGAAGCGTTCAAGGATGATAGGTGTTCAGAGCATAAAAGTTAGAAGTGTTTACATGGCACATCCTGCAGAAGATAAATTGACAGGTCCTCCGAAGTACTGCAAAGCCAAAATCATATCTGTGATATTTTTCCATTTCACATGAGGTAAAAGCAATGAGGTAACTGTGTTAGGTGAATCTTTAAGTGCAGCAGCTCATAACTTCAGAGCCCAAGGCAAGAAGCACACAGGGAAACATTGATAGTAGTCAATGTAATTCTTAGGTCAAAACGGAGCAGAAGCTTGCTTTGCATTTCCAAGCGGTATTGAGGTAATTCCAATCACTGGAAATCAGAGAGAGCAGGAAGTAGCCTTAGAGGAAGCCTTAATATTTTAAAAAGTCTGATGATGCATATCTTCAGAATTTAATTATAAATTAATAGGCTATCTTTTTAAAGCTCTTATACAGATAGATACCTTGCATGGTTGTAACTCCATACCTCAGACTTTTTCTCTCCCCTTTCCCTCTTTCTCCTTCTCAGAGATAGAAATAATTATCCCTCTGGCCAAAACAAAGTCCTCCTCTTGTATATATTTTCCATATATTTAAGCTCTTGATTCATTTATTACTGGAAAGCTTTAATTTTCAAATAAAATTTCATGGGCCACTTAAAATTTAAGTCCAGATTACTAAATTAAAGCAAAACACACACATGAAAAATTATATGACAGTATCATATACACTGCATTTTCCTCTTCAGAAATGTGTGCTTTCTATATTCTTTATCATGTAACAATTACATGGACTACATATTATTTATCATTTCTTTTCATGATTCTGTGGGTTGGCTGGGTTCAGTGGGAGATCTTTATGCAGGGGCTATAAGTACTATGTTTATAAGTGGTGGCTGGGTGCTAGTATATACAAATATATATATTTCATTTCTCCACTCATGCAGGGTATACCTCTGCTTGTCTAAGCTTTTATCACAGATGGTATCTCTCCAACATTGAGTGTTTTGATAGGTAATAATGGCTTCCACTTGCCAGGATCACCTAGGAGAGAATTCTCCAGGTAGGCTTGTGACTGATTATATAGATAAGGTTTACTAAGGTAGGAGAGCTACTTTAACTCTATAGGTTGCAGAAATCAATGGGATAGGGACTAAATTCAAAGAACAAAGCTAACTGGGTATCACTAATCATCTCACTCTGCTTACTGACTATGAATACAAACACACATAGAAAGGTAAAAGGGGCAGGAAGGCATGCAGAATACCCACACAGAGATAAACACAAAGACACATATTGACTTAAATAAGAACATACATGCACACACACACACACACACACACACACACACACACACACACACATGCTCACGCACATCCACAGACATTATTAGGAATTGACTTTTTGCATTTATGGAGGCTGTGAGGTAGTGAGGTCTTGTAACAGCAGTCAGGAGATATAGGGAGCTGCTTGTTAGACCTAATCCAAGTTCAAATGTCTATGAAACAAGAAGGTTGTCGGAATCACTACAGTTCTGGGAGCAGATAGCCATAAAAATCAAGAGATAAACAGGCTGAGAAAGAAATTAGGGAAATGACACCCTTCACAATATCCACAAACAATATAAAACATCTTGGTGTGACTCTAACCAAACAAGTGAAAGATCTGTATGACAAGAACTTCAAGTCTCTGAAGAAAGAAATTGAAGAAGATCTCAGAAGATGGAAAAAAAATCTGCCATGCTCATGGATTGGCAGGATTAATATAGTAAAAATGACCATCTTACCAAAAGTAATATACAGATTCAATGGAATCCCCATCAAAATCCCAACTCAATTCTTCATAGAGTTAGAAAGAGCAATTGAAAAATTCATCTGGAATAACAGAAAACCCAGAATAGCTAAAACTATTCTCAAGAGTAAAAGAACCTCTGGGGGAATCAGTATCCCAGACCTCAAGCTGTAAGCAATAATGTTAAAAACCGCATGGTATTGGTACAGTGACAGGCATGTAGATCATTGGAACAGAATTGAAGACCCAGAAATGAATCCACACTCCTATGGTCACCTGATCTTTGACAAAGGAGCTAAAACCATCCAGTGGAAAAAAGATAGCATTTTCAAAAAATGGTGCTGGCTCAACTGGAGGTCAACATGCAGAAGAATGCAAATTGACCCATTCTTATCTCCTTGCACGAAGCTCAATTCCAAGTGGATCAAGGACCTCCACATAAAACCAGACACACTGAAACTAATAGAAAGGAAACTAGGGAAGAACCTTGAACATATGGGCACAGGGGAGAATTTCCTGAACAGAACTCCAATAGCTTATGCTCTAAGATCAAGAATAGACAAATTGGACCTCATTAAATTACAAAGTTTTTGCAAGGCAAAAGACACTGTCAAAAAGACAAAGCGGCAACCAACTCAATGGGAAATGATCTTTACCAACCCAACATCTGACAGAGGGCTAATATCCAATATATACAAAGAACTCAAGAAGTTAAACTCCAGAGAGGCAAGTAACCCTATTAAAAAATGGGGTACCGAGCTAAACAAAGAGTTCTCACCTGAAGAATATCTAATGGCTGAGAAGCACCTAAAGAGATGTTCATCATCCTTAGTCATTAGGGAAATGCAAATCAAAACAACCCTGAGATTCCATCTCATACCAGTCAGAATGGCTAAGATCAAAAACACAGGAGACAGCAGTTGTTGGTGAGGATGTGGAGAAAGAGGAACACTCCTCCCCTGCTGGTGGAATTGCAAGCTGGTACAACCACTCTGGAAAGCAGTCTGGCGGTTCCTCAGAAAACTGGGCATGACACTCCCGGAGGATCCGGCTATACCACTCCTGGGCATATACCCAGAGGCTTTACCTGCATGAAATAAGGACACATGCTCCACTATGTTCATAGCAGCCTTATTTATAATAGCCAGAAGCTGGAAAGAACCCAGATGTCCCTCAACGGAGGAATGGATTTAGAAGATGTGGTATAATTACCCAATGGAATACTACTCTGCAATTAAAAACAATGAATTCACTAAATTCCTAGGCAAATGGTCAAAACTTGAAAATATCATCCTTAGTGAGGTAACCCAATCACAAAAGAACACACATGGTATGCAGTCACTGATAAGGGGATATTAACCCAGAATCTTGGAATACCCTAGACACAATTCACATATCAATAGATTTCTAAGAAGATGGAAGGAGAGACCCCTGGGCCTGCAAAGACTGGATGTAGGGGAACACCAGGACAGAGAAGGGAGAGGGGGTTGAATGGGGAAAAGAGGGAGGGAAGGGGGCTTATGGGACTTTCAGGGAGGGAGGAAACAGGAAAGGGGAAATTATTTGGAATGTAAATAAAAAAAAACCTTAGAAAATAAAATTTAAAAAAAAAATCAAGAGAAGCCAAATTTTAAGTTAAAATTGGAAATGAACAGACCAATAAATATCCTAGGCCAAAGCAGTCAGGTATGAAGTATTCCATCTTGCACTGGTCTTGGATAACCTCTGTGCTGTGTTCATTTTTTCAGTTGTTCTTATGAGGGCCACATATATTACACAGAGCCACCCTTCTCCCATTCATTTATTCTTTAACTCCATACCACATGATTGTCTTATACTGGAAATTGTCATGAAATTGCTACTAATTTGGGTGAGTGTGTATATACATATGTTCATGTGTTATTATGTTCACAAGTATGGGACTACTAGAATAGTCATACTAAAACATCTATGAGGAGGAAGCTTGAGTACCACTTTGCAGGAGTCATTCACGTTCTTTCTATTAAACAGGTTCTTTCCCTAGAAACTGAGGTTCACTGATTGAAATGGGATAAATGGGCAGTAAGCACAGGGATCATGCTGTCCCTGCCTCAGCAAAAATGGAGCCTTTTAAAATAGGTGTTGGCAAGCAAACTTATGCTTGTCTGACAAGGACTTTACTAATGGAGTGATTTCCCCAGCCCAGGTTTGCTGCCTGTCTCCAATTACCAGCTCCATCTTGATTCCTTGATTCCAAGGAAGCACTTCTTTCTTGGAATACTTACAACTGAATGTTCATGTTATTATTTGACTCTTGGTGTCTTTTTATATCAACAACACTTTCCTTTCTTAATGCTACTAAATATTACTGTTCCAGAAAGCATCTCTCTCTACATTTGACTCATTTATTTAACTATTATGTACTTATGGTTTTTCGTCAGTGTCTCCTGTGTAACTCTCTCTGTCCTGGAACTTACTATGTAGACCTTGAACACATTGAGCTCCACTTCTCTCTGACTTCTGAGTGTTGGGTTAAAAGTCATGCTCCTTACATGGCTTCATTTCTTATACTTATTCTTCTTTACATCAAAATTTTTCAAAATTTCAAACTTGCCAGAAGTAATTTTTTACCCAGATTTTTAAGCTTGAAAAATCCTTAAATTGTTAATTAAAATTGTTAATTTTGTTCTTAAGATTTCTACTGTTTTTCCTCCACATGCTTTTCCCATATAAAAAGCATGTAGCCTCATAACCAACAATCCAGATATGTGTGAAATAGAAGCCTGTCTGGCTTCTAAATCCTAATTTATAAAACCTGTTTCTCTCTGATGAACAATCCAAGGGTTTCAAACAGGATGCCTCCAACTTCTAGTTTTGAATGTGATCACCTGGTCCAAGCTTAACCATTGGAATTATCTGGTACACTATATAAAACATCTGAAAAAGATGTCCCCTTTTTATTGGATTGTTCAGTCCCCAGATAATTTAATTTTAGAAATCCCAGGAGACATTTTCATGACTACAAATATAGAGCCTGTCTAAAGTTGAAGCCCTTAAGAGGAAAGCAAATATGAGAAATAGTAAGAGACAAGATTGCTTAGATTCAAATATATGAACCAATATATTTTGATTTTGTTATGTGAGTATGAGTTGGCTTTCTATCACTTGTGATCTATGGAGTCTTGACTGATGCTTCTGCTGTTACATTTGATTGCTGTTTTCTGATCCAATCCCTGTTGATTCCACCTGTATAAAACTCTCTTCTGTGTATAATCACATCTACCATCTAACTCAAAACTTCATCATCTGTCATCTGCAGTAAAGCAATAGCCACTCACTTACACAGCTTCGTTTCCCAGTCAAAATCAATATTCACTGTTGCTTGGGCTATCTTTCTAAATTATAGTTTTGATTTTGTCAAACTCCTCTGCTTGTTATCATTCAAAGCCATTCAAAGTCTTTTTGTACTGCTTGTAAGGCTATCTCTCAACCCACTAATTTTTTATTGAGCAGATGCAGTGCTTAAGACCACTGATTCTCGAATCAGACTTCCAAATATAAATCCAAAATCCATCGACAATCACATCCTTAGGCACATAAATGGATCACATTTCTTCCCCTTTCCTTAATTTCCCCACCTGAATAATCAGCATTACAATAGCACTTGCTTCAAAAGTGTATTATGATAAAATAATCAATGTGAGCAAAGTACAGTGATAGATGCTTATTTAAAAGAAAACAGGGATTGTTCCTGTAAAGGTTTGATGCCCCATCATAGGGGAATGTTAGGGTGGTGAGGCAGGAGTGGGTGGGTGGGTGAGCACCATCATAGAAGCAGGGAGTAGTGGGTGGGATAGGGGGTTTTCAGAGGGAAAACAGGGAAAGGGATAACATTTGAAATGCAAATAAATAAAATAAGCAACAAAAAATTTAACAAAAGATTTGCAAATAAAAAAGAAAAGAAAGAAAAGAAAAGAAAAAGAAAAGAAAACTTGAGGTCTTGATTTAACAAGGTTTTTGTTATCCTTCTACCGTGCTGTCATGAGGAGATCCCCATTTGAGGTTCACTGCATTAGAACTTAAACAACAGAAAATAATACTTGTCTCTGATCTTCATCACTATACATAATTCTGTGCCAGTGAAAATAATGCATTTTTGATGTAGGTAACTCTTTTCTTCTGTCACAAAAAAGAAATATTGTCCATAATTCAGTGCTTTACTTAAAGGATACCTCCTTGAATTAACTGCCGTAAGTTCATCAAGCCCTAATTAAATTCATTCCCACCATCACTCAAAATATTTTTCTCTCACTCTGCATTATCTGGATTTCTTCACCTGTGTCAGACCTACTAGTACATTATCTTCTGAGTCATCATGTTTGTATGAGGTGGATGGATGATTCCCGTTTCAGTATTTCACAGCACCTAACAGAGGCCCTTGCAACAAGGTAGACCTTAAGCAGTTAGTTTGTGGTTGCTAGAGATGACTGTCTCACATCTGTAATAAGACTTAGTGGTAGAAGGAAGCAAGTAGAACGCATCAGACTAATCTTAAAAATGGAGTATGAAGATGGAATCATACCACATCAGAAAACACAAGAGACTAAAGATATCTTAATTGACAGACAGAATAATTAAAGCAATCAAACCTAACTCAGACCAGCAGCTGTAAAGTAGGAAAGACAGCACTGAACAGAAATAAAAGTAAATCAAGTCAAGCATGCTTTCAAAGAAATGACTAACTTTATAGTAAATGCAATTAGTCTATGAGAGGCAACAAGGCAGTAACTGACAATGATCATTGATTAGTGAGTAGAATCCAGTCATCTAGAAACACATTCAAGGAAAATTACCTTGTCTAAAACTACACGTGAGGTCTGAAAAAAAAAAAAAGGTTATTTGGGAACAGAAAAGGTCCCTAAACCATGATTATAGTCTGGAGGGGCTCCTGAGGTGACTATGATTAATTAGCATAAAAAATATGTATGAAAATAATGAATATCATCCTTAGTGAGGTAACCCAATCCCAAAAGAACACACATGATATGCAGTCACTGATAAGGGGTTATTAACCCAGAATCTCGGAATACCCTAGACACAATTCGCATATCAATAGATTTCTAAGAAGATGGAAGGAGAGACCCCTGGTCCTGGAAAGACTGGATGTAGGGGAATGCCAGGACAGAGTAACGAGAGGGGGTTGAATGGAGAAAAGAGGGAGGGAAGGGGACTTATGGGACTATCAGGGAGGGAGGAAGCAGGAAAGGGGAAATGATTTGGAATGTAAATAAAAAAACTTAGAAAATAAAATAAAATTTAAAAAAAAAGAAAATGAGGGTTGGAGACAAAATTCTTTAAAAATAATTTGACAGCACATTTCATACATTATTAGAAAAAAGGATACTTTTCAAAGAAGATGTACATGGTGTCACCCCACCTAAAAGACTCTATTTGGATTCTTCTAGCTTTTATATAGATTAATGTATTTGGGTCAGAAGACAGGTGATATATATATATTATCTTCACCTAAAAATTCTACTTTTGACCTGAAATTATATGGAAATTTGATGTATGATTATGATTTTATGCATTAGAGATAATGCGGAGACAAAAAGTCTGTGCTCATGGTTAACATCTCATTGTATTAAAATTCAGTTATCTATCAGGCTAGAGAGATGGCTCAGCAGTTAAGAGCACTGTTCTTCCAAAGATCCTGAGTTCAATTCCAAGCAACCACATGGGTGCTCACAACCATCTGTAATGGGGATTTGATGCCCTCTTCTGGTGTGTCTGAAGACAGCAACAGTGTACTCACATACATGAAATAAATCTTTAAAAAAAATTCAGTTATCAAGACTTTCATCATCTAAACCACTTATAATTACAATTTCATAAAATTAATTCCATGAAGAGTGATGGGTAATTGTTACCACTGTCTTGTACCAATATGTTTTTCTCACCTCAATGATTTTTTTTTTTTGCACAAGCAACTTTGTTGCTTTTCTACACATTCAAATAATTAAATGAACTTAGTAACAAGCATCTTACTGTTCTAACACATGAAGTTGGCAATAGTCTAAAATGACCTTAATGGTACTGAGTCAATATATAAAGCAGAACATCATTTGACTCTTTCACTTAATGTCATTAAAAAGATTTACTATATGTCAGTTCCTGGGGAAACCATCCAAGTGCATGCAAGCACACAGCCTTGTAATCCTTTCTTAGAGAACAGGAGGCAAGAGTATCAGGAAGTCAAATTCAGCTTCTGCTCCACATCTAATTTAAGTCCAGCCTGAGCTCAGAAACCTACTCTCAAAGGCAATACAAAACAAAACATAGAATTCAAGTTCCACTAATTTGAGATTTTCAAAGTCCCTATAAACTGAACATGACCAAATTACAAGATACTTTTTTAAATTATTAGTTTTACATACAATGGAGGACAGCTAATATGAATGTAGAAACCCTGCTATGTTGCAAAGAATTGGGGCAGATTGCATCCTTACCTGTCTAGCCAAATTTTCATAATAAACATGCAATATTTTGACACTCTCAAAACATTTTTTAAAGATGAGGAAAAAATCTTTCAAAACACTAAGCAATCACCAGATTTATGAGAGTCCAAGATTGTTTTCTTAAGGAACATTAAATAACAGGAATTCTGGGAAAAGTGGACGAAATAAAACACCATCGTTCTTGTTACCCTGTTTCGAAAATTTCAATTTATATTTGAATGATGAAAGAAGCTCTGATGTTCATAACCTGAATTTAAGAACTTGTTAATTTACCACAAGCAACTGCCAGGACTTGCTATTATAAATTGACTATAAAATAATACATATTTGTTCTTAACAGGGAAGAAACAACAATTTTAGAATTTTGAATATATTTCCTCCACTATGAACTATTTACTATTCATCCCAATAATAGCAATAAATAGAAATCCACTATAATGAATTCGCAGATATTTATAGTGTTCAGTTTAGTGAATTTATTGAATTCAAAGAACCTTAGTTCTTTTAGATCATATTAAAAGTTCTTTCCAGTTCTGGAAAACTAAATAGACTAAACCTCACTAAATAAACTAAAACTCTAAGAAACAACTTATTTTCATATTTTGTAGTCTGTCGATCAATTTCTTTGAACTTTAAGGAAAACAACTTATTTTATATATATTATGGTGATCTCTGAACCCATTTCCTTTTCTCAAGTCACAATTCTCATAAAATAAGAACAATGAGTGGCTTAGACTATATGTCCTCTTTATAAATCCAAATCACATTGAATCAATGACAAAATAACTTGGTATGGGTGAAGAAGTATCTTTGCTATAGAAAGTAAGTGATGGATTTTTAATTCCTATACTACAGAATTTTTACAAAAAAGATGATTTATATACTCATAAGGAAAAATATGGAGCATTTTACTTAGTGCATAGAACTTGTTTAAGAATTTATATAACAGGTAGTTTGAATCAATGGATCAATGTATAAGAGCAATTACCGATCTGGTAGGGACCCAAGTATTCCCCCCAATATCTGCATCATTGTATAAATATCAGGTGGCTCGCAAACACATCTGCCTCTAAGTCTGGGGTATCAGATGACTCTGTAGTCACCTACACTCATAGATTCCCTCCGCCAACAATAGACATAATTAAAATAATAAAAAATATTTTAAAGGACGAATAAAGTATGAAATCGGAGACTGCTCTTTGGAGAGAATGACTTTGAACTGCATAGCTCAAGCTGGAGAATACTGTAAAAACCTTCATCCTAAGCTCCCCACTTAATAGTTGTCTATGCTTATGTTATGTAAATGCTAGGAAGCCAAATGCTAGGGCTGGAGAGATGGTTCAGCCATTGTCTTTGCAGAGGACCAGGGTTCAGTTTCCGGAAACCACATGATGGCTCATAGCCATATGTAACTCCAGTTCTCAGGAATCTGGGATCTATTCTAGACTCTGTGGGCACCAAGCATGCTTGTGGTCTATACACACACACACACACACACACACACACACACACACACAGAGAGAGAGAGAGAGAGAGAGAGACAGAGAGAGACAGAGACAGAGAGAGAGACAGAGAGAGACAGAGAGAGAGAGAGACAGAGAGAGAGACAGAGAGAATAAAGAATAAATTCAAAGAAAAGAAAAGGAATTTAAAAAGACTTCCAAATATATTAAACAATTTAAATGTGAGATGATACAAGGATAATAACACAAATGTTGAGCACAAAGAATTCTAAACAGCTTTATTACACACACTAGAGAAGGGATAACTCAGTAGTTTGGAAGACAGAACTTTCTTCTATCCTAAATATTCCACGCTTATCAGCATTATCTGATGCTCTGAGTGTGTGGTGGTTTCAGTAAGTACTACTTGGAGGTCTGGCCTTATTGGCATAAATGTAGCCTTATTGGAGGAAGTGTGTCACTCTGTGGGGAAGTTTGAAGACCCTCCACCTATCTGCCTAGAAGACAGCTTCCTTGATGGCTTGGATCAATATGAAGAACTTTCAGATCCTTTTCAGACTATGTCTGCTAGATTCTGCAGTGCTTCCCACCCCCAATTATGTGTCCTTTATAAAAGTTGCCTCATTCAAAGTGTCTCTTCAAAGCAATGGAAACCCTAAGACAGAAACTGGAACCAGCAGTGGAGTATAGCAGTGATAGGCCTGATTATGATTTTATTTGGAAAATATTGATGGTTGGACTTTATAAAGCAATGGAATGCTTTAAGTATGGCTTAATAGGCCATAATAATTGTAACATGAAAAACAATGATCCTGTGGGTGATTTTAACTGTGGAGGCCTGTTGGCTCAAACAGAAATTCAAGAAGAATTTTAGTCTGTGGCCTAGAGGCTATATTAGTTATAGTGTGGTGAACAATGCGGTTGCTTTTTTGCCCTTGTCCAAAGAGGATGCCTGAGGCTAAGGTCAAAAGATGTCAGTTAATTCCACTGAAAAAGGAAGTCTCAGAGAAACCTAGGATAGACTTTGTCCTCTAGTTTACACTTATGAAGAACATTTTTATCAAGTATAGCAAGCTTAGAAAGAAAAAAATACAAAATATATGGTTTATAGAGTAAATGGGCAGTGTGTTCAAAGAGATAAACAGATGAAGGGAGTGGCAATATCAAGGCAAGATCCGACCCAGTTAAGCTTACTGTTTGTGTGCTTGCAGTTGAACAATCGGATAGTTATATTATTATGACCTTGTTATTGCTTTCAGTTGGACAAAAGGAGATATGATTGTGTGTCAAATTGACGTGAAATGACACAAACTTTGATCTGGATCTAGAGGCATAGTCACTATGAAAAGTTTAGATCCAGGTATGGTGGTACAAACCTTTAGTCCCTGGAAACAGCGATAACCAGATATCTGAGTTCATTTTCAACCTGCTACAGACTAAGTAACAGGTAAAGAAAAGCTAAAGTCCAGACCTGGTGGTATATGCCTTTAATTTCAGCATTCATGAGACAGAGACAAGCAGATCTCTGAGTACAAAGTCAATCTACAGAGCAAGTTCCAGGATAGCTAAATTTAAGCAGTGAAGCACTTGTAAAACAGAAAGGTGTTTTAATGTAATAGAATAAAGGGGTATGTTCTGAACCCAGCAAGCATCAGAATGACAACTTTGGCCATGTGGCTCTGGCTTTAGAGTTAAAAATAGAAGGGACTACTAGGGCTATTGATGCTGGTTATCTGGAGTAAAGAAATTAGTTATGTTTAAGAAAAAAACAGCCTGATGATTTGCTGCAAGCATTCTCATCTGTATAGGTCAGGCTCTGGCAGAGGCTCTCAGGAGACAGTTATGTCAGGCTCCTGTCAGCAAGCACTTCTTGGTATCAATAATAGTGTCTGGGTTTGGTGTCTGCATGTGGGAGGAAACCCCACATGGGCAGTCTCTGGATGGCCTTTCCTTCCATCTCTGGTCCACTCTTTGTTTCTGTATTTCCTCCCATGAGTATTTTGTCCCCCCCTTCTAAGTAGGAATGAAGCATCTGCACTTTTGTCTTCCTTCTTCTTGAGCTTCATATGGGCTGTGAGTTGTATCGTAGGTATTCCAAACTTTTTTTCCTAATATCCACTCCAACCAATTTACTGGGCATGGGGAAAATGGAGGTATTAGGGGTAGGACTGAAGGAGTTTAAGGGGTTTGAAACCCTATAGGAAGAACAATTTTATCAACCAACCAGACCTCCCAGAACTCCCAATGTCTAAATTACCAACCAAAGAGTATACATGAAGGGACCCACGGCTCTAGCTGCATATGTAGCAAAGGATGACCTTATCTGGTATCAATGGGAGGGGAGACCCTTGGTCCTCTGAAGACTCGATGTCACAGCGTAGGGGAATGCTAGGGCAGTGAGGTGGGAATGGGTACATGGGTAAGAGAACCCTCTCATAGAAGCAGGGAGTAGGGAGGATGGGATGGGGGCTAGTGGAGGGGAAACGGGATAGGGGATAACATTTGAAAGGTAAATAAATAAAATATTCAATAAAAAATAAATTCTTAAATAAATATTTAAAAATAAGAGAAGAGAGCAGCATCGCTGAGGTGAAATCTTCTTGGAAGTGTTTTCTGATAGCACAAAAAAAAGTTGTGTTCCAGAGATAGCCAAGGTTGTATACCCCCTGTTGCAGCTAAATTTGATACTGTGTAAAAGTCACCCTGTTGGTCCTGGTGCTGAAGGCATGAAGGGGTAATGGAGAACTGGTGAAATTGGTACTGTGAGAGACCAGAAAAGACCAATGATGAAGGTTCAATCTCAGTTGCCATGACAACACAGGATTCAAGAATCATGCAAAGAATCTGAGTTTGACACCATGGAGGTTGTATATGAAAGGCTTTTGTTGAGGCCTAGTTACATTGGAAGACTACAAGTCAATTGGAGATGCCTGTACCATGATGACTACCAAGAACAGCAGCAGCAGTGTAGGGAAGCCAACCAAAGCCTAGAGTGCTACAGAGGGCAGAGCTGGACAAGTGACCCAATCCCTTCGGAAGAACCCAGAAAATCATGTATGGATCCATGACACTGGAACAAGAAGGTATGAAGTTGAAGGTGTCTTGAGTATCCTAAGATGTTAGAAATGCCAGAGCCATGGTCCTAGGCCTACAGCTGCTTGCAGTGGCATGTACAATAACAATCAATTTCTCTCTCTCTTTCTCTGTCTCTCTCTCTTTCTCTCTGTCTCTCTCTTTCTCTATCTCTCTCTGTTTCTCTCTTGCTCTCTTTCCCATATACACAGACACACAGATACCCACATACAGACACATTACATGCAAGAATACAATAATAGCTAAAATTTAAAAATATGAAAATACAGTCCAACTAATAGCAAGTTCAAGTCCTGAAATTTATAGAAATCTTCAGGTTTTATAAATAAAAACCTTTTGTCTGACAACTAAAAGTCCTAGATTGGGGTGTAATTAAAGTTTAAACCTATCTATTTATGCTGTACGTCCATATTTTAAGTTTTATTTTTTCAGTTTTTCATTATATCATCCTTATTTACTATGACAGGATTTCTGAAGGTAGAAATTTTTGTCACTTCAGAAGAAAAAACTGTTGACAACTTTAATTATTTATAGATGTTTAATTTTAAATTATACAATAATTTATAATTTTTGTAAAATATACAATCAAGCCTTTGGTCAAAGTAAGTAGTATCTTTTTATGAATTAATGAGAAAGTATATTATTTTTATTTTGTGTAATCATCTTTTGATTGTTAATTTTAATTTGTTTTTGTTTTTATATATTTTAGTTGTATTTACTCTTGTGAATACATTTCCTGCTTTTGCCCATTTATAGGTTTGTTTTATATAAGGAAGCCAGCTAAAATATTATCTTTTCTACATATTATTTTTTCTTCATTTGAATTACATTTTTAAATTTTACAGACTTGAGAGATTATAATGATTTTCCATTAGAAAAAAAGGAGGACTTTTATTTTTTTCTTTTTTTTATTAGATTTATTTTTTATTTACATTTCAAATGTTGTCCCCTTTCCTGGTTCCCCCCCCCAGAAAATCCCATAACCCATCTCCCCTCCCCCTGTTCCCAATCAAACCTCTCCTGCTTCCCTGTCCTGGTATTTTATTTTTATTTTATGAGAATGGATGTTTTCCTGCATACATCTGTATTATATGCCTGCTGTGCCTGATGAAACCAGAAGGGTGCACCGTATTAAAGATGTTTAAAAGCTGTCATGTGATTCCTTAGAATTGAATACCTGTATATTGAAGAGCAGCCCTTGCTCTTAGTCACTGAGCCATCACTCTAATACAAATCACCATGTTATTACAGAGGTTGGGGGGAAAGTGGTATTCTGGTTGTTAGGACTGAATGATACTAGGTGGGACACAACATTAGATTAAGGCCCAAAACTAATGATCTTGGCTTTATAATCATACTATTTTTTGCTAATGAGCACTAATTTCTTTCTTAGTAACTCTCTCTTACTGTCCAGGTTAGAGGCTCTTAACTCTTTGTTAACCAAAGATAAAAGAAACAAAAATAATAAACTCTTTTACACAGGCAATATTAACAGACACGCTTATACACATATACATCCTGGTCTGTCCCAACCTCCTGTCCCATTAACCCCACAAGTGTTCATGAATGCATACATACACATATACCTACATGCATATGTATTCACATACATCCAAACAAACAGACATGTACATATATACATTTGGTGGATGAGGCTGAGCCACAAATGCCACACACATACATTTGGTGGATGGATGATTAGAACATCGGATTCCAACTGTATTCAATGACTTTGATATTTTTATTCTTTCTTCGATAAAAGTTCTTTAGAAAAATATCTCATATATAAAATATGACACAAAAGGTGAGTCACAGAAAGATGTTGATAGTTAAATTCAATGAGTCATTTCATTCTATGAGCTCATTATGAGTTCAAAGCAATAGTATTGTATGGCCTTGTTTTATCCTAGTGAACACCTGTGGTTTCATCCTTGGATCTGACCTAGAATGAATGTTTTCTTTCTGGCAAGACAATTAAAACCATCTCTTAAACTTTCTTCCTAAAATTATTTGAATCAAATCTGGAATTGTATAAAATAATAAATTAATCTAAACTGTTAAATCATGAAAGCTTATCTTTATGCTGATCTTATGTCATGATCTTATGTTCTTCTACAGGATATTGGCCCAATTGGGTAGGAAGATGCTTAGAGTAATTAGACCATGAAATAGTGACAGGAAATGGCATATCAGCTGCATGAAACCATCCTGTGATAAGATTTCTTGGAACATTGGCTTTTAGAGCTCACCAGACCATGCAAAAATGGTGATCCATATCCAGAAAAATCATCTGCTAGCCTTAGCCTCTTTTAGATGGCTCCTGACAATGTTAAGACACAAACTTAAAGAATAACCTTGCAAAGCCCCATGTATACTAGAGTTCTCTACAAGACTTCTTTTTGTTTTATGGTTTTATTTACATAGATTTTATTTTGTTGAGGAGAATTATTTGTACACATTGAATGATTAGCTATGAGCATGAACCTCTACACAAAACACATCAGAAAAAGCCTAAAAATGTCGGTCTTGCCTGCTGAATTGCCTTGTCAGTTTCCTCATGAGGACAAGCTGCTGTTCATGGAGAATCTTTGCTTTTCAGCAAGTATAATCTCCGCCTATTGTGGACACCTGATTTCTATGGTAGTAATCCACGTGTAATTTTATTGTTCTTGTTTTATGGTACAATGGTATAGATTTTGGGAGTCACTTCTATTTGAAATTCTAATCAGAATAATTTTTAATAAATTCTGGGAAGGTGATCAGTGGTGAACCATATGCTTACCATGCACAAGGCTATGGGTTTAGTCCTCAGCACCAAATAAATGCATTTCAAGTATTTGAAAAGTAGTAAATAAAAAGGAAAAATGAGAAAACAATTTGTCAGTGAGTATTCTTTAATAAGTTAGCAAGTGTTTTTTAATGTTTTCTGATATCAAGGTTAAATACCTCCCCCCAAAATGTGTCAACTATGAGTTAAAGGTTGTATTTACATCATAGGTATGTAGTGCTCACTGAAGAACATGAAATATTAGACTGACATAACTTGTTTAATGTAAATACTAAAAATAAAAACATTTTCAAAAGAATTTATAGCGTAAAATTTTCTTTGGGTTTTGAGATGAGAAAAGGCTTCCTCTTATGTAGAATAATGAGTTTTATCTCTTAGAATTGAACTTTACATCAAAATATTCTCCTTCCATAGCTCCTTTTGGTTCAGCATGATTGGCCTCAATTGCTGCTTATTCTTTAATGTATGGAGTAGTTAATCAGGCTCCTTCAGTTACATTGAAAAGTACAGTATTAAGACATGTGGAATATAACATACTAGTCAGGTAAGATAGCAAATGTTACTGAAACAATTGAAATTAGACTCTTTGTGATGATCAGACATGACTGATACTTATGCCAAAATACCAATACCTGAACCCCCCCCCCAAAAAAAAGAATGTACTGAGCAAAACCTGTTAACTATTTCCTAAAGCAATCTCAGCCATAGCAATTAAAGTGAGCTTACATAGAGTATGAATGGACTTCCAAATTAGAAACAAAACAAAATAAAACAAAAAACCCAAAGCCAAACCACATGGACTACTGTGAAATAATAACCTTTAAAACTATACTGTACAATAAGAATACCACCTGAATCCTTTATTTTTAAAAGTCAAGCACCAAATAATGAAGCCAAAGCAGACTAGATATCTCCCTCCAACAGGTATAACCTCCATTGCCAGTAATAGGTAACATATAATTGAGTTGTTAGCCAAAGGGGCTTCTTGGAAATCTCTAAACAACTCATCATTGCCAAAGATTTTAGTTGCTCTCCATGTTCTGATGGTAAAGTCCTATTTCTGATGAAAACATTTATATATCTCATTGAACATTTAGCAGTCCAGCTGGTAGACTGGTGGGTAACTAATTCTTCATCCCTACTGACTAGTATGCATGTTACTTGAAGGTACCATTCTACCAGAGAAAAACCTGGACATTGAATGGACAATGGTGCCTTGCTGTGTGATATACCATTGCAAGAGTGGCCAAAATTGTCAGAGTAGCCAACACCAAGCATTGGGTTTAAGGCCTACTCCATGATATGGAACCTATGCTTGACTCTACTGATGTGGTGATGAACCTGAGACTAGATAGGCCATGAACCTAGGGGAAACCAAATACTATTGTCTAGTAAAGGTACATAGCAATAAAATGATTCCTAATGACATATGCTATGCCAAGAATTCAGTGTCCTGGGCAATCATTATCAGGAAAGTTTCCTACTTCAGTAAACGAGAACTAATACAGAGCCTTAAGTGGGAAAATGTACCAGAAGTGAGGGGCATTAGAACACTTAATCCTACATCTAGTATCTTTACTTAACCCCTCCCCTCAGGATTTAAGGGACGGAGCAAGAGGAAACAGAGATTGTAAGAGACAGAGAAAATGATAATACCAACAAAACAGCATTTTCCAGATGCATCAATTCTGATGGACACCTGAACCCACAGAGATTGAGACAGCCTGCGCAGGTCTGTACAGGTCCAAGGGAGATAAGGACTTAGCACTGAGAGTGGATTAAACGCACAAGCCTTTACAGCTAACCGAGAAGCTATCTCCAATTGACAGCAGTTTGCAAAGGAAAATTTTGTTTCCTCCAGTGAAGTCTCACCAGGTATACAAGCCATACATATAGGCAGGTCCTCTGCCCAGCAGTAGAAGGCAACAAATAATCAACTCAATGGCATTTACTGATATCTATCAGTCTCATATGGCTTGGCTTGAGTATTTTTAACATTACTGGGTTTTTTGCTCATATATTATGGATTTAAATTTTGTGGTTTTAGTGTGTGTATGTTCATATAAGTGTGTGTATGTATATGTATATGTGTGCACATGTGTGTGTATGTTTGTGTGCATGTATGTGTACATGTTTCTTTTGCTTTAAATTATCTTTTCTTTCTTTTTTGCCTATTTTATAAGGAACAAGGAAAAGGGAATGTAAAATAGTATAGTTGGGGAAAGGGAGAGAATATGGGAGTCAAGGGATGGCAAATTGACCAGAACATATTTTCCAAAAAAAAAAAAAAAAAAAAGTAGTAAATTTTGTCTTGCTCTTGCTAGGTCATAGATGAATCTTGGGAATATTGTTCTAAAATGATCTCATATATGGAACCTAAAAATTCTATTCAAATCAAATATAGAAGTCTCTCTCTCTCTTTCTCTGTAATTTAAATGTTTAATATATAATATGAGGAATTTACTTATAGATAACATATTGCTTCTCTTATTTTTCTCAGATAATGAAATTATAGTTATTGTTTTCACAACAAAAATAAGTTGTTAACTTTTCATACACAGTAAAAATCAAATAGTACCAAGATGATTTGGTTTAACGCCCACTCCATGATATGGAAGCCATGCCTGATACTCGTGTTGTGGTATATATGACTGGAACCTACATTATACAAATTTAATTTTTTGAAAATATATTCATGCTCTTCCTTCTAATAAACATATGATAAGTATATAACTACAACAAAAATGAAAATGTCATATCTAGTGGGATGAAAACTATAGTATTAGGAGATTATTTGTGGATTAATTTTTTTCCACTATCATATACTCCTAAAAGTGTTGATTCTGAAAATGTAAATCTACTTTCATTTTAGAAGAGAAAATAGATAGCTGTTTTTTTTTTCCTAGCAGTCACATGCTTAGACTTTGAGTTCAGCTTCTCTTAAAAACAAGATTAATAGTGCTAGAAGTCTAATGAAACAGGAAGTATCTAGTGTTATCAAAATGTGTAAAATCCTTAGGGACATATACCACATATAAAACTGATCAATGGGATATATCCACTATTTATACCTCAATAGTGTCTGATCTGAAGTTCACATTTCTCCAGCTCACTAGGAAACAATAGAACTGTTGAAATATGTCTTCCATATCATTGTTACTTAGAAATCTTTATCAGCATCTCTGCAGAAGTTGTAGTTTTAACCAAAAGACAATACAAGGCACTTACCTTTGGAGGACAAAATTCCCCTTATAAAACTGTGGGGCTTTCCTCTCACAGACCAATATATTTTACCACCACAAAAGTGGAATTGCTTTTCATTATGCTAGTACAATTGTTATTATCTTATTTTGTTTCTCTTCTGTACAAGATTCATGGGAATTATTCAACAGACTATACTTTCCAGTTATGAGCCACAGTAAACCCTTCTTTTCTGCATTTTTGTTTTGGTCATACAATTACATCATATCAACAAGACAAGAAACTAACAGTATCTAGCAAGTTCAAACACAAATTTGAGAAATATTAAGCATTAACTAGGATTATTGATAAAATTTATTTCTCTGTCTCTTATCTTTATGAAATGGTTAAAAATATCTTCATGGTAAAAGTATTACATACTTTGTATTTTACTTAATACTTAATACTTAAGTAAGTACATACATACTTAAGTATGTAATACTTAAAAGTATTACATACTTTTAAGAGGTGAGCTTATAAATAAAGAGGAATGTACAAAAATGTATATTTTTTACTTATGATGAGATTGTTCATTGAGAATGATTTTGTATAGTTAGATCTGCAAAACTTTTAAAGTTAAAAGTCCCTAATTCTGTAAGATACCATTAAATGATTATAGAAAGATATAAATAAAAGATGAAGTGATATAGATATCTTAAAAATAATCTATAAACTCATATGCCAGGATATTAACATCTATTAAGGATCTTATTTATTTATTTCCTAATGAATATTCAAAATATGTGCTTTTGAGGGTCAGCAAGATGACTGAGCCATAAAACCATTGCCACTTAAGAAAAGTACTAGAGTTCAGTCCTTTGCACCCACGTGACAGAAGGAATACACCAATGCCAAACTCATAAATATTTACACATACACATGTAATAACAATAATAAATTAAATTAAAAACTACAGTACTAATATAATATAAACAACTCACTAAAGAATGTGCTTTATTCTCAAGTAGAATATGATCACACTTTATCATATTTCCTTTTGCTTTAAATTAAAGAAAAAAGACCTAATATATCAGCTTTTGAAAATCTAAACCAAACGTTATAGAATTAAACTTTTGAGAGAACTAATGAAGTACCAACATTCAGTCATAACTGGAAGACATCCTGAATTTATTTATTTATTTTTTTTACATTTCTTTTATGCATTTCAACCTTTTTTTCTAAGCTTTTTTATTTACATTCAAAATCATTTCCCCTTTCCCGTTTCCTCCCTCCCCGAAAGTCCCATAAGCCTCCTTCCCTCCCTCTTTTCCCCATTCAACCCCCTCTCACTTCTCTGTCCTGGCATTCCCCTACATCCAGTCTTTCCAGGACCAGGGGTCTCTCCTTCCATCTTCGTGGAAATTTATTGATATGTGAATTGTGTCTAGGGTATTCTGAGATTCTGTGTTAATATCCCCTTATCAGTGACTGCATACCATGTGTGTTCTTTTGTGATTGGGTTACCTCACTAAGGATGATATTTTCAAGTTCTGACCATTTGTCTAGGAATTTCGTGAATTGATTGTTTTTAATTGCAGAGTAGTATTCCATTGTGTAAATATACCGCATCTTCTGAATCCATTCCTCCGTTGAGGGACATCTGGGTTCTTTCCAGCTTCAGGCTATTATAAATAAGGCTGCTATGAACATAGTGGAGCATGTGTCCTTACTGCATGCAGGTAAAGCCTCTGGGTATATGCCCAGGAGTGGTATAGCTGGATCCTCCGGGAGTGTCATGCCCAGTTTTCTGAGGAAAAAACCTTCTCAGCACCTCATGGTACCTTTTCCAAAATCGACCATATAATTGGTCACAAATCAGACCTCAACAGATATAAGAAGATAGAACTAATCCCAGGCCTCCTATCAGATCACTATGGAATAAGGGTGGTCTTCAATGGCAACAAAAACAAAAGAAAACCCACGTACACATGGAGGCTGAACAATGCCCTACTCAATGATAACTTGGTCAAGGTGGAAATAAAGAAAGAGATCAAAGACTTTTTGAAAGTTAATGAAAATTAAGGCACAACATACCCTAATTTATGGGACACAATGAAAGCAGTGCTAAGAAGAAAATTCATAGCCCTGAGTGCCGCCAAAAAGAAACAGAAGACAGCATAAACTAACAGTTTAATGGAACACCTGAAAGCCCTGGAACAAAAAGAAGCTAATACACCAAAGAGGAGTAGAAGGCAGGAAATCATCAAACTCAGGGCTGAAATCAATCAAGTAGAAACAAATAAAACCATACAAAGAATCGACAAAACGAGGAGTTGGTTATTTGAGAAAATCAACAAGATAGATAAGCCCATAGCCAGACTAACCAGAGGGCACAGAGACAGTATCCAAATTAATAAAATCAGAAACGAAAAGGGAGAGATAACAACAGAAACTGAGGAAATTCAAAAAATCATCAGATCCTACTACAAAAGCCTGTATTCAACACAACTAGAAAATCTCGAGGAAATGGACAATTTCCTAGACAGATACCAAATACCAAAATTAAATCAGGATCAAATAGACCATCTAAACCCTTCTATAACCCCTGAAGAAATAGAAGTGGTCATTGGAATTCTTCCAAACAAAAAAGCACAGGTCCAGATGGTATTAGTGCAGAATTCTATCAGACCTACAAAGAGGACCTAACACCAATACTCTTCAAACTATTCCACAAAATAGAAACAGAAGGAACACTACCCAACTTGTTCTATGAAGCTACAATTATGCTAATACCAAAAGCACACAAAGATCCAACAAAGAAAGAGAATCTCTTATGAATATCGATGCAAAAATACTCAATAAAATTCTTGCCAACCCATTTGTCAATTCTTGATGTTAGAGCATAAGCTATTGGAGTTCTATTCAGGAAATTCTCCCCTGTGGCCATATGTTCAAGGTTCATCCCTAGTTTTCTTTCTATTAGTTTCAGTGTGTCTGGTTTTATGTGGAGGTCCTTGATCCACTTGGAATTGAGCTTAGTGCAAGGAGATAAGAATGGGACAATTTGCATTCTTCTGCATGTTGACCTCCAGTTGAACCAGCACCATTTGTTGAAAAGGCTATCTTTTTTCCACTGGATGGTTTTAGCTCCTTTGTCAAAGATCAAGTGAGCATAGGAGTGTGGATTCATTTCTGGGTCTTCAATTCTGTTCCATTGATCTACATGCCTGTCACTGTACCAATAACATGCGGTTTTTAACACTATTGCTTGTAGTACAGTTTGAGGTCCGGGATACTGATACCCCCAGGGATTCTCTTACTCTTAAGAATGGTTTTAGCTATCCTGGGTTTTCTGTTATTCCAGATGAATTTTTGAATTGCTCTTTCTAACTCTATGAAGAATTGAGTTGGGATTTTGATGGGGATTGCATTGAATCTGTATATTGCTTTTGGCAATATGGTCATTTTTACTATATTAATCCTGCCAATTCATGAGCATGGGAGATTTTTACATTTCCTGAGGTCTTCTTCAATTTCTTTCTTCAGAGACTTGAAGTTTTTGTCATACAGATCTTTCACTTGTTTCCTTAGAGTAACGCCAAGATCCTTTATATGGTTTGTGGCTATCGTGAAAGGTATCATTTCTCTTACTTCTTCTCAGCCTGCTTATCCTTTGAGTATAGGAAGGCTACTGACTTGCTTGAGTTGATTTTATATCCGGCCACTTTGCTGAAGTCGTTTATCAGCTGTAGGAGTTCTCTGGTGGAGTTCTTTGGGTCGCTTAAGTATACTATCATATCATCTGCAAATAGTGATAGTTTGACTTCTTCCTTTCCAATTTGTATCCCTTTGACCTCTTTTTGTTGCCTAATTGCTCTAACTAGAACTTCAAGGCAAAAGACACTGTCAAGAAGACAAAGCGGCAACCAGCTAACTGGGAAATGATCTTTACCAACCCTACATCTGACAGAGGGCTAATATCCAATAGATACAAAGAACTCAAGAAGAGGGCTAATATCCAAGATATACAAAGAACTCAAGAAGTTAAACTCCAGAGAGGCAAGTAACCCTATTAAAAAATGGGGTACAGAGCTCCACAAAGAGTTCTCACCTGAAGAATATCTAATGGCTGAGAAGCACCTAAAGAGATGTTCATCATCCTTAGTCATTAGGGAAATGCAAATCAAAACAACCCTGAGATTCCATCTCACACCAGTCAGGATGGCTAAGATCAAAAACACAGGAGACAGCAGTTGTTGGCGAGGATGTGGAGAAAGAGGAACACTCCTCCACTGCTGGTGGAATTGCAGGCTGGTACAACCACTCTGGAAAGCAGTCTGGCGGCTCCTCAGAAAACTGGGCATGACACTTCCGGAGGATCCGGCTATACCACTCCTGGGCATATACCCAGAGACTTTACCTGCATGCAATAAGGACACATGCTCCACTATATTCATAGCAGCCTTATTTATAATAGCCAGAAGCTGGAAAGAACCCAGATGTCCCTCAACGGAGGAATGGATTCAGAAGATGTGGTATATTTACACAATGGAATACTACTCTGCAATTAAAAACAATGAATTCACGAAATTCCTAGGCAAATGGTCAGAACTTGAAAATATCATCCTTAGTGAGGTAACCCAATCACAAAAGATCACACATGGTATGAAGTCACTGATAAGGGGATATTGACCCAGAATCTCAGAATACCCTAGACACAATCAGCATATCAATAGATTTCTAAAAAGATGGAAGGAGAGACCCCTGGTCCTGGAAAGACTGGATGTAGGGGAACGCCAGGACAGAGTAATGAGAGGGGTTGAACGGAGAAAAGAGGGAGGGAAGGGGGCTTATGGGACCTTCGGGGAGGGAGGAAACGGGAAAGGGGAAGTGATTTGGAATGTAAATTAAAAAAATAAAATAAAATTAAATTAAAAAAAAAAAAAAAAAGAAGTTAAACTCCAGAGAGGCAAGTAACCCTATTAAAAATGGAGTACAGAGCTAAACAAAGAGTTCTCACCTGAAAAATATCTAATGGCTGAGAAGCACCTAAAGAGATGTTCATCATCCTTAGTCATTAGGGAAATGCAAATCAAAACAACCCTGAGATTCCATCTCACACCAGTCAGAATGGCTAAGATCAAAAACACAGGAGACAGCAGTTGTTGGTGAAGATGTGGAGAAAGAGGAACACTCCTCCCCTGCTGGTGGAATTGCAAGCTGGTACAACCACTCTGGAAAGCAGTCTGGCGGTTCCTCAGAAAACTGGGCATGACACTCCTGGAGGATCCGGCTATACCACTCCTGGGCATATACCCAGACGCTTTACCTGCATGCAATAAGGACACATGCTCCACTATGTTCATAGCAACCTCATTTATAATAGACAGAAGCTGGAAAGAACCCAGATGTCCCTCAACGGAGGAATGGATTCAGAAGATGTGGTATATTTATTTACACAATGGAATACTACTCTGCAATTAAAAACAATGAATTCATGAAATTCCTAGGCAAATGGTCAGAACTTGAAAATATCATCCTTAGTGAGGTAACCCAATCACAAAAGAATACACATGGTATGCAGTCACTGATAAGGGGATATTGACCCAGAATCTCGGAATACCCTAGACACAATTCGCATATCAATAGATTTCTAAGAATATGGAAGGAGAGACCCCTGGTCCTGCAAAGACTGGATGTAGGGGAATGCCAGGACAGAGAAGTGTGAGGGGGATGAATGGGAAAAGAAGGAGGGAAGGGGGCTTATGGGACTTTCAGGGAGGGAGGAAACGGGAAAGGGGAAATGATTTTAAATGTAAATAAAAAAATCTTAGAAAAAAATTAAAAAAAAACAAAGTCAAACAAACAAACAAACAAAAAAATTCTTGCCAACCGAATCCAAGAACACATCAAAATGATCATTCACCACGTTCAAGTAGGCTTCATCCCAGGGATGCAGGAATGTTTCAATACAAGGAAATCCATCAATATAATCCACTATATAAACAATCTCAAAGAATAAAACCAAATGGTCATCTCATTAGATGCTGAGAAATCCTTTGACAAAATTCAGCATCCTTTCATGTTAAAGGTCTTGGAAAGAACAGGAATTCGAGGCCCATATCTCAACATAGTAAAAGCAATTTACAGCAAACCGGTAGCCAACATCAATCTGAATGGAGAGAAACTTGAAGCAATCCCACTAAAATCAGGGACTAGACAAGGCTGCCCTCTCTCTCCATATCTTTTCAATATAGTACTTGAAGCTCTAGCTAGAGCAATTAGACAACAAAAGGAGGTGAAAGGGATACAAATTAGAAAGGAACAATTCAAACTATCACTATTTGCAGATGATATGATAGTATACTTAAGCAACCCAAAGAACACCACCAGAGAACTCCTACAGCTGCTAAACAACTTCAGCAAAGTGGCTGGATATAAAATCTTCTCAGTCAAGTCAGTAGCCTTCCTATATTCAAAGGATAAGCAGGCTGAGAAAGAAGTCACAGAAATGTTACCCTTCACAATAGCCACAAACCATATAAAGTATCTTGCTGGGATTCTAACCAAACAAGTGAAAGATCTTTATGACAAGAACTTCAAGTCTCTGAAGAAAGAAATTGAAGAAGACCTCAGAAGATGGAAAAATCTGACATCCTTAATTTATATTAAACTAGAAATGAGTTATTATGAATCTCTCATATCTCTTATTACTAAATATAGAAAAAACATTTCTGCAGAATATTGCTTTGGTAGTGTTGACTCCACAGAAGACTGTCACTACATTTTGACAGGAAGGAAGCAGATCTATGCCTGTGTATGACAACTATGTCACTTTTGGCACTATTTATGAATTACAAGGTTCACCATGGATTATATATTTTCTTTTATAGAGAAAAACATATATAGAAATAACAGCATTTAGGTAAAATAGGAAGAAGCACTATTTGAGAATTAACAGGAACATGTTTTTAAATTTTTCAAATAAATTCTACTTCCATTGTAACTTTACCTACAGAAAGTACTTATAAACAGGTCTTTAGAACTCCTATTTGTTGCAGATTTTTGAGGTTGTTGTTGGGACCAAACAATATTGCAGAAAATTAGCAGATATTTTTATAGGCTTTTGGATATGATCTATAGATTTCTTAAGTGTCTGAGGATTTTTGCTTGTTTATGGTGCCAGGAATGATAGTTTAAAACAAAATAAAGCAAAAGATTTGCTTAGTCAGCACCAGTCATTAAACACAATTATCCCTGACATGTTCTAATGTGGAAGAGACAGTTTCTGAATCGAATAATATCACATTCACAATTGAAGTTCATAATGATCCAATTCAATATATACTGAGCATGTATTACATGTGAGGTATAATTTTGTTGTTATGGACTAAATGAACAACAACAACAAACAATTCCTTAGCCTTGAGACGCAGATTGGCAGAACAAATGTTCTGTGCACCACAAAGCAGATTTGGATAAACGCTGAATAGGAGTTTCTAATGAAATGAGTTTAGAAAACAAGGAGATGATTCTCTGCAATGACCTCCAATAACCATAAAATTAAATTATTTTCAGTAAATTATTCTTACTAAGGCAAGTTATAATACTTAATCATTTTAGAACTGTTACCCTAACTGGGTATATATCAACTGTTTTATGTTTGCCATATACTATTTTAAAAATTAAATTACAAGAGCTCCTCATTTCCCCAAATTCTAGCTAATTACAACTTTACTTCTAATGATATAGAAAAAGATTTTCTCCATCATTGGCTTGATTTTATTATTCTCCCTTTATTTTTGAGGAGTGGAATGAGTTCATGATGTCTACTATAATTATTCCAATGTATTTGGACTAATTAATATGTTTTCAAATAGTTTTTATCATAAGATAGAGTAAAAAAATAAAAATTCTACTAATAATTAGTCATGGCATTGAATTTTCAATAATTTCATCTCAAATTTTTGTTGTATAAGTGTTTGCTAAGCACCAAGGAGCGACTTGGACCCCAGTAAGGGGAGATAATTTGGGTATGGACAGATAACGTTGCTATGTAGTGATTGTGAAAAGTAGTTGGATGATCTCCTGCCTGTGTACAGTGGATCTCTAACTGGATATTCAATTGCCTTTATATAATGTGTCTCTAAATGGATAATTTCCTTAACATATAGAGTCATAGTAGCTTTCTTTCTAGTCTGAAATCTTGAAAGTTTCTAAGTTTTAGATAGTATCAGTTCTCATTTGATGTAGTGAATATTTCTTCTATCTTAGTATACCAGATGATATCAAGTGCTTTGATAACTTTCTTTTAGGATCTGGGGAAATGAACAAGAATTAGGCCATTTACAAAAATGAATTGGAAATAATTTTGTTTTTATTCATGAGTTCTTTGACCCAAGTCAAATATTCTTTGAGTGATTTTTCCAGTGTAGAAAAATAAATATTTATTTACAATTTAAACCTTTCTGTGCTATAAGTCACATTAGCTTAATTTTGTACCAGAATATTTTGCTGGATCTTTGAATGTAAAATATATAGATATTCCACATCTTGGAACCCAGGTAAAGTTTTTGACTACTGAGCATACTTGACTTTGTATCAGGTAAGTTGGCATCATTGGTGGAAAGAACTGCAGAAAATAAATTACCATCGAAGACCAGAAGTAGACAATTCCTACACACTCTTCCAGTCAATATTATATCAACTGAAATGTCAGGACAACCTTCTCATAGTTGAGGATAGGTAGACTTCTATCTATTTCATATATTTCAAAAGAATGCCTACCATTTAATATTAACTTTTGGGCTATTTATGCTTTTGGGTAAATATATACCTTAAGCTAAAGAAAAATCAGGTTGTGATATAGGTGTTGAAATTATATCCAGAAACAAAATTATAACCTGTTGCCACAAATGCAAAATATTTTTTAAAAAAATTAATTAACTTTACTTATTGGTGAATGCTTCTCTAGTCTAGAGGCATGGTAGCTCCCATAGCCTGAAATGTGTGTTATTTGTTTATCTCTTAACATTGTCTGACCCCTGTTTAAATGTCAATATAACTAATCCATTTAGGCTACATCTGCAAATGTTTTTGTTTTTGTTTTTAACTCAAGAAACTATATATACTCGTATATACTCATTAGTCATTTTCATGGATGCCCAAATGTGTATTACAGAGAATTTTTATTATATATTTTATATATATATATATATATATATATATATATATAATCACATATAATATATATTATATAAAATCATTCTTAATATAACATAAAGCTTTATATATTTAAGTATATTAAAATGCACAGTGGTCAAATTATGATAAATAAAAATCATTGATCAAAGTTTACCTTGTTAAATTATTGATTAATGAGGATATCAAATCAAAAGATATCATGAACTCTATTTTGAAAATTATTTTACAAACCTGCTGCTTTAATATCTTGGAAAATAAATGAATATATAGCGTACTCTCCAAGGATTATTTCACAGAACTGGGTCTTCAATGAAGAGACATATTCGAAGAATAATAGTAGAATGCTGGGTACATTCTATATGCATAGATGATCAGTTAAGAAAGACACACTAAACTTATAAGTCAGACCAGTTTCTCAAATGAGTTACATTTGTGATGTTACATTAGTCACCAAAGAACAGGATGTAGTCTTCTACAAAGAAGGAGGCTGAAGACCAATGCTCCAACATTTTGAAGTAGGGGACTTTCCAAGTGATCAGCAGTCTCTATAAATTGGCTATGTTTGGAAGCTATATTTTCAGGTAATATTAGTTGTTATTATATTTCTGATGGGGTTGAAAAACTATATAGTCTCCTAGCTAGTCCAGGTTATTTACTTTAAGAGAACAGATTTGAGAGGATGGTTTTCATATGACATTGAATCTAAAGCCAGGACATAAGTCAGGTGCAGAATTAGTCTTTTATGTTAGGACAGAGAACAGTATTTTATTGTATTGACAACAATGTTGGACTGGGTGTTAGGTCTATCTTGTACTTTATTTATTACAAAATGGTAATAGTTGCACTCAATTTATATATTTTAGAAAAAGTCTTTTTTAAAATTAAACAGAAAGGATGAAATGTTGCAGCATTTTCCCTGTCCAATCACGTTAGGGCAGCAAGAGGAATGTGATTGGACAGGAAAATAAGAAGGCAGAGCTAGGAGTGGCAGAGATGGAGAGGTCTCAGGGGAGGAGAGGAAGGAGAATAGAGGCCGATAACCCTGTGATTAACACAGGGTTAGAATAATTGGGATAAAGTTTTATCATTATCAATTGGCTCTGAAATTATTGTATTGGCATCTTGTAAACTGTGATCTTATGGATACATAAATCTGATTAGTTAACTGCAAACATAAGATTTTAGAGTTTTGATTCTACCATGTAATTAGGTATTGACATTGCTGACAGTGGGGTGTATGGCAGGTTCATTATTTTAGATATTTTCTGCAACAAGACATGACACAAATGCCCCAGAATTTTTATCCCAGTCTCTCCCTAGACCTTTATCTTTTTTATTAGATATTTACTTTATTTACATTTCAACGGGTATCCTCTTTCCATGTTACCCCTCCGAAAACCCCCTAACCCAGCCCCCTTTCCCCTCCTCACCCACCCCTAATTTTGTGACTTGCATTCCCCTATTCTGGGGAATCAAGCCTTCACAGGACCAATGGCCTCTCCTCTTACTGATGTCTGAAATGGTCATCTTCTGCTATGTGTAGCTGGAATCATGGGTCCCTCCATGTGTACTCTTTGGTTGGTGGTTTAGTCCCTGGAAGCTCTGGGTTACTGGTTGGTACATACTGTTGTCTCTCCTGCAGGACTGTTAACCTCTTCAGCTCTTTGGGTCCTCTCTCTAGTTAGTCCATTGGGGACCCTATGCTCATTCTATTGATTGGTTGTAAGCCATGGGTATTTTGATCCACTTTACAATAAGGATTAAAGTATCCACACTTTGGTCTTTCTTTATCTTGAGCTTCTTGTGGTCTGTGAGTTGTATCTTGGGTATTCTGAGCTTTTGGGCTAATATCCACTTATCAGAGAGTGCAGACCATGTGTGTTCTTTTGTGATTGGGTTACCTCACTCAAGATGATATTTTCTAGCTCCATGCACTTACCTAAGAATTTCATGAATTTGTTGCTTTTAATAGTTGAGTAATGGTCCATTGTGTAGATGTATCATATTTTCTGTATCCATTCCTCTGTTGAGGGATGTTTGGGTTCTTTCCAGCTTCTGGCTATTATAAATAAGACTGCTATGAACATAGTAGAGCATGTGTCCTTAGTACATGTTGGAGCATCTTCTGGATATATGCCCAGGAATGGTATAGCTGGGTCCTTGGGTAGTATTATGTCCATTTAGTGCTTCTTTAACTTTATTTCTCAGTCAATAAAACTTATCCTTAGGGGAGATGACACATGTAGTTTATAGCCTGCTGACCTTCACACTATCTAGGTGAGATCCCACTCTGGATCCTATGTCTTTAAGCTATAGCCCCTAGCTTCATTTTAGATGTTATGTAATAATGTCTTAAGCTTTATGGTACACATGGGATTGGAATAATTGTTACCAGGAAAGTGTTTTACAAAATTGTACTGTATCAATATATGTTAAAATAAACTGACTAGACTCGAAATATGTTACAATAAACTGTCAGACTCTAGAAGTTTGGGCTAGTACTAAGGTGAGTTGAACCAAGTTTTCTTTCTGGTCTCTAGTGGTTTGTTTCCCCATCAGCTGTGACACTTGCAAGGACTCCTGCAGTAGAAAAGACTTTCATTCTTCAAGGTAAGGAGAAAGTTTTGGTCCTGTGGACAAGATTTGTCATTCACTATTAATGTCCAGGACTGCTAGAAGCAGAGGCTATATGATATTCTCAAAGCTTGTGCGCATCCCAGCACAGAATCTAGAAAGGAATTTGAGTATTTCCTAAAAGTCTTTGTACATTTTTAAATTCTAATCATGTTTTAAAGTAGCCTATCTCTTCCAGAGTAAATTTCTAAACATCTTAAGACGTAGTTATTAAAATCTGACATGTCCAGAGAGGATGGCTCAAGCGATAAGACTGCCATTCTTCTTTTAAAGGTTTGGCTATTAAATCAATCCCAATACTCAGGTCAGACAGTACACCACCACTAGTGATTTCACATCTGGGGTTTTTGACTCCTTTTTTGGTGTTTGTAGACAATAGAATGGGTTTCCGTATACAAACACATGCAGACACATAATTAAGAAACAAAACTAATTTTAAAAAGCTAACAGTGAAAATATTTTATACCAAGTACATCAACCTTAAACAAAGGATGTGATTCTCTAAATGTAAACTGTTCATTTGCCCAGACAGCTGTTAGTGATGAAATGGGTCATCTCTGTTTAGAGAGGTAGGAAAGTTTTTCACCCTTCTCCCTTATGTATTTTCAGTTTACACACTGGTACTTAAGTGGTTCACTATTGTGACTGTGCAATCCTACCCACATCTAGTTGAAAAGGTCAGCCCAAGCACAATTTGGAGTGACATTTTCTGGGCAAGATAATTAACATGACAATAACTCCTGTATAGAAACTTAGTTCTATGGTAATCATAAAAAATAAGGTTCTGTTTTTAAACATGAACTCCGATTTTATAAAGAACTGAAAGACAATATTTTCTTGAACTTCACTATTTGGTCTCAAAAAGTCTGATTTCTATTAATCCACACCATACATAGTAATATTTTTCTCTTGGGGAAAGATGTAAGCAACATCTTATTTCATAGAATCTTCTATGGTAATGAACTTATTTCCCGATGACACACATCTTCTAGATTCATTTCAGTGATCCAGAAACAAAAAGTTCTCTCCTGTACTGGACAAAATTTTGAATTTCATGTCAATAACTCATTTAAAGGTTTTTCTCTTTTACATTTTTCTTTTATTTTTCTATTTATCTATTAATATATATTTTAACTACATTTATTATTGATTTGTGCATGTGTTGGAGCAGGGTGCATACAATTAGGCAAGTGTGGAACACTGAAAAAACTAGTTGGAGTTGTCTCTTTCTCTGTGTAAGTCCTGCAGATTGCATTGAAATCATCAGCATTGGTAGAAAATGTTTTTAACACCAACCCATATCATCAGCCTAGCTTTTTGTGTAAAATACAATCTATTGGAAGGAATTTTGGCTTTACTTGCTCATTATTGATCTCTTTCCAATTCCTCTGATGGAGGTAAGCCCTAATCTGAGATTCTCTCTTTCTAGTCATGCCATATTGACAAGAGATATTAGCCACCATACACATACACACACACACACACACACACACACACATATATATATATAATTTACTTTAATCATATCTACATTTCATTCATTTCTTTCACTTTCTCCCAGACACCCTATATAACATCCCCTTCCTTACTTTTTGTTCTCCTTCAAAAATTCATCTTTAACTGAGCTTAATTAGTGCTTCCCAGACATGCTTAAGTGTAGGGCAAGCTACTTGAGCATAGATGACTTACATGGGGAAATATCCTGAAGAATACTGGTAGTCCTTTCACCATAAACCATATAGTGGCAATAGTTTGTCATGCAGTGGTGGAATTTCTTGAGCCCCTCAAATCCATGCTGTCTGATTGACTTGATAATGCGAGATGCATTTTATACTCCTATAGCTGTGAAATGCCTTTTATGATCCTATAGCTATAATTGAACTATTTTATAGTAGATTAAAGATAAACCTAGGAAATCAGAATCCCTTGATGAGTAGATTTATTTTCATTCTTTCTCAGTATTAAGTGCATTTATTTTCTCTCTGTACATCAGTATGAAATCTTAACCTACTGATCCCCGTGAAATAGTCCCAGGGGAGAGCTACTAGAAGATTCATTAGTCATTTTATCTTCTCACCAACACTACTATGTTCAGTGGTTGAGAGTAGCAGGCCCTCCGTTGTGTATGCTGCTTAGAAGAAACGGCAGAATTATTTCTCCAGACTCAAGTTTTCCAGTTCTCTATGAGCAAGCACAATGATTTTCTGGCAGGGAGTTTCTCTAAGTACAAAAAAGATTTCAAAAGTTTTTTATCTGATTGCTCTTTCAGATAACTTCGTGTGTTGTGTCAATGTCTTCTATGATATCTTCTGTGCCTGGGATTCTCTCTTCTCTTTTATTCTGTTGGTGATGCTTGCATCTGTAACTCCTGAACTCTTTCCTAGGTTTTCCATCTCTAGGGTTGTCTCACTTTCTGATTTCTTTATTGTTTTTATTTCCATTTTTCTATTCTTGGTGGTTTTGTTAAATTCCTTTAACTGTTTGTATTTTCCTGTATTTCTTTAGGGAGTTATTTACATCTTCTTTAAAGTCCTCTATTATCTTTATGAGATGGTACTTTAGGCTTCTCTCTGCTTCTGACTGAATTGCTCTGCTTGGAAAGACTGCCTTGGAATTCTATGAACTGAATTGCACTGAACTCAACTGCTCTGCACTGCTCTGAGCTCATTTTTACTCAGCTGAATAGCTCTCAACTGAACTGAACCAAACTGCTCCGAAGACAGCTGAATTCAATGGAACTGACTCTCTCCCTGCACTGCCCTTAAACAGCGTCTATTTCCTATCTCTTCTTATGAGAGCTGGATATATCCTATCTCTGACTCATTCTGTTAAATCTTTCTCTTTGTCAATTTGTGTGTTAATCAATTAGACAATATTTTTGAGGATTGAAGGTGTGTCTACATTCCAACCAGAAGGATTAAAAGTGTGTACTAAGGGCATGACTGTATTCCAGCCAGAGCACATAGACTTAGAAAGTCTTTGGATGTGAATTTTGCCAGAGCACCCAGGTTGCTGGATTAAAATTCCTCTACACTTATTCATACGTAGACAATGAAGTCAAATATCAAACACAGACAAAACTATTTCTGTGTTATGGTTAGCATAGTCCATAATATTTGAAAGTTTTTAGCCATTTTTCGTTTTATCTATACATTACAGCCTGGCAAATTATAACCATAGAATATTGATTAGGGTTTAAGAACATTAACAGCTCTTACAGAAAGCCTGAGGTCAGCCCCAGAACCTACATTAGAAAGCTTACAACTGCCTGTAACTCCAGTCCCAGTGTATCTGATACTCAACCTGTGCACATGTGCTATACACACACACACACACACACACACACACACACACACACACACAGAGACACACACACACACACACACACACACATGGGTATGTATGCACTCACGTGCACACAGACTTGTTTAAAACTACATCATAAGATTATACTTAGAAATTTAAGACAAGTCCCTTTTTTCCCTTAGTTCACATTCTTCCTGCCCTCAATCTCTTTTCAACCCTTGAAGAAGTAACAATAAAATCACTGACTATATCAAACATTAAAAAAATGATTTCTCTAATGTATAATTAAAAGTTGAAGTGTTTTCAGGATACAAAGGCTTTACAGAGACAAGTGAAAAACTCAGATAATGTGAGCTACTAAACATAGTATTACATCTTTCCATTTTAAAAGTGTCAGCATTATCATAGACCTTGTCTTGGCCTTTACATCCCCACAGAATTTGCCTTAGTTTGCTCTATTCACATTTTTACTTAAACTGATATCAGGCTTTCTAGAATACAGACTTTTTATAGAATTACTTAGTACAGTATAAATATAATGAGTAAGTTTTCTAACAATCACAGAAATGCCAGAAATTCTATATCTTGGTATGAATTTACTTTTTATATACATAGTAGATTTATTTTCTAATACTTACATTCAAAGTAAACTTCCTATCAAAATGCAACTGTAGAATGATTGTTTAAGGAAACTTTACATATACATAGGAAGGTGTTGAACAAATGATTTTGAAAACTAGTTATGATATGTATATTGGTCTATAGAAGATGGTTCATTGTTAGGTGTCTCAAGGCTAATTATCATGTTGAACATGGAACCTCTCAGACTATCTTTAAATAACAGGTTTCTATTGAAATATCAAGAAAAATGATCAAAGTCAGAACTGAAGGACTTGGAAGACCATTATTCCATGGGCAGTGCTTTGGACTGTGGAATTAATAACTAAAAGCTTAATTGACTGTTGCAGATGTGCCTTTGTATGTCACTGAGTTGGATACAAAAATATATCAGGGAAGGAAGTAAATTACTATCAGTCTATGATCCTAAGGTGCTAAAATTCCAGAAAGGAGAGAGTACCATTGAAATTCAAATTACTGGGGCCACGAACCAATGGCTAGACAGGTTATAGGTCCTGCGGGAAAATTTAATGATTCTCACAGTGGCAACAGCTACTAATATTCTGCTAAATGTTTACACTATTATGTGATATCCGATAGCTTATCAATGTACCCTCAGATTAGTGACTCATACAGCTATCTTCAGAAAAGTCTCTTTTTTTTGCAGTAGATGACAATTAGCACTGAGACATATGCCTGGTCAATGCGTAAAGAATAAGACTGGAGAATGCTCAGCCCCTAAAGTGACATCTCTATCATATCCCCCTGACCCCCCACACACACACTGGACTCAAGAATCATGGCAGACTAAGGAGTAGAAAATCGTAAGAGTCATAGGTGGTATATGGACAAAGAGATTGTTTTATGGACACATCAGGGCAATGGAACAAATGATTTCATAGCAGTTGACAAAATATACCCAAGACCCATGTAATCTCAGGCCACACAAAACTCTGGAGCAAAGAGGGGAGATGGGCATGACATAACAAACCCAGGTAAGACACTCTTTCAAATTCATAGGTGCTGAGAGGAAAGTCAGTTTTCCTTAAGGATGCCACTCATCATGGGTAGATCACACTTCTGTGAAGTCTATATAGCCTAAAGTAAATACAGCAACTGTATTTTATAGTAACTGTATTTTGTTATTTTAAAAAAGAAAAGACATGAAATTGAGTGGGGGAAAGGGAGTAGGTCTGGGACGAATCATGGGGAGGGGTAAATATAGTCAAAATAACTTGCATGAAAATTTCCAAGAATAAATAAAAAGTGAGAAAAATAACAAGAGAAAAATCAATACTTAAATAAAATAAAATTATAACATGAAACCTTAAAATGGATAACAGAAGTATAAATTGAGATTTTGAAAACTGTTTGAAATTTCATCTCACTCATTATGCCAGTTCATGAGAGGGAGGAGAGTAAGACAGAGTCTAGGCAGAATCCTGGAACATGAGCCTAAGTGAGGAAGAGGAGCCAGAAAGCAGATGATGATGAGTTCTTGAAGATCTCACAGGCCAACCTTCTCCTTTGCTGGTCTCCTCCACAAGACTGTTCTTGGGAAGGCAATGTTTCCTCCATACTTTTCTTTTTTTTTTTAATTTAATTTAATTTTATTTTTTTAATTTACATTCCAAATCACTTCCCCTTTCCCGTTTCCTCCCTCCCCGAAAGTCCCATAAGCCCCCTTCCCTCCCTCTTTTCTCCGTTCAACCCCCTCTCATTACTCTGTCCTGGCGTTCCCCTACATCCAGTCTTTCCAGGACCAGGGGTCTACCCAGAGACTTTACCTGCATGCAATAAGGACACATGCTCCACTATATTCATAGCAGCCTTATTTATAATAGCCAGAAGCTGGAAAGAACCCAGATGTCCCTCAACGGAGGAATGGATTCAGAAGATGTGGTATATTTACACAATGGAATACTACTCTGCAATTAAAAACAATGAATTCACGAAATTCCTAGGCAAATGGTCAGAACTTGAAAATATCATCCTTAGTGAGGTAACCCAATCACAAAAGATCACACATGGTATGAAGTCACTGATAAGGGGATATTGACCCAGAATCTCAGAATACCCTAGACACAATCAGCATATCAATAGATTCCTCCATACTTTTCTAAAGAGCATGATGTATATATCACCTTTCCTTCTTGTTTCTTGGATTCTACCTTGCCAATTTCTGATCTTTCTACAGGAAAATGAAATTCCCACATTCTATAACTTCAAACTTGCTTTTGGAATTGTCACTTTCACTTCTCTCATCATCTGTAGGAAGGATATAAGAGAGTTGCACAGTCATCTTGGGCTACTATGAAAGAACACTAGAAAGAAGTATCTAAAGCTGGTAGTTATTTCTCAGTTATTCTGGAGGCAGACAGAGATCAGAGAGTAAGGACTGCTGGACTCCTTGTCATGACTTTTGTTCTCACAGAGTTTTCTTTAAATTGACTCTTCTTATAACAGAGAAAAGAAGAGAGAAGGAAGGAGGGGGAGCTGTCTACTGTCTGTTTTTCTAATCCCATCTCTGGTATGTCTCCATATCTGATCTGATTCCCTTCCTATAGGCCACACCTCCAAGCACACTGCACATCAGGCCTTTGACTATATGATTTGGATAACAAACTTAGTCAACAACAGTATTGGTATTATTGTCCCAGTTTTACAGCTTGACAAAACTAGCCAAATATCTTAAGGATGATATCATCATTTGCTCTAGCAAGTGAGGATAAAGAAAAATAGCCATTCCGATGCTGCTGATTATTTCCCATTCTTAGTGTAGTTGGAGAAGAAAGAAATATCTGCAGCAAATAAGAATTACATTGTAGAGGCAGGAGGATTTCTGAGTTCGAGGCCAGCCTGGTCTACAGAGTGAGTTCCAGGACAGCCAGGGCTACACAGAGAAACCCTGTCTCGAAAAACCAAAAAAAAAAAAAAAAAAAAGAATTACATTGTTACCTGGAACTCCCCTATATATTCATAGAACACATGGCCAATAAACATTTCTCCATATGACAAACATATGACAAGATGCAAAGAACAGGATTAACTATTCATGATTGGGTAATATTGCTAATTCAAATGATATAACTTGCTGTCAATATATTCAATATATTTCTCAGTTATAGCAATTATACTTATTCGTATAAATGGATTCATCAGCTTCTATTCCAATCACCATCCAAGCAATTTCACAGACACACACAAACACACACACACACACACACACACACAGAGATACACAAACACACACACACACACAATTTGTGTTCTGTCAAAATGACTGTCATTGTTTTTTTTTATTTCTGTGAGATCAGTGTAAAATGTGTTCCTTGCTAAATGTTTTTACAAATAAATTGTCATTATCAAACTGTTATTTTCTTCCCTAATAAAGTAGTTGACTTATGATCCTTTCTACAATATATATCAACTCTAATTGGCTATATGGCATCCTTAATTTGAAATATAAAACATCAATATGGTAGCATTTAGCTGTGATGACAGCAGCTTGATAACATGATTAAAATATATCTTGTAAACAAGATTTGTATCTTGCAAAGTGTTTGAAAATAATTAGGTAATTTAAGAGATATCTTCAAAACTACATTTTTTTCAGTGACTTGAAAGTACTAATGTAGTATACTTCTTCAAAAATGAAGTGTAAACTATTTCCACAAATGCACATATTTTATAAATATAGCTGTTTTTTTTTTAAAGAATATTTTCCTGGATAACAAACTTCAAAGATAACAGCAAACATGCATCTTTGTGAACATGCCTACATTATTTATAGTAAAAGGACATTTATTCTCCTATTGTTTTCCACCTTGGTCCAAATCAAGTATTTAGCCTAGAGTAATCCTTCCGAGGCATCACCTTGACCCTGAGCAAGTCTGGTCGACTTGAGGATCTAGCTAGTAATGATCTCACTCTACCTTCGTGATTCTGAAAAGAGTGGGTTGATTAATTTATAACTTACCTATGTATCTGCCAGCTTGATCTCTCATGATAGACAATTCCCACTGGAAAACCAGGCTTAATCTATATATGCTTGGCATAAGCAGACTAAATATAGACTTGTTTTCTCTTCCAATTCTTAGCAAAGAGTTTCAATATTACTAGAACTTCATGCTTGAAATTCCAATCACATCCAAACATATTTTCAGTCATCTATTTCCAAACCAGGAACCAGTGCTCTCAACTGAGGAATCTGTATTTGAAATAATAATCTTTGAATCAATCCCTCAAATATCAAATGCACTGAAAAAATCTTTAGATGTTATTGCTCTAGCTACATATTTATTGTGTGTGCATATTCATGTTTATATGTGTGCATTTGAGCACACAAGTGAGTGCATATATGTATATGCATATATTGCATATGAGCAAGTCATACTGTACCTCTGGAAGCCAGAGGACAACCTGCAGGATTCAAGATTCTTTGTCCACTGTATAGGTTCCATGGATTATACTCAAGTCATCAGGTTTGATGGCCAGGACATTTATCTGCTGATCTATCTCATTGTCTCAAAAATGTATTTTTAATAACTGTGACAAGCTAAAAGTACAGAAATACCAACAATGGTTTGTTGGATTGAGTCGAATGAAGCCATAAAATAAAGTTGTTTGACAGAGACATTTTGACAGATATCAAAAGACACGTTAACTACAATAGCTTGTTGAAATGCCTTGAAAGACAGGGAAAGTAGTAAAAGCAAAAAGAGAAGAAATGAGGCTGAAAATGGGTCTATGGTCAGATGTGCTTACCACCCTTCCACAAGATCTGAATTCAGAGATCTCAGTACCTAGGTCTGGTGGCTCCCAACTGTTTAATAAACTCCAGCTCCTTCTTGTGGGTACTTAAGGAACCTGCTCACAGACACACACACACACACACACACACACACACACAAACACACTCAGAGAGAGTGGTCTCGGGGGGGGGAATTTTATAAATATTAGCTTCAACTAATATTAATACCTTCCTAAGTTTATATAGCAAACTGAATTTGGGTGGTTTTTGGAATTCTGCCAACAAATCTTAAGACTGTAGAGTTTGAATTAGTTATTCAACTGTATGTCCCTATCTATAAGATGTTATTGAAATGAGCACATAACCTTACAAATAAAGCTTCATTTTTTATGCCTAATAAAATATTGAGGAACCTACTACATGGTCACCATCAACTGAATCTCAAAGGAGCACGTAAATTCTCCATTTCTTCTGCCTTAATAAAATTTCCTATGCTATATCAGTACAAAACACAATTAGACCCCAAGTCTGACTTTATTATATTTTATAAATTAAGTAATTGTAAATCTCAAATAACTAAGTTTTTGAAAACAATGACTTGAATAGTTACATTTCAATTAAGCATGGGGCATAAAAACAAATACCTTAAAAAAATCCTTCATGTATTTTGAGCGCAGTTAATTGACCTCCTGATCTGTTTTGAGCACATGCATGTGACAACTCACATAGTACTCTAAAGATTTTCTCCAAGAGAGCTGCCTTAGGAAATGTTTTCCAGTGACACTAAAGGATCATATTACAGACCATGCCCATCTCTGCGAATTGCACAGGTTCCCTTAGTAACTTCAAAAGCTTTTGACTAAATAAACTCTAAGTCTTGAATCTGTGGTTACATTTGAAGCTGATAGTTTTGAGACTCTTTTTCCTTCCCTTTTAGACACATTTGGTGATTGGAACTGTAACACAGAACAGCAACCTCTTGAAAGATTCAGATTCAAACAGCCTCCTTTGCAAACTGAAGAATTCCCTGAATATAAAATTACAGTAATTTTAGAAGACTTAGAATCTAATGATTGCTTTAACATTCCTGCTGAGATTTTCTTGATGTTGGCTAATCTGTGTCTTTTAGATAAGTATATTTTAGTTCCTCTAATTTTTTTCTTATTGAAAGTGAATAACTTTTAAGATTTTTCTTCCATCAGTATTTCATGTTTAACCTCAGTGCTTTTGTAGCAAAGCATTGCTTTCTAAAGCATGAGATGGAACTTTGTGAAGATCATTTTCTTTGTTTAGGAATAATCTTGACTACATAGGAATTTATGTTTCTGTCTAATCGCATTCCAATCCAGAAGTTAGTCTCTCTCTCTCTCTCTCTCTCTCTCTCTCTCTCTCTCTCTCTCTCTCTCAACAAATGTGTTCTACTACTTTTATAAACAGAATGGGAGCAAGCAGTCTATTTTGAGTAGTTTCTTTCAAATGGTAATATTTAGAGGGTTAACCACCATGCTGCCACCCATAGTTGGCATGCACTCTGTTTTGACTCATGTATACTTTATGTATTCTCATGTGGATGGAGATTTTACCTTTGTGGTGGGGCAACCATGAATACATGTCAGAAGCACACCCTTATAGGCCTTATTGTGGGCATAGTCTCTTTTCTATTGGAGGAATAGATGGGGTTTGTGTATAATGTAAATGAAACTTGGTTTTCTTCATAATATCATTAAATCATTCTACAGGAACATCTGTGAAGTGTGAAAGATCTGGTAGTTTCATTACCTATCAGAATTTGATGGCATTTGTATTTCTTCTATTGTAGGTGTTCATATATATCTGTGCATATATATATGCAACATGTACATTCAACAAAATGTGTATCTCATAATTCATATTTAATACTCATTTTCTTTTAACTCTGGTAACTTAAAATAACCTTTGCCCTCCCGTCCTGTCTGGTTTTCCAAACTGAAGATTTCATTCACTGCCTTAAACTAACCTGCACTGTCTACTACCCTACACCTCTGTACCTGAATCTATTTCTCTCAGCTTACCTCATAGGCCTCCTTATCCAAATTCCACCATCTTGTGCTGAACAATATTCTAAGTGTATCAGAATAATCTTCTCAGCCATCTTCCTTTACTCCAAGTCCTGTCACCCTGTTCTCTGTGGTCAACATTCATGCCTTTGCTAGATGACTCCTCATCATGTCCTTCTTCCAGTGATGTCATAGTTCTTCTCTTCTGTATGGGACTTTATGTACTGTATAGTGTGTGGTAGTTATGAACAAACCATTCCATTACACCTCATCTCAAGTACCTACCATTTATTTGGGGGGAAAAGTACTAAAAGAAAATATTATAAGTGTGACACTATGATCTGCTCTGATTAAAACAAAAGAAAGCAAAACTGAGTTAAAAAGTAAATAAGAGTGGTATAACAAACAAAATTCAGTAGAAGGTTCCTTAAACATATTCATATATGAAGTGATCTAAACAAAGTCACCAAATAGCAGAGGTAGACAGTCCCTACTGAACACCTCTTGTCTGCAAATAAAATGTTCAATTATTCAGCACATACAAATATGAATTAAGGGGTAGCATATCTACTATTCTATAAAATTACATATTTGCAAATCATTGAGAAAATTGTAGTAAACTAATGTTGTGCTGTTACAGAGTAATATTTGACTCCGTAATGCATGGTTTGGAATTTATTCTACAAAAGTGACAAATATGCAGAACAAATTCTGCCTACAAGTCTGGAATGACAGAAATCTTCTGTATAATGTTAAAATATGTTCTAGTAGTTCTACCTCTCTTAAAGAGTGAGATACCTGATCAGAAATATGGCACAATTCAAAGTCAACTTCTGTCTCTCAGAACTGGTGTGAAACTTATCAGACACTCTGTAATTAACAAAATCAACTGCTAGACTTCACAATATGTATGAACTCAATAAACTTACAGACACATCACTTGCTTATAGAGTAACAAAACAGCACTTTGTCAAACACTTCTCTGGATTCAGAGTGTGAGCTGGAACAATCCATAGGGTTTTGAGTCCCTCTTAACACCAAGTATTTTCATTTAGAATCAAGTGGGCATCGGTCAAATCTGCTAACCTCTCTTGTGAACAACTCTATCTGGTTTTCCTTTCCAGAACCTGAATTCCATTTACTTCATCACCTGGAAATCAACAAATTTGGGAGGTAATTTTTTGAGCTTATTATGCCTTGTGTATGGAAGGAATTAGCTATGACTGTTATCTACTTTGTTCCTTAAATCATTTGAGCATTGTGGCCTTAGGAAGAAATTCTCCTTAAGGCAATACAGTATGAAACACAACTTTGATTAATCCTTATTTTATAATATAAAAACAAGTTTACAGTTTGCTGAGACAAAACCTTCCACATTCACATGCTAGTAGAAGGAGACATCAAGACAGTCATGGGATGGGAGTATCATGCATGTCTTTGCAGGTGATGGAGGAATTCTACTTGCCTCAGGGAATGGCAAGAGACAGAATACGGGACTCTCTATTTTACTGCATGTCACCACTCAGGCAGCATGGTTTAAAACAGTAACTGGGTTTTGGGCTCACAGCATGATAGCAGAATATATGGTCACAGTTTTGGGGATGATAGCTTCTTAACTCTCAAGATATCTGGTTGAAGAAACAAAGAATTTTATTACATAGAAACAAAAATTTGAAAATTTTAAGTATTTGAAAAATTTGAAATATTTATTTTAAAAAGGAATCAGTTGATAAAGGTAATATACATACTTATATACATTCATAGATGAATATAATTAAATAATAGACATTCATGCATTGAATATTCTTATAAAAATTAAGGAGTTATACCAGAGTCATTAGCATACTAAATACATTTCTAACATTCCATTTCAATTCTCCTGTCTACCAATTATAGTATAATGTGTTTTGAATGGTAAGATCTTTACAGTAATCCACAAAATAGCTTTATATCACTCTTTCATTTTTTTTAACAGTGTAGCTTTTTGTATACTCTAAGGAGACATGACCTCAGTGCTTCTATGAATAGCAAAATTTCAGTGATTAATTATAGTTTTTAATGTGAAGAGTTCACAATTTGTTTCAATGAAAAGTAAAATAAAATAATCCTGAGAGTTTAAAAAAGAATGGTTTATAATATACAGAGTTATTCTTCATCAACTCATATATATATATACTATAGAGATTTTGCAATGGCTTATAATTTTCAGAATCTCAGAAGTATTACTGAATATTATTGAAATTTGCTTAAACTTTCTCATATTGAATATATAGAGGTTGAAAACTACTATTTTATTTCATATCTAATTAAAATTTATACAAAACAGTTGATCAGTACTTTTCATTTAATTCCAAATCTTCCAAGAAAATAGTTCTTGACTTTTTGAAAAGATAAAGGTTGCCATGAAATATGGTTTTACCTTTTGTGCTGTTATTTTGAACATCATTTTTTCCTATAATCCTCAGAGGATCAATGCCTATTTCAGGCTTTCATATTTCCTTTTTTCTACAATTATTTTATTTTGTTCTTATTTAGGTTCTTACATGAGTGATGGGAACTGAACTCTGTTCCTCTGTAAGTACATTGGGTACTGGTAACTGTTAACTACTTAGGCATTTCTCCAGCCCTATGTACTACAATCTTAATCTATATTTTATTTTAGTTACCACTTATTACAATTGATAAATGAGTTACATTTATTTTAGGGTAAAATGATTATTGTATAGAAATGTCATAGGTACCCATCATGTTTTTGTATCTACACAGCTTCAGAAAGTATAATATCAATGAAGTACCTAAAACATTCATGGTTTCTTATATTTCACCATCTATTATCATATATGGTTTTTAGATTGAGAACCAGAATTTGTTATATCATGATATGGATAAACAAAAGATAAACATGAAAGCTGTTATCCTTGTTTCTAATAGAATTGAAAGAAATTGCAAGCTCTCTTATGCATTATAAAAGCTAACCTACCAAACAAATACAAACAAAGGATGGCTTATGAATGATTTACTATACAGATAAATATAGTCAGAAGAAATCACATATAAAAATGTTTAATCTCTTTCCCAATATGTCAACAATGTGTGAGTACCTGAATGCATTTCTTCCTACTTAAGAATCTTCCTTATACAGAAAATTACTATCATGGTCTACAGAAGAACTGATGTATTGGTGCAAAATTAACTTGAGACTGTACTGTTTAATTTATTTTATCCTCACCTTTAATTACAATTTGAAACTGAAGAGTTAGCTAGCGAAGGTAGATACAGCAGGATTGGGAGCATGTCTAGAATATTTACAGCTGTGCATTTATAGTTGAAATATCTGATAAAAAAAAAAGAATAATCTGCCTCCATGTCTTAGTAGCGAATTCTGCCCAATGTTTCTAAAACTGAAGTGAATTTTCTTAAAAATATTCTAGATTTTATTACTTAAGGGGACTTTTTTTTTTTAACAAATGAGAGTTTTAACCCTTGCCTAGGTTTCTGAACAGAATATACCTTTAGGTTCAACAGTATTTACTAAATAGTTGATATTTCTGTGGTTAATTTTGTGCGTGGGTGGGGGAGAGAAATCTGTTGCTTTGTTTGTTTGTTTGTTTGTTTTGAGTGGTTTTGTTTTTGTTTAAACCATTTTTATTAGATATATTCTTTATTTACATTTCAAATGATTTCCCCTTTCCTAGATCCCCCACCCCGAATGCCCCATAAGCCCTCTTCCTTCCCCCTGCTACCCAACCAACCTCCCTTTCCTGGCATTCCACTACAGGGCCACATTGAGGTCTTTCAGGACCAGGGTCCTCTCCATCCTTCTTCTTGGGCAACATTTGATATGTGCATTGTTTCTTGAGTATTCCAAGCTTCTGGGCTAATATCTGCTTATCAGTGAGTGCATATCATGTGTGATCTTTTGTGAATGGGTCACCTCACTCAGGATGACATTCTCCAGTTCCACCCACTTGCCTAAGAATTTCATGAATTTATTGTTTTTAATAGCTGAGTAGTGTTCCATAGTGTAAATATACCACATTTTTCTGTATCCATCCCTCCATTGAGGGACATTTGGGTTCTTTCCAGCTTCTGTCTATTAAAAATAAGGCTGCTATGAACATAGTGGAGCATGTGTCCTTAAACCAATTTTTTAAACATTATTTTAAATTAAGTCTTTGAGAATTTAAGACAATATAACTTAACACATTGATTCCTCTGATAGCCATCCCCCATACATTCTGACCTAACTTTTAGTTTTCTTTTATGCCCTCCTATCAATTCTAGTTTGGGTTACCTAGCTAGTCTAAGGAGTGGAGCCTGTTCTGGCATGTGGTTGATCAGCCATAGGTCATATCCTTAAAGAACACAGACTCTCTCGTTCATAAGAGTCAAATATTAGTAGCTCCCAGGATGGTGGTAGGATTTCTTCCATTGTGTCTAGAAAAGTAAGCTTCTGAATGAAGTAGGATTGAAGTAGGCTGTCTCACTTTACTTATTCACTGAGGATGTTGATTGAGAGCAATGCCTTTCACAACACATTAAGAACTGGATTTAACAAAGGCCATGTGCTTAATGGATTATTTAAGCATTTATTTAATACTGTCATTGATTTATTTTCATATTTTAGAACATCAAATTATTTGGTTCAAGAACAGGATCAACCTAACCATTCAAAGTCAAAATTCATTCCAACATCATATGAAAATGAGAAACAAGATTAAGCAAGAAAAAGTGCCAATAGACACCAAATTCATCCCACAGTATACCTGGAAAGGGTGTATATTTTTATTACTGTTTTTGCCCAAAACTTTAATTCATTTAATTACTCACAAAAATATAAAATGTTCAAGTTATTAAAGACAACCATCATTACTGTGGGTGAGGGATAAATGGCAAACTAATATTATTGATTTTTTTCCCAAAACTTCTAAGAGATAGTAGATATTCAGATGGGGAAAAACAAATCACAACAAATCCTTGAGTAAATTTCATTAAAAAAATCAAATCAGAAATATGTATTCAGCTGTATTAATGACTCTATAGTTGAATATAGCCATGAAAACTGCCAACAATTCTGGTTTGCTAACACCTGACCTGAAAGAACATCTGTTCTTTGAAGTCCTGCCAAGCTAACTTCCAGGATAAAAACCCATAGACAAAAAATTTACTAGTCTCAGGCCATTTTAATAATGGAGCATTAATTATGATTGTGTAAATGAATTCAAGTATAATTTGCTAATACCCCTAGTTGCTTAGTTTTCTCTTTGGCTATATAACTCAAACTTTTAAGTAATCTGCCTTCTGAATTTCAGGGCTTGAAACAGATCTAAGACTTCCCTTGATATCTAGATTTAAATAAAAAGGGATTTACATATTGTCAGTGTACACTGAACAGAAAAGCTCGTAAAACAGTAATAAACTTGAGAGACTGCTGGCTCTTAACACAGGGCAAAGACTGGTAAACTTAGGAGACAGATAGTCTGTCCAATAGAATTACAATTTTAAATGGAAGACTTTGTTGAAGTGGTAAATTAGTGTAAAGAAGGATTTTAAATCAGTATATTAGCTTGTATGGTCATTTTAGTTGACTTGTAGTAGAAGTAGTCACAGAGATAAAAGATAAATTGAGTAGAACCCACTGAACAAGATTAGAATTCATGAGGATCAAGAAAGAAAACATAATTTTTCTCATCAATAAACTGAATAAACAGAATAAAAATAAAACACAAACAATAGCTATATAATTTATCAAGAAAGACAGGACTACAGAAGTACATTTTAATCAAATGGAATTTTCTCCTTTATGGAAAGGATAGTAATAAAACAAGCTTAATTTTAGCCTGTCCATTATAATTATCAAAGTCAGAGTGAAAAAGAACAAAGATTCTGTCATAGTTTTCCCATCTTATCTCCTATCATCTGCCAAACCTATCAGATACTATACCTCCTATCAGACGCTATACATTCCTGCTATCAGATGCCATACCTTCTATCGTCTGTCACCTTTTCCTGTTATCAGATGCCAAATCTCTTGTCATTTATCATACCTTCCTTTTATCTTCTGTCATACCTCCTATCAGATACCACAACTACTATCAGATGCCACAACTCCTATCAGATGCCATTGCCATCTACATACATTAAAGTTATTAAAGTGTTATACATGAAAATCATGTGTGTTTGCAAATGAAATTATATGCGGTGAAAGCAAAGTCACCTAGTAATGACTGTACTTATGCATTATCAAGGTGTATAGAGAGTACTCCTTGCCCAAACACTGAGCAATGTCACGTGCTTAACCTCCATTGCTGTCCACAGTTCTTAGCTAGTGACCATTTGTAAGGTATGTGTATGGAATATAATGTTAGGAAAACACAATAAAGTATGGGGCATTTACTTAATGGTAGTATAACAAACCCATTCCAAAACCTGAATTACTTAATTGGATGAGTAGAAGAATATAGACACAGGAACAACATTTAATAAGGTTGTGCTGACGAGGTTTATATCAATTTGACAACAGCTACAGTAATTTGGGAAGAGATATCTTCAACTGTGAAAATACCCCAATCAAGTTGGCCTGCAGGCAAGTCTGTGGTGCATTTTTTTTTATTGATGCCTGATGTGGGAGGGTCCCGGTCATTGTGGACAGTGTCATCTCTAGGCAGGTGGTCCTGAGTTATATAAGAAATCAAACTGAGTAAGCAATGGGGAGCAAGCCGGGGTGCACTGTTCTTCCATGGCTTCTGCTTCAGTTGTATCCAGGTCTTGCATTTAATTCCTGTCCTGTGTTCCTTCAGAGAAGGATTTAAAAGATTGAAAGTAGACATAAACCCTTTTCTCCCCAAACATGCTTATATGATGGTGTTTTATGACAGCAATAGAATTCTTAAGTAAGACAAAGATTATGTCCTTCTGGTTCAGACTTTGATTCACTTAGACTGGATACATATCAAATGTTCTGATGATAAAATATTTCTCCAAAAGAAGTGGTAAGTGTGCAGTTAGCAAACATAACTTCTACAGTGTTTCAAAATGTTAGCATGCTAAATATCATGATGTTTAATCAACTTTCATTTAAAAAATTAGCTGTTCCATCACCTTGCAGACATATAAAGTGTCAAATAGTGATAGAATAAATTAAAATTGGAAAGTTGTAAAATCCCTTCTAAGATATTCCTCATTTCATCCTCATACATCCACGCATTAAAGAGTTATAAGAATCCTGAAGATAGTTGCAAATTATTGATTGGCTTCTGGATATTGTGAAATAAAATGCTCAGAATGTAGTCAGTTTTCAATGTGGCTCCCATTATTTTAATTTTATACTATAAGATGTACAGCATTATTTCTCCTATTGGCTCCTCTTAGTGATACTGCCTTATACTAAAGTCTTCTCTCATATAAGTACACCAAGGGAATACCTATTTATTACCACAGAACTTTAAAGGCAAATACTAAGGTATGAGTACTTACTACATATCATTACAATGAGACAATAAATCAAGAATAAATGCTAATAAATACTAGCATTGTTTTTAAATTAGTTTGTGATAACTGGAGATTTGAACTAATGCCCCTTGAAGTATGGCGTAGACATGTAGGAAGAGTGACAAGTACTTACAGGGGATTTAGGGGATATGACTTTGTCAGTAGTACAACAGATAAATATAAAACTATTAGCAGTACCATTAGATAAAGTCAAGAAGTGAAAAAGGGACATTACCAAAGCTACTTTGAGAAGTATCTAGTAGTCGTCTGGTATCATAGGTACTTTAAGTGGTTTTAGGAGTCCGTTCATATCTCATGCCACTGTCCTATATTGTGTAGGTTGTAATTCAGCCAATACCATTGCCTCTTTCGTGTGAATTCTGCTGCAGTGTAAATCATACTGGTACCTTTATCTTAGCTATTATTGCATGCATTACAGGTAATATCCTACATGCCTGAACAATAGGGACATTCATCTGCTCCTTGTGTTCTACAACACCTGAAAAAATTTAATCTACAGCTTGAATACTCTATTAATACCCATACAATAATTAACTCTCCATGAGACTTCCGAGATTCACAAGTAGTATTACTGCCCTTTATAGGTCCAATGCATTAAAGCATCTGAGTGATTTGATATACATGAACTGCATATTTTGTTAGAAAGCCTTAGGTCTAAGTTACTTTCTTTTTGCTGTGGAAAGGACAATATAACCAAAGCAACTTATAAAAGAAAGTCTGTAATGGAGGTATTCTTTATAGTTTCAGAGGGTGTCAGTGACTGTCCTCGTAGGGAGCAAAGCATCAAACAGGAAGGAATAATTCTGGAGAAGTAGCCAAGAATTTATATTTGATCCACAGACATGAAAAAGTGAGATAGTTAATAGCAAATGATGTAGGTTTAGAAACCTCAAAGGCCACCTTCATTGACACACCTCCACCCATTAAGTCACACCTCCTTCAACTAGGCTATGCCTCCTATATTAAAGTCATACTTAATCCAAAGCCATACCTCTAAATCCTTCCTGAGCAGTTCCACCAACTTTGGATCAATTATTCAAACATATGAGCCATGTCTATTCAAAACACCACAATTTAAGATACACAAAAACATAAAACAAAATTAAAAGAGTTTACAAAGTTGAAAAATAGTTTGACAAGCTCTAAGAAGGTTTTGTGAAATTTTGCCTGTGCCTTGCAGTTTTACATTATCATGTGATCACTTAAATATCCTTAGATTTTCAAGCTTCTATCAGGTAATTACAAATCAATATGAGTAGAATCATATGATGAGATTAACTACTTTCACATGTATACATGCTTCAGTTCTTCGAACACTAAGGTCTAAGAAATTCATTGTCTATTGACTAGAGACATACAGAGTACTGACTAATACATGGGTGATCTGTAATCTATGAGAGATGATTTCAAAATTTATGAAAAAAGAACTACATAGAAACAGAGGTATGTACACTTTTATTTTGTTTATTAATGCTTAAAACCATTATTTTAGGGTTTATCTTGTCAGTTATGTCATGTTATTTTGTATGAAGTCACATGTATTTCATCAATCAAGGCCTAAGACCTATGTATCTTGTATTATACATTTAGATTTTTAAAATAATTTCTTATTTCATGGTAATTTATTCAGAAAAATTAAATATATACACACATACACACACAAATGTAAACACAGAATATATATTTGAATTCTTGTTAATGAAAGAATGGAAAATCATTTTTAATATTAGTAGGAGGCTAATATTAGTACACATTTTATATATTATAAGGTTCTGGAACAATGCAGTAGAAAAAGTGTTCTATAACAATGATCAAGTGTTTTAAACCATGATAAAATTCACATGAAATTCCCAAATGGTGCTGCTATCCCAAACATCAATGACATGAGGCTTCTTGAACATTCAGACCTTGATGTTCAAAGTGTAACTGTGGCACTTGCCCTATGGAATGTCATGCCTTTTTGAGATGAATTTATCATGTGTCTACCCTGTGATAAAACAATTCTGCATCTACGTAAATTGTTGAACAAAACAAATGTCATGATTCTGCCAACAAACACAAATATCTAGGAGAGTAGTGTTTCCAGAATTTGAAGACTAGAAACAACTAACAAAATCTATAGGTGAATTTTTATTTAATTAATATATTAGCATTGAATATTTGAGTGTAATTTGACTTTTTATATGATTGCACATAAAGCAAACATTCACATTTCCATTGCAAGTTATATCACTGAAGTTTCATCTGGTTCAGAGGCAGATCATACACAGAAAAGGGAGAGGTAAGTTACACTGTGAAATATATATGTATATATTCATATATATATATATATATATAAATTTCTTAAAATGTATGTGATCTCAAAAATATTAATATGTATGTTTTAAATATAGTTTTTCATCTCTACAACTCCCAGAAATTACAAGTGATCATTTTGTATTCATTAATTTTTGCTTCCATTAAGAAAAGCACAGTCAACATAGTAGTATAAGGATCAGAAAAGAAAGTTCAACAAGTGCCTCACTTCTTGCCTCTGGTTCATATTTAATTTGTAAGTCATTGACAGACTATAGTTATTGTGGAAAGCTAAATTAATTTGTCATTATTATTTTAAGTTACAAAAATGAAATACTTTTCTGATATTAATAAATACATTAATCAAATTAAATTGAAGTTTTCTTTCAATATGAATTTTAGCTCATTTTTATATAAGATTGGTATGTAAGTATTTTTATTATAGAACTAAAAATGTTTATCTCTTAAACAAATATTGTAGAGTGAATCTTGTTATAAGCCATTCATTATTTACTCATCCTGCTTCCTCCTGCTTAATGGAATGCACACACTAAATGTGTTCTTTGATGTGTTCAGACATATATGTAACACGTTCTGCTTACTCTCTACTTTTACTTCGTTCTTTGAAGTAAAATTAATGCAGAATATCGGAACAGGTAAATATGCAGAGAATACGTGCTTATGGAGCATTCAGCTTTAGATGGAACATCAATATCATAACCCCACAATCATACCACCACAGTAAGAGAAAGGCAATGTGAAGAATCAAAGGAAACACTATGCTCTGGACATGACAGTACCTCTGCTCTCACTAACTCCCAGAAGTTGTGATTGCCCACATAAGTTCTGCATAAGATTAGCTCAAGACAATCAACATTTCAATATGGAGGATATGAGGGGCTATTGGTAGTTAACAGCTAATGGAGAAGAGAGAGTCTACTTTCTTTAAAATTGTGGTATTTTAGTTGATTGACCATGATGTTATTGGTGGCTCCATATCCACAGGTATAGAGGCAGCATAAGTTGCATTCAGTAGGTTATGAAAAATATTAAGGTACATAAGAGGAAGTGAAATAGAGAGGTTAATTAAGGGGATGGGATGTATCTGTGAGAAGTTAGAAAGATGGGTGATGGTAAATATGTTCAAACATATTGTATGCATATATGGCATTCTGAAATAATTAAATATTATATTTAATGTTTAAAATAATAATAAACTTTAAAACATAAATAAGTGTATGTATCTAATTTAACCTTAGGTCTGTGCAATATATTAGTGTCTATCACTAGAGATGCAAAACAAAAGCAAGCAAATAAATGAAGTCAGACCTCTCTTTCTAATATTGGTGTTCTTTTCCCTGGTCATTCATTTATTTGTAAATATCTTAACTCTGAGGGAAAAAGTATGCAGCAGATTCCCTCTGGTGAATTTCTTGTGGGTTTGATAAGAAGCCAGAAAAAATTTATGGCATGCACACTAGAATACAGTTGATTTTAAAAGTACACATTTGTCTTTTCAATCCTTCTCAATGGTTTTTTCTTTTGTATGACATATGAAATTGTTGATGAAAACTATCAAGTTAGAAAATACTTTATGAAAGCCATAACTTGATAGTTTGTATTACATTTTAATCAAGAATTATGGTGACTCAAGACATGTTTCATGATCTCTGTCTAGTTCAGTTACTATGGTACTTACTGGAAGCCCTATGGCCATCTCAAAGGTCATTTCCAATATATGCCAACAGAGATTGGGGCTGGGCAGAAACTGCACCCCAGTGATGATGTGGCTGTCTTTGTACAGAAGACCAACACAAATAACTTGATGTGTAGTAAAATTTGCAGAAATGTAAGTGTGATATCAACTAACAAAGGAGAAAATCATTCTGCTTAATTCTTGAAGTATTTGAGAAATGATTATTAGTGGAGAGATGTCATAAAACTTTGTTGAAAAATGATTTTCATTTTCCACATGGATTTCTCCAAATTTCTTTAATTTTGTTAGTTTCACAAAGTCCCAATTTTTGGCCTGAGCTAGTTTCAATCTCAATATCTGGCTTTGGCCTCTGAAGCACTGTGATTCTAGCTAGGCATGTGCCACTATATCTATCCTCATACTTTATAAACATGCTACATTCATTTATTGCTGTCCTGCTGTCTTCAGGAATAGTTATAGTACTGTTTAAAAAGAACTAGAGTTGTTCCAAAATTTACTAAAACACAAACCAGTGTGAATAAATACCAAAGGAACCAAGTTTATTACAAAAACAGTTTACCTCACATGTAGAATTAGGAATTTAAGACCAAAATTTGAATTTCAAATAAACTTACATTTTAGTACATAACAGAATGATTTGAAATTTCTTGAAATTATGCACATAGAAACCTTAGGTAAAATAAATTCAGTTTAAGGAATATTGACTAATAAAACAAAAGCATTACATCTGTAAACTTGGAGGCAGAGTCAGGAAACCACAAGTATAGGTCTACAATGTAAATTCTAGGCCACATTAGTCAGTACTACATTAGGAGACTTCTTCTCAAACAACTGACCAGACCAACAACAAAAGTAAATAAACAAGCAAACTAATGAAGTAATAGGGAATCTCTTAAAATTTTTACAAATTATTTTCTGTATATTTAAATGAAAGAAATCAAGGAGCATTAACTTATATAATATGCTGCCTTATATAATTCTTCTCACATATTGTCCATCTTACCTCTACAACCAGTTGTTGGAGTGATGGAGATGCTACTGGATACAGACTGGAGTTGCCGCGGATGGGGTTATGAAGGCTAATGTAAGCCACAGCATTTTTTTGTAGAATCTTCTCAAAATCCTGAAATAAAAAGTTTGAAAAGTTCAACCATTAGTGCAATTAAAATAACGCATTTGACTTTATTTGGATAATAAATATTTTGATGCTAAATTATAACATTTATCAGAAGAATACTATAAGTATTTTATCATGTGTTAAGGTTAATCCATCCTCTATATGTAAAGTCTTTCTCCAAAGTTGGTTTAATCTACCAAGCAGAACTGAACAGCTGGTAAAGTAGTACTTATATAAAGTAATCATTTTAAAAGGAAAGGTTTGGAGGGTTAGAATAACATTGGGTTCAATTATAGAACAAATTCTGGGAATTTTCTTCAATGACAGTGCCTAAAGTTAGAGTCATTGAATTAAAGAACAGAACTGGCCCACTTAATTAGTTGGTGCTAGCCATCTTTCCCTGTGAAAAAGTCAGTTAATTTTGCACAAATAAACTATAATTTTGAGAGAAATTGGACAAATTAGAATTGTGACTATGACTGTATAAAAACCCCATAAGTGTTGTTTGTACTAATAACATAGGATAATTCGGTTTCATGGTTTTACATAGATCCCTTGCCCTACAGTACAGAGGACTGCTAACATCACACTGTGAGTGAAAGAAAATAGTGCCTTATATCCTTGGCTTACCTCTGTTTAATGTTGGAAATTCATCTACAAACTTGTGAGGGAGATGAGTATTTATTTAAAAGTAATAAATATTTTAAACAAACATGAATAATTTATAAAAAAAAATACTTGAGTAATCTCACATATCATATCGCAAAAATGTCCATTTTTACTTAAAGGCTATGAAAGAAGTATTTTAGCACATGAGCACATAGACACTTTCTCTAACAGATAATTTGTTTTCCATAAGCCTGCAGAAGATAGTCAAGTCCTATATATTAACATGAGCAAGCTACTCTCAGCGAAGTTATATGTTACAATAAGTTGCCCATGGTAGAAAAGTTCAAAACTTTGATTTTCGTTCTCTAAAATTTGTAATATTTCCAGAGCTGCATGTGAAAAATATTGTTATAGAACGAATGGTACTTTAAAGAAGCCTGTTATAGGAAATGCCATAATTTCTGACAAGCATCAGCATCAGTAAAGTCAATTCTCTCTTACTTGCACGGGCCACAAATACCATCTACAAATTTATAGAGCAACATCACATAATCCTGTTAGCTTCAACTGGGATTCCAGGGGATCTTATGTAAGCAAATTACAGCACATTATAAAGAGCAAGAAGGAATACCAACAAAGCTTTGTCTTGCTCACCTTCAGGTGAGATCAATAAAAAAGAAAGTGTTTCATTTTCAGAAGATTGGATAACCATAATCAGAATGAGCATCTAAGGGTCTATACTTTCCTTCAAATGGATGCTGATGAACTATTTTCATGGGACACAGTGATGTAATCTATTATTTGGAAAACTAGATACATTGTTATTAGCCAACAGTGACTTCTCAATATCCTTGATCAGTTAGTTTCCTTATTTCTTTCTTTGTCCAGTTACTCATCTAAGAAGTCAAAAGGCAGCTAAATGTATAACTTTGTTCAGTTTTAAATGTACAAACACATTAGAGGGACCTACATCTTCTGTATGTATTCAATATACATTATATTATATACATATATGAGTATGTATACAAATACACATACATATACATATAATTAAATTAGAATTAGGACATACCTTGCTCTCTCTACCTCTCGCAGATACCCTTACTTCAAGCCATCCCTTGACTCTCATCTACCTTAAATTGATAGCCTATTTTTCTTTGATTATTACATATATATATATATATATATATATATATATATATATATATGAACAAATGCATAGATATAATCTGCTGATGCTATATTTTTAGTTTGTGTATATATAAGTAAGTCCTTCTCTTGGACTCATGTACCATAGCAGTTTTTATATTTAGTCTCTGTTGAGAAATTACAGAGTTGTCAAAAGAAACAATGCATTAAAAAATAATTAAAATTTATTTATATTTTAAAAGGCACAAAATATTACGTAATTTCTAAAAATTATTCCCATGTATACAAATCCATATTTATTTAATTTTCAGCATATGAGAACTGACAAGTAAATGCTTTGAAGGAATTTTTTTGCATAAACTATTCTAGGAATTTGAGTTTAAGCTGTTTAAATTAGGAAATAATGTGAGAGAAACCTATTTTTGAATGTGGTTTATTCACATTCATTAATTAAATAGTAATATAGATTGTTAAAGTTTTAGACATGTTGGCTGTTTAAAAACATTCTTTAAGTCTCCTTAGAAACTCTGCCAAAGCCTAACAAATACAGAGGAAGAATCTCCCAGCCAAGCATTGGACTGAGCTTGGGAGTCCTCGTAGACAAGTTGGAGAAGGGACTGAAGGAGCTGAGGGGGTTTGCAGTTTCATGGAGGCAGCAACAGTGTCAATGGGCCAGACCCCCTGGAGTTCCCGGGGACTGGACCTCCAATCAAACAATACACATAGAGCAACCTATGGCCCTGGCCACATATGTGGCAGAGGATGGCCTTGTTGATCATCAGTGGGAGGAGAGGCCCTTGGGCCTGAGGCTGTTCCATGCCCCAGTGTAGTGGAATGCCAGGGTGGGAGGAAAGGAATGGGCGGGTGGGGGAGCATCCTCACAGAGGCAATAGGATGGGGTATGGTATAGGGGGATTCTGAAGGGGAGACCTGGAAAGGGGAAAACTTGTGAAATGTCAATAAAGAAAATATCCAATCAAAGAAATAAAGAAAGAAAAGTGAAGAAAAAAGAAGAGAAAAGAGAAGAAAAAGGAAGAGAAAAGAAAAGAAAGAAGAAGAGAAAAGAAAAGAAAAAAGAAGAGAAAAGAAAAGAAAAGCTTAAGGTCAGATAACGTACCCAGTGAGAAATGAGAGACCAGAAATAATGGAAAGAATTCAGATCTGGGAGCCATACCATCTCCAGTTTATAAATGCGCCTATAGCCATTTTGTGGGAAAATATGTAAATGTCTGGTAGAGTCCATGCCTAGAGTAACTGAGATGGAAATGCTGTAGGAGGAGGATTTTTACCATTCATAGATGACTGATTCTAAATCTAACCTTCAGAATAAGGAGAATGCTGTCCTTGAATCCAATTAGAAACCGAGTCTGAAACTGCACCCTCTGTTACAGAACATAAAATCAATAACATTTCTAGCTCTAGAGGAAGAAACAATAGAACAGATAATTCTGACCATAGAACAATCCTAGAGATTGGAACATATCCTCAGGAGCTAACCTTGGAAGGTAGAAAGTAGGGGGAAACTCCAGACTGTACGAGAGACCTGGAAGGTAAGAGACACTTAGGACTCAAAGGGTCAAAGAAATGCCCTCTTCATGATAAAAGTCTTGGAAAGATGAGGAAATCAAGATCTATACCTAAAGATAGTAAAAGCAATATACAGCAAATCAGTAGCCAACATCAAACTAAATGGAGAGAAACTTGAAGCAATCCCACTGAAATCAGGGACTAGACAAGGCTGTCTACTCTCTCCCTACCTGTTCAATGTAGTACTCGAATTCCTAGTCAGAGCAATTAGACAACAAAAGGAGGTAAAGGGGATTCAAATTGGAAGGGAAGAAGTTAAAGTATCACTATTTGCAGATGATATGATAGTATACTTAAGTGATCCCCAAAATTCGGCCAGAGAACTCCTAAACCTGATAAACAGCTTCAGCAAAGTGGATGGATGTAAAAGTAACTGAAACAAATCAGTAGCCTTCATATACTCAAAGGATAAAGAGGTTAAGAAAAAAATTAGGGAAATGATACTCTTCACAATAGTCACAAATAATATAAAATACCTTGGTGTGACTATAGCCAAGCAAGTGAATGCTCTGTATAAGAACTTCAAGTCTCTGAAGAAAGAAATTGAAAAACATCACAAAAGATGGAAAGATCCCCCATGCTCAAGGACTGGCAGGGTTAATATAGCAAAAGTGGCCATTTTGCCTAAAGCAATCTACAGATTCAATGCAATTTCCATCAAATTTCTAACTCAATTCATCATAGAGTTAGAAAGAGCAATTTCTAAATTTATCTGGAATAACAAAAAAACCAGGATAGAGAAAACTATTCTCAACAATAAAAAAAAAAAAAAACAACTTCTGGCAGATTTACAATCCCTGACCTCAAGTTGTACTACAGAGCAATAGTGATAAAATCTGCATGGTATTGGTACAGTGACAGGCAGGTAGTTCAATGGAATAGAATTGAACCCTTAGAACTATGGTCACTTGATCTTTGACAAAAGAGCTAAAATCATCCAGTGGAAGAAAGAGAGCATTTTCAAAAAATGGTCCTGGACAAGAACTTCAAGTCTCTGAAGAAAGAAATTGAAGAAGACCTCGGAAGATGGAAAAATCTGCCATGCTCATGGATTGGCAGGATTAATATAGTAAAAATGAGCATCTTACCAAAAGTAATACACAGATTCAATGCAATCCCCATCAAAATCCCAACTCAATTCTTCATAGAGTTAGAAAGAGCAATTCAAAAATTCATCTGGAATAACAGAAAACCCAGAATAGCTAAAACTATTCTCAAGAGTAAAAGAACCTCTGGGGGAATCAGTATCCCGGACCTCAAGCTGTACTACAGAGCAATAGTGTTAAAAACTGCATGGTATTGGTACAGTAACAGACATGTAGATCAATGGAACAGAATTGAAGACCCAGAAATGAATCCACACTCCTATGGTCACTTGATCTTTGACAAAGGAGCTAAAACCATCCAGTGGAAAAAAGATAGCCTTTTCAACAAATGGTGCTGGCTCAGCTGGAGGTCAACATGCAGAAGAATGCAAATTGACCCATCCTTATCTCCTTGCACTAAGCTCAATTCTAAGTGGATCAAAGATCTCCACATAAAACCAGACACACTGAAACTAATAGAAGGGAAACTAGGGAAGAACCTTGAACATATGGGCACAGGGGAGAATTTCCTGAACAGAACTCCAATAGCTTATACTCTAAGATCAAGAATAGACAAATGGGACCTCATTAAATTACAAAGTTTTTGCAAGGCAAAAGACACCGTCAAAAAGACAAAGCGGCAACCAACTAACTGGGAAATGATCTTTACCAACCTTACATCCGACAGAGGGCTAATATCCAAGATATACAAAGAACTCAAGAAGTTAAACTCCAGAGAGGCAAGTAACCCTATTAAAAAATGGGGTACAGAGCTACACAAAGAGTTCTCACCTGAAGAATATCTAATGGCTGAGAAGCACCTAAAGAGATGTTCATCATCCTTAGTCATTAGGGAAATGCAAATCAAAACAACCCTGAGATTCCATCTCACACCAGTCAGGATGGCTAAGATCAAAAACACAGGAGACAGCAGTTGTTGGCGAGGATGTGGAGAAAGAGGAACACTCCTCCACTGCTGGTGGAATTGCAGGCTGGTACAACCACTCTGGAAAGCAGTCTGGCGGCTCCTCAGAAAACTGGGCATGACACTTCCGGAGGATCCGGCTATACCACTCCTGGGCATATACCCAGAGACTTTACCTGCATGCAATAAGGACACATGCTCCACTATATTCATAGCAGCCTTATTTATAATAGCCAGAAGCTGGAAAGAACCCAGATGTCCCTCAACGGAGGAATGGATTCAGAAGATGTGGTATATTTACACAATGGAATTCTACTCTGCAATTAAAAACAATGAATTCACGAAATTCCTAGGCAAATGGTCAGAACTTGAAAATATCATCCTTAGTGAGGTAACCCAATCACAAAAGATCACACATGGTATGAAGTCACTGATAAGGGGATATTGACCCAGAATCTCAGAATACCCTAGACACAATCAGCATATCAATAGATTTCTAAAAAGATGGAAGGAGAGACCCCTGGTCCTGGAAAGACTGGATGTAGGGGAACGCCAGGACAGAGTAATGAGAGGGGGTTGAACGGAGAAAAGAGGGAGGGAAGGGGGCTTATGGGACTTTCGGGGAGGGAGGAAACGGGAAAGGGGAAGTGATTTGGAATGTAAATTAAAAAAATAAAATAAAATTAAATTAAAAAAAAATGGTCCTGGATCAACTGGCAGTCAACTTGTAGAAACATGCAAATTGATCCATTCATCTCTCCCTGTACATAGCTCAAGTCCAGGTAGATCAAGGGCCTCCACATAAAACCAGATACACTGAATCTAATAGAAGAGAAAGTGGAAAGAACCTGGAGCACATGGGCACAGGGGAGAATTTCCTGAATAGAGCACCAATAGAGTATGTTGTAAGATCAAGAATTGACAAATGGGACCTCATAAAATTACAAAGCTTCTGTAAGGCAAAGGACACTGTCAATAGAACAAAACAGCAACCAACAGATTGGGAAAAGATCTACCAATCTTACATCTGATTGAGAGCCAATATTCAATATATACAAAGAACACAAGAAGTTAAACTCCAGAGAAGCAAATAATCCTATTACAAAATGGGGTAGAGAGCTAGACAAAAATTCTTAACTGAGGAATATGGATGGCTGGAAAACATCTAAAAAATGTTTGACATCCTTAATCATCAGGGAAATTCAAATCAAAACAACCCTGACATTCCAGCTCACATAAGTCAGAATGGCCAAGATAAAAACCTCAGGGGACAGCAAACATTGGAAAGGTTGTGGAGAAAGAGGAACACTCCTCCATTGCTGGTGGGATTGCAAGCTGGTACAACCACTCTGGAAATCAGTTTTGTGGTTTCTCAAAAAATTGAACACACTACTACCTGAGGACCCAGCTATACCACTCCTGGGCATAAACCCAGAAGATACTCCAACATGTAATAAGGACACATGTAACACTATGTTCATAGCAGCCTTATTTATAATAGCCAGAAGCTAGAAAGAACCCAGATGTCCCTCAACAGAGGAATGGATACAGAAAATGTGGTACATTTACCCAATGGAGTACTACTCAGCTATTAAAAACAATGATTTCATGAAATTCTTAGGCAAATGGATGGAGCTTGAAAATATCATCCTGAGTGAGGTAACACAATCACAAAAGAACACACATGTTATGTACTCACTGATAAATGGATATTAGACCAAAAGATCAGAACACCCAAGATACAATTCACAGAGCACATGAAGCTCAAGAAGAAGGAAGATCAAAGTGTAGATACTTTGACCATTACTGAAAAGTGGATCAAAACACCCATATCTCACAACCAACCAATAGACTGAGCATAGGGTCCCCAATGAAGCAGCTAGAGAAAGGACCCATTGAGCTGAAGAAGTTTGCAGCCCTGCAGAAGGAACAATAATATGTACAAACCAGTACCCCCAGAGCTCCCAGGGACTAAACCACCAACCAAAGAGTACACATGGAGGGACACATGGCTCCAGTTACATATGTAGCAAAAGATGACCATTTCAGACATCACTGACATGAGAGGCTTTAAGCTTGATTCCCTAGAATAGAGGAATGCAAGTCAGGAAATTAGGAGGCAGGTGAGCAGGGGAAGGATGTGATAGAGGGTTTTCCTGGGGAGGAGGAATAATATGGAAATGGGATACCATTTGAAATGTAAATAAAGCAAATTTGTAATAAAAAAATAAAAAGAAATGCCCTACAGTGGGAAAAGGGAACTTGTAGAGTCTACCTCCAACATAAAGAGGGCATCAAAGGAGGCATTGGGTTGCCATCCCACAGTCAAAACTCTGACTCATAATTGTGCATGCCTGAAAGAACTGCAGAGATTAAAATGGAGAGGAGCCTGAGGAAAAGGATGTCCAGCAACAGGCCCAAAGTGGGATCCAGCTCAAGGTATGTCCCAAGGCCTGACACTATTACTGAGGCTATGGAGTGCTCACAAAAAAGGACCTATCATGACTGCCCTTTGGAAGACCCATCAAGCAGCTGAAAGAGTCAGATGTAGATATTTGCACCCAACCAATGGACAGAAGCTGCTGACACATTTGACTGAATTAAGGAAAAGCTGGAAGAAAAGTAGGAGGAAAGTGACCCTCTAGGAAGACCAGCAGTCTCAACTAACCTGGATTACCGAGATCTCTCAGACACTGGGCCACCAACCAGTCAACATACATCAGTTGATATAAGGCTCCCAAAACATACACAGGAGAGGATTGCCAGGTCTGAACTCAGTTAGAGAAGATGCACATAATCCTCAAGAGACTGGATTCCCCAGTGAGTGAGGAGGGCTGGTGGGGAGTGAAGTGGGGACATCACCTTGTAGACTTGGGGAGGAGGTATGGGGTGTGGAACAGTCAGAAGGTGTTTTGGGAGGTGGATAAAATCCGGACTGTAAAATAATGATTAAATAAAATAAAAATAAAAATGCCTTTAAAATATATCCTTAGTATTTACTAGAAAATTGAATAACCATTTCCCTGCTTTCTAATTAATTTCAAACAGCACACAACTTTAAAATGCACAAACTACTTTAAATTGTACTTATCTTTAAGTTATGAAATAAATTTTAAACTTTGTTTCTGGGTTACTGGTTTTTCATCCAGGAATTTTAAAAAGTTCTCAAGCAATGGAATTTCTTGACTTGAAGTATACTCTTTGAAACAGAATGTCTCATCTCTCAGGTTGTGTCACATGAAGCTTATGAGTCCTGTTGAACATTTTTTTTTCAGCTTTAAGACAATTTGCCTACTAAAAAGTATATAGGGTATTACTTTTCTTTTAAGATTATTTTTAATTTTTAATTTTAAGAATGTTTGTATGTATATACACACACCACAAGCATGCATGCTGCCTTCTAAGATCACAGGATGGAATCAGATCCCCCAGGAGCTTGCATAGCAGATAGTTGTGGACTGAAAGTACTGGGTTTAACTAGTCCTCTGCAAAATAGCAAGTTCTCTTAACCACTGAAACATCTTTTCTAACTCTAATCTTTTCTTTTCTATGCCTTACTGATATTTTCATTAATCTGCATAGGCATTTTATCCTTCTTGAGGACCTAAGAGAGAATTATGTCCATAATTCCCATTAATCATATTTTTCTCACAAAATAATATTTTGTTCACAAAGATAGTGAACAGATATGTTCCATTCAAAACTACATAGATCTTTTGTCCACATGCTTTCTTTGCATCTTTTTCCAAATAATAATAAAATTACATAAAATATGTGACAGTTTTACAGCACTAACAATTCTGTTAATACAGTCTTAGTTATCCACTGTCACATTCTACTAGAATATTGTGTCTTCCTGACAGATAGCTATACTATGAATGTTTCAACTCAAATATTGCAATTGCTTACTGACTATATCTCAATGCTGTATTAATATTCAAGTTCTTCATGGTAGGTAGGTCAGAAGGTAGGAAAGCTAGGGTAGAGTGATAGGGTTGACAGAGTAGCCAGAGGGAGGTAGGATAATAATCGATATTTACATGAAATTTCTCATTGTATTGATAATATATCATGGTATTGAGTACTTTATATTGTTTGGTAAAAACAGATATCTGTCTTTGAGTGTGTAATAGTCTTTCATTTTCTTTGCCTATCATGTTCTCCACTAATTAGAAGAATGATGATAAAGTAAACATTGCAAATGGTATATAGGTAAGTAGGTCTGATACCAATGGGGTTACATTAGTTTTTGAGGTCTTTTGAGAAGTTCATTATTTTCGTTGCCTTCAATGTTAGACTGTAATACATGGACTATGAAATAATGGAGAGTACAGGAAAGAACAGAAAAGAAGTACAATTGATGAATTTATTTCACCTCTCCCCATTCATAGGAGCCAATTTTGCCCCAGGGCGTTCCTCCCCATGAGCAGAAAACAATAGTACGTTCTGGTCTCCATCCTTTCTTCACCCTTAACATCAAAGCTTCAATAAATGCTGTGATTACTGCAGTACTGCTGGCCCATTCTTGTCCTTTGTAACTGTATCCAGCTTGGTGGTTGCTGCCAACTATAATATACCGGTCTGGAAATAGAATGAAATAAGTGCCATTAAAACAAAATGTAAACCTCGACAATTAATTTAATGACATTTATATAATCCTATTGCATAAGTAAGCAACAATTAAGTCAAATTGTTCTAATAATTAATACCACTTTGGCATTTTCCACCCCCACCTTGATTCAGACATCTGGGTATATCAATGCTGAAGCAGCTGCTAAAGGCAATTATGAATCTGAAGCTTAGATCCATATTACTGTCCTCTGCAACATGAATATTAATTAATGAAGTATACAAATATACCTCAAAGAAATTCTTATCTAACATTTTTCAGCATCATAGTGGGAAGTGCACAGCAAGCATAGCCTGTGTGCTTAGTGAACAGCAACAAGCTATTAATACATCTGTAAAGGAAGTGGCTTTAGGGCTGTGTATGTTAAAAATATATAGACTTTCTTAAAAAAATAAGTATTTAGGGATATATTTATAGTTTCAATTTATGCTTCTAAACCCTCTCCATTCTCTGAAAGAAAATAAGATTCACTAACATCAAGCCAGGACTACTGATAATTTAACTTTTCACATAATTTATTTCATGTGGCCATACACAGTTCATTAGATGCTCCTGTAGAAAACTTTCCATGATTCATGGATATAGTCCTTTCACCATCTTTCACTAGGTAATCTCACCATTAAAATAGAAGTAAATTATAGCTCCAGAGATTTCTCTTGTCTTTTTCTCCCCTGGTGGATGTTATTCACAACAGCAACCGAGGTCACTTTAATTGATCAAGCAACCCTATGAATTTATTTAAAGAGTCTCACTGTTCCTTTCTTATGAGATGTTCAATGAAACTAAATGTTAGAGATCGGCATGACGGCACACTAGGTACAGGCACTGATGTCAAAACTGATGACTTCAGTTTGATTCTAGAACCAACATGACACCTGAAAATTGTCCTCTGACTTCCATATTTGAGTATTGGCACCCCTACTCTTATTATACACACAAGAACAGTATTTTGCATAAAGTATCTGACATAAAGTAAGCCATACATCTACATAGAATAAAGGAAGTATCACTTAACTACCTGGGAAGAATGGCGGCTATAAGAATTATGACAGTATAGAGTCATTTAAAATTCCAGGACTGAAATGGAATCACCAATGCTAAATCTTCCAAGACTTTCTTAAGATATGTGTAATGGGATATAAGGCTGCATGCAACATTATATTATTATATATTCAAACATTAAATTCTTGGGCATTTATTTATACCCATCTCTCAGAAATGTCTGAAAGTTCTGCTTAAGATGGACTGTATTCTGAATAAATTAACAATGTCTATTTCTGCTTCTTAGCATCAGCAAATAAAATCTTATGAACAAGTAACCTTTTCATTTTATTTTCTACATAGAGTTCAGATATTTTTGCATGTGATTGGTAGTTTTAAGTTTCTTTAGCATGAATTCAGTATACTTTTTGTACAACTGTATTTTTGGCTATAAAGAGTTAAAAATGAAATTGTTAATAAATATTTTCATACTTCAGTTGAACTTGCATGTAGTGAAAGACAAATAAATAGATGAAATGCAAGCATATGGATTTCCAAGTTCATTTGTGTCTCTGTCTAAGGATGCACTGATGACAGGTTGTACAATAAAAGAACGATGGAGAATAAGTACACTGCATGAAATTTTTAAGAGTTGGCTGTCAAGAAATAGGGAGGGAATAAAACTTGATTTCAAAATTCTCTGGGTCAGCAATTAGGTCAATTTAACTAGTGCCACTGAGAAGAATAATTCTCCAAGGAGAAATTGAATAAGTGTCCCAGTCATATCCACAGAAGTGGTTTGAGTGCAATAAAACCTTAATGGTGCTCTAGGGATGGCAGATTGGCTGAGTGAATTAAAGCTGTTAGCCCACAAACTTGACGGGATGGGGTCAATCCCTGGAACCTGTGATGGGAGGACAGTACTAACTCCCAAAAGTTGTCCTCTGATGTCCATATATCCACCATGGCATTGCCATAATATTCTCTCTCTCTCTCTCTCTCTCTCTCTCTCTCTCTCTCTCTCTCTCTATCTCTCTTCTCCCTCCCTCTCCCACTCCCTCCCCTCCCTTTCCCTCTCCCTCTCTCCCTCTCTCTCTCTTTCTCTCTCCCTCTCTCCACAATAAATAAAAGTTTCATAAAATAAATTAGTTGTAAACTCTGTATATGTAATGATTTGTGATCCAGCTTTGCGAGGAGATAAGGGTCTGTTAATTGATATATGTAACAAACAACTATGTTTGTTCTTATTTTTTAGACTGAAGATTCCTTCAGCAGTTTATAAGTAGTAAGATATTTATTATATAAACAGATAATCATTTCCATAAAAACATTTGACACCAAAAATTACAGACATTGAACAGAACTATGGGTCAAATATATATTCAGGCAGAAATCAACATTAGAATGATTTGCTTTGAGAGCAAATATTTTTCATTTTCAAAAAGTACATCATTAAAATTTATGATATTTTCTTTTAAAGTATTCTTTCACTAAACTAAAAAAAGTACACAGTATCATGGTAAGTAATATAAAAATATTGCCTATTTATCTTCCATACCAATGTAACACAAATATAAACTCTATGTCTCTTTTTCCTTTCCCTGACCTTAAAATACTGTGCCTCCTAATGCTTATTATTGATGATATTGTAGGAAAGAAAGAAAATACTTTAAGCATTCACACCAATCCACACTTTTAGTCATCTAAACCTCTGTATGTGTGTGTGTGTGTGTGTATATTTGTGTCTGTGTGTGTATTTGTATATATTTGTGTCTGTGTGTGTACATATATATATATATATATATATATATATATATATATATGAGTGTCTGTATGTGTGTATATGTGTGTATGTATACATATTTTAGACATATATATGCTATATAATATATAATTGCTATATTCTATATATTATATATTGTAGGATATTGAACTTCATTTTGAAATTATTATGAAACAGAGAACAAGTTTTGTTATTTTATATGAATTATGGACTAGATTATAACTACTTAACCATACTTACCTGGTGATGTCAAACCTCTTAGATATCCAACAACATTAGACAATGTTTTAAATTTTGTGACTGTTTGCATCTGCAAAGTAACAGTTCTCTTTTCTGTAAAAGAAGAAATTAGAAACACTTACTTATCTATATTCTGGTATGTGTTTTCCTCTAAACATTAGAATTTGTTTATTAAGTAACATCAGCAAACTAATTCCATGAAATTCAATTTTCTCACATAGCTAAAGTTACACTTTTTGTTGACAATCATTAACAATGTTTTAGGCAGACACTGTTTTGGGTATCTGTTATTTTATGATGACCTTGAGAATACTGCTTGCTCTCATATTTGTTATAGCACAGGCTTTAAAACAGGAACACACAGGAAACTGCTGCTGTTGCTGATCAGTTATACTTTGCAGAAAGAGATGGAGGATAAAGGGAGGATAAAATTGATTCTGTGAAAGTTAAGACTTTCCTGTGTTCAGACATTACAACACACATTTTCTCTGTGGGACTTGCTGTTATATTAACATTTGAAAAGAGTATATAAAGTGTTTTATAAAGTAAAATCTCTAAAACCCAACACCCTATTTTTAGAGATTGTATAATAAATCTCTACTAATTTCTCTAATTTTTTGTTTAAAACATTTTATGTACTTTATGTACAGCATGCATGTGTTTTTGTGTACCACGTGTGTGCACTGCCCATGAAGGACAAAATAAGGCATTTAATTCCTGGGGACTGGAGTTGATAATTTGGGGATTGGTTACTTTGTTTGGTTTGGTTAGAAAGCACTTGCTTGTGGCTGGCTCAGCAGGCAAATGTAATTACTGCCTGGACTGAAGATCTGAATTCTATACCTGGAACCCACATAGTAGAAGAAGAGAACTGATTTCAGGACATTACCCTATGTCCTTCGTGCATGTTCCATGGTTCCTATGTGCTCCTTCCAAAATACAAATAAGGAAGTGTAATAAGTATTTTTTTGAAGGTGGACACAGTTTTATGATTTAATTACATGTAATTCACATGCTCTTAAATATGTAAAACACTAAAATTGGATTTTTCATATCTGATCCAGGTGTTGGACTGTTGAAACTCAATTGTTATTTTATAATTTATTGAACAGTTTGTCTTATTGAAACTGCAATCATGTAGATTTTTTTTATTTTTTATTAGGTATATTTTTATGTACATTTCAAATGATTTCCCTCTTACTGGTTCCCCCCTCCCCAAAAGTCCCATACGCCCACTTCCCTCTCCCTGTTCCCCAACCAACCCACTCCATCCCCCCTTCCTGGTATTTCCCGACACTGCTACATTGAGCCCCTCCAGGACCAGGTGCCTCTCCTTCCTTCTTCTTGGTATCCTTTGATATGTGAATAGTTCCTTGGTTATTCCAAGTTTCTGGGCTAATATACACGTATCAGTGAGTGCATATCATGTGTGATTTTTTGTGAACGGGTCATCTCACTCAGGATGACATTCTCCAGTTCCACCCACTTGCCTAAGAATTTCATGAATTCACTGTTTTTAATAGCTGAGTAGTATTCCATAGTGTAAATATACCACATTTTCTGTATCCATTCCTAAGTTGAGGGATATCTGGGTTCTTTCTAGCTTCTGGCTATTATAAATAAGGTTGTTATTAATATAGTGGATCATGTGTCCTTATTGCATGCATGTAAAGACTCTGGGTATATGCCCAGTAGTGGTATAGCTGGGTCCTCCGGTAGTATTATGCTGAGTTTTCTGAGGAACCGCCAAACTGATTTTCCAGAGTGGTTTTACCAACTTGCAATCCCACCAGCAGTGGAGGAGTGTTCCTCTTTCTCCACATCTTTGCCAGCACCAGTTGTCTCCTGAGTTTTTGATGTTAGCCATTCTGACTGGTGTGAGGTGAAATCTCAGGGTTGTTTTGATTTGCATTTCCCTGATGACTAAGGATGTTGAACATTTCTTTATGTGCTTCTCAGTTATTTGATATTCGTCAGGTGAAAATTCTTTGTTTAGCTCTGTACCCCATTTTTAATTGGGTTATTTGGCTCTCTGTAATCTACCTTCTTGAGTTCTTTTTATATCTTGGATATTAGCCCTCTGTCGGATGTAGGGTTGGTAAAGATCTTTTCCCAATTAGTTGGTTGCCATTTTGTCCTTTTGACAGTGTTCTTTGCCTTACAGAAACTTTGTAATTTTATGAGGTCCCATTTTTTAATTCTTGATCTTAGAGCATAAGCTATTGGTGTTCTGCTCAGGAAATTTTTCCCTGTGCCCATGTGCTCAAGGCACTTCCCCAGTTTCTTTTCTATTAGTTTCAGTGTCTGGTTTTATGTGGAGGTACTTGATCCACTTGGACTTTAACTTAGTACAAGGAGATAAGAATAGATCAATTTGCATTCTTCTGCATGCTGACCTCCAGTTGAACCAGCACCATCTTTTGAAATGGCTATCTTTTTTCCACTGGGTGGTTGTAGCTCCCTTGTCAAAGATCAAGTAACCATCGGTGTGTGGATTCATTTCTGCATCTTCAATTCTGCTCCATTGATCTACCTGCCTGTCACTGTACCAATACCAGGCAATTTTTAACACTATTGCTCTGTAGCACTGCTTGAGTTCGGGGATACTGATTCCCCTAGAAGTTCTTTTACTGTTGAGAATAGTTTGAGCTATCCTGGGTTTTTTGTTATTCCAAATGAATTTGATAATTGCTCTTTCTTTCTTTCTTTTTCTTTTAAAGATTTGTTTATTTTATGCATCAGTAGCTGTCTTCAGACACACCAGAAGAGCGTGTCAGATCCCATTACAGATGGTTGTGAGCCACCATGTGGTTGCTGGGATTTGATATCAGGACCTCTAGAAGAGCAGCCAGTGCTCTTAACCACTGAGCCATCTCTCAAGCCCCGATTGTTTTTTTCTAACTCTATGAAGAATGCAGTGGGGATTTTGATCGGGATTGCATTGAATCTGTATATTGCTTTTGGCAGGATAGCCATTTTTACTATATTAATCCTGCCAATCAATCCATGAGCATGGAAAATCTTTCCATCTTCTAAGGTCTTCTGCTCCTCTTGCATGTATTAGCTTCTTTCTGTTCTAAAGCTTTCAGGTGTGCTGTTAAGCTACAAGTGTATGCCCTCTCCAGCTTCTTTTTGAAGGTTCTCAGAGCTATGAGTTTTCCTCTTAGCACTGCTTTCAATGTGTCCCATAAATTTGGGTATGTTGTGCCTTCATTTTCATTAAACTCTAAAAAGGTTTTGATTTGTTTCCTTATTTCTTCCTTGACCAAGGAATCATTGAGTAGAGCACTGTTTAGCTTCCATGTGTATGAGGGCTTTCTGCTGTTTTTGTTACTATTGAAGACCACCCTTACTCCACAGTGATCTGATAGAAGGCACGGAATTAGTTCGGTTGTTTTTTGTATCTGCTGAGGTCTGTTGACCAATTATATGGTCATTTTTGGAGAAGGTACCATGAGGTGCTGAGAAGATATGATCTTCTGATTTAGGATGAAATGTTCTATAGATATCTATTAAAACCATTTGGTCCAAAACTTCTGTTAGTTTTACTGTGTCTCTGTTTAGTTTGTGTTTCCCTGATCTGTCCATTAAGGAGAGTGGGGTGTTAAAGACACCCACAATTATTGTGTGGGGTGCGATGTGTGCTTTCAGCTTTAGTAAGGTTTTTTTATGAATGATGGTGCCCTTGTATTTGGAGCATAGATGTTCAGAAATGAAAGTCCTTCCTGGTAGATTTTTCCTTTGATGTGTATAAAGTGTCCTTCAGTGTCTTGTTTGATGATATTTGGTTGAAAGTCTATTTTATCAGATATTAGAATGGCTACTCCAGCTTGTTTCCTGGGACCATTTGCTTGGAAAACTGTTTTCCAGCCCTTTACTCTGAGGTAGTGTTTGTCTTTGACACTGAGATGTGTTTCCTATAAGCAGCAAAACGTTTGGTCTTGTTCATGTATCCAGTCTGTTAGTCTATGTCTTTTTATTGGAGAATTGGGCCCATTGATGTTAAGAGATATTAAGGAAAAGTGATTGTTACTTCCTGCTCTTTTTGATATAATTTTTATATTTGTGTGGTTCTTTTTTGGGTTTGTTGGAATAGGATTAATTTCTTGCATTTTCAAGTGTATAGTTTCTCTCCCTTTGTTGATGTTTTCCATTCATTATCCTTAAAAGAGGTGGATTTGTGGAAAGATACTGTGTAAATTTGTTTTTGTCATGAAATACCTTGGTTTCTCCATCTATGGTACTTGAGAGATTTGCTGAATATAGCAGTCTGGGTTGGCATTTGTGTTTTCTTAGAGTCTGTATGACATCTGCCCAGGTTCTTCTGGCTTTCATAGTCTCTGGTGAGAAGTCTGGTGTAATTCTGATAAGTCTACCTTTGTATGTTACTTGACCTTTTTCTCCTTAATGCTTTTAATATTCTTTCTTTGTTTAGTGCATTTGGTGTTTTAATTATTATGTGACTGGAGGAATTTCTTTTCTGGTCAAATCTATTTGGAGTTCTGTAGGCTTCCTGTGTGTTCATGGACATCTCTTTCTTTAGGTTAGGGAAGTTTTCTTTTATAATTTTGATGAAGACATTTACTGGCTCCTTAAGTTGGAAATCTTCACTTTCTTCTATACCTATAATCCTTAGGTTTGGTCTTCTCATTTTGTCCTGTATTTCCTGGATGTTTTGGGTCAAGAATTTTTTGCATTTTTCATTTTCATTGATATTGTTGTGTCAATGCTTTCTATGGTATCTTCTGCATCAGAGATTCTCTCTTCTATCTCTTGTATTCCATGATGCCTGACTTCTTTCCTAGGTTTTCTATGTCCAGAGATGTTTCCCTTTGTGATTTCTTTATTGTTTCTACCTCCATTTTTAGATCTTGGATGGTTTTGTTCAATTCTTTCACCTGTTTTGTTGTGTTTTCCCTTAGTTCTTCAAGGGCTTCTTCCTGTTTATTTGTGGTCTCCTGTATTTCTTTAAAGGAGTTATTTATGTCCTTCTTGAAGCCCTCCATCAGCATCATGAGCAGTGTTTTTAAATCCATTTCTTACTTTTCTGGTGTGTTGGGGTATCTAGGACTTGCTGTTGTTGTAGGACTTGGTTCCGATAGATCCATCTTGCCTTGGTTTTTATTGGTGGTGTTCTTGCATTTGCCTTTTGCCATCTGGTTATCTCTGGTGTTAGCTGGTGTTGCTGTCTCTGACTGTGGTTTTTCTGTGCTCCTGGGAGACCTGTTTTCTCTGTGTACACTGATATGTAAATACTTCTGCAAGACCTGCTCTCTTATAGTTGTATTTAGGTATGTACCTCTGTGGCCCAGATCAACTCTGGGTGCAGGTGGTAATCAGAAGACTCCTGTCCTTGTCTGTTCCTAGGCTCTTGTGTCCTCAGGGTTTCAGGCTAATTCCTCTTAGCAGCAGGGGAGGTCCTATTGCACCACTGTACCTCTCTGCATTCCTGAGTGGTTAGTTACCTCCTTGTATCCTTTGGATATGGTACCCAGTGTCAGAAGATGGCTACTCTGCTCTGCAATGCAGGTCTCTCCTGTGCTACCTGACTCCTCCATGCAGCTGGGTATCTATGTCTGGCTTCCTGCGCCACTTGGAGATGGCGCGCTGGAGTCCTTGTCTGGTCTATCACCAGAGCAAAGATGGCAGAGGCTGCGGTGATCCCTCCAGGCACGGATCACTCTGCAGGGCAAATGTCCCACAGCAGAGCTGGCGCACAAATGACCACAGAGCTGCCCAGCTCTTGGGAGCAGGTGGAACCCTAGCTGGCTGTGTCCCGAGCGATGTTATACTCGGGATATCTCTGAACCTGGAGTCCCTCTCTGCTCTGTCACCAGAGCAAAGATGGCTGAGGCTGCTGCACTCCCTCCAGGCGCGGTTCACTCTGCAGGGCAGATGTCCCACAGCAAAGCTGGCACCCAGACAACCACAGAGCTGTCCTGCTCTTCGGCACAGGTGGAACCCTGGCTGGCTGTGTCCCAAGCGATGTTATACTTGGGAAGTCTCTGTTTACTTGGAGTCCCTGTCTGGTCTAGCACCGGAGCAAAGATGGCAAAGGCTGCAGTGCTCTCATGTAGATTTCAAATACTTATGGGTTTATTTAGATTTTCTGCATGTTTTATTCTAACCTTGGTTTGAATTAATATAGCTTTTGCATTATCACATAGTCTCCATACAATTATTTTGAACCACTATTTTCATATGAAATTTAATACTAATTTTTTAAGTTTCCTGAAAACATTGTTGGGAGGTATTTCCTTGGGGTTCCATAGACCTATCTGAGGAAATGATACTCACTCTTTTTTCCTCACCATAGTATACTAACTAGTTACTATCATGTACCTTTATGTCTGTCAATAGAATTTTATATTTTCTCCTCAAGAGTTTTGTACAACCACTATTACGTTTATTTTTATGGTTTCATACATATTTCAACAATTTTTAAAAATTATTTTATTTATTCACAGCCCTGTTATTACACTCTCTTGGACCCCCACCCCATACACACACAGTTTCTCATCCTATTACTCCTGTCCCTTGCCTCTGAGAGGGTGTGCTCCCCCAACAGGCCTCCACCTTCCCTGGAGCCTAAAGTCTCTCAAGGATTAGGCACACCATCTCCCACTGAGGCCAGACCAGGCAGTTCTTTGCTATATATGTATAGGGGGCCTCAGACTAGCCCATGTGTGTTGCCTGGTTGACCAACCAATTTTAACAATTTATATTAAAAATTAGAAAGCTCTTTAATTTTATACATTTGATTTATAAGAAAATTTCTAGCTATCCTTAAATATGACCCAGGGTCCATAGAGTTCTTAATTTTGGTAATTTTCAAGGAAGATAATTGTTTTTGCTTTTATCTCTTTTATGTGCATATGCATGAGTATCTGTGTATGTGTACTTGTGCACATAAGCATGCACACCTGTGTGTGCACATGTGAAAACTAGAGTTTGACAACAGGTTGGGATATCGTTTCATTCTCTATTGTTCTTTTTATTGATTTTCATGTTTATTTGTCTGATGACTAAGTTGTTTGTGTGTGTGTGTGTGTGTGTGTGTGTGTGTGTGAGTGCACGTGCACTCACACATACCATATATACCTGAAATTGGAGATCTGATGTTGACAGTGGGAATTTTCCTTGATCACTGTCTACCTGAATCATTGAGACAAGATCTTTCAGATGAGCCCATAGCTACATGATATGGCTAATTTCACAGGGCAGTTTATTCTGTAGATTCCAAGTGCAAAAATAACTAATAAGCCAATATGCTCAATCAGCTTTTTACTTGGGTTCTGGGAATCCAATCTCCATTCTTCACGCTCATGTGGCAAGTTTTGGACCACTAACCTGTTCCTAGCTCTCTTTTAATTGCTGAAGCATATTCCCTTTATTATTATTATTATTTGCTGTCTCCCTTTACTGTCAGACAAGATCTCTCACTTAAAATGAAGCTCACCTCCTAACTAGACAGACTGACAAGCAAAAACCACATGTCCTCCTGTCTCTGCCTCCCAAGCAAGAGATCACAGAAATTAATGACTGAGCAATCTCCTTATCATCCTTGTTTCCTGCTCGCAACCTATTATTTTGTCCTGGAGCCCATGCAGACAGACAGAAATGGGACAAAACCAGCATTCTTTGATCCTTGTCTTTTATTATTAACTTAAGTAGAATGTTTTTAACATTTTATCTTTTAAAACATTCTGGATAGATGTTTCTGGGAATGCCTTTTATCAAATTAAGAAATTGACTCCTATTCTTACTATGCTAAGAAATTTTCCCATAAGCAGATGTTGAGTCATGTATGGTTGAGTCATCTATGGAGATAGCCAGAAATGTTTCAATTTACAACACTGACAGATACGTGCATTTCTAGAATGAGCAGTTTTGTCAAGACATGTCCTAGAGTTGATGTACTAATATGAACATTTATTTGATAACATTACCACTCCTTTGTTCTACATTACTTTCGTTATGTGGATTAAACAAACTTCCAAATATTTTAGAGTATTTTATTCCTTCTTAAAGATTCCATGAGATCATAAAATGTGGGTAAATATCTCTTTTACTGAAAAAAGGTAAGATTCAAATATGAAATATTATCCTTATTTTACCTTTGATTATACATATCAAATATATATTGATTCCTATGATGGTTTGTACATGCTTGACCAAAGGAGTGGCATTATTAGGACGTGTGGGCTTGCCGGAGTAGGTGTGTCAATGTGACCATTGGTTTAAAAGCCTTATTCTATATCTGCCTGGAAGTCAGACTGCTACTATCAGCATTCGGATGAAGATGATGAACTCTCAGCTCTGCCTGAACCATGCCTGCTTGGATGCTGCCATGTTCTTGTCTTGACAATAATGGACTGAACCTCTGAACCTGTAAGTCAGTCCAGTTACATATTTTCCTTGGTTATGGTGTCTATTTATACCAGTAAAACTGTAACTAAGACAGAAGTCGGTAACAGGGACTGGGGTATTGCTGTGATAGGCCTGACCATGATTTTGTTTGGAGAAATATGGATTTGGGGAATTTGGAAAGTAGCAGAATGCTTTAAGTTAGGATTGATATACTATCCTAGTAGGAATATGGAAGACTTTGATGCTGAATATAATTTGAACTGTGCAGATCTGGCCCAAGGGTTTTCAGTGGAGGCGAATTTCAGAATGTGGCCTAGAGACTGTTTTTGTGGTATTTTGATGTAGCATGTGACTGTTTTTTGCCCTTGTCTGAAATTTACCTGTGTCTAAGGTAAAGAGATTTATATTACTTGCATGGACAAAGGATGTCTTTAAAAAGTCCAGCAAGCTTAGAACGGAAAAATATAAAATATATTAAAAAGAAGCCAGGAAGCAAAATGGAACTGAATGCTATGTTCTAGGAGGTTATAGATGAAGTGATTTTGGGGCAAGATCCTATTCAGCTAAGTTTATTAGATCTAGACATAGTAGTACACACCTTTAATCATAGGAAACAAAGCCAAACAGATCTTTAAGTTCAAGGCAGCTTGGGAAAAAGCAGGTTCTAGGTAAAGAAAAGCTTAAATCCAGGCATAGTGGTACACACCTTTAATCCCAGCATTAAAGAAGACAGAGCCATGCAGATCTCTAAATTCAAGGTCAATCAACAGAGCAAGTTCCAGGAACTGCAAGCTTAGGCAGTGAGGGAGTTGCAAAACAGAATGTTTTCTTACATAATTATGGATGTCAAATAAGTTCTATAGGCCACTGATACATTGGTATAAAGTGAGATTTGTTTGTGACCCATAGCTTATTCTAAGTGATAGAGGATAAAACATTTTAGAAAAACATTCAGTATCAACAATGAAAATACTATTTAATAGTTTCAGATTTCTGTATACATTTCCAGTCTTAAAATTTGAAATTTATGTAATGTTGATTATTCTTACAGTAATCCTTGTTTTCTCTCCTAATAATTGCAAAATTAATACTCCTTTCTTTTGTGATAAAGAATTTATCATGTTACTCTAGTAATGCTAAAGGATTTTTATTTATTAAATCTTCAGTCTCTTTCTCTGTCTCTAACCCTGCCTCTGTCTCTCTCTCTCTCTCTTACTGCATTTGTGTGTGCACAAGGGCACACACTCACATGTGTGTTCACGTGTGCACTTGTGTGTAACTTCAGGTGAGCATGTAAAGGTGTGTGCATGTAGGTGGAGACCAAAGGATAACCTCACCTCAGGAGGTTTTTCCCAGGAGTTATCCTACTTATTTTTTGAAGCAGAATCTCTCAATGACTAGGAAATCTTGAAAGAAGTTAGGGTGTCTGTCCAGGGAGCCTTACAGATGTACACTTCTTTGCCTCTCTAGCACTGGCATCATTAGCAGGCATTCCCATACCAGCGTTTGTTAAGAGCTTTATGGGGATATAACTTGGATTTTTTGCCTTTGAAGCAAAATCTTTACCAACTGAGCTGTCTTTCTTGTCTCCAAAATGCTGTATATTCGATGGATTAATTTTGTGTGCATCGTTTTCTAAAGCCTTCTCTTTACTACCCAATAAAATATCAATGTAACCTATCAATCTTTCCTTCTCTTCCTGTCTCCTCTGGTGAATTTTCCCGTAGCTATGGTTGCTGCCATGAAGAGTAGCTTTGACTGAGCAGCTGCTCAAGCAGTTTTTTGATGGAAACAGCAGTAGATGCACCATCACAACATCAGCTTAGCTAATTAGCACAGAGTAAGGGCAAAGGCTGAGAGTCACTGCTTCATTTACACTACGATCTCTCAGATAACAGAACAACTTCTTTAAGGAGCACTGTGTTAAGAACAGGTCCAAATAATGAAATAGTAACATAGCAAAATTTCACATTTTTTCTATTTATTTACATTCTTGTATATGTATGTCCTGACACATAAAAGTGTATTTTTAAATATCCATATATATATATATATATATATATATATATATATATATATATATACACACACACACAGATACACACACAATCTAGTTTCTTTCACTCTAACAGAGCCATGATCATACTTTAAATTTTAGTAAAAATATCTCTAAAATTTTTGCTAACCTGAGATTCTAAAGGCCCATTTACCACTGATGCCATTACTAAAGTAAACAACCCACTGACAAGGCAAAGTGCCTGTTCACAGAAGCAGCGATAGACATCCTGTATTTTGGACAAGGACTAATTTTGTTCTCTGCAGCACATTCTACAATACAAATTAGAGAAAGCAACAAAAATATTCCTAAAGGGAAAATGGCTTAGAAAATAATGATAAATTTGTGTCTATTCAAATGGAAAAAGATTATTGAGAAACATTAACACAGTGCAAGTGATACAGATAGTATCCAAAAAATGCATGTAATCACTGCACTCAGATCACATGGACAGACACTCTGAGGACAGAGTGTATACCAAGTGGGACAGAAATCAAGTTAGTCAGGCCTCCCTATGCCTGCTGGGCTGAAGCTCTATTGCAAAGAGATTTTAAAAACTTTCCTTTTCCGGTATTTATTTTCTTCTCTAAATCTCCAGAGATGGTACTTGTAAAACAAAAGGATTTTTTTTTCTTCTTAGAGCAGCATCTAATAACAAAGAACCCCTTGATACTGAAACTGCCTACTGAACTGGCAGAAAATGAAGGTGGTTTAGAACAGTTTTGTAACACCTGGAGAAATTGCCACTTAGTCCATTGACAGAGGAAGATGTAGACTGGGTCCTGACCTTAAGCTGTGTCCTCCTATAAGTCATAAGAGACTAAAATGATACATAGATAGCTATAAGAGCTCACATATGAGATGTACATGCACAACTAAATAAGATGGCACAATAAACTGCTAATGGACCCCATAAAATAGCCATTTTTTTAACACACACGATGCCATAAAGGTTGTAACTGAATGCTGGTAGACACCAGAACATAGTAACTATGAGGAACAAGAGAATTTAAAAGATTATTTCCTGACATGCGTACATTAAATACAATTCAAGTTTATAAAATTCTATTAAAAGATGTGATTGAAAGAAAATCAAGGAAACTAGTTGTGTTGTTGCATGACTTGTGATTTCAGGACTTACAAGTAGAAGTGGAGGATAAAGATTTAAAGACCAGCCTGTTCTACCCAGTGACCTCAAGAAAAGCTTATGATATATACATGTATGTATGTATGTATGTATGTATGTATGTATGTATTAAAGGCAATAATGAATAGACTCAACAAGTTGTATTTGTGCATGTATTCATTTATATGTGTGTGCAACAAAGATGCTTAAAGAGGAGAAGGCTATGGATTGAAGGGGAAAGTGTAGGAGAAAGGAAGGGGATGAGGAAATGATAGCACTACCTTTTAATTAGAGTGAAAGAAAGGCACTGTCAATAGAGCTTAGTGGTAGGTATAACACTGGCTCAGCACACAGGAGACTAGTCGATATGTAATTGAGTTACTGTTGTTTCTGAACTAAATTTGTGTTATGTTTTCCTTCATGTTGAGTTCAAGAGAGAAAGGTACAGTGGCCAAGAATGGGTTTGCCTGAGGTACTCCACAGAGGCCGTGGGGGATGGTGTGGAGGTGACTCAACAGTGGGTGAAAAGATTGTGGAGTTCAGAGTCAGAATATTCATGAGATAAAAACAGGTTGACTATTGCCCGCCATAGCATTGCCAGCCATGCTTCCAGGGCAGAGCCACAAGCCTGGGAACATACTGATTCTACTTTTTTTAATGCTTCCCCTAACAGAAAAAGAATAGCTATTATTTTAACAACTTTCAGAATTTTCAAAGAACTAACAATCAAATCCAACACGTAGGCTTCAATTCAATTCTGATTGACAAACCAATATTTCTTTTTAGATGACAAATACATTTAAACTCGAAGCAGTAGAGAAAATTAAAGAATGCCAATCTGGTTACACAGGATTGGGGTCGCAATTATCAGATTTTCATTCCCTTCCCTTTTTGAATATTTCTGAAACATTCATTGAAATCCATGAGATATTCTTTGGAAAACATTGGTAATAAGAGCAGCATGGTGGTAATGTGTCAGAGTAAAGACAAAAAAAGAAAATCTGCCTAAAGTTGTGTGATTGGTTCATGGGTGTGTTTAAACTGTTGTATCTCAACTTGAGTATGGGAGCAAACTTCCAAAATAAAATTGTTAAGCCAACCACAGCAAAGGTAATATTATATTATAACTTATTGAATTAGTTAGGAAAATAAAACCTAATTAAATGATAATTCAATATTAATGTTTATAAGTAAAGAAAATTCCAATCAAATTAGAAAATTTCCTTCAGCAAGGAGTGAAATTGACACATGTAACTCAACAACGTCATCAGTAATTCAGTCAGTGCTCCAACAATAATGAAGACCGATAAGTAGAAGTAGTAAAAATGTAGGCAGGATGGATATATCGGTTCAGACATTGTCTGAAAAAGAAAAGTGGAAATGTGTGCCTTTAATAAAAAAAACTTAAGCAATGTAGTTGTAGGTCCAGTGACAGAACAAAATGGCACCTTTTATCATATAGAAGGTATAGTAGGAAAAACACAGCATTGCTATTACCAGTTTTCTTTCTTTTTTTTTAATTAGATATTTGCTTTATTTACATTTCAAATGGTATCCCATTTCCGTGTTACCCCTCTGAAAATCCCCTAAACCAACCCCTCTCCCCCTGATCACTTCCCCCCCCACACACACACACACACACATTCTCCTGACTTGCATTGACCTATTCTGGGGGAATAAAGCCTTCACAGCACCAATGGTCTCTTCTCTCATTGATGTCTGAAATGGCCATCTTCTGCTACATATGTAAGTTGGAGCCATGGGTCCCTTCATGTGTCCCTCTTTGGTTGGTGGTTTCATCCCTAGAGGCTCTGGGGATACTGGTTGGTACATATTATTGTTCCTCCTGCAGGGCTGAAAACCTCTTCAGTTCCTTGGATCCTTTGCCTAGCTGCTCCATTGGGGACCCTATGTTCATTCTATTGGTTTACTGTGAGCCATGGGTATTTTGATCCACTTTCCAATAAGGATCAAAGTATCTACACATTGGTCTTCCTTCTTTTTGAGCTTCATGTGGTCTGTGAGTTATATCTTGAGTGTTCTGAGCATTTGGGCTAATATCCACTTATCAGTGAGTGCATACCATTTGTGTTCATTTGTGATTGGGAAACCTCACTCAGGATGATATTTTCTAACTCCATCCATTTGCCTAAGAATTTCATGAATCTGTTGTTTTTAGTAGCTGAGTAGTACTCCATTGTGTAAATGTACCACATTTTCTCTATCTATTCCTCTGTTGAGGGACAGCTGGTTTCTTTCCAGCTTCTGGCTATTGCTTCTATGAGCATAGTGGAGCATATATCCTTATTACATATTGGAGAATCTTCTGGGTATATGCCCAGGAGTGGTATAACTGGGTCCTCAGGTAGATAGAACCCGGAGAATCAAATAACCCTATTAAAAATGGGGTACAGTTTCCTTTCTATTAGTTTCAGTGTGTCTGGTTTTATGTGGAAGTCCTTGATCCACTTGGAATTGAGCTTAGTGCAAGGAGATTAGAATGGGTCAATTTGCATTCTTCTGCATGTTGACCTCCAGTTGAGCCAGCAACATTTGTTGAAAAGGCTATCTTTTTTCCACTGGATGGTTTTAGCTCCTTTGTCAAAGATCAAGTAACCATAGGAGTATGGATTCATTTCTGGGTCTTCAATTCTGTTCCATTGATCTACATGCCTGTCACTGTACCAATACCATGCGATTTTTAACACTATTGCTCTGTAGTACAGCTTGAGGTCCGGGATACTGATTCCCCCAGAGGTTCTTTTACTCTTGAGAATAGTTTTATCTATCCTGGGTTTTCTGTTATTCCAGATGAATTTTTGAATTGCTCTTTCTAACTCTATGAAGAATTGAGTTGGGATTTTGATAGGGATTGCATAGAATCTGTATATTGCTTTTGGCAAGATGCTCATTTTTACTATATTAATCCTGCCAATCAATGAGCATGGCAGATTTTTCCATCTTCTGAGGTCTTCTTTAATTTCTTTCTTCAGATACTTGAAGTTCTTGTCATACAGATCTTTCATTTGTTTGGTTAGAGTCACGCCAAGAGACTTTATATGGTTTGTGGCTATCGTGAAAGGTATCATTTCTCTTACTTCTTTCTCAGCCTGCTTATCCTTTGAGTATAGGAAGACTACTGACTTGCTTGAGTTGATTTTATACCCAGCCACTTTGCTGAAGTTGTTTATCAGCTGTAGGAGTTCTCTGGGGGAGTTCTTTGGGTCACTAAAGTAAACTATCATATCATCTGCAAATAGTGATGTTCTACTTCTTGCTTTCCAGTTTGCATCCTTTGACCTCTTTTTGTTGTCTAATTGCTCTAGCTAGAACTTCAAGTACTATATTGAAAAGATATGGAGAGGGAGGGCAGCCTTGTCTAGTCCCTGATTTTAGTGGGATTGCTTCAAGTTTCTCTCCATTTAGATTGATGTTGACTACTGGTTTGCTGTAAATTGCTTTTACTATGTTTAGATATGGGCCTCGAATTCCTGATCTTTCCAAGACCTTTAGCATGAAAGGATGCTGAATTTTGTCAAATACTTTCTCAGCATCTAATGAGATGACCATGTGGTTTTTTTCTTTGAGATTATTTTTTTTTTATTTTCTAAGTTTTTATTTTATTTACATTCCAAATCATTTCCCCTTTCCTGTTTCCTCCCTCCACGAAAGTCCCATAAGCCCCCTTCCCTCCCTCTTTTCTCCATTCAACCCCCTCTTGGAAATGGGAAATGATTTTGAATGTAAATAAAAAAACCTTAGAAAATAAAAAAAAAAGAAAAGAAAATTTGTTAAAATTAAAAAAAAATGGGGTACAAAGGTAAATAAAGAATTCTCAACTGAGGAATACTGGATGACTGAGAAACACCTAAAGAAAAGTTTAATATCCTTAAACATCAGGGAAATGCAAATCAAAGCAACCCTGATATTCCACCTCATACCTGTCAGAATGGCCAAGATCAAAAACTCAGGGGACAGCAAATGTTGGAGAGAATGTGGAGAAAGAGGAACACTCCTCCATTGCAGGTGGGATTGTAAGCTGGTAAAAATCACTTTAGAAGCCAGTTTGGCAGTTCCTCAGAAAATTAGACCTGAGTACCCAGCTATACCACTCTTGGGTATATACCCAGAAGATGCTCCAACATGTAATATTGCCAGTTTTCATCGCCGGAAAGTATTAATTGGAAAGTTGCAGACAGGATAATCAAAAGATCTTGTCTGCCATCTTTAAAATTAAACAAACAATGGTAGTAATACAGGGAGAAGGAAGCAGGGGCAACACTAAGCAGTGTGTGAGCCTGATTTGAGATTCCTGCAACTGGGACATATTTGAAAAGATTGACTTCAGTTGAATGGTGAAAGTGGAGTGTGTTACAGAAAGATGTTATTGGTTATAATAGTTGTGCTATTTGTAATAATGGTAATAACTAGTGGTTATGATGTTTGTGTTATTGGTTATAAATGTTATGTTATTTGTTCTGATCTAGGAGCTAGTATTCAGTTTGCTTTTCAGTAGCTAAGAAACATGTAATTTTTGTTATACATTCAAGGTTTCATTAATACTAATTTTATTTCAAAATGAATAAAAGCAACTATTGAAATTTGGCATGAGAAAGTTTTGAAAAGACTCAACTGCAATGTATTATTTAAATACTCAGTACACATATGGGTAGATGTCCAGCTACTTAAATTACCCTTCCAATTCAGTTTACTAAATGGTTTCCATCTTTCATGTTGCAAAATGACACCTTTAAATTATGACATCTGAAGTTCAAAAGATTCCTTCATGACAAAATTTGATTCACTCAGAAACATTTCTATTCAAATAGAGTGAGTTGTGTCAGAGTTGAGAGACATGAAAGAGAGTGCTCCTCTCTGTTCCTTATCTCTATCTGGTTCAGAAACATGTCTGCTACAGATATATAATCTAAAGACAATATTTTCTTTCATTTTGTCCATTGTTAAGGTCAACTGGTTCTTGGTCTCTGTCTCACAACACTAGCAAGTATTTGTTTACAAACAGCAATTGCAAATATTTTGGAAATACCCCAAAGCTTTCCACAGGAATCTGAAGAATCACACTTGCTTCCAGCTTCTAATTTCAATTATAGTAATTAAGCTTCTCTTGCTTTCCTTGACAAAGTCATTTCTATGTTTTCTGATTTTAATAGAAATCTTGTCCATTTGCTATGCTTGAGAATTTTTGTAGGTGAGTTAAAAGTAGAATTTCTTCTAAGATTTGGTATCTGCTCTGTGTGTGTGTGTGTGTGTGTGTGTGTGTGTGTGTGTGTGCATTCAGTTTTTATACATTTCATGGGCATTACATTTTGCTACAGACTCATGTTTTCAATAATTGGTATTTGATAATCTTTTTAAAACATCAACTATTTACAGAAAAAGTATAATATTAGCTGATGTATCCTATGGCAGTGTAGTTAATCATTTTTCTAAAGGAATGTAGCTAGCTTTATTTCTAGTAAATATATAACATACTTTCACACCCACATTCACACATGTGAATAAGTTTGCATTTGAAAACAATGATTTTCCTGTTAGTTAGTAATATTGTATAAGTAAAGAGACATTTTGATGACTATAGCTATCAGAAAGGAAAGCAAAACTTTTTTTGTAGGAGTGTAATTTGAGAAAATTTGTTGATTTCCCACATGATTCTACCAAACCTCTACAACTTACAAATGGTAGGATCCATCAGAAAACTGACCTTCTGGAAAACTGCCTGATCTACACGTTTCCCATTTGTCCATCAAAATCTATTGTTCACACTTTTTTCATGCCAGTGCCCCAGGATAATGGTTTTTGTGAACCACATCATTCCGGCTCCCAGAATGTTGGATTCCAGTAGAGTATAGGCAATGGAAAGTTTCAGCTATGATCAATAGGCTGTGGATTTGAAAAATTGGAGGATTAACTTTACATCACTCTTCTTGAATGACTTCTCACTGGCAGAGTACATTGCTTAACCAAAAGACATAGCTTTTCTCAGAAGCTCAAAGTGTTGAAGATCCTTCTAAATGTCCTCACAACCCATAGCTCTTTGGATTTAGATATAGCAGTAATTACTAGGCCAGCTAAGTGCTAGAAGCAATGAGAAACCTTTACTGTTTGGCCTTGTACTACATCTTCTATATGGTCCACTGGCTAAATGGCTATGTAGTGTTCATTTTTAGTATATTATTTACTTTTATAATATCACCTCAGATGGCAAGTCAATTAATATTTGTATAAACACCAATTCATTTGGTTTTGTTGCTAAGACAGAGAGGTGATGCTTTTCTTTACTAGTAATATGGTAGCCTGGGGTAGTGGACTAAATTTCCCAGTAAAAATAATTTACAATGTCAAATAACTTTTGATAATAGTATGTGAGAAACAGAAAACATTAAGCCATTATTGGATCAAAATTTAAGTTAGATGTGAAAACAAATTATATAAGGATCTAATGAATTTGCTAATCTGAGACACTTTACCCACAGCCCTATGAAGTGCAAGTGTGGTAAGAAGCTATGGGGTCCTGCAGAGAGGTAATCTCTAAAGACTGAAGTTCTAGTGTTCTAGTGTTATCCAGAGGGCTCCACTTCACTTTAATTTGCTGTTTGTGAACTTATTGTGAAACTTCCGTCTTGTTGGCAAGCTGAAAGTTTGTTATTCAGAAGGATGGTTACTGAAATTAAAAAAAGTTCTCCCTTTCATCTAATAAATGACTCATTTTAATGAGAAAAAATAAATCCCCCTCTATGAAGCCTTACTTAGTTGTATTAAGGAGAAAAAAAAAAGAAAAATAGCTCTCATGAAGTAAAACGGGATTAAAAGAATTCCTAGGGAGAAATTACTCCAGGAATTCTAAAAGAACACAGAATATTTATAACTTCTTTTATACTCAAGGAAAAAATATGATAGGAAATCAAAACATAAAAATAAAATCTAAATATAATAAATTTGTATTTCAATATAGAAATATAAAATTAATCTCAGAAAACTAAGAACAGAGAAATTATATTAAATGTATTAGAACAAATGCTCCAAAATTGAAATGTGAATTATTACTGAAGTTTGGTCTTTGGCTATGCTAAATCATGGTTGATCCCAGAGACCTCATGCAGACCCAGAAAATACTATTTGACTTTGCCCCCCTAGTTATCCCTGGTCAGTGAATAAAGCTGTTGAAAGCCAATAACTGGGCAATATAGACATAGGTGATGTTTAGGGCTTGGGGTCAGAAGATAAATTCAAGGTTGGAGAAGAGAAGGTGAAGAGAAGAGATGCTGCCATAGTGTAAAAATTTTGCAATAATGGCCATGTGGGTTGGCTAATTGGAGTTAAGAGCAGCTTAGATGACATGTGGCAAAATATATAATGGGATTATTGACTGGGTAATGGACATAATAGTATAGAGGAGAGATATCTAGCCAGCTCTTGTGCTGATTAAGACTTATTGCATGTATAAAAGTTGTGTGTATTTACCAGGAAACTAAATGGTCAAAGGTGGAATAGAAACTCCAGATTGGGATTAAATATTTTCAAAAACAATTTATAGTTACTGAGACATATTCAAACAAGCATTAAGAATTAGAAAGATTAAAATCATAAAGCAAAAACAATATAGCAAAAGTTACCCAAATACCAAAAAATAATCAAAACAACAAATAATTTTAGGCTAAAAAATGTTCAGGCTAGACATAATTGAAGGCATATGTTGATAGGCAGAAAGAATGTCAGTTTATTCTGTGGATGTGTCTGCTAAACTATAACAAGTGCTTGGATTTTAAACACCTAAGAAGTGTGCTAAAAACTCATGAGGTAAAAAAATTGACCCTCTAATACAATAAACAAATTATACTCACATTAAGTATTTTTTCATATTACCAAGATATAGATTATTTGAGAAATCCAAAAGAGAAATTTAAGCCAAATTTAGTACATAGAATATTACCTGCAAACTGTATGGTCTACAATCTTTTCTAATACCTATAGGACACAGATCAAAACTTAGACTACAAGAGAAACCTCAGAGTTGAAATATAGAAAGAAATAATAAAGAATGTTTTAGAATGAAGTTTAATTTATTCATCCTCGTCAGGGAGATTACATGTCTTAGTGTCTAGAGGCAAGGGCACCATAAAGCCTAATAGAAACAATAAGAGAGAGAGATGACTCAACCCGAGAGCAACCTCAATAACTTGTGAAGGAAGAGTGTGAGTTGGCACAGAGACTTAAGGATAAGAAACCATGAGTGGTAATAGTTTAGACATGCAACATACAAGACATATTTGTACGTTTGTGAAAAGAACAATAACCAAAAATGTTGTAGTGTAGCAGATTATAAAAAAAGAGAAACAGCAAGGAATTTCCGGTAGGCTGTAACTTCGTAAATTACAACATCTGTCCATTGTGAAAAACATCATCAAAATTGATGGCATACGTTGTATTAGATTTTATCACATGTATAAACTTCAAAGTTTGTCAAGAGTAGAGAAAAGCTTAAAAACAGTAAGATAAGAATGTAAGAAGGCTACAAAAATGACCAAATAATTCATACTAAAATATTGGATTATATAGGTGAAGATGATTTTGCTTCAAAGTGTGCATCTTAGATTGTCTTTAAGGGTTTAATAAACAAAAAATTATGCTGAATCTTTTGCAATAGCTAACAGTTAAAATAGAACACTGGTAACCTGGGAAGTTCAAGGCGAATGACAGTACTGCCCCCCTGGGTAAACACTACCTTCACTCCCCAGGAAACAGGTCTGACTCTACTGTCTGTGGACTTTGGACAATAGGTCTCACACCTGTGTTCTCTATTTCAGATCCTTCATGAACAGTCTTTCAAAGGGAATTCTGAAGCTCTGTTTCCTTTTATCGAGAACTTCAGACTGGCAACTCATGAATGCTGATCTTTAGTTCTACAGCTTACACTTAGCTTCCAGCCCAGACTCCTAGGTTCACTGAGCAGATGGCTGATTGAGAATTTCAAAAAATAGGTGTCACTACTAAGGAGCATCAGCAATTCCTAACATGCAACCTTCATTTTCAGCCAGACATGTCTTTACTAATGTGATGTAACATATTAATTTTACATGGATATATGTTATATAGAGTAGTATACACAAAGTAAAATGATACCCATTTTTCCCTGGATATGTTTTTTCATATTGGTGACTAGAAGTAATAAAACTAATGTCTGGATAAGAGTTCCCCATCATCTATATATGTAGGACTAGATTTCTAGAATTTGAAGACAGTAACACTTGCAGGATGGAGTGAGCTTTGCGGCAGTAAGTTTGACTGCTGCAGATGTATCTTTGGAGGAGAAAAAAAGGACTCCCTACCCTACCTTCTCTCTCATTCTTTTATAAGATTTTATAGTAAACCTCTCCTGATAGATTCCAGAATGATTACTCTTCACAGATGTAATGCAGAACAGCAAACTGACCATGAACTAAAATCCTATCACTGTTAGCCAAAATCAAGCAATTTTATTTTGTTTCAAATATTTCTATAACAGTATTAGAAAAATGACCAGCACAAAAACCCTATTGAAAATATATTTGTAAATTTTTGTAAAAAAAAAATAGCCTACTTATATTCCTTTACCATTTATGGTTAAAAAACTTAGTAACTTACATGTTACAAATATATGGAGGCATGACAGTCTATCAGCTCTACAATACTACAGTGTCTAAGAACATATATTGTACCACAGGATGGATATATGTAGTTTTACAAGTTTTTTTTTTTTTTGGTTTTTTGAGACAGGGTTTCTCTGTGTAGCCCTGGCTGTCCTGGAACTCACTTTGTAGACCAGGCTGGCCTCGAACTCAGAAATCCTCCTGCCTCTGCCTCCCAAGTGCTGGGATTAAAGGTGTGCGCCACCACCGCCCGGCGTTTTACAAGTTTTAATGATATATACATAGTCTCCAAGATTTTATTCTCATGGACCACTTGAAGCACTATGAATACCATTGATAATCCCATTAGTATAATATGTAGCTAAAAATATATTTAGGAATCCAAGTGAGTGAATTTTTCTTCTTAGGAATTATGTTTGAATAGTTAAAATGCACTGTTTGTTGATAACTTTTTGTATAATAACAAAAAGCAAGATAACAAAAAATCTGTAACTTTAGTGTGTTAACTGCGTAGTGAACTATCTGCTAAAGAACTGTAAATGATATTATTCAAGCAGCCACTAACAAACTAAAAAATAGCTCTTTATAACACATTTGAAAATTATAAAAGCATAAATGATATGAGCATTTAAATATTGTTAAATTATTCTAATGAAATTAATTCCCCCCCAAGAAGTTGTTTAATTATGAATAAGGAAATCAGAGCTATGTTACCATTTTTCTCTGTATTTGAGTGTATATGTTTATAGTTTACATAGTTTACTTATACAAAACTTGTCTTTAATCATAAATTTGATAACTTAACAAACATTCTGCCTCCTAATATTAAATTAATCTAGCTTACCAAAATTCCTATTTTAAACATGACGTATGTTGTCCATGTTACTTATATCAATTAATAGTTATTCACTTCAATATTTTCACTGTATTCACAGGTCTTAAACATAACCTCAGATTATTTAAAACTAATACAGTTATGTTCTGGGAGAACCCCAAGGAAAATGACTAAGAGTATACCATATTAGTAGATAGGCTCTCCAAATAGAGACCAAGAAAGGAATCCAAGAGTATCCAACGGTTTATTCAGTACAAACGATCTGTCTCTACTGAGGCAAACGCAGTTCCCTTGACTCTTGATTTACTTCCTAAAGTATCTCCATAGAATGCTCTGCCATCTCCTCTTTATAGTCTGACCCTCTATGATTAGTGCTGGAGTTCCACTCCTTTATTCAACTTCTACCGTCTGTACCACTTTTTTCATGGCCACCTCAATGGATTTAGATTCATATGTGACTGCTTCCCTTAATACATAAGAATCCCTCCAACTATCTCCACCTCTTACCCTCACCCTCCATCTGTCTCCATCTCTATCTTTCTCCCTTACAGAGCTAACTCTACTAACCATGGCTCCATTAGCCAATGCTATACAGTTTCATGATCCTACTGATGAAGCAGAGAGTCCAGAGTACCTGGGTTTTGATTGTTGGTGTTGTTTGTTTATTTTTGTTTTGTTTTTTGTTTTGTTTTGTTTGTTTTTCAGTTTCATCTAATGTTAAAAGGTGTTATTGTTAAAATAAAGTTTAGAAAGTGAATTTTTGTTTTACTTTATTTGGATAGCCTTTGTTAGATGAAGTGGAGCAATAGGCTAGTGGCAATCAGAAACCATCTATAAAGTTTATAGAACTCTCAAATCTACTTAAAATACATGATTTCAAACTTTTGACAAAGGTAAAAACACATAAAAGAAAAAGGTGTTGATAAAGCACATGGGATAGAGAAAATCAGCCATGTTATGGAGATTTTAGAGACTTGTGAATCATTGTGCATAACAAGGTGAATGTGGAGAATAAACAACTGCACAAGCGGTTTACTATTTTGTAATCTTAATTAGGATTTTCTGCCCGCCTTTCAACACTGTGCTTGGGAGGCTCAATACAAGAGCAAAATTAAATTCTGATGTGCTGTAAATTATTTTTCATTTGTAAACTAGAGGTTCTGCTCTCTTTCAAAAGCATCTTCTTAGTATTTCTATGTTGTGTCTTTATACATACATCAACATTAATACAATTTTTAAGATTGTATTACAGATGTAAAAGCTAATCATTTTGGGTAAATCATAAGTATTTCTATGCAGAATTAAGGTGTCATTGTCCTCTGTTTAAGAATAGTTTAATTTCAAGCACACAAATGTTGAGATGCTCATTTACTATCTGAAAAATATAAACGTAACAATCTGTTTTGTGAAAAAAATGAAAGCTTTACAAAAACAAAACTCTTCTCTAAGTCTGAGTATATTTAATTTTTTATAAATCACAATAATAATAATAATAATAATAATAATAATAATTACTATCTATACAAGATAAACTTCATAAGGCATAATTCTTTAGCACATCTTTCTTGTTCCTTCTTTGACAATGGAGTTGCAAAATTTCAAAACTCAATCTCAAATTTCCTTCCAGTCTTCATATGTGTTGTATATAATTCCATATTTGAGGCATAGCTAAAGAATATTGCTTCATATTGTGGAGACATTTGACTATATAGAAGGCAATTGATAATGTTATATGATAAGAGGCTCACTAAGACATGCAGCAGTTTGCGTTATATAGAAGCGCTGGAGCATATATCCAACTCTCGTTCTCACAAGTGTGTGGCAATTTTGTGTTTCTGTAGATGCCAGCACAGGACATTTAGTGAAGAGGTAACCTGAATGATGACAATGCCATCCCAGGAAATGTCCGACCCTAAGAGCTGGAGAGCTGCTGAAATGCATAATGGACTCTACTCCTCCTAGAATTATCAAATCCAGGGAGGCAGATATGGCTCACCAGTGAAATTCACCTGACACCAAGCCTGGTAAGCTGACTTTGATCCTAGGACTCACTTGCTGGAAGGAGTAAACTGAATCCTAAAAGGTATCCAATTATCTCTACACATATGGTCTGACATATGCACCCATATGCAGACACACACACACACACACACACACACACACACACCACTGAGAGAGAAAAGTGTGTGTGTCTCTAAAATCCAGCTATCTTGACTTTGAAAAAAATTTTGTCAAAGTATTTTAATACATTTGTAGTTAAGAGGAAAACAGAAGATATAAATCACTAGTAGTAGAGTCCCAGATCTGGACACACACAAAACGCCAAAAGCACTGAAGTGTTAGTTCACAGCATCCAGAGACACATTTAACAATATGTAAAGACAATCTCTTCTTCAGAACTTTAATGCTGAAGCTGCAGACAGAAAAGCAGATGCAGCCTTGGACTCTCATCCCATCACAGGTAGCTTAGCTGCTTCAGTTTTATCCTGCAAAGTCCAAGAAGGCCTGACAAACATCAACACCAAATGAGAAGCATCTCCTGGGCAATGGTGTGTATAGACAGAGGGATTCTTTTAGTCAATTGCAGGAATTACACATGAATGCTTTATACTAAAAGACTTCATACCCCAGATAACTACTGCTATGCACTGAATCTTGGTAGTCAGTAAGCCTGCCAGAGCTGAACCTGTGAAATCATGCCAAGCATGTACAAAATGCTTTATTTGTAGAAACTCCTTAACTCTGAAGCAATTCAAACCCCCCTTTTTCTTCTTGAAAGAAAATATCTCAGCTTGGTCAGTCTCTTAGATTGGAATCATAATTACACTTCAAAATCATCCTTATAGAACGACAGAATGAGATAAATCCCCCTCCCAACAAAAATCAGTCATTTTGAAATGAATAATTCTAGAACTTTCCATTTAAGAATTTTTTTTTTTAATGACCGAATTGCTTAAAGTATTCTCCTGATGTGTTGAAGCATAGGTTAATTTACTGTTATGAGTAAGTTCTAGAGGGCCATGGGCATCATTATGTGTTAGTTTTGGAGGTCTGTAGGTATCATTATGTGTAATTTCTAGAATTCTATACGGATCATTTTGTGTAAGTTCTAAATGTCTGTAGGGGATCATTCTGTGTAAGTTCTAGAGGTCTGTAGGCATCATTAAATGTAACTTCTAGAGGGCCATAGGCATCATATGTGTAAGTTCTAAAGGTCTGAAGGTATCGTTATGTGTAATTTCTATAAGTCTATAGGGATCTTTCTTAAGTTCTAGAGGGCTGTAGGCATCAGTAAGTATAAGTTTTATCAGGTCATAGACATCATTATGTGTAAGTTCTAGAAATATGTAAACATCATTGGTTTATGGGAGTTCTAGAGAGCTCTAAGCATCATTTTATGTAAGTTCTAGGGATCTGTACATATCATTATTGTGTGAAAGTTCTAGAGGGTCACCAGAATGATTTTCCAGGCTCAGAATCAGCAAAGACATGATCAGCATATGTGTCAAAGCACAAGTTATCTTACCATTATGCGGAAGTTCTAGAGGGCTGCAGGCATCTTTATCCATTATTAGTTTTGGCAAAGAGATGAGCATTTTCACAAGAGATGCTGAGATGGGCTGCACTAACAAGGAGGTGAGATTTGGTCGGCTTTGTCTAAAGCTTCCATCTGTATACAAAGGAGAAAAGAATTGAGTAATTATCAAAGAGAAACAGAAGCCAATCACAGACAAGTTCATTCCAATCAAGTGGATGATGTTCACTCACTTATCAATTATGTTCTGTGAAACACAGTAAAATTTAGGCTGAATAATATTCTGCACCTTCATTAATAATGTGTATATACACTTGCCACAGTTACACAGAAGCTATCCTAGTAGATACCAAGACAGTGGAGCCGTAGTGAAGAGACTGAAAAACAATGTGGCTTGAAGCACAGAATTCATGGAGCCATGAACTGGCAACTCCTTCTACCTTCCACAGGATGAATAAAGGGGAGTATATAAAGTGTGGTGTAAAGAAGGGCTCTGTCTAGCTCTGTACCCCATTTTTAATAGAGTTATTTGGATCTCTGTAATCTACCTTCTTGTGTTCTTTGTATATCTTGGATATTAGCCCTCTGTTGGATATAGGGTTGGTAAGATCTTTTCCCAATTTGTTGGTTGCTTATCCTTTTGACAGTGTCCTTTGCCTTACAGAAACTTTGTAATTTTATGAGGTTCCATTTGTCAATTCTTGATCTTAGAGCATAAGCTATTGGTGTTCTGTTGAGGAAAATTTCACATGTGCCCATGTGTTCAAGGCTCTTTCCCAGTATATTTTATATTAGTTTCAGTGTGTCTGGTTTTATGTGGAGGTCCTTGATTCATTTGGACTTGAGCTTAGTACAAGGAGATAAGAATGGATCGATTTTCATTCTTCTGCCTGCTGACCTCCAGATGAACCAGCACCATTTGTTGAAAGGCTTTTTTCCACTGGATGGTTGTAGCTTCTTTGTCAAAGATCAAGCAACCACAGGTGTGTGGGTTCATTTCTGGGTCCTCAATTCTGTTCCATTAATGGATCTACCTGCCTGTCCCTGTACCAATACCATGTAGTTTTTACCACTGTTGCTCTGTAGTACTGCTTGAGGTTGGGGATACTGATTCCCCCAGAAATTCTTTTACTGTTGAGAATAGTTTTAACTATCCTGGGATTTTTGTTATTCCAGATGACTTTGAGAATTGCTCTTTCTAACTCTATGAAGTTGGGATTTTGATGGGAATTGCACTGAATATGTAGATTGCTTTTGGCAAGATAGCAATTTTTACTATATTAATCCTACCAATCCATGAGCATGGAAGATCTTTCCATCTTCTGAGGTCTTCTTCAATTTCTTTCTTCAGAGACTTGAAGTTCCTGTCATATAGATCTTTCACTTATTTGGTTAGAGTCACACCAAGATACTTTATATTGTTTGTGGCTATTGTGAAGGGTGTCATTTCCTTAATTTCTTTCTCAGCCTGTTTATCCTTTGAGAATAGGAAGGCTACTGATTTGCTTGAGTTAATTTTATATCCGACAATTTTGCTGAAGTTGCTTATCAGCTGTAGGAGTTCTCTGGTGGAGTTTTTTTGGGTCGCTTAAGTACACTATCATATCATCTGCAAATAGTGATAATTTGGCTTCTTCCTTTCTGATTTGTATCCCTTTGACCTCCTTTTGTTGTCTAATTGCTCTAGCTAGAACTTCTAGTACTATATTGAAAAAAATAAGGAGAGAGAGAGCAGGCTTGTCTAGTCCCTGATTTTAGTGGGATTGCTTCAATTTTCTCTCCATTTAGTTTGATGTTGGGTACTGGTTTGCTGTATATTGCATTTACTAAGGAACAGATAAAGAAATGTTCAACATCCTTCCTCATCAAGGAAATGCAAATCAAAACAACCCTGAAATTTCACCTCACACCAGTCAGAATGGCTAAGATCAAAAACTCAGGAGACAGCAGTTGTTGGTGAGGATGTGGAGAAAGAGGAACACTCCTCCACTGCTGGTGGAATTGCAAGCTGGTACAACCACTCTGGAAAGCAGTCTGGCGGTTCCTCAGAAAACTGGGCATGATACTACCTGAGGATCCCATTATACCACTACTGGACATTTACCCAGAGGATTCCCCAGCATGTAATAAGTACATATGCTCCACTATGTTCATAGCAGTCCTATTCATAATAGCCAGAACCTGGAAAGAACCCAGATGTCCCTCAATGGAATAATGGATACAGAGAATGTGGTACATTTACACAATGGAATACTACTCAATTATTAAAAATAATGAATTCATGAAATTCTTAGGCAAGTGAGTGGAACTGGAGAATGAGGTGACCCAATCACAAAAGAACACACATGGTTTGTACTCACTGATAAGCAGGTATTAGACCAGAAGCTTGGAATACCCAAGACACAATTTCACATATCAAATGATGCCCTAGAAGAAGGAAGGAGAGGACCCCTGTCGTGGAGAGGCTCAATGCAGCAGTGTAGGGGAATACCAGGACAGGGAAGTGGGAAGAGCTTGACTAGGGAACAGGGGGAGGCAAGAGGGCTTATGGGACTTTCGGGGAGGGGGGATCCAGGAAAGGGGAAATCATTTGAAACGTAAATAAAGAATATATCTAATAAAAAAAACAAAGAAGGGCTCTGTCCTTTGCACACACACATTGTGGATGCCTGGATCTTCCTAATGCCAGTGGGAAGCGATGAGACACAGAGGAGATGATGACAGGATACTGTAAGGTCTGCTGAGAGTTCATGCTAATAACTCTGTGCCTAGTGCCATCAGACAACAGAATGTTTGTTAAAAGCAGATATAAAGAAACTAGTAGGAAATATCTTTTAAAGTTATGAAATTCAGGTGACCATTTGTAAAAATAACTTATCTAAGAACTCCTTCACTTGAGCCCATATTGTATGAATCTTACCCACATCTAAAACTCCAATCAACTTAATTTTGCCATTCTTGACAATGAGCTCTCAGTCAAAGGCATCTGTACAGAGGAGTGAATCTGCTAGAAGAGTGCAAGAGGCTGAGGAGAACAGTCAGGAATCAGAATGAATGGGGATACATGCCAGATGTGAGCCGAGGACTCCAGGGGAAACTTACAGTATATTTAGAATTTGGGTTTAAAACTTTCTCAGACAAATAGGAAAGTAAGTATTCTCTGAAGTAAGACAGAGATCAGCTTTAACTGGATCAAAGTTGTGAGGGGAAAAAAAGCAATAGTGCAGTATGAGTAGAAGTGGTATAATCTTTATCAGTATAACCAGGAAAATTGTTTTTTGTGTGCAAAGGGGAAAAGGACAAAAACTTGGAATGGTATATATGAGACATATAGGAGAATCCTGGTGACATGGGTAATGATTCTAGAGGTTGACTTGGAATTTAGTCTAATTTGTCAGTGGGGGGAGACCACTTCCTTGATCCTGGTAACCAGGTCCCAGGAGGCAGATTATACATGAAAAAAAAATTATGTTTTTGAACAGCTTCTTAAATTTATCATCCAGAAAACCACCAGATTTGAAAAACAAAACAGAACAAAACCGATTTTTAGCTTAGGATTGTGGCTGTCCTGGAAGTCATGGCTTTGAGAAAATGATGATAAAGATGTAAACTGAGAATCAGTTTTGTTGGAGAAACTCCGGGGCAGTTTTGGGTCTCAGCAACTCCTTCATGTCCATGTATGACTGAATTTTGACCACAGTGTAGTTCACTGCTCCCTTTCATCTCAAGGCAAAGGCCATTACAAGCTGTATAAATTGTAAAGCCCAGAGCAAACTGACAATGTATGGTTGCTAGGCAGAAAAGCAGGAAGAATTTTGATATGGTCACAACAAAGTGTAAGTCAAGTGTGGAACCTTTCAGAAAGTATATTCTAAGAGTCCATAGGTCATATACTCATTAGCCAGCATATGCAGAGCTCACAGGCATGAAGCGAGGAGTCATATAGCCTGTTGGGTCAAAATGTTGTTGATATACCAGCTTCACACGATTGCGCTCAACTACCTGTGACTAGCCCTGGGTTCTCTCCTGGTCTAGCCTGTACCTTGGGCCAGCACAGTTCTTGTTTTCAGACACAGAAACACTTGAGTGGCTAGGTGGATAGTTTTGAAATAGTCAATTTACTATGGTTCACCAAGTGTACATTACCCTCTCATTTGTAATCTCAGGTGCTTTCATTACACATGGGACAGTTCCTTTAATATAGTGATAATTTATTTTTGAAAGTTATACATATTATACAGTATATATTGAAAACACCCCCTACTATCTCCATTGAATTTCTCTAGAATACCTTACCCGTCTAGTTTCTAATTACCCATTTAATTTTTACTTTCATTTTAAAAACACTGGGTTGACATTCTTGTGTATACTGATTTTGGATTATTTTAATTTACCTAGTGAAGGGTTTTTTTTTTTTTTGAGCTTTTTCAAAATTGTTTTCTGAGGACTTTGTATATGCATATAACATATTTTGCATACTCTTACTCACTCCTCTTCCTTTTTCTCCCGGTTACATCTGCCTTGTTTTTTGAGACAATGTCTTCTATTGGCCTGAAACTCTCCAACTAGGGAAGATTGGCCATCCAGAATGTCCCAAGGTCCAAAACTCCAGATAACAAACATCTACTACTTCATCATTTATTCTGGGATTTGAAATCACTCATTTATACAAATGCTGTATTACAGCCCCTGACAATATATTCATGTGAAATCTGTGATTTCCACGTTGTCATGGATATTCGGGATTATCTTATTTCCAATGACATAAAACTTCTCATGATCATGTATGATGTCTTGCTTCCCAAATGCAAAACAATCTTAATAAACCTTGGGTTGCCAATATTAACATATCTTCTACTAACACCTAGTTGTATCTCTCTGTACTCTGTAACCTAGACTTCCTGTGAAGTGACTTAATTACACACATAAGATTATCATGCACGTCTAAGGTACTCACTTAGAGTACCATAAAAATAAAGTCCAACATAATTCCTATAGTAAGTTTCCACCGATGATGATTATCCCAGCTCTATCCCTTCGCTATAATGACCTGCTTTCATTTTGAGTTAATATAATTACTTAGTAAAATGACTTCCCTTTCCCTGTTAAATATGACACATGAGTACAGTGGAGCAAGTGTCCTTGTGGTATGGTTCAGCATCTTTTGGGTATATGCCCAGGAGTGATATGGCTGTGTCATGATGTAGAACTATTTCCAATTTTCTAAGAAACAGTCAAACTGATTTTCAGAGTGGTTGTACCAGCTGGCTCTCCCACCAGCAATGGAGAAATCTGTTTGTTCCACATCATTGCCAGCATGTGCTGTCATTTGAGTTTTTGATCTCAGCCATTCTAATGGGTGTAAGAAAGTATCTCAGAATTGTTTTGGTTTGTATTTCCCTAATAACTAAGGATGTTGAACATTTCATGAAGTGCTTTCTGGCCATTACAAATTCCCCTGTTGAGAATTCTCTGTTTAGCTCTGTACCCTCATTTTTATCTTGATTGTTAGTATCTATCTATCTTCTTGAGTTCTTTATATATTTTGAATATTAGCCCTCTGTCAGATGTAGGGTTGGTGAAGATCCTTTCCCAATCTTCAGACTTCCCTTTTATTTCTCTTGACTGTGTTCTTTGCCTTACATAAGCTTTTCAGTTTCATGACATCCCATTTATTAATCATATATCTTAGTGACAGAGTTATTGGTCTTTAGTTCAGGAAGTTGTCTCCTGTACCAATGCATTTAAGACTATCCTCATCTTTTTCTTCTATTAAATTTAGTTCATCTTGCTTTATGTTCAGGTCTTGATCCCCTTGGATTTGAGATTTATATAGGGTGATTGATATGGATCTATTTGTATTCATTTACATGCAGATATCCAGTTACTGCAGCACCATTTATTGAAGTTGCTCTCCACTATGTTCACAGCAGCCTTATTTGTAATAAGAAACTGGAAACAATCCAGATGCTTCTCAACTAATGAATAAAGAAAATGTAGTTCATTTACACAATGGAATATTACTCAACTACTAAAAAAGGTCATAAGGAAATTTGCAGGCAAAGAGATGGCACTAGAAAAATATCAGCCTAAGTGAAGTAACCCAGACCCATAAGGACATGTATCATATACGTTCACTTATAAGTGGATACTAGCCATAAAATACAGGATAACCAGGCTATAATCCACAGACCCAAAGAGGCCTAATAAAAAGGAGGATGTAAACAAGGATTCTTGAAACTCACTCAGAAGGGGAAATACAAAAATAATCATTGGAGGTGGATGGATGGAGGGAACTAGGTGAGAATGGTAATAGGGAGGAGAACATAGGTGGGACTCCGGTGTAGGGAGAGAGGGTTAGGAGAATGAACAGAAATTGGCAGAAGAGTGCATCTCTATGATGTGCCAGAGACTTGGGATGGGGGAGGCTCCAGGTAGTCTATGAGGGTGACTATAGCTGAGAATCCTATCATTGGGTGATATGAATCCTGAAGTGGTTACCTCTTATACCTAGGCAACACTCATAGTGGAGGGATAAGAACACCAACCCACCCACAACACCTTCAGTGCAAAATTTGCCTTCCCGACAAGAACTACAGGAACAAAGATGCCTCAGAGACTGAGGGAATAGCCAACCAATGACTGGACAATCTTGAGATCTATCTCATGGGCAATCCCTGACACTATTTATACTTTGTTATGCTGGCAGACAGGAGCCTAGCATAACTGTGCTCTGAGAGGATCAATCCAGTAGCTGATAGAAACAAAAGGAGAACCCATAGCTAAACACTAGATAGGGCTCAGTAAGCTTTGTTAAAGAGTTGGGGGAAGGACTGAGGAACCCAGAGGGGATAGGGTTCTACAGGAAGACCAACAGAGTCAATTTATCTGAACCCGTGGATACTCCCAGAGACTGAAACACAAAACAAATAGCATCCAAGGGCTGGGCCTAGGCCTCCTGCACACATGTAGCAAATAGGCAGCTTGGTGTTCATGCCTGTCCACCAACAACTGGCAAAGTGGGTTACCCTGATTCTGTTGGCTACCTGGATTCTGTTCCCCTAACTGGGCTGTCCTATCTAGCCTCAGTGGTATAGAAAGTACCTAGTCTTGCAGTGACTTGAAGTACCTAGGGGGGGTGTTACCCAGGGGGACCTTTCCCCTTCTCAGAGGTGAAAGGGAAGAGTGATAGGAGTAGGGGATGTGTAAGGTGGAGTGGTCTAGGAGGAAAGTTAGGCTGAGGTCAGGATATAAACTGAGCAAACAAATTAGTTAAAAAACATGACACAAGTTACCTCACACATTCTCAGAGGATCAAGACAGAGAATGACAATAGAGTCAACAACTGTTTGAAAACTACTCTCTTTTGGGGTTTCTAGATGCCCACAAATACAACAGGTACACGAAGAAAGAAATGATTTTATGTCTAAGCTCACACATTGATTAAGCTTTATTCACAGGCAGCTATCACCTCCCCAGCAGACATAATAAAGGGATTTCAAACGTCCATTTCTTCCCATTAACTCATGATTAACCCTGGCCTAAAATATCATTTGTAGATGAAATAACTTCAATAAATAAATCATATTTAAATATATTTATCATGGAGCTGAAGAGGTTTGCAGCCCGATAGGAGGAATAATAATATGCACCAAACAGTACACCCAGAGCTCCCAGGGACTAAATCACCAACCATCAAAGAGTACACATGGAGGGACCCATGGCTCCAGCTACATATGTAGCAGAGGATGGCCTTTTCAGACATCAGTGAGAGAAGAGGCCATTGGTACTGTGAAGGCTTGATGCCCCAGTGTAGGGGAATGCCAGTTTCGGAAAGTGGGAGTGGGGTAGTAAGCAGGGCGAGGGGGAATGGGATAGAGGGTTTTTGCAGGGATAATAAGGAAAGGGGATACCATTTGAAATGTAAATAAAGCAAATATCTAATAAAATAAAAATAAAAATGTCAATACTCACCTTTCAATTTTACTCTGAGATGCATATAAAATCCATATAAAATATGGATTTTAAACGTCAAATAAGAGCAAACCTTAATCCCAAATTGAACATTCTTAAATCTTTGGTAGATTTTGTGCTGCATTACTAATAGACCTGCATTAGTTTTGAAATATTCTAAGCAAGTGGTGTATTAATTTTTTACTTTCACCTTAATGAAGATCTGACAAACAATTCACTTCTGAGAAAAGATATTAAAAGCAGGACTTTGTGGGACACTACGATTTAGCTATATTTTCAAAACCTACCTTATAGAAAGAAGAACTAACATAGTTTCATTTTCTTATATTTTAAGAGTTCTTTCAATACAAATAAACCCAACTACTAGTCTATCCTATTATATTTAAAGCACATTTATGAACTATAAAAATCCTTTAGACATGTTACAAAGGTAGCTGGGCTATATGCAGGAATACAAAGTGTATCAGGTAAGAAAATATATGGTGAAACACTGGGTACTTTTTTCGTGGAATCTGTCTCTGTGTCCTCTCCAGTATACTTAAATCTATGCTCAATACCCATTGGCATCGACTTTATTTAAGCTGATGGCTAACTCTGTCTTTGCTTTCTGTACATGTATAATCTAAAGAGGAAAATGGATACTCTGTATTAGTAATTCTACTTGGGACATATGTCACATGCACAAGAAATTAACAATGTCTCCTTTTCAGGAATTTTTAAAAATCTGATCCTTTCTCCTTAAGAAACAGTTCTTTTTGTTACAGAAATGATATCTCACTGAATAAATTATAAATTTGTCACTTTATGTGAAATTTAGGTTGTGTTATAACAGTGATGCTATTGTGATAATGACAGATGTTTTCTTATTTCTATTTCAAAGGAATAACGGGCTACGTGAGAGCTATTCTATACTTTATACAATACTAAAATATCTGTATTCATCATCAGTTTATTCTAAGACTATTTCATTCCCTTAAGCATGCCCAAAATATTAGCATTTGTAAACAACCATGAAAACATGTAGATAAACTATTGAGTTTTCTCTCTGCTTGAAAGGGAGTACTCTTAATCCATAACTGAAATAATTGACCATCTGCACATTATATGTACCAAAAGTAAAGCAATCCTCTATAGATACTTTCCCCAGAGAAGCCACTTATCTCAAACTTGAAGGGTATAAACACTGGGATGATTTGCACATTTTCTGCTTTTAGAAAAAAATGTGCTTCACATTTTTTAAATGAGAGCAAATAAAATATACTTTACTTGCTTAATTTGTTATAGTAGTGAAAGTTTGAAGCCATTAATTTGCAATAAAAAGTTTCACACCAGATTGTAATTAGAATATATTACTTTGTGAGCCTGAATATAAGAGTGGGCAGAACAGTCATCTTTTTGACATTTACATAATGAAAAGATTTCTTTCTTTTTTCCACAGTTTTCTTTTATTATTATTAATTATTTTACTTATTTACATCCCAAATGTTGTTCCTCTCCCAGCACTCCCATATAGAGTCTCCCCCCCACATTCTCCTTCTCCTTTGTTGCTGAGAAGGTACAGCATCTGGGCTCTCTACTCCCTGGGACATCAAGTCTCTACAAGATTAGGCCCATCCTCTCCCACTGAGGTCAGACAAGGCAGTCATCTGGTACATATGTGCAGGGTCCTCAAATTGGCCTGTATATTTCTCATTTGCTGCTTATCTCTGGGAGCTCCCAGAAGTCAATGTTAATTGACATTGTTGGTCTTCCTATGGGGTTGCCATCTCCATTATTTTCTTGAATCCTTCCCCTAACTTTTCCAGAAGGTCCCTGACTTCACTACAATGCTTAGCTGTGAATATCTGCATTTGTCTCAGTTGGCTGCTAGGAGAGCTTCTCAGAGGACAGTCATGCTACGCTCCTGCCTGCAAGTAATATATAACCCCAATAATAGTGTCAAGGTTTGGTGCCCACTTACTTTGGACCTGTCACTGGTTGTTCATTTCTCCAGTTTCTGCTCCTTTTTTGTTTCTGCATTTCTTTTAGACAGGAACAATTTTGGGTCAAAAAATTTGAAGGTGAGATGGCCACTCCATCCCTCAACTGTGGTCTCAGTCTATTGGAGGTGATCTCTTCTGGTTCCATATCCCCACAGTTGGACGTTTTGGCTAAGGTTAGACACACTGAATCCTGGAATCCTCCCACATGTCAGTATTCTGGGACTTTCTGAGGTTCCACCAAACCCTGACCCCAGCAGCTGCATTTTTTCCATTTATTCTCCTGGCCCCCTGCTTTCTCTCCTGTCTCCCCCATACCTGATCCTGCACCCCTTTTCTCCTCCCCCTCCCCCTCCCCATCCCACTCAGGTCCATCCCTCCCTCTGCCTTCCATAATTATTTTGTTTTCCATTCTAAGTGGAACTGAAGCAAGCTCACTTGGCCCTTCCGTCTTGTTTAACTACTTTGAGTCTATGGAGTATTCAGTACTTTTAGGCTAATATCTTGTTAAGAGTGAGTACATGCTATACCTGGATTTTTGAGTCTGAGTTACCTCACAGAGCATGATATTTTTCAGTTACATCCACTTGCCTGAAAAATTTATGATATCTTTGTTTTTGATAGCTGAGTAGTATTCCATTGTGTGAAAGAACCACATTTTCTGTATCAATTTTTCAGTCGAGGGACAACTGAGTTGCCTGCAGTTTCTGGCCTTTATGAAAAAGGCTGCTATGAACATAGTGGAGCATATGTCTGTGATATTGTGGATCATCTTTTGGGTATATACCCAAGAGCAGTATAGCTGCGTCTTCAGGTAAAACTTTCTAATTTTTTGAAGAAGTGTCAGATTGATTTCCAAAGTTGTTATATCTGTTTGCAATCCCACGAGCTTTGGAAGAGTGTTCCTCCTTCTCTACATCTTCACCTGCATGTACTGTCACTTAAGGTTTTGATTTTAGCCATTCTGATTGATGTAAGGTAAAATCTCAGGGTGGCTTTGATTCGCATTTTTCTGATGACTAAGGGTATTAAGCATTTTTTAAGTGCTTCTTGAACATTCAAGATTTCTCTGTTGAGATTTCTATTTGGCTCTGTACCCCATTTTTAAATTGAATTATTTGTTTTTTGGAATCTAATTTTGTGTTCTTTTTATATTTTGGATATTGATTGGACTTGCACTGGATGTAGGGTTAGTGAAGTAATTTTCCTAATCTGTAGGTTGCTATTTTGTCCTATTTAGTTCCAGAAGATGCCACTTATCAATTGTTGATCCTAAGCCATTGGTGTTCAGAAAATTTTCCACTGTGTCAATGCGTTCAAGGCTCTTTCCTACATTCTCTTCGATTAGATTCTGTGTATCTGGTTTTATGTTGATGTCCTTGATTCCCTTGGACTTGAGCTTTGTGAAAGGTGATAAATATGGAGCAATTTGTATTCTTCTACATGCAGATTGCCACTTACAACAGAAGCATTTGTTGAAGACTTTTTTCCCATTGTATAGTTTTGGCTTCTTTATCAAAGATCATGTGTCTGTAGTTGTTTGAGTTTACTTGTGGGTTTCGATTCTATTCTATTGGTCAATCTTTCTGTCTCTGTACCAATACAATGTGGTTTTTTCTGACTATTGCTCTGTAGTACAGCTTAAGATTGGGGATGGTGATTCTCCCAGAAGTTCTTTAATTGTTCAGAATTTTCTACCTATCCTGGGGTTTTGGTTTATCCATATGACATTGAGAATTGTTCTTTCTATTTCTGTGAAAAATTGTGTTGGAATTTTGATGGAAATTGCATTGAATTTTGTCATAGATTTTTCACTTGCTCTGTTACAGTTATGGCAAGATATTTTATATTACTTGTGGATATATATATATATAAATGTTTCTTAATAATATATGTATACAGGAACTAATCTTTAATTCCCTGATAAAGATAGTATTAGAATAATGAACTACCAGATGTAAAGTATTTCTTAGATGATCATGGCCTCTCCAATCCTTTCTACATTTGACATGGTAATAATAACACAAAGGTGATTCCAGTAGTTGGTCTGGTGAATCATCTGGTATTTATTCTTACATGATTCAAGGGAAAGTTTGTGATTATTTCTGGATCTCAAACTCATAATAAATACATGAGACTCTTGACATGAACTTAACAGAAATATTTTCTGCCTTGACATTGAAGGAGATTTTCTCATCTACTGGCTTATTGATGTGTGTTTCATGGTTAGAATAAGTATATGAAAGAATTCAGATTTGTCTCTGAATTTTTCTTCATATAATAATATAACTAAAATGTATTCCATGATTAGATACACATAGAAAAATGTCTAATGTTCTATAATCATGTCTATATTGAGAGAAGACATTCAGAGGAAAAATGATATTGTAAAAATCCATGGAAATAAACCATTGTTAATACACTCTAGACTGACCATTTAGAAACACCTGTAAGTGTCATATTCTACTATTAATTATTGGTCTGAATACATAAATATGACAATCTTCTTACAAAAGTATCTGTAATTTAATGAGACTCAAATTTAATAGGACAAATGGGTTAATAAAATGTAATGAAAACACAATATTGTGTGAGAGTGATTACATTAAAAATCTATAATTTTTTTGCCTATTTGTTACTTAAAGTATATTTTCCAATGCATTGAAAGACCATCTCATTAAAAATTTCTTCCTTGAAGTTAGAACAAAGGCTTCAAAGGCACAGTGTGAGGTATGGCTCTGCTTCCTGTAGTACTGATAACCCTGACTGTAAGCTATGGTATTGTTAAATGGTGGCAATATATTTTTAGCAATTGTATCAGGACTTCAAACAGCATATGCATGGGAATCCTTTGAAACCATCTGGTTTTACTGTAGCTTGATGCAAGCTCAAGGTAATTTAATTTGGTCTCAACTTTCTTTTCAGTTTCATCATATACTTTTACAACAGCTCAGAAAAATACGTTTCATCTTATACACACACAAAAGGGGTTTTTGTTACTCTTAGACAACACACTGTCTCTTTCACTCTTAGAAAAAAAACAGAGACTAAAGGAGTCCTTAAATAAGTTAGGGCATTCATAACCTTATTCCAGAGTAAGAACAAATCTATGAGAAAAATAAAAACAAACACAAAAATACTTGTTAACAAACATTTCAGAAGTACCCCTTGGAGGGCAAACTCTTGCCTGACAGAGCATAGTGCCATACCATAAGTGTGGTTGTCTCTTCTTTTACAGACTTGCATTTCAAACTCTCAGAAAGATAAATCAACAGGAAGGGAGACGGCAGGTAAGTGAAGCAGTAAAATAAAATGAACTGTGACAAGATATCTAAAAAGGAAAGAGGGCATGGCACAGAGTCTAGGTCACCTTCAGGCTAGCACATATTTTGAAGGAGAAATCTTGGGTTGCAGTGCCCTTGCTGTGGTGGAATTTGTGAGGCAGTAAGAGGTGTGGGAATATCAAGTGAGTACTAAGAGATTTCTTTAAGACTTTGAATGGGCAAAGTGTCACTATGAAAATGAATTCCAGAAATATTGCAGAAGTGATAAATTGAACAGAGCAGAATTGGAATTAGGACCTTGCCATTTAATGTATACGTTCTCCTTCTATACTATGCTGAGATACATATGTGTGTCTCATACACACTTGGTTGCTTATTGTTTTATCTACTATAATTGTTTCATTTGTATTATTAATATGTGAATATAAATAAGTGCCTCTACATCTCAGAAGATTTCGCATGCTTCTCCATATAAATATTATTTGAAACTCCAAATTCAACATTATGTGTCAATACTGTTGAGAAGTTATTTTTATTTTTCTGCATAAACTAAGAGTCTTTGGAACAGAACGATTAATATAGTAAAAATGACCATCTTGCCAAAAGCAATATACAGATTCAATGCAATCCCCATCAAAAACCCAACTCAGTACTTCATAGAGTTAGAAAGAGCAATTCAAAAATTTATCTGGAATAACGGAAAACCCAGGATAGCTAAAACTATTCTCAAGAGTAAAAAAACCTCTGGGGGAATCAGTATCCCGGACTTCAAGCTGTATTACAGAGAAATAGTGTTAAAAACCGCATGGTATTGGTACAGTGAGAGGCATGTAGGTCAATGGAACAGAATTGAAGACCCACACTCCTATGGTCACTAAAACCATCCAGTGGAAAAAAGATAGCCTTTTCAACAAATGGTGCTGGTTCAACTGGAGGTCAACATGCAGAAGAATGCAAATTGATCCATTCTTATCTCCTTGCACTAAGCTCAATTCCAAGTGGATCAAGGACCTCCACATAAAACCAAACACACTGAAACTAATAGAAAAGAAACTGGGGAAGAACCTTGAACATATGGGCACAGGGGAGAACACCAATAGCTTATGCTCTAAGATCAAGAATTGACAAATAGGACCTCATAAAATTACAAAGTTTCTGTAAGGCAAAGGACACTGTCAAAAGGACAAAGCAGCAACCAACAAACTAGGAAAAGACCTTTACCAACCCTAGATCCGACAGAGGACTAATATCCAATATATACAAAGAACTCAAGAAGTTAGACTCCAGAGAGCCAAGTAACCCTATTAAAAAATTGGGTACAGAGCTAAACAAAGAGTTCTTACCTGAAGAATATTGAATGGCTGAGAAGCACATAAAGAAATGTTCAACATCCTTAGTCATTAGGGAAATGCAAATCAAAACAACCCTGATTTTCCACCTCACTCCAGTCAGAATGGTTAATAACAAAAACACAGGAGAGAGCAGTTGTTGGCAAAGATATGGAAAAAGAGGGTGGTGGGATTGCAAGCTGATACAACCACTCTGGAAAGCAGTCTGGCGGTTCCTCAGAAACCTGGACATGACACTCCAGGAGCATCCTGTTATACCACTCCTGGGCATATACCCATAGGCTTTACCTCCATGCAAGGACACATGCTCCCCTATGTTCATAGCAGCCTTATTTATAATAGTCAGAAGCTGGAAAGAACCCAGATGTCTCTCAATGGAGGAATGGATTCAGAAGATTTTGTATGTTTACACAATGGAATACTACTCTACAATTAAAAACAATGAATTCATGAAATTCTTAGGCAAATGGTCAGAACTGGAAAATATCATCCTTAGTGAGGTAACCCAATCGCAAAAGTACACACATGGTATGCAGTCACTGATAAGGGGATATTAACACAGAATCTCGGAATACCCAAGACACAATTCACATATCAATAGATTTCCAAGAAGATGGAAGGAGAGACCCCTGGTCCTGGAAAGACTGGATGTAGGGGAATGCTAGGACAGAGAAGCGAGAGGGGGTTGAATGGGGAACGGGGGGAGGGAAGCAAGCTTATGGGACTTTCAGGGAGGGACGAAACGGGAAAAGGGAAATCATTTGGAATGTAAATAGAAAAAATATAGAAAATTAAAAAAAGGATCTGTATGGTAAGCAGCTTTTAGCTACTAACAAAATATGCAAGACAATTAACTTATGTGGTGAGAAGAGATGCTGTAGCTCTCTCATATTTGGAGCTTCTAGACCATGGCCCACTGGCCCAATTATTGCCAATCTATTGCATGAGATAGCAGAGAAAAGCTATACACTTCTTCACCAGGGATTAAAAGAAGAGATTACAAACATTTTTAATACCATGCATACCAATATGGAAATTTCCCTGATTAAGGGCTTCCAGATTCCAGCAATGTACTATAGAGACCAAGTGTTGCACACTGTAGTCTTTGGATGACATGCCATATCCAAATATTAGAAAAACCAAAAAAGAGACAAGTCTGACAAGAGGAACTTGACAATAATAGCCAATAGACTGGACAGGGTGAATGGCAATGAGGTAATAGCATCAATAATGAAGATTCCAGTCCTGGAGAAGAGGGTAGATAAAAATCCATTGAGGAAATGAATGCAATAAGAAAGTGTAATGGAAAGAATGAGATAGTATATTTTAAGAAACACATTTGTTATTTAGCCTCATTGGGGAATTACACCTGTACAAAAAAGATTCTTCTTCCAATAGATTTTATATATACCCTGTCATAACCTAGACATTACAGTAAGAGCCTTTCATTGTTTTATGTTTGCAAATGACTTCACTATAACATATATTAAACTGTAGTTTCTACAGACATAAAATGAGAGCACAAGGTGTCACATGCTTCCTAATAGTAAAACGTCAGAGTTCATGAATATTCCCATATCATGCTTTGAGTAGCACAGAAGAACATCCATGAAACAAATGAAAAACACTGTTCTCATTGTGTTCACTATCTGTATTCTACCCATTAGAACTAAATGAAGTAGTTTTTATTCTGAAATTCCAGTTTCTCCCATAATAAGCATTTCCCCATGTGCTGACCTGTGAAATGAACTGAGATACCCATATGAAATGAACTGAAATACACATATCAGCAATATGTTCATTCATAGCTGCTTTATTCTCATGTTATTTTGGGTTGCCAAAACTGTTCACATGAGTATCAACACATAAGACACTCTGGAACCCTGCTCCCAGTTTAATATGATTGGTAAATAAAGATGACAACACTCAATGGTTGGGCAGGGCAGACAGAGGCAGGACTTTTAGGATTCCTGGGCTAGAGACAGAATGGAGGAAGAAGAAGGAGTACTGTCATGCCATGATAGATGGAGGAGAGGAACCACCATGCCTGAGAAAGTGTGGGACAGAGAACATAGCCACTATGTAAGAGTCAGGGGAGATTGGCTCCAAGAGGACTGCCCACCTTGTCCCAGGGAGGCAAAGATGGGATAGAGATTGTAGTAAGTAATAACTTGGGAATATCAGAGGGAGGTGGATTAGTCATGTGGATGTTAGGAATCAGCCTAGCCACTGAGATGTTTAAGACATATCAAAATATAAAGGGTGTGTGTGTGTGTGTGTGTGTGTGTGTGTGTGTGTGTGTGTGTGTGTGTGTGTGCATTTTATTCCAGAACCTAAAACATTGGGATGTGTAGTAAGGAATGCCATGGCTGCCACCTGGATCAACTTAAGTAGCTGATTGAATATTGTTATGGTATGCACTCATAGAAATTTAGATATAAAATAAACAGAGTGATGTATTTATACTATTGTTTCAGAAGTATAAGTCATATGAAAGAGTGATGGGTATTTCAGATTGTGTCAGGAAAACATAAAATGTGTTTCTGATACAAAGGCCTTAACTAATTTCTGAAGACTTTCAGGATTTACTCAGTACTTTCATAGATTTCAAATTACTTCAGGTTTAAATTGAAGTATCTGTGATGGCCAGTGATGTAATGTGCAATTTCATGGTACCAGTGAAACCATACTGTGATGTTTGTTCTTCACTGTCAACTCAACTGGAATTTGGAGGCACTCAAGAAACACGTACTTGGAATTATCTCTGAAAAATTTTTTTGGAATGTTAGCTAAGGATTCAGATGCACCATGACTGTGGGTGCCACTGTCCCATTGTCAGTGGTCCCAGACTGAATGAAAAGGAGAGAGCTGAGCTGAGCATGGGCTTTCTCCTTCTTGGCTATGGGTTCAATGTGATGAGCTGCTTCCTTGTTTTTATGCCACAGCTGGAACAACTCTCTCTACTATATTAACATAATCATTATGAACTCTTCTCTCAAAACCTTAGAAAAAATAAGCCCTCCAAACCTTAGGATATTTCATAAGGCATTTTGCTATACCAGCAGGAGAATCAACTACAAATACTCATATCAGCAATGTGAAGGCTTAATATTGGAAATTCTGCTTTGAGTCATTGATCATGGATGTCCAAGAGAACAGAAGAACAATATAATCTTTAACCATCACCCTTGGTACCTTCCTGAACAAGAAGACAAGACCCTATTCCTGAACATGACACACAATAAAGACAGATAATTTGAAGGAATCAATCCCCTCCCCTAAGTGTGTGTTTCATAAAAGAGTGCATGGATGAGAAAGTAAGACATGGTGTGCATATAAAGGAAAGATAACTTATGAAAAACAGTTTTTACATTGCATCATGTAGGTTCTGCAGATCCTACCCATACCAACAGGTTTGACTAAGAGGACCTCCTATATCTGTAAATTTTGTTTTATACTATTATACTTGTGGTTGATCCCTTTGCTTCTTTGAATGCATTTTGGTCTTGCTGATATGTACATATCTACATATGTACTTGAGTATCTGTCAAGGATGAAGAGACCATATATTTTGCTAAACAACCAGAGATCAAACAGAACATGCGTATGTAATGAATGGCCATTTTGCTCTTCCAAAGAGTAACTAATTTGGAAAGGATGTTTGTTTGTTTGTTTTGCTTGTTTTGTTTTTTATTTGTTTTTTAAACTACAGTGTTAAAACCAAACAATGTGTTCTAACTGAAATTTTTGAAAGCAGAGAATTCTTTCATGTTTTTTTTTCTAAAGTCTCTCATATTTGGGCAATAAGCAAAAGACACAGGAATGGGCACAAAATCTAATCAGGTTGCCTTCAAGGGCTCTATAGATAGGTTGCACATGTTGTTACAAAATACAAAAGTTGTTGAGAATATTGAAGTTGCAGAACTATCCAATATCAGAGTGTTGAAGATGATGTCACAACTACCAATGAGTTCTTTACTAAACTTTATATCTTATTATAAACCATCTCAGATTGTTCGAGGACATTATTCTTTAGCAATATATGCATCACTTCCACCCTCTCTCCCTACTTCAAAGTTCTCTTATGCTCCCATCTCCAAAATTCAGTCTCTTCTTTACTATTTTTCCATGTATATACATGGACTCTCACACATTTTCTTGTGTGTGTATGTGTGGTTCTGGGTCTGAAAATCTTTCCTTAATGTTTCAGTTGGAAGAATTCAAGTCTCCTAAAACAATATAGGCTACTGCCTTTGTTTCATTCCAGAAATTAGAGGTAAGACCATTCAGTGAAGATATCACATATGAAGAAGGAGGAAGAGGAGGAGGAGGAGGAGGAAAAGGAGGGGGGAGGAGGAGGAGGAGGAAGAGGAGGAGGAGGAAGATGAACTTAGAGGAATCAAGCTGGAGCTGACCCAGAAGATTCCTCCTACAGACTGGCTCTCATAGTACTCATTGGTGCTCTGTGAACTACCAAGTCAGAGAAGCAAACAATATAATAAACCTTCAGACTGTAAGGTTTATTCATTGTAATAAGCATTGACTACCAACATATGCCTAATGGTGCAATAGAGGCACTTTTTTCTTGTGAGTGAGTGACTAAGGGCTATTTAATTGAACTTAAAGCATGATCAAGTAAAGGAATTCATAGCTGCCATTGTAAACCAGATCTTCATGCCTAGAAATGTCACATACCTGACAGGAGGACCTACTTTTCTAACTCAATGCATATTTTTACAGAATACTAAATATGTATCTTTAGGCCCACAGATTTTTACATTTAGGAACATTGTCCTTCATGTTCCTTACTATGTACATAGCATCTATAACAAAAAATGTGAAGAGAATGAAAAATGTCTAACAGTCACACATTTGCTTTTATTTCTCAACCTCCAAATTATATATACAATAGAGGAATATGAATCCTGTAGCATAATGAACACTAAGTACATTTGTACATGGCTGAAAAGAAATTGAATTAATATATTGTTTACTGTAAAAATGTCAAAGTTACAAGACATACTTATTGGAAGGGTTAAGGAAATGCCAGTCACTTTGTGTGGAAAACGGGAAATCTAATACTTTCAGGGGCATGAAATATTTAACAAATATGATGACAAGCTATTCAAAGTCAGTAACAGCTATTTCAAGATATAAAATGAGTTCTAACTTGCCAGTATAGTAAGTCTTATTTGTGGTACATTGGATATTTGTCACCATATAATATAATAAATATAATATGATATGATAAAATACTATACTATATATGATACAATATAACACATATGAGCTTATTTTTATCTCATGAATGAGGCACAAACCTTAAATCAGTAGTTACAAAAAACTAAGGAAAAGGGAATGATTTGTTTAGTAACTACATACTTGTTTCAGAAAGACCACTAAAGAAGAAATTCTTTTAAGATGTTTTTTCATTCTAAAACTTTAGAGATCTTGATACTTAATTGCTAAATGTAATAATGTCCCCATGAGGTATACTGCTAGAGCCAAGCCTGGAGAAGTTGTGTATAGGACTTCATTTGCATTTTTGACATCTTTGCATTTTGACAAAATGCTTTCTCGTTAATGTTGCAGTTGAATTGGCATTTTGGACTCCCTCCAATTGCTGAGAGTAGTGGAGAACAGAAATTTGAGTAGACTTGGACTTATGGCATTTCAGGTTCAGATAGCTAGTTAAAATATTCAAATTAAATCTCACATAACGTGGCAGAAAGTCAACAAGAACACATCTGTGGGTTAGATTAGGTTTCAAGCAGACAGTCATGAGGTGACTTTAATATTTTATTGATTGTAGCTTTTGATCTTTAATAGTTTTTCTGTTTTCTATAATGTATAAATGCTTGAAGCAAAATAGACTTGAGCTGGTCATTCCCACAGTCTTCCCGGCCAGGCTATGGAATATTACTGATACGATAAGACCATCAGACCTCTATTTCTACAATGGGTTTATGATGTGACTTGCAGGACTCTCTACAAAGGCTTTACGACTCTTCGCCTGAATCAATGGCATTTACCTACAGGAATCGTATCTAAGATTCTATCTTCACCTTCTCTACCATCACTCTCAAGAAAATGCTGTTGCAGTAAAGGTACGCAAGCCAGAGCGTTGATTCAGAGTGATTACCAAGAGCTATCAATGTGTTTAATTTTAAAATCTCACTAAACATTCAACTCTATGGATTACCAACTCTTTACATCCTATGTGATTAGTTTTTATATATTTTCTCAATATTGTCAGGAATAAACAAAATTCAGTGCTCCCCTCCCTTCTCCTCCGAGGCTGTTTGCTACCTACCTGAGAGATCAATAGGAGCAGAAGCCAAGAGCAGAGACTTCTGCAGAGAGTGGAGTCTACTTTATTGTTTCAGGAATGGGCTATATAGGGGCTCATTTTTTACAAGTACAAGTGGAAAGGGCTAATTGGTTATAGCATCAAGCAAGCAGGCAAGGCTGATGGGTTATATTGAGCACCTAATTATGGAGTCAGGAAGCCAGAGAAGGACTTGCGTTCTGAGTTATGCAATCTTGCAGAGAGCTTTGTACAGGTCTCTTTTAGAACCAGGTCAGTCATCTGTATTCTTCGCTACTCTCCAGACAATGACAGGCAAAGACAGGGAGCCCCCATTCTGAAAGGGAGCCCCCATTTGGCACTGAGCTCAGAAAGCCATCAGGTCATAGAGAACGGCTACTTTAACAACAGGGGTCTCCAACAAATCTACAATGTATTTTTGTATCTGATTAACCTTTTCTTATAATAGAAATATATTTTAATGTTATGTTCAATGACTGTCTTTATTACCATACTTCATAGTTTCAGGTAATTACATTGCTTTTTGGTAGCAGATAGAATGAGGAATTCAGAAAAATTATAAAAGGGTTAACACAATAGCTTCTTAAGGTGGAACAACATGATCATATTGTATTCACAGGACACTGTTATCATGCATGTACATAGATGTATGTTTTAGACATAAACATCCTGAAATTTTCACTTCCCTGAACCTGTTTACTTCTATTGAATTTAATTTTACTTCTTTTAAAAGTTAAGATTATAATTCAACTTTTCTCCCTCTATTTCTTCTATTAAAACTCTTTTATGCACCCTTATGTGCTCTCTTTTAAATTCATGCTGACCATAAACTTATGTGTGAAAGATGATGAAGTTTCTATAATAAGCTACCTAGATGTCTCAGAGCAGTTATTGGCCATGTTCCTCAGTTGAAAGTGTGTAAAAAAATTAACTCAAGATAAGAATGATCAAATGAATTCTGGGATTAAACCAACATAAAATGTGTGTCACATGTGATATTAGTATTGCCATTTGTTTAATAATAGTAAAGGAGAAAACCAGGAGTTTTGTATTTTCTACTAAACACAAAAACAAAGTTTGTCTTAAAAAAGGACAACTCAACTTCAGTTCAAATGGCTAAACTCAGATAAATAACAAACAAAAAATTATGACGAGACTGTGTTGAAAGGGGAGCACTTATTTTGTGTGAACTGCAATTTGGTGCATTACTATTGATATCATCTTGTAGCATCTTCTAAAGCCATAATTAAATCTACTATATAACTCAGGTATACCATTCTTGGGCATATGCCCAAATTCTTGACATCCTATTGCATTAAAAGACACTTGCTCAGCAATGTTTATTGCTGCTCTATCCATTATAACTACTAAATGGAGCAACATAAATGTCCTTCAACAGATGAACAGATAATGGAAATGTGATATATATATATATATATATATATATATATATATATATATATATATATATATAAAATAGAATATTCTGTTGGAAAGAAAATGAATGGATGAAATGGAAAAACCTAGAAGAGGTTGAATGACATGGCTCAACACAGAAAGACAGATACTAAATGCTCTCTGTCATCTGTAGTTCCTCACTCCAATTCTTCAGATGTGAGTAGATGTGAGAGAGTGCAGAGTGCTCACTTTTCTTGGGTTTCTACTTGACCACATCTGCAATTAATTACAACCGAAATGGCTGGGCACACCTGTGAGTTGTTTTGTTTGTATGTTTTGTATTCAAATTAAATCCTTTAAAGTGGGAAGATCCATTTCTAACTTGGATCTTTGAGTTGGGTCACAATTTATACTGGCAGCCTATGTAAAGGGCATGGAAGAAGGTCTCCCTCTCCCTCTCCTTCTCCCTCTCCTTCTCCCTCTAGCTCTCATGCACTCACTCTTGCTCTCTGCTTGCTAGTCCATGCTATGGCTCTGGTCAGACTTTTAAAAAGCTCAGTCCTTCACTGACACTGAAGCCTGCTTCTTCAGGTATCTGGCATATAATGAAGACTGGCTGAAACATCCAGTCTCTTGGACAGAACAACTAATGGATTCTTGGATCTCCCATTTATAATCAGCTATATTTGGGTTAGTTGGATCATAGTGTGTGAGGCATAAAAAGAATCTCTTTTATACATAGGTATATACACACCCCCCCCCACACACACAGAGGATACATACTAAATATTATGCTCTACTAGTGAACCCTAAATAATAATGCAGAAACCATGAAAATAAGAAGAGACCACAGAGAAGGTAATAAAAATGAGAAAGCCTGGTCTACATGGTGAGTTTCAGAACAACCAGAGAAACCCTATTTCAAAAAACAAATGCAAATATCACACACACACACACACACACACACACACACACACACACACACACACGCACGCACGCACGTACACACTTACAAATAATTGTAGCTATTACCCTTTAAGTTTATCCTTACAGCCAATGGAGAATATCACAGACAACCATAATGTACATAAGCTAGAGTTCAGTATCATGGGAACTCAGTACCACAGTGAATCCATCAAAACCACAGCTCTGCAATCCATGTGTCAGGGAAAACTGTAGATGAAGGAGCTGAAAGAATGACTCAGAGAGCCAGAAGATATTGAGGTAATGCTTAGGATACTGAGGTGTGCTGAGAAATGTGTCTCCTGCAAACAGGGAAGCTACAAGCATGCTAATGTGTAAGGTGATATATCTAGGCCCCATCCTTAGACAAAGAGCTCCAGGCAATTGATTTCTGCTAGAGAAAGCATAAGCTTCTTTGATGAATGAGACTCTTAGTTGACTAATGTAAAACGGTCATCTGTGAAATCAAATGCACACCAACAACAGAAACAGACTAAGTGTTGACATTTCTATGTAATATAGAATATAGAATTTCTATGTGATAATAAGAAAAGAAAAAGGGACAGTCAATCTGAAAGGCTATAGAGGGTTATAATGAGGCTGTCAGGAGAAAATGAAAAGGGTGAAGTAATGAATTAAATATCATTTATTTTATTTTAATTAATTTTAAAAAAACAAGGGCAGAGGCTCTCTCTTTCTTACAGTATTTACTTCAGAAAACCTGTGTGTACAAAATACACTTTTAAAAAATGTTTATCAAGCCGGGCGGTGGTGGCGCACACCTTTAATCCCAGCACTTGGGAGGCAGAGGCAGGAGGATTTCTGAGTTCGAGGCCAGCCTGGTCTACAAAGTGAGTTCCAGGACAGCCAGGGCTACACAGAGAAACCCTGTCTCGAAAAACCAAAAATAAAAAAAAAATGTTTATCAGTTTTATGACTAGAAATATTAGCTAATGAACTCAGGAAATATTTTCTTTTGCATGCAAAGTAGAATATCATGCTTTGTTTCTCTAAGTACCTGTGGGAGGAATGAAAATAAAGTACCAGCAGGTGTCTGGTTCCAAGCTGCAAACCTTCCTTTTGTCATGAAGGTATGAGAAATAGATTTTCCCTAAAGATAAAGGCAATTAGAAAAACACAGGTGGCCACTCCAATTACCAGGTATATTTAGGACAAAGGATGGGTGACAAATGTTGCCATCAAGAGCTACTGATCAAGGACTAGTTTATTTATTTTGAGCAAAGCTCTGTGATTAGATTGTACCAGCTCAGCAATATAAAATGGTGTTTGTATTTTCTCCTCCTCTCCATATCTTTATTCTATAGCCTATGATGCATATTTTATTTGCATGATTATTCCTTAAATATTATAGTTTCTCTCCTTTTCTATCTGATAAGAGGATGATTTCTAAGTTGACAATGAGTATTGTTTTAATCTAGATGTCTATAACAAGTGACTGCGTTCTGTAAGGTCATTGTCCTACTTTATGTGACATAAAGTGGGCCTGCACTGTGGTTCAAACCTGTTGGAAAACCCATTCTGATTCTATGTATCATACATTTCTGGAACACCAACTGTTCTAATACTTCTCAATTAACTATTAACCACAGTAGCCCTCTTCCTCTCTACCTCCACCTTGACTTTGAAAAGATTTAATTTATTTGCAAAATATGAGTATTTATTTTCATATTGTTTTATTTGTCTTTACCATCCTTTAATGCTAATAAATGGCTTGTTGCTTTTTATTTTTCAGTTTTTTTCCTTACTGACTTCTTAGAGATATGTTCCACTTAGATTCAAATCTGCAAGTGTGTATGTTGTGGGGGAGGGGGAGGAAGGAGAGAGAGAGAAAGAGAGAGAGAGAGAGAGAGAGAGAGAGGGGCAGTAATGTGGATGGGGTATTGTCTGTGGGTGACTGTGGGTGACTGTGGTTGTGGGTGTGTGTTAATGTATGCAGATACATATGTGTCCATAAGTTAGAGCAGGAGGTCAGGTGTCCTGCTCTATTACAGAGTATTTTAATTCCTGGAGAACTAGTATCCCATGGAAGCTGGAACTGGTGTTAGTGTGTTGGCCAGCAAGCCCCAGTGATCCTCCTGTCTACTCTCCAACTAGATTTACATTGCAGGTGATCCCAGCAAACCCAGCTTTTATGTGAATTCTTAGATATGAAGTAAGGTCTGATTGCCTGCATAGCAAGTACCTGTATGGCCGTTATAACACAGTTTACCAAACACTTCATCCTTCACAAGTCTTCATTTGGCAGATCAGGAGACAGGGTGTGAATTAATTACATTATTCATTGCCATAACTTAATCTGTGACAAGAAGGAACCTACAAAGAAGGAAGGCTTATTGTGATTCATGGCTCAGAAGGCACAGTGTATCATAGTAAAAAAGGTAGCTAAGAGCTATGGCAGGAAGTACTGGCACACATGTTAAATGGACCAGGAAGCAAGAAAAGGGAAATGTAGTAAGTCTGGCTTTCTTAATTAATTTCTCTGTTTATCTTCAGTCTGAGATTTTGCCATTGTCTGGTGCTGTCCAAAATTAGGGTTGACCTTCTTAAATGTTTCCCTCAGTTAAGCATTTTTATAGGGAATATATATATGTATAAATATTTATGACATCATATATATGTATATGACATATATGTGTATATATATATATGACACATATATATGTATATGACATACATACACACACACACACACACACACACACACACACGCACTTCTAGATGGGTTTGGGTTTGGTGCACATCTTTAATCCCTTCAGTCAGTAGGAAGAGGTAGACAGATCTCTGAGTTCAAGGTCAGCCAGGTGTTCAGAATAAGTTCCAGGATAGCCAATGCTATACAGAGAAACCTTACCTCAAACACTCTCCCCCTTAAATATACATATACAATTATTTTCTATATTTACATTACAAATTATTTTCTATATTTACATTATACAAATGTAATTTATATGATACAATTTAAAAATCACTCGATAAATAGAAAATAATAATGTAAAGAAAATTATAACAGCAAAGCAATGAAACATCATAAAATTTATTGCCTATCTGTTTTTTAACTGTTACATATAACTTATAACCTTAAATATGATCAGAATATTTCCAGTCTTAAAGTTAATGAAAAAACTGATATTTTATGTGGATTCCATCAGGAAAGCAAATGCTATCTATGTAAATTTAATTATCATATTTTAAGTTATAACAAAGGGTTCCACCAATTTTGTTGTCAATTAGATTGAACCCCTAATTCTTCTCTTAGGTTAATTTTCTCCAAGGGCTAATTCTGCTGTTTTGAAACCTAAAATAATTTTAAGAGATCGTGCAGTCCAGCCACCAGTGTACAACCAAAGAAAAGGGAAGTGTTCACTGTTGCATGTTTTCCAGTATATGTCTTAGTTTCAAATTGATGTGAAGTAACTTTTTAAACAATTAATTTTTTAAAAGAAATGCCTCTAATGGCTATTAAAAGAAAGTTTTAAAATTAGAATTAATTCCTTATTATGTTCCTAAGTTTAAATAGATCTAGTTCTAAATGTACACTTTTTTTCTATTGTTTAGATAACCTTTCATATATCATTTGGGTGGTTATGTCAAGAGTCTAGTAGTTCTATTATGACTGCTTATTTATTGATTTTCTTTGTCTTTTTCTTGCCCGGAGAGTCCTTGCCTAGGTGGTCCTGGTTTAGTTAGCATTCCCCAGTAAAAGCCTCTGAGACGAATACAGCACTCTGAAGCTATATTTCTCTGACTTGGATTGAGTTGTGACCTTTACTGTGTAACTATTTCATCCTACATTTAATATTAAATTTGCTGTTAATTATAATGCTTGTTTGACAAATGTATATTATACTAATAATATGTGAATTATTTATTCTTGGTTTGTCTTTCGGCATCCCCATTACAATTTTTTACTAAACAATATAATCACTTAAATGTGTGATGGTTTAGACCATTTGATACAGGTGAGCTGAAATAGCCAGGTATTAATTTATCTGACATTACTCAAATATTTGTGCAAAAATTCCAAGTACTTTTATGGCTTAACATAGGCTATAAAACTGAAACCATTTGAGTGCTCCAACTGATCTATTGCAGAATTTCCCCATTATCAAACTAATAGCCAACACGGTGGAAAAGAAGTCTACTCAATTTCATCATCTTCTTCCTTTCCAATTATCTGAACTTTCACTTTGAAAATCACAGTCATTGACCCCACAGATTTTATATAGCAACTCCAGTAGGCTATTATATACCTATCACTTCTAAATTCAAAATGAGAGCTGACATGCCATCTTCCCCAGGTTCTGGGAAACTGAACAAACTAGGCAGTGGTATATATTTTATTTATACTTATTTTATATGTCACATTACTCAGAGGTAGGAAATGGTATTGACCCTACAATCTCATACAACTACTGCCTGTTGGAATATTTGAGAAGGATATGAGCATCCAATATATTATAAATTTGAGCACACCACATATTACTTACAAAAGAACTTACATTGAATCCAATAACCGTGCAGTGGACAATAATTTGATGAAAATAAAACATGTCTGTTTTATGTTTAGCTGAGTAACTCAGCAGGTGTTTCAAATAAGAATACAAATGTGCATTAATTTATCTAGTAAAAGGCTTCTAGCCTACAGGCGTCATGACTGAAATCCGTCATTCAGCAAGCAGAAACAACTTCAATCTTTTCCTAAAGGTATTCAAACATAATAAGTAGATTTTAACCTTAATTTCAATAGTAGTTCTTAGTACTTCTCTTTATCTACCTCTTCCATTTCAACTCTTGCTTTCCAGATGACCTAGAACTTTCTCCAAATTCAGCTAGTACAGAGATCTGGGTACCACCTCTCCCTCGCCTACTCCACTCACGGTTTTGTTAAGTTATTTTACCAAATTCTCCCTGTTGCCAGCATAGATCAAGGAGAGTTCTATGGCATTCTAATTTGCAGCTTCATGCAGACCTTAAAGAAAAGCTCATCAGTCCAAATGCAAGAAACATTTGTGTGCAGCTAGCTTTGATTATCGTGAACTATTTTTGTTGTTTAACAACCACAATATTTATAGGTTATTATCATTCTTGTAATACACACTAAGCCTTACATTTACCTGTGTCAGACAGATAAAAGGGATTGATTTTAATCTTATTTTATATGTTTCCTATTGCTAACTTTAGAAGTTTATTCAGAATGTTTACTATATTGTGCTTATGATTCGGGGTTTATGTGGGATGTAGGGGGCTAATTGGTTTATGTCACAGAAATTCAAATGAGAGATAATTACTGAATTGCCTTTCTTAAACTCATTATCCTATACAGAACAAGTCAATGCAACTTAGCAGTGTTAACTGAACCTAAAAATTTTAAAATTCTTTGATGGCATCATACATTCTAGTTGACAACATTATGATGATGAGCATTATATGAGTAAGTAACTATAATACTAATTTTTTCTTTCAGGACTATTATTCAATTAAATAATTTATAGTTGGTGATTAATGGTGCTAATTATGTCCACTTTTAGAATTAGTTCAATGATTATTTATTCTCTGCAATTTCTGAGTAATTAATTAGAGTAGACACATCTTATTTTGCTTTGCCTGGTCTCGTCATAAGGAATTAGCATAGGATGTGTATTGAATATTTCATAAGCCACTGAGTTGTGATTACTCACTAGGATATTTTTATTGTTGTATTTTCCTTTTCCATTAGACTGCTAGGCTTCAACCTAAACTTTCAAATGCAGTTGTAAAGACACATAAATAGAGTCTGAAAAACTAAACAGTTTAGGTTCCAAAAAGTCCAACTGAAGAATGGCTGATCCTGTGACATTGTGTTTCTTGTGTCTCTTAAGTCTCAATATTAACATGGCAATAATCAGCACAAGGATTTCCATGTTCAACTTCATATTGCAGTTCATTTTCACAAATTATTATCCATAGTCTTCCTGTATCCCAGAGTCACAACCATGTTTTGACACATTTCAACAATCATCTTAATTAATTCATTCTCTCAAGTATATTAATGGCAGTGATGTACCACAAACTACTAAAATCATTTCTATGCCAGTAAAAGTTTGTTCTTATATTTATGCAGTTTGTAGATAAATACATTTCATCTGTAGCACTTTAGTACATCAAACATTTCAAAAGTAAGGAATGCCTTATTTCTCTTTTAAGGTCAGAAGTTTTATTAGCAAAAGCCTTACATGGACTTTGTCATTTACTGACCACAAAAGCTCAAAGCTGCTTAAAGTGAGCATCTGGGCTTTAATGTTGCTTTATTTCAAGTGAGCGAGTGCTGATTTAGTTACTAGAAATGGAAATCTTAATAGAATAAACAATGCTGTAATAGTAAATAATCTTTCTTTATCTAATTACAAATAGTATTGCTTATACTTTTTCATATGAATATCCAGCATTTTGTATTTTGCATTAAATCATGATAAAACATGTCAAAGTTTTAGTGAGTGACTTTTTTTTCCTATTTTTTGACTATTAGTAAACAATAGGGCAATATATTGAAATGAGATTTTGCATCTATTAACAAGGTTACCTGAATATACTTTTAGCTGGAATTATTGTACTAAGTGTATAACTTCCTATGCCTCTGGCTTCACTCTGCCTTTTTTCTGGTTGGCTGGAAGAGGTGAGTTTATAATATCAAAGACAGTGATGTAACATGCATACATTTGATTTTCTTTATTTTTGTTTTGAGATTATAATATAAGTACAACACTTCTCCTTTCCATTTTCCTACTATCAAATCTCCCAGATACCTGTCAGATTCATGGCCTATTGTACTAATTGTTTTTCCATGCACCTATATGCATATATGTATATATTACTAAATATATCATACTCCAACAACATAAAAATTACTTACATGTAGGTGGTCAGGCCTCAACATTTAGGCCATCAGTGATTGTGATCCTTCTTGGGAAGACCACTTCTCCTAACAATTTAAAAGCAGCTCTTTTCTCTTTAGTTTTGTGTGTTATAATGCCTTACTATTGGTAGTTGTGAAAGACAATTCTGTGGTTCGATATATTTTAAGTGAATGCTATTTTATGGTGGTTAGCATTTATATTTGATGTTTGCTGGGTTTTTGTATTTCTGATTATGTTCATTTTTATTGACTATTTTCCTTATAAACTGTGGTTGAGATGTTTCACTGTAAGCAATGGTACATGCTAATTTTTCCAACCACTTATTAATCACTAAAACTTTGTGCATGTATAAACACAGATCCATAGATGTATGTTTACATGTAGATAGATAAGTCCAAGAACAAAAGACTAGAGGCTTATTGTATACCTCTAATGCTGCCTCTCCTTCAAGGTACTTTCCTTCGATCCATTGCAGTGTTTAACATTTATTCTAAGTGAATTCTACTCTGAGTCCTCAAAGGAGGCTAATCAGTATTCAGTCAGCTCAAACTTCTTCCAACCTTTGTTTCTTGGCCAAAGAACCTGTAAGCACTTTCCTCCACGAGTGCCTTCAGATTCCTTAGGTTGCAGTTTTGTAGCTCCTTTACCTTAACAAGTTTGATCTTGAGGTGAGAGGACTCAGCCAGAGCCAGGCTGACTTCATGACAGAATGCAAATTGGCAGTTTGGGAGAGTAGGTCTAACTGTTTCCCAACTGGAAAAGTTCTAGAGTCAATTCCAGGAAAAACCATCCCTGACAGGAAACCAATCTGGAAGCTGTCCCACCTCTTAGCCTAAGCCAACCTCATGGGCAGCCAATCAGGAGCTGTGGAAGCTGCTCCAGCAACTAGCTTGAACCAAGCATAGTTAGTTAATCCTCAAAGTCCCCCAAATTCTCTAGAGCCTTAACCAATAACAAAGGCGAAGCCATACCTTGGGGATAGAAACAAACGATCAAGGAAAGAAATCTAAAAGTCATCCACTCCTAACCTAACAGGCTTTAAATTGATTCTACAAAGTTCACCTCTCTGTCTTCCATCATGAGCTATGACAGATCCCTGCATGCAGGTTCTCTACAGAATAAACACTCTTTGCTGTTGCATACTATTTATGTCTGGGGTATCACTCTTCACAAGACATGGACCCTTTACAGAGTCTAAACTAAGAACATAAAGATAGTGTCTTTTTCCTGTTTACTTTTAATTATTAAATTTTGATCTAATAGAAGGGAAACTAGGGAAGAACCTTGAACATATGGGCACAGGGGAGAATTTCCTGAACAGAACTCCAACAGCTTATGCTCTAAGATCAAGAATAGACAAATGGGACCTCATTTAATTACAAAGTTTTTGCAAGGCAAAAGACACCATCAAAAAGACAAAGCGGCAACCAACTAACTGGGAAATGATCTTTACCAACCCTACATCCTACAGAGGGCTAATATCCAAGATATACAAAGAACTCAAGAAGTTAAACTCCAGAGAGGCAAGTAACCCTATTAAAAAATGGGGTACAGAGCTACACAAAGAGTTCTCACCTGAAGAATATCTAATGGCTGAGAAGCACCTAAAGAGATGTTCATCATCCTTAGTCATTAGGGAAATGCAAATCAAAACAACCCTGAGATTCCATCTCACACCAGTCAGGATGGCTAAGATCAAAAACACAGGAGACAGCAGTTGTTGGCGCGGATGTGGAGAAAGAGGAACACTCCTCCACTGCTGGTGGAATTGCAGGCTGGTACAACCACTCTGGAAAGCAGTCTGGCGGTTCCTCAGAAAACTGGGCATGACACTTCCGGAGGATCCGGCTATACCACTCCTGGGCATATACCCAGAGACTTTACCTGCATGCAATAAGGACACATGCTCCACTATATTCATAGCAGCCTTATTTATAATAGCCAGAAGCTGGAAAGAACCCAGATGTCCCTCAACGGAGGAATGGATTCAGAAGATGTGGTATATTTACACAATGGAATACTACTCTGCAATTAAAAACAATGAATTCACGAAATTCCTAGGCAAATGGTCAGAACTTGAAAATATCATCCTTAGTGAGGTAACCCAATCACAAAAGAACACACATGGTATGCAGTCACTGATAAGGGGATATTGACCCAGAATCTCAGAATACCCTAGACACAATCAGCATATCAATAGATTTCTAAAAAGATGGAAGTAGAGACCCCTGGTCCTGGAAAGACGGGATGTAGGGGAACGCCAGGACAGAGTAATGAGAGGGGGTTGAATGGAGAAAAGAGGGAGGGAAGGGGGCTTATGGGACTTTCGGGGAGGGAGGAAACGGGAAAGGGGAAGTGATTTGGAATGTAAATTAAAAAAATAAAATAAAATAAAAAAATAAAATAAAATAATAATAATAAAAAAATTAAGAAACAAAATTTTGAAAAACACCATTTTAGTGTATTTCAAAATCAATTTTTAAATTTTCAATAAAAAATTGAAGCAAAATTTATCTTCTTTTATGAATGCCACAACAAAGGGAAAGGTTTTGCCTTTAAGTTGAAAAGGAACTTGGTCTGAAAGTGTTTAAATTCATTTTTAAAAGATAAATAAGGTTATTGCTCAAAAATATAAGCAAAACATGTCAAAGTATTTCAAGTTAGGTGATCATTAATAAATATAGATGTGTTAAACGTGAACTGATAGAAGTATGAAGAGAGTCACATAAATAAACAAGCATCATAAAAATATATAAGCCATCACAAACTAAGAACTTGTGTGGTGAAACTCCATGAGCAACCAACCTTCATAAGGCCTTATGATGGTACAGATTGATGACAAGCATTCTCACTCCATGTGCTCTCTCTCCAAGATATGCAAATAAGCCTATGGCCATTCAACAACTAGCTGGTTCACCATAGTTTCTGATTAGTTACTGATGTTATAATTACATATTGCCCCAGATCTTTCCTTCGAAACAAATGCATGATATTGACCTGCTCTGTATCCCTTCCTGTAGGTCTCCTAGCTTAAATCCATAACTCATAAGCCCATGACAAGTGGAAATAATCAGCGAGCTAGCGAAAACAGGGCAGACCTATTTGTGTCTTGCACTTCGAGAGTTAACCTTTCTCTCCGCTCCATCTTTCCTTTGTGCTTTCAGTTCATATTAAAATGTGATTTGAGACATTTACTCTGCTCTATGAACATCTGCATTTTATTACATCTTTGCTATCTCATATGGTAGCAAATTTTGAGTCTACTTGCATCAGAGCAATTTTCTAATGATGAATCCATTTCTGTTATTGATCACATTTCTACCTTTGCCATATAACACGTTTCAGATATTTTAATGACAAATGAATCATGTGCTTCCTGGGCATACCAGGAATTAGAACTTGACACAAGATATTCTAATGTTTAAATCTATAAGAAAAAATTTAAAGTGGTGCCATTATTTTAAGTGAGAGGAAAATGTGCACATTCTTAAAGAATTAACTTAGATATTTTCGCTATATTTAAACTCTTATCTCAGTATCCATTTGAACATATGTAATGATGAAACTGATTCAGTACTAAGAATGTTTACAATACCATCTGTGTCCTTGTTTCCCATATTTTGATGTTTTATAATGAGAGTGCCAAGATTATATTTAAAATAGCTATTTTCTCAGAATAACGAGTGTCTAAGAATGGCCTTCATCCTAATTATATAAAGAAAAACTATCACACATCCTGACTAAATAGTTCTGTGGTGAGGCAATGCTTTCCATTCTGCATCACATACCATATACTGAAAATATTCTCATAGTCCAAGTTATCAGCTTTCCTTAACACAATAAACGTATACGAACTTTACATATTTCACCCAGAGAAGGAGAAATATGGGTGAAATTATAAATATATAATGTAAGGAAACCAGATAAAGTTCCATTTATATGGAAATGAGCTCAGAATATTTACAGTATTTTTTTGGTAAAAATCTGGGAAATCATCTACTAGCTGATCTACTTAGATACAAATAAGAGGTTGAATTTAGGTCCAGTAATTTCTGACAGTAAATTGATTCTGACTGACACAGTTCTCTTTTGGGGATGTGCTCAGAAGAACCATGCTATCTGAAGGCACTATGTAGAACATTCTAACATTTTAATTTAGAGAAATATGTTAATTCCTTGGACATGTTAATTCATCATTTAACTCTAGTCTTTCCAACATGTGGGATCTGGAGAGCAAATCTTGGCTTCTTACCTATACCTTCTTAGAGCTAATGCAGAGTGAATCACTATGGTTTTGGCAACATACATTACTGATATCAAAACTAAGAAGACAAATAATCTCTGATACAACATGATTGCTCATGATCAAAGAGGGGAAAAATTCTTTTTGTTTTTTTGTTGTTGTTGTTGTTTTGTTTTGTTTCATTTTTCAGTGTTCTGAATTTGGACATTTTTAACTTAAAAAAGTTTTCACAATCATATTCCTTTACATGTTTCTATGGTAACATGCCACTGTCCAGGTGAGAACTTCTCTCCAATCCCTTGTACTGATTACTCTATTCAACATCTGCATATAATTAGTTACAGGTGTGAGAATCCCCAATTCTATCACTTACTCTCTCACTATATTGTGAGAGATATATTCACCTCTGCATTCACTTTGAATGGAAATGGAGTTGTCTCAGATACTGCCTGTCATTTATTCTCTCCTTTGAATTGCAGTACACTATACAGAGCAGAGTACACTGCCTTTTTCTTTTTTTCAAACTTAAAATTACTGCAACAGTGTTAACTAAGCAAATGAAGAGTAGAATCCCAGGTAGCTTTTCTCCACAGAGTCTTCCCTTAAGGGAATGCCCTATCTTCGCATGCACTAATACATGAAATAATGGAAAAGTGGGTTACCTCATCTGTCTAGTTTACTAAGGCTGATAGTTATTTTTTGATCCCGTCTATTTATTTAAATATTGACCAATCTACCTCTTATATTGAGTAAACTATCATTTCTGAACTATTGGTATAACCTTTCTCATTTCCCTACTTGCTCTTCCAACATGTCTTCAAAATTGCACCCAAATAATCATTTTGAACTATTTGATCTTTATAACATTTTAATAACTCCTAAATGCACTATGTTTAAGAGTTGAATCCTATGACCTATGAATACTGTGCCATTATTTTCTTTCAAACCTGGTCATTTTCTCCCTCAAGTTCTCCATATTAATAAAAGTTATTTCCTTTTTAAAATTTACTTATTATAAAATCTATTATTATATATTATATATAATTATATAATATATATTATATAATTTTTATATTATATATTAAATTATTATATAATTTTATAGCTGGCTACAACGAATTTGACAACATCCATCTCCTTCATAATCCCTCCCAGACTTCCAATATGTTGCCTTTTCCCAATTTCACAACCTTTTAAAAATATGCTACAAAGTACAGTTAGTGCTGCACAAATGTGCACAGATAAGGGCCAAACACTAAGACCACTAGGGCTGCCCAACCTAACAGGGGCCAGGCCCATGATTATTCTCTCTGAGCAGCCATTAGCTGCCAATAGCTCCTCACCTAGGGGCGTGGCCTTGTGAACCCATCCTCTATTCATGCTGGAATTTTGACCAACTTGGTCTTTTGCAGATCAACAATGCTTCCTTAATTACCTGTATTCTTCTTTACACTTCTGTTGATTGGATTGTAATGCATATCTTGTCATTTCCATGTGGAAGCCCTGTAAGTTCACCTAGTGAAGAACACGTTTGTTTGGAAGTTTTCTAATTAAAAAACAAAATCCTCTGTGGTTTTTCCTGTGCCTAGGCTAGGAACATGTACCCTATCTGCCAACTTTACCATACATTAAAATTCTCCATTTAGTTTTAGAATGTCTGTGATTATCAATCTTGTCTTCTAGACTGAATGTTCTAGGTCAGAAAATGCAGCACATATGTTTGCTTGCAATGCTTTCTCCAGCTTTAACAGAAGGTCTGGCACACGTACATACTTCCTAAACATTTTTTTTAATAAAAATTTTTAAGTCAGTATAGCGGAAGACTACAGTACTGTGAAATTTCAACTGTGGAATTTACTGCCACACAGTTTTCTCCTGGTTACTGCTAGACTAAAAGTTAGCCATCTGTGATCTTTAAAGAAAACTGAGCAGATGCTTTTAATGTAGATACAGGTTTTAAGGAATGCTCTCAATAAAAGTGTATGTGCTCACTTATCAGTGAGTGCATACCATGTGTTTTCTTTCGTGATTGGGTTACCTCACTCAGGATGATATTTTCTAGTTCCATACATTTGCCTAAGAATTTCATGAATTCACTATTTTTAATAACTGAGTAGTACTCCATTATGTAAATGTACCAAATTTTCAGTATCCATTTCTCTGTAGCCCAGAAGTTTGGAATACCCAAGATAAAATTCAGAGACAACATGAAGCTCTAGAAGAGGGAAGACCAAAGTGTGGATACTTCGGTCCTTCTTAGAAGGGGGAACAAAATAACCATGGGAGGAGATACAGAGACAAAGTGTGGAGCAGAGAGTGAAGGAAGGGCCATCCAGAGATGGCCCCACCTGGGGATCCTTCCCATATACAGTCACCAAACTAAGACACTATTGTGGATGCCAGCAAGTGCTTGCTGACAGGAGCCTGATATAGCTGTCTCCTGAGAGGCTCTGCTAGTGCCTGACAAATACAAAGGTGAATGCTCTCAGCCAACCATTGGACTGAGCACTGGGTCCCCAATAGAGGAGCTAGAGAAAGGCCCTAAGGAGCTAAAGGGGTTTAAAGCCCCATAGGAGGAACAACAATATGAACCAACCATTACCCCAGAGTTTCCAGGGACTAAACCACAAGCCAAAGAGTACACATGGAGGGACACATGTCTCTAGCTTCCTATGTAGCAGAGGATGGCCTTGTTGGACATCAATGGGAGGAGAGGCCTTTGGTCTCATGAAGACTCGATGCCCCAGTGTACGGCAATGCCAGGACAGAGAAGCAGGAATGGGTGGGTTGGTGAGTTATGGGATGTATTGTGGGACAGGGGATTTTCAGAGGGAAAACAAGGAAAGGGGACAACATATGTAATATAAAAATGAAAATATCTAATAAAAAAAGAAATCAGGATAGTAAAAGAAGTGTATGTGCTCATGACACTTACTAAAAGGAATATAGAGTTATGACAAAATGCAATCTACTCAAAGTTCAGCCAGCTACATATATCTCTACCTCCGCAAATTACATATTTAAATATGCCTCTCTTCTAATGCAATAGAAATTTGCTCTTAATGACATGCATTCTATTTAAGCAATACAAATTGATAAGTTGATATATTAGACATGAAAATGCGCAAAATCCTTCCCTATTTCTTCTGATGCTCAGCACACCAACATACACACATACAACACACACACACACACACACACACATACACAAACACCACATGTGATTTTAAAGATCCTCAATAGTTTCTCTGTAATATTTTATTAGATATATTCATTATTTACATTTCAAATGATTTCCCTTTTCTTGGTACCCCACTCCCCAAAAGTCCCTTAAGTCCTCTTCCCTAGAACTGTTCCCCAAATAGCAAACTCCCACTTCCCTGTCCTGATATTCCCTTACAATGCAGTATCATTGAGACTTTCCAGGACCAGGGGTCTCTCCTTCCTTCTTCTTGAGCATCATTTGATTGTGAATTGTGTCTTGGGTATTCCGAGGTTCTGGGTTAATATCCCTTATCAGTGACTGCATACCATGTGTGTTCTTTTGTGATTGGTTACCTCACTTAGGATGATACTTTCCAGTTCCACCCATTTGCTTAAAAATTTCATGAATTCATTGTTCTTAATAGCTGAGTAGTATTCCATTGTGTAAATATACCACATTTTCTGTATCCATTCCTACATTGAGGGACATATGGGTTCTTTCTAGCTTCTGGCTATTATAAATAGGGCTGCTATGAACATAGTGGAGCATGTGTCCTTATTACATGCTGGGGAATCCTCTGGGTATATGCCCAGGAGTGGTATAATGGGGTCCTCCAGTAGTATCTTGCCATTTTCTGAGGAACCACCAGACTGATTTCCAGAGTGGTTGTACCAGCTTGCAATCGCAGCAGCAGTGGGGGACTGTTCCTCTTTTTCCATATCCTTGCCATCACCTGCTTTCTCCTGAGTTTTTTATCTTAGCCATTCTGACTGGTGTGAGGTGAAATCTCAGGGTTGTTTTGTTTTGCATTTCCCTGAACATTTCTTTAGGTGCTTCTCAGCAATATGATATTCCTCAGGTGAAAATTCTTTGTTTAGCTCTATACCCCATTTTTTATTAGGGTTATTTGGCTCTATGGAGTCTAACTTCTAGAGTTCTTTGTCTATATCAGGTACTAACCCTCTGTTGGATGTAGGGTTGGTAAAGATCTCTTCCCAATTTGTTGGTTGTCGTTTTGTCCTATTGACAGTGTCCTCTGCCTTACAGAAATTTTATTATTTTATGAGGTCCCATTTGTCAATTCTTGATCTTAGAGCATAAGATATTGGTGATCTGTTCAGGAAATTGTCCCCTGTGCCCATGTGCTCAAGGCTCTTCCCCAGTTTCTTTTCTCTTAGATTCAGCCTGTCTGGTATAATGTGTAGGTCCTTGATCCACTTGGAGTTCAGTTAGTACAGGAGATAAGAATGGATTGATTTCACCCCGCGCAGGGAGGGAGCCTGCCAGCTTCCCTTCCGCGACCTCTGTTCCCGCGGACTGCGCTGGAGAGACCGGTACCCAGGCTCTCCCCCCGATATAACATCACTTGGGGCACGGCCTGTTGGGGCTTCCGTCTGTGCCCGAGGGCGGGTTGGCGCTGTGGTCGTCTGGGTGCCAGATCGGCGGGCCATCGTGACCACAGGGTGAGCGGCGCCACGGAGACTGCCCTCCGCCATCTTTGCTCCAGTGACCAGGTAGTTGGGACCGCCAGGCTCAGAGACAGACAGGCATAATATCGCTTCGGTCTCAGGCAGCTTGTGTGTAACCTGCTCCCAGGTGCTGGGCTGATCTGCAGTGTCCAGCGCGCCAGATCTGCTGTGGGACTTCTGCCTGGCAGAGGGACGCCCCCTCCCCCCCCAGGAGAGATCACACACCCCTGCACAGGGCAGGAGCCTGCCAGCCTCCCTTTGGCGACCTCTGCTCCAGGAATCCACTAGGCTGAGCCTTTAGATGTGCAAGGCCTCCCCAATATAAGATCACTTGGGGCAAAGCACATTAGAGCTCCAAAGTCACTCAGGAGCAGGCAGGCCCCAGAAATCGGTGCCAGGGGAATCCTGGTAATCCAGGGGGGGGCAGAAATAGCTTTGCAGGCTCACAGGAGGTCCAACCAACAGCCAGTGGCAGCAGGACCAACTAACACCAGAGGTATCCAGATGGCAAAAGGCAAACGTAGGAATGTTACTAACAGTAATCAAAGTAATGTGGGACCATCCGAACCCAACTCTCCAACAGCAGCAAGTCCTGGATACCCCACCACACCCGAAAGACAAGATCTGGATTTAAAATCACTTCTCATGATGCTATTAGAGGATCACAAGAAGGACACAAATAAATCTCATAAAGAGTTACAGGAGACCATGAATCAACGGCTAGAAGCCCTTACAAAGGAAACACAAAAATCGCTTAGAGAAATGCGGGAGAACATGGATCAAAAGATGGAGGCGCACAAGGAGACAACACAAAAATCGCTTAACGAGATGAATCAACGGGTAGATGCACTCACAAAGGAATCACAAAAATTGCATAAAGAAATGCAGAAGAATATGGGTCAACAGACGGATGCCCATAAGGAGGCAACACAAAAATTGCTTAAAGAAATGAATCAACGGTTAGATGCCCTTACAAAGGAAACACGAGAACTGCTTAAAGAAATGCAGGAGACGATGGATCAACAGATGGAATCCCATGAGGAGGAAACACAAAAATCGCTCAGAGAAATGCAGGAGAACGTGGGTCATCAGGAAGAAATCCTGAAAGAGGTAATGCAAAAATACCTTAAAGAAATACAGGAAAATACAAACAAACAAGTGAAGGATCTCAGCAAATCCATCCAGGAACTAAAAAAGGAAGTAGAAACAACTAAGAAATCACAAAGGGAGACAACTTTGGAGATAGAAAACCTTGGGAAGAAATCAGGAGTCATAGATGCAAACATCAACAATAGAATACAAGAGATGGAAGAAAGAATCTCAGGTGCTGAAGATTCCATAGAAAGCATCGACTCAACAGTCAAAGAAAATGCAAAATGCAAAAAACGCGTAACCCAAAACATCCAGGAAATCCAGGACACAATGAGAAGACCAAACCTAAGGATTATAGGTATAGATGAGAGTGAAGATTTGCAACTTAAAGGGCCAGTAAACATCTTCAACAAAATTATGGAGGAAAACTTCCCTAACTTAAAGAGAGAGATGCCGATGAACATACAAGAAGCCTACAGAACTCCAAACAGACTGGACCAGAACAGAAATACCTCCCGTCACATAATAATCAAAACACCGAATGTTCTAAACAAAGAAAGAATACTAAATGCAGTAAGAGAAAAGGGCCAAGTAACATACAAAGGAAGACCTATCCGAATCACATCAGACTTCTCACCAGAGACTATGAAAGCCAGAAGATCCTGGGCAGATCTCATGCAGACACTAAGACAGCACAAATGCCAGCCTAGACTACTATACCCAGCAAAACTCTCAATCACCATAGATGGAGAGACCAAGATATTCCATGATAAAACCAAATTTTCACAATATCTTTCCACAAATCCAGCCCTGTAACGGATAATAGGTGGAAACCTCCAATACAGGGAGAGAAACAACACCCTGGAAAAAATGAGATAATAACCTTCTTGAATCAAACCCAAAAGTAGATAACCACTCAAACATAAAGATAGCGTCAAGAATGGCAGATGGTAATAATCACTATGCCTTAATCTCTCTTAATATCAATGGTCTCAATTCCCCAATTAAAAGACATAGACTAGCAGACTGGATACGTAAACAGGACCCAGCATTTTGCTGCATGCAGGAAACGCACCTCAGTGTCAAAGACAAACACTACCTCAGAGTAAAAGGCTGGAAAACAATTTTACAAGCAAATGGCCCCAAGAAACGAGGTGGAGTAGCCATCCTAATATCGGATAAAATTGATTTTCAACCTAAAGTCATCAAAAAAGACACAGAAGGACACTACATACTGATCAAGGGAAAAATCCACCATCAAGAACTCTCAATCCTGAATATCTATGCTCCAAATGCAAGGGCACCCTCATTCGTAAAAGAAACTTTACTAAAACTCAAAGCACACATCGCACCGCACACAATAATAGTGGGTGACTTCAACACCCCGCTCTCTGAAATGGATCGTTCAGGAAAGCAGAAACTAAACAGGGACACAGTGAATCTAATTGAAGCCTTGGACCAAATGGAACTAACTGATATATATAGAACATTTCATCCTAGAGCTAAAGAATACACCTTCTTCTCAGCTCCTCATGGTACCTTCTCCAAAATTGACCATATAATTGGTCACAAATCAGACCTCAACAGATACAAGAAGATAGAAATAATCCCATGCCTCCTATCAGATCACTATGGAATAAGGGTGGTCTTCAATGGTAACAAAAACAAAAGAAAACCCACGTACACATGGAGGCTGAACAATGCTCTACTCAATGATAACTTGGTCAAGGTGGAAATAAAGAAAGAAATCAAAGACTTTTTGAAAGTTAATGAAAATGAAGGCACAACATACCCTAACTTATGGGACACAATGAAAGCAGTGCTAAGAGGAAAATTCATAGCCCTGAGTGCCGCCAAAAAGAAACGGGAGACAGCATACACTAACAGCTTAATGGCACACCTGAAAGCCCGGGAACAAAAAGAAGCAAATACACCAAAGAGGAGTAGAAGGCAGGAAATCATCAAACTCAGGGCTGAAATCAATCAAGTAGAAACAAATAAAACCATACAAAGAATCAACAAAACGAGGAGTTGGTTCTTTGAGAAAATCAACAAGATAGATAAGCCCTTAGCCAGACTAACCAGAGGGCACAGAGATAGTATCCAAATTAATAAAATCAGAAACGAAAAGGGAGAGATAACAACAGAAACTGAGGAAATTCAAAAAATCATCAGATCCTACTACAAAAACCTGTATTCAACACAACTAGAAAATCTTGAGGAAATGGACAATTTCCTTGACAGATACCAAGTACCAAAATTAAATCAGGATCAAATAGACCATCTAAACCGTCCTATAACCCCTGAAGAAATAGAAGTTGTCATTGGAAGTCTTCCAACCAAAAAAAGCACAGGTCCAGATGGTTTTAGTGCAGAATTCTATCAGACCTTCAAAGAAGACCTAACACCAATACTCTTCAAACTGTTCCACAAAATAGAAACAGAAGGAACACTACCCAACTCGTTCTATGAAGCCACAATTACACTAATACCAAAAGCACACAAAGATCCGACAAAGAAAGAGAATCTCAGGCCAATCTCTCTTATGAATATCGATGCAAAAATACTCAATAAAATTCTTGCCAACCGAATCCAAGAACACATCAAAACGATCATTCACCACGATCAAGTAGGCTTCATCCCAGGGATGCAGGGATGGTTCAATATAAGGAAATCCATCAATGTAATCCACTACATAAACAATCTCAAAGAAAAAAACCACATGGTCATCTCATTAGATGCTGAGAAAGCATTTGACAAAATTCAGCATCCTTTCATGCTAAAGGTCTTGGAAAGATCAGGAATTCAAGGCCCATATCTAAACATAGTAAAAGCAATTTACAGCAAACCAGTAGCCAGCATCAATCTAAACGGAGAGAAACTTGAAGCAATCCCACTAAAATCAGGGACTAGACAAGGCTGCCCTCTCTCTCCATATCTTTTCAATATAGTACTTGAAGTTCTAGCTAGAGCAATTAGACAACAAAAAGAGGTCAAAGGGATACAAATTGGAAAGGAAGAAGTCAAACTATCACTATTTGCAGACGATATGATAGTATACATAAGCGACCCAAAGAACTCCACCAGAGAACTCCTACAGCTGATAAACGACTTCAGCAAAGTGGCCGGATATAAAATCAACTCAAGCAAGTCAGAAGCCTTCCTATACTCAAAGGATAAGCAGGCTGAGAAAGAAGTAAGAGAAATAATACCCTTTACGATAGCCACAAACCATATTAAGTATCTTGGCGTGACGCTAACCAAACAAGTGAAAGATCTGTATGACAAGAACTTCAAGTCTCTGAAGAAAGAAATTGAAGAAGACCTCGGAAGATGGAAAAATCTGCCATGCTCATGGATTGGCAGGATTAATATAGTAAAAATGAGCATCTTACCAAAAGTAATACACAGATTCAATGCAATCCCCATCAAAATCCCAACTCAATTCTTCATAGAGTTAGAAAGAGCAATTCAAAAATTCATCTGGAATAACAGAAAACCCAGAATAGCTAAAACTATTCTCAAGAGTAAAAGAACCTCTGGGGGAATCAGTATCCCGGACCTCAAGCTGTACTACAGAGCAATAGTGTTAAAAACTGCATGGTATTGGTACAGTAACAGACATGTAGATCAATGGAACAGAATTGAAGACCCAGAAATGAATCCACACTCCTATGGTCACTTGATCTTTGACAAAGGAGCTAAAACCATCCAGTGGAAAAAAGATAGCCTTTTCAACAAATGGTGCTGGCTCAGCTGGAGGTCAACATGCAGAAGAATGCAAATTGACCCATCCTTATCTCCTTGCACTAAGCTCAATTCTAAGTGGATCAAAGATCTCCACATAAAACCAGACACACTGAAACTAATAGAAGGGAAACTAGGGAAGAACCTTGAACATATGGGCACAGGGGAGAATTTCCTGAACAGAACTCCAATAGCTTATACTCTAAGATCAAGAATAGACAAATGGGACCTCATTAAATTACAAAGTTTTTGCAAGGCAAAAGACACCGTCAAAAAGACAAAGTGGCAACCAACTAACTGGGAAATGATCTTTACCAACCTTACATCCGACAGAGGGCTAATATCCAAGATATACAAAGAACTCAAGAAGTTAAACTCCAGAGAGGCAAGTAACCCTATTAAAAAATGGGGTACAGAGCTCCACAAAGAGTTCTCACCTGAAGAATATCTAATGGCTGAGAAGCACCTAAAGAGATGTTCATCATCCTTAGTCATTAGGGAAATGCAAATCAAAACAACCCTGAGATTCCATCTCACACCAGTCAGGATGGCTAAGATCAAAAACACAGGAGACAGCAGTTGTTGGCGAGGATGTGGAGAAAGAGGAACACTCCTCCACTGCTGGTGGAATTGCAGGCTGGTACAACCACTCTGGAAAGCAGTCTGGCGGCTCCTCAGAAAACTGGGCATGACACTTCCGGAGGATCCGGCTATACCACTCCTGGGCATATACCCAGAGACTTTACCTGCATGCAATAAGGACACATGCTCCACTATATTCATAGCAGCCTTATTTATAATAGCCAGAAGCTGGAAAGAACCCAGATGTCCCTCAACGGAGGAATGGATTCAGAAGATGTGGTATATTTACACAATGGAATACTACTCTGCAATTAAAAACAATGAATTCACGAAATTCCTAGGCAAATGGTCAGAACTTGAAAATATCATCCTTAGTGAGGTAACCCAATCACAAAAGATCACACATGGTATGAAGTCACTGATAAGGGGATATTGACCCAGAATCTCAGAATACCCTAGACACAATCAGCATATCAATAGATTTCTAAAAAGATGGAAGGAGAGACCCCTGGTCCTGGAAAGACTGGATGTAGGGGAACGCCAGGACAGAGTAATGAGAGGGGGTTGAACGGAGAAAAGAGGGAGGGAAGGGGGCTTATGGGACTTTCGGGGAGGGAGGAAACGGGAAAGGGGAAGTGATTTGGAATGTAAATTAAAAAAATAAAATTAAATTAAATTAAAAAAAAAAGAATGGATTGATTTGCATTCTTCTGCATGCTGACCTCCAGTTGAACCAGCACCATTTGTTGAAAAGGCTATCTTTTTTGCACTGGATGGTTTTAGCTCCTTTGTCAAAGATTAAGTAACCATAGGAGTGTGGGTTCATTTCTGGGTCTTCAATTCTATTCCACTGATCTACCTCCCTGTCACTGTACCAATACCAAGTAGTTTTTAACACTATTGCTCTATAGTACTGCTTGAGGTCAGGGATTCTGATTCCCTCAGAAGTTTTTTTACTGTTGACAATATTTTTAACTACCCTGGGTTTTTTGTTATTCAAGATGTTTTTAAGAATTGCTCTTTTTAACACTATGAAGAATTGAGTTGGGATTTTGATAAGGATTGCCTTGAATCTGTATATTGCTTTTGGCAAAATGGCCATTTTTTAATATATTAATCCTGCCAATCACAAGCATGGAAGAATTTTTCCATCTTCTAGTTCTTCTTCGATTTCTTTCTTCAGAAACTTGAAGTTCTTGTCATACAGATCTTTCACTTGTTTGGTTAGAGTCACACCAAGATACTTTATATTGTTTGTTGCTATTGTGAAGGGTGTCCTTTCCCTAATTTCTTTCTCAGTCTGTTTATCCTTTGAGTATAGGAAGGCTACTGATTTGCTTGAGTTAATTTTATATCTCATCATGGAAACAGAAACTAAACAGAGACACAGTAAAACTAATCGAAGTTTTGGACCGAACGATTTAACAGATATATTTAGATCATTTCATCCTAAAGCAAAGGAATATACTTTCTTCTCAGCACCTCATGGTACCTTCTACAAAATCGACCATATAATTGATCACAGAACTGACCTCATCTGATATAATAAAATTGAAATAATCACATGTCTCCTATCAGATTACTATGGAGTAAGGATGGTCTTCAATAGCAACAAAAACAACATAAAGCCCACATACACATGGAAACTGAACCATTTTTCAGTTTCTCTACTCAACAATACCTTGGTCAAGGAAGAAATAAGGAAAGAAATTAAAGACTTTTTAGAATTTAATTAAAATGAAGGCACAACATGCCCAAACTTATGGGACACAATGAAAGCAGTGCTAAGAGGAAAACTCATAGCCCTGAGTGCCTCCAAAAAGAAACTGGAGAGAGCATACATTAGCAGCTTAATGGCACACCTGAATGCTCTGGAACAAAAAGAAACTAATACACCCAAGAGGAGTAGAAGGCAGGAAATCATCAAACTCAGGGCTGTAATCGACCAAGTATAAATGAAAAGAACTATGCAAAAAATCAACAAAACCAGGAGCTGGTTCTTTGTGAAAATCAGCAAGATAGATAAACTCTTAGACAGACTAACCAGAGGGCACAGAGACAGTATCTGAATTAACAAAATCAGAAATGAAAAGGGAGATATAACAACAGAAACTGAGGAAATTAAAAAAATTATCAGATCCTACTACAAAAGCCCAAAACACACCTGAAAAATCTGGAGGAAATGGACAGTTTCTTAGACAGATACCAAATACCAAAATTAAATCAGGATCAAATAGAACATCTAAACCATCCCATAACTCTTAAAGAAATAGAAGTGGTCATTGAAAATCTTCCAACCAAGAAAAGCAGAGGACCAGATCGTTTTAGTGCAGAATTTTATCAGATGTTCAAAGAAGACCTAACACCCGCACTCTTTAAACTATTCCACAAAATAGAAGCAAAAGGAACACTACCCAACTCATTCTATGAAGCCACAATTATGCTGATACCAAAACCACACAAAGATCCAACAAAGAAAGTGAACTTCAGACCAATTTCCCTTATGAATATCGATGCAAAAATACTCAATAAAAATTCTTACCAACCGAATCCAAGAACACATCAAAACAATCATTCACCATGTTCAAGCAGGCTTCATCCCAGGGATGGTTCAATATATGGAAATCCATCAATGTGATCCACTACATAAACAAATTCAAAGTTTCTCTATAATTTAAAGTATCAGGCTCTTCATTCTAATGAATATTCATTTTCTTCATTTTTCTCTTCTGTTTTTTCTTTAATTGGATATATTCTTTATTTATATTTCAAATGTTATCCCCTTTTCAAGTCTCCCCTTCTGAAACCCCCTATCCCAACTGCCCTTCCCCTGCCTCTATGAGGGTGCTCCTTCCCCACTCCTGTCTTCCTACACTGGGGCATGGAACCACCACATGATCAAGGGCTATTCCTCCCACTGATGTCCAACAAGTTCATCCTCTGCCACATAGGCGGAACAATGTGTTCCTCCATGTGTACTCTTTAGTTGGTGGTCTAGTCCCCAGGAGTTCCTGGGGGTCTGGCTGATTTATAATATTGCTCCCCACATAGAAAATTTGTGTAAGAAAAAAATATTCTACAATAAGAAATTTAATGTAATATAGGTATAAAACTAAGCTTATTTTGCATAAAGAGCTTGTAGAATACCAATAAATAAAATGTGAAAGAACAAATGTGTTTGTTTTGTTTGTTGGATTGGTGATGGTGGTGGGCTTTTGTTGTTGTTGGTTTGTTTGTTTGTTTGTTTTACAAAACATACCACTAAGCTTTTCTATAAACTTAGCAACATGTTGAACTGGACGTTCCCAATTCTTTTCATCTATTTGACTAACACATGTTATAGGACATAATTCTTTCTTCATGATATAAATACTCATTTAAAGTACCTGTTTCTAAGGATGGTGGAAAGTAAGAAATCATACTTTAAAATATAGTGGATAATAACATTTGTTTTCACCTAAATATACAAGCTAACCTATTTATTTTACCATGAGATTATCTTATTATTTTTTGTGGTATTATTCAATTTAATCTTGAACATCATATATATTATCAGTTTCCTTACTGTTGGAAATTCCTTCAGAATGTTTTCCTCAATAATATGAGTCCCTTAGTACTTCTAAAGCAAGGGACAATAAACCAAGTCTAAATAAACACAATTGAAGTGGTGACTTTATTATATGACTTTCAGATTTTCACATTTAATATATTTTAAAATTGTTTAATTTGAATATTATTGCATATATTTATAGATCAAATGTGATTTTTTATTCATGTATTATAAAAAGCTTAAATCAAATTAACATTGAGTGTTCACCAATTTTTTTTGTTTTTGTTAAGAATAATAAAAATATTTTTTTAATCAAATTTGAATAGATTATATTGTTTTCAATTGTAGCTATTATGTAGCAAACTTAAAATGTTCTCCCAGTCTAGCTATAATGGTGTGTGTGCTGACAGGACTGTTTTCCTAACCTTCCCCACTTTCTATAGCATTGATCCTTAATATTTTTAATTCTGTGATACTTTAATTCAGTAGCTCTTGATGGTTACCCACAACCATAACTATCCTCATTGTAACTTTATAACTATAATTTGCTCCTGTTATGGATCATAATATAAATATCTGGTAGGAGGGATATCTGATATGCAAACCCTTATGAAAGAATGGTTTGACCTCAAAGGGGTCATGAACCAAGTTTTATGATTCACTGGTCTATGATCCCCTCTGTACCTCACCACTCTACATTTATGGCATGATGATTTTACATTACATTTACAGGTGAGATCAACTGAAAATAGTTCTCCCTCAAGACTCAGCTATACTACTCTGGGGCATGCACCAAAAATTGTTCTACCATACCAGAATGATACTTGCTCAATTATGTTCATTGCAGTTTTATTCATAATAGCCAGAAACAAAAAACAAACCAGATATCCCTCAACTTAAGAATGGATAAAGAATATTTTGTTCATTTAACAATGGAATATTACTCAGCTATTAAAAACAATGACATCATGAAAATTGTAGGCAAATAGATGGAACTAGAACATACTATCCTGAGTTAGGTAACACATACCCAGAAAGACATACATGGTATTTACTCATAAGTGAATATTAGCCCTAAATTATAGGACAACCATGCTATAAAACACAGACACTAAAAAGCTAAGTAACAATGAGAACCAAAGGCAAGATGCTTAAATCTCATTGAGAAGGGGAAATAGATTAGATATTGGGGTTGGACAGATATAGGAAGTTGGACGGGGGAGGGATGGGTGAGGATAAGCAGGATTAGGTGATGGGATTACAGAGGAAGTGAGAATTGGGAGAGAGAATTGAAATTGGAGAAAGGGGCATCTCTGAGACAAGCTAGAAATTTAAGACTAAAGAAATTCCCAGAAATCTATGGCAGATACGCTAGCTAAGACTTAGAATCAGGGGATATGGAACCTAAAATGGTCATCTCCTGTAAGAAAGGCAAGATTTCCAATGGAGGGATAAGGACACCAACTCATTCACAATAACTTTGATCAAATATTTGTCCTGCCTACAAGATGTACAGGAATGAAAATGGAACAGAAATTGAGAGAATGGCCAACCCATGACCGGCTAAAATTGAGGCCCATCTTGTGAAGAGATCTGATCCCTGACACTATTAATGATATTCTTGTATACTTGCAAACAGAAGTCTAGCATATCTGTCTTATGAGATATTTCACCCAGCAGCTGATGGAAACAGATGCAGTTGATATTTAGGCAGAGCTCAGGGAGTCTTGTGGGAGAGAAGAAGTATTGAGGGAGCCCAAGAAACTAAGGACACAATAAGGAAACCTACCAGCTCAACTAACCTGGGCCCATAGGAACTTCACAGATACTTAGCCACTAACCAAAGAACATGCATGGAACAGGTGCCCTACATATATGTAACAGCTTGTCTTCACAAGGGATCCCCCAGTAACAGGAGCAGGGACTGCCTGTGACTCTGTGGCTTGCCTTTGGATCCTTTTGCCTAACTGGGATTCCTTGTATAGCCTCAAAAGAAGATGTTCCCAGTCTAACTGCAACTTGATATGGCAAGGTGGATTCATATCCCTGCTTTGAGGAAAAAGGAGGGGGACATGTGGAGAGGGGAGTTGCGAGGGAGGCACTGGGAGGAGAGAAGGGAGGGGAAGCTGCAATTGGGTTATAAAGTAAATTTTAAAAATTAATTAATGAAAAACATACAAGAAAAACCTTAATGCAAAAGTATTTTCTTATAATAGGATATTATTAATATTTGAATATTTAATTATTCATTTACTCTTTGTTAACCACCTTTTAAATGATTTGCATTATGATACTAAATAGTAAAATAGGCAACCAATAAAGCTATTGTCTCCTCACTGAAAAACTTTTCTGGAGAATAAGTGGATAAGAAGGAAACATCAACAAACAGAATGGAGCCACCTTTAAAATACATGTAACAAAACTTGCAACCTGACAAAGGATAAGAATGCATCTTTCAAAGTGCTTCTTCCGCACACAGGTTATGTAAAAACAAAAATGATAAGATCTGAAAAGATTAGAATATTTTTCTTTTAAATAAGATGTGTCAAACTACATGCATAATACATGCTAATAATGCAGAAACCAACTGGGTATTAGCTTTTGCCCCCAATATAACATCACCTAAATACAAAGAAGAGAAAATAATAATAATTCAGCATAGAAGTTGGAAGAAAAATTCAGAGAACTAGTTGAAATCTTTTGCAGAATGCAAAACCCCTGACATTTTATATTTAAAAATGAAACAAAAAAGTTTTAAGAGAAAAACAGCACAAATGTATAACTGCGCAGGAAGTAGACAGAAAAATAGAGTGGGAATTTTTCTCTAAAGGGGAAAAACAATTTCATTTAGAGAAATATACAAAGGATTATGTTTTCAAAATGGCGTCTCAATGCTTGTCTGATATTCCCTGGGGAAGCAGAGGGTTATTTCACAAAGAAGCAGCTGCTGAGGCGCTTATAGATCACAAAGCACTAACACCACGAGCCACAGAAACACAGACACCAAAGCATCTTACTCAACTCGTCCACATTGTATAGTAAAGCCAACTTGACAGCCTTTTATTGAATGCTTCCCAAATACCTCATTCACCAGTATTCACTAAGTTAATTGCAGACAAGATATGGGTCTAAAAGATTTTATTGTCTGAGAGTGGAGGAGGAATGGGATGAAGAACTGTGGGAGGGGTAATAGGGATGGGGGGGGCAATGACTGGACTGTAAAAAGGTAACAGTAATGTAAAAAATCAAGCTTGCTTCAAATATGGCTTAAAAATAGTGGTTGTGATACCACTACTCATTTCTCTCATTTTACTCTAAAATGCATGACTTACTATGATCTGTTTTATTTAGAATAAATAATTCCAGTTTCTTGAAAAACAAATTGTCTTGTCTGAAGGGGTATCAGAAATCAAACAAGGATGCTCTCCCCTAGAAGCCTTGTGGCTTGATAATTTTTCTTAACTAAATGAACCCAAATTACAAAGCTGAAATTTATCGTCATCGAATTATCTGTTGCCTACTCTGAATCTACCCTCTTTCTATGTCTGTATAAATGTTTTTTCTCTGATAACTATTCGCCAGTTACTGAAATCCAAGTAACTTCCCCCATCTCTCCTCACTTTCCACTGTCTCTAGTTATCTCTATCTGATAGCTATGTCTATCTCCTAGTTTTAATGTGGTCATGGTTACTGTCCTACTTTCTTATTCCATGTTATCTATTGATAGTTGTTTATCTGCTGTAACTCTAAAAGATAAGCTCCACAGAACAGATGCTTGTCTGTTTCAGTCATTACTGAATTCATTATGAACAGTTTCTATATACCCAACACTGGGAAACTTACTACGGCCCTACAAACTTCAGTGTCTCCTGATTTTTAGTAGCTTCTAGACATATAAAACAAAATGAACAGATAATAATTTCAATTACTCTCTAAGTTTAAGAATCAATATTAAAGATTGTTTACTCTTATATGCATGTTTATCATCACAAAGAAACTATTGGATAAATTATTATAGTAACAATTCTTCTCTGACAAGATTACTTCTAGGAAAATGAGACCAAGCTGACAAGACTTTTACTTTATTTTTTTTTATTTTCTAAGTTTTTTTATTTACATTCCAAATCTTTTCCCCTTTCCTGTTTCCTCCCTCCCTGAAAGTCCCATGAGCCCCCTTCCCTCCCTCTTTTCCCCATTCAACCCCTTCTCGCTTCTCTGTCCTGGCATTCCCCTATATCCAGTCTTTCCAGGACCAGGGGTCTCTCCTTCCATCTTCTTAGAAATCTATTGCTATGCGAATTGTGTCTAGGGTATTCTGAGATTCTGGGTTAATATCCTCTTATCAGTGACTGCATACCATGTGTGTTCTTTTGTGATTGGGTTACCTCACTAAGGATGATATTTTTCAGTTCTGAACATTTGCCTAGGAATTTCGTGAGTACATTGTTTTTAATTGCAGAGTAGTATTCCATTGTGTAAATATACCACATCTTCTGAATCCATTCCTCCGTTGAGAGACATCTGGGTTCTTTCCAGCTTCTGGCTATTATAAATAAGGCTGCTATGAACATAGTGGAGCATGTGCCCTTATTGCATGCAGGTAAAGCCTCTGGGTATATGCACAGGTGTGGTATAGCCGGATCCTGGGAGTGTCATGCCCAGTTTTCTGAGGAACTGCCAGACTGCTTTCCAGAGTGGTTGTACCAGCTTGCAATCCCACCAGCAGTGGAGGAGTGTTCCTCTTTCTCCACATCCTCACCAACAACTGCTGTCTCCTGTATTTTTGATCTTAGTCATTTTGACTGGTGTGAGATGGAATCTCAGGGTTGTTTTGATTTGCATTTCCCTAATGAATAAGGATGATGAACATCTTTTTAGGTGGTTTTCAGCCATTAGATATTCTTCAGGCATGGTATTGGTACAGTGACAGGCATGTAGATCAATGGAACAGAATTGAAGACCCAGAAATGAATCCACACTCCTATGGTCACTTGATATTTGACAAAGGAGCTAAAACCATCCAGTGGAAAAAAGATAGCCTTTTCAACAAATGGTGCTGGTTCAACTGGAGGTCAACATGCAGAAGAATGCAAATTGACCCATTCTTATCTCTTTGCACTAAGCTCAGTTCCAAGTGGGTCAAGGACCTCCACATAAAACCAGACACACTGAAACTAATAGAAAGGAAACTAGGGAAGAACCTTGAACATATGGGCACAGGGGAGAATTTCCTGAACAGAACTCCAATAGCTTATGCTCTAAGATCAAGAATAGACAAATGGGACCTCATTAAATTACAAAGTTTCTGTAAGGCAAAAGACACTGTCAAAAAGACAAAGCGGCAACCAACTAACTGGGAAATGATCTTTACCAACCCTACATCTGACAGAGGGCTAATATCCAATATATACAAAGAACTCAAGAAGTTAGACTCCAGAGAGCCAAGTAACCCTATTAAAAAATGGGGTACAGAGCTAAACAAGACTGTTTTTAGCAATGTTCTCCAACCTTCCTAATGCTGCAACCTTTTAATATATTTCTCCATGTTGTGGTAACCATTAATTAATAATAAATAAAATTATTTATTAATTTTAAAAAAATTAATAGCTCCTACTTCACAACTGTAACATTGCTATTGTTTTAAATAGTAATTTAAACATTTTATTTTTCAGAATATTTGATATGTGACAACTGACAAAGGGATCATGAACTACAGATTTAAAACCACTAATTTAAAAGGTTTGGAATTTAGAAAAACACGATAAATATTATCATCATTATTTTCTCCAGAAAAAATAAATAAATATGTAAAAGTAACATAATTTAATATATGTAAAATATATGGGAAAGGAAATATTAACATATATTCAAAAGAAGTTATCAGGATGAAAGTTCACTTGGTTTTAAAATAAAATAATGTATGGCACATTTTCATAATTACAAAATTTATTATGGTTTGGGATACGCAAGTTTATTTTGCTAATTTACATGTTGTTATCTTTAGCTATATTATGGATAAATGAAATAATGTTACATATACTGCATAAAATCACATTAATCTAACTTGTGTTAGTTCCCTTACTCTTCTGACAAAATATCTCACTAGAAGCAGCTTTTGAGAGGAAGGTTTGATGAAGGCTCATGATTTGAAAGAGTAGTTTCTTTTGTCTTGATGGGGAAGTATGGCAGAGTTGATAGGTTCTTTGTGCTGGGACACTTCCCATTGATTATAGGACATCAAAAAACAGCAAAAAAGAATCTTTTTATTCTGTCCAGGACCTAATCCTGTGGGATACTGATGCCTATATTTGGGATACACATTCCTTCCTCAGTTAATGTTATCTGGAAAAATTCTTCCAAACATACCCAGAGGTGTGCCTCCTTGCGGATTTCAAATTTCTTCATATTGACAATGAGGATCAACCCTTGCCATGTACGTGAAGTTTTTTTCTGAAATATATTATGTATTTCCTTGAATAACAGCACTTAATTATAGCTATCCATTATACTGATGGTTTAGATGGTCTATTTGATCCTGATTTAATTTTGGTACTTGGTATCTGTCAAGGAAATTGTCCATTTCCTCAAGATTTTCTAGTTGTGTTGAGTACAGGTTTTTGTAGTAGGATCTGATGATTTTTTGAATTTCCTCAGTTTCTGTTGTTATCTCTCCCTTTTCGTTTCTGATTTTATTAATTTGGATACTATCTCTGTGCTCTCTGGTTAGTCTGGCTAAGGGCTTATCTATCTTGTTAATTTTCTCAAAGAACCAACTCCTCGTTTTGTTGATTCTTTGTATGGTTTTCTTTGTTTCTACTTGATTGATTTCAGCCCTGAGTTTGATGATTTCCTGCCTTCTACTCCTCTTTGGTGTATTTGCTTCTTTTTGTTCCAGGGCTTTCAGGTGTGCCATTAAGCTGTTAGTGTATGCTGTCTCCCGTTTCTTTTTGGCGGCACTCAGGGCTATGAATTTTCCTCTTAGCACTGCTTTCATTGTGTCCCATAAATTAGGGTATGTTGTGCCTTCATTTTCATTAACTTTCAAAAAGTCTTTGATTTCTTTCTTTATTTCCACCTTGACCAAGTTATCATTGAGTAGAGCATTGTTCAGCCTCCATGTGTACGTGGGTTTTCTTTTGTTTTTGTTACCATTGAAGACCACCCTTATTCCATAGTGATCTGATAGGAGGCATGGGATTATTTCTATCTTCTTGTATCTGTTGAGGTCTGATTTGTGACCAATTATATGGTCAATTTTGGAGAAGGTACCATGAGGAGCTGAGAAGAAGGTGTATTCTTTAGCTCTAGGATGAAATGTTCTACATATATCAGTTATGAATTCACGAAATTCCTAGGCAAATGGTCAGAACTTGAAAATATCATCCTTAGTGAGGTAACCCAATCAGAAAAGAACACACATGGTATGCAGTCACTGATAAGGGGATATTGACCCAGAATCTCGGAATACCCTAGACACAATCCGCATATCAATAGATTTCTAAAAAGATGGAAGGAGAGGCCCTGGTCCTGGAAAGACTGGATGTAGGGGAACGCCAGGACAGAGTAAAGAGAGGGGGTTGAATGGAGAAAAGAGGGAGGGAAGGGGGCTTATGGGACTTTCGGGGAGGGAGGAAACGGGAAAGGGGAAGTGATTTGGAATGTAAATTAAAAAAATAAAAAAAAAAAAAACACAAGGAGGGGGGATGGAATAGGGGGTTTCCAGGAGGGAGGGAAAGCAAATAAGGGTATAACACCTGAAATGTAAATAAATAAATAAATAAATGTTAAAAAAGAAAAAAGAAATTTAATCTGCATGTCATAGTATATGCACTGCTAATTGTATAGAATTAGCAGATATTATATACTGTCAATCAATATATTTATTTCTGGTCTCTCTATGACTCGTTACACTAATATGATCTTTTTGATAGGAGTTATAAGGCCCAGGCTGGCCTCCAACTTGTAATTCTCCTGCCTCTGCCTCCTTCAGCAAATCCTACTGGCATGCGCCACCAGAACTGTCACCTTAAATGAATACTCTAGAGTAGGGAGAGGGAACTTGTAGAGTCCACCTTCAGTAGAAAGACAGGACATCAAGAGGAGGGATGGGCTTGCTGTCCCAAAGTCATAAACTCTGACCCAGAATTGCTCATGTCTGAAAGAACTGAAGGAACAAAAATGGAGAAAAGTCTGAGGAAAAGGAGGTCCAGAGACAGGCCCAAATTGGGATCCAGCTCACAGGGAGGCCCCAAGGCCTGAAAATATTATTGATACTATGGTGCGCTTACAAACAGGGGCTTATCATGACTGCCCAACAAGCAGCTGAAAGAGTCAGCAGCAGATATTTGCACCCAAGCAATTGACAGAAGATGGTGACCCCTGTGGTTGAATTAGGGAAAAGATGTGGAGGAGCATGAACTTAAAGGAAGACCAACAGTCTCAACTAATCTCATCCCTGGGATCTCTCAGACACTAAACCACCAACCAGGCAGCACATATCAGTCGATATTAGGCCCCCAACCCATATACAGCAGAGAACTGCTGCATTTGGATTCAGTCAGAGAAGATGCACCTAACCCTGAGAGACTTGGGGTCCCTGGGAGTGGGGAGATCTGGTGAGATGGCGATGGAAGTGTGGGATCATCCTCTTGGAAATGGAGGAAGGAGTTGTGTGATGTGGAACAGTCCTCCTGGTGGGCCAGAAGGGGGATAAAGTCTGGACTGTAAAAAAAAAGATTAAAAAATAAATTAAGCCGGGCGATGGTGGCGCACGCCTTTAATCCCAGCACTTGGGAGGCAGAGGCAGGAGGATTTCTGAGTTGGAGGCCAGCCTGGTCTACAGAGTGAGTTCCAGGCCAGCCAGGGCTACACAGAGAAACCCTGTCTCGAAAAACCAAAATAAATAAATAAATAAATTAATAAATTAAAAAAATAAAATAAGTAAAATTTAAAAAAGGAGTTACAAGACTTTTCCAGCTAATCTTTGGAAAGTTGTGGCTATTAGGTGTTGGGACTAAAGATGATATTATTAAAATATTATGTTGTATTTTATATTTTATATTAGTGAATCATTAGTTTTAGTGAAGAATCATTCACTGAGGAGAATAGTGGCAATGACACAGTTCTGGATTACATAATGAGTTTCTGGAACGCTAGTGAGACCCAGATCCCAGATTTTATAGCTCTAGACACATTGCCCAATGTTTCCACTATACTCAACAAAGTTCAAATAACAAGACCAAGAGTGCCTGTTATTTGTAAATGTATAAGCTTTTTGCACATTGCTATCATCCACAAGCACTAGAATAATTCTGGGTAGAAGACAGAAAGCTCATAAATATTTTCTGTATAAATAAATATATGAATTGTAAAACATAATGAATAAACAGGATGTCTACAAGGATATCTCAGTTCTAATATTGTATAAGTTTACGAAATCTTTATCATATTCTCTGGTGGGTTGAATATGCTTAGCCCATTTGAAGTAGCACACTTGGGGGGCATGACCTTGTTTTAGTAGGTGTGGCCTTGATGGAGGAAGTACATCACTGTGGAGGTAGCTATCAAGGTCCTAGGTTCAAGTTCTGCCCAGTTCGGAAGAAAGACCCTTCTGTTGGCTGCCTGCAGATGCCATTCCCTTTCTGCTGCCTTTGGATGAAGGTATAGAACTCTCAGCTCTTTCTCCATTGCCATGCCTGTCTGCATACTGCCATGCTTTCTGCTATGAGGATAATGGACTAAATTTCTGAAAATGTAAACCTGCACCAATTAAATGTTTACTTTTATAAGAGTTGCCATGGTCATTTTGGCTCTTCACAGATAAACAGATTAAGGGAGTAGTACTGACTTCAGGGCAAGATCCCATCCAGCTAAGTTTATTGTTTATGTGTTTGCATTTGAACACAGGATAGTTATAATCTAGCTATTATTATGAAAAGGTTATTGCTTTCATTTGGATATAAGGAGCTATGATTATGTGTCAAACTGAAAAGGGATGGATTGTGATGGCTATTTTTGGTTGTCACATTGACTATATCTGGAATGAACTACAGCAAGATGCAAGCAGATCTCAGAATTCAAGACCAGCTTGATACAAATCAAGTTCCCGGGAAAGAAAGTCTTATGTCTAGGTGGGGTGGTACATGCCTTTACTCCCAGTATTCTGGAGAGAGAGAGAGAGAGATGTAGATCTCTTGAGTTCAACATTAGTTTATGGAGAAAATTCCAAAACAGCCAAGTTTAGGCAGTGAAAGAGTTGCAAAGCAGAAAGCTAATGATGATGTAATAGAATCGGGAAATGATCTAGCCTGGGCAAGCAGAAGAATTCTTCAACTTTGTCCATGTTGCACTAGCTTTAGAGCAAGAGTTGACGAGGTTACTTGGATAATTAATCTTAGCTGGGCCTAGGAAATTACTGGTGATCAAGAAATGATCAGCATCCTTGCTGACATGAAATATTCTAGGAAATATTTTCTGAGAAAACTCTGTTTTAGAGATGACCAAGGGTGTACCTCATGCTGCAGCTAGAATTGAGAAGAATCACTAAGGTGGTCCTGGGTTGACTGAAAGCATTAAGGGGTCATGGAAAGAAGCTGAGGGTTGGCATTCTGAGAGGCCAGAAAAAGCTATTGTTGATGGGGCAGCCTCAGTTGCAGTTGATAGCCTGGGATTTAATGGGTCAAGCAAAGAATTTGAAGCTTGGCACCATGAAGGAAGCCTGTTTAGAGGCTATATTGTGAAGGCTCATTTCAGCAGAAGACCTCAGAGTATTGGAGATGCGAGTTCCAAAGGATGACCTCCAAGAACAGCAATAGCAAAGGAGTGGCATCAAGCAGAGGCTATAGTGCTCTAGAGGGCAAGGCTATGGAAGTGACCAAAGCCCTTTGAGGACCACAGAACCTCTGAAACGGTAAGCCTTCCTCAAGTAAATGTTTGCATTTATAAGTTATCTTGGTCCTGGTGTCTCTTCACGACATCAGAAACCAGAACAAAGACAACTTCTAGGGAAGACAACTTTTCTTCAGTATATTAATGATATATAAGGAGAATCTTTACAACGACATTTCTTAAGCATAGATTAAGTTCAATCTATAATCTCAGAATTTGGGAGACTGATTTTATTGTATTCCTGTGAGGTCAAGAAGGGTAGCACCGACATAGCAAGTTTCAGACTACCTTGGGCCATGTAGTGTTCTTTTGTGCCTAACTCGACAAAACTTACAGCAAAAAATAAACCCATTTCTTATAAGAAAATAGTCATCTTTTGGTTACTGATTTCAAAATAAAGCATACACTTTCTTATTTCTGTTTAATACTTATTTATATTTTTTCTTACAAAGACAAATATTCTCCAGAATTTTAAACAGAGAATGCAGGAATACACACAAAATAAAACAGAAAGTATAGAAATATTATTGGTCATTTATGCATTACTAATTTACTGAGAAAATATGTAGTTTAATATGGAGAATTTTAAAGCTGTTATTTGACTAGTTTTCGTATAGCTACATGATAAATCATTAAATTACTGTATATAAGACGGCACGCTAACTTGACCTGATATTATATTGGGACTAAATAAAAGCATCTACAGGATTGAGTGAACAAGAATTGGGGTAAGTATCAGGTGACATTTAAAAAAAATACAGAAGAGTCAAATGTCAGAATATTTGCATGGGAGCTTATAATGCACTGAATGTTACTTATCAAATTACTTTTATTTTATAAAAATGTGGCAATATATAAGATAAATCCAATGTAAAAGTAAGAACTGAGACATAGGTGGATTCATAAATCAAAGTCTGTTAATAATGTCATAAGTTATGGCCTGCTATACAGAAACTAATATATCAAACCAATATTTTAAATAAAATTTAGTATATTTAATTCAGATATTTATAGCATGATCATTCAGAAACCCCAAAGCTAAATTCAAACATGAAAGTTTGTTCAGACTCCATACTATATGACTTCATTTACCAGTTATTATTTTAAACTTATTTTGTGTGTGCATGTGTGTGTGTGTCTGTGTGTGTGTGTGTGTGTGTGTGTATGTGTGTGTGTGTGTGTGTGTGTGTGTGTGTGTATTTGCACTGCAGTGAACATTTAGTTGTTTCTCCTTCTACTATGGGGATCTGGGTACTGATTCAAATTTTTGGCAAGCCACTATACCCACTGAGTCATCTCTCCAGACTTCATTTACCAAATTTTAAGAGGCTTGGAATATTGTAATTTTTCTTTTTGTTCAGAGAATGGTGTTTCTGTAGTGTTACTTGCCAGGAGATCAATTTATGATTTAGTGCTTCTTAAATGATGAAGGAGACCTTAACACTAAGGTCATAATTGGCTAAAGTTCATAAGATAAACTTTACAAATTTATAAATTTGTACAGTTACCCTAAAGTCAACAAGTGGCTCTGGACAATAAGGAGTGGCCATGAGTTAAAGAGTTAAATCAGGTAAATGTCACTGAACTCTGAAAACAATAGAGCTCCACATCTATCTGAGTTTTTCTCTAGCTATATACAAATGTTACATTCTCTTCATAATAACAAAGTGGTCTCAATTTCAAAGAGTAGGGATCATGATAATAGCTTTTTTGGTAGAATACCTGCATAACATTTAAAAAATCTAGGTTCAATCCCTAGAACTATATAAAATCAGTGTGGTGGCTCATGTCTGTTATCTTAGGTGATTATAATCTGAGGGTCTGGGTTACACAAGACACTATCATTTAGAAAAATAAAGTAAAAAATCAATATGAGCCCATGAAATCGAGCAAAATAAAATGTTTGAAAGCACAAATTATAATGAGTGTATCAAAGCACACAAACCACATAACAACTCTGCCTATAATTAAAAACAAATGAAAAAACCCTGAAATATAATATGTTGATCATTCATAAAGTTCTACCTTCTGAGTTAATGGGTTATATGATTTATTTCATTTTGCCCCCATATTTTAGGTGAAATTATTGACTTACATAAGCAAAAATATAGAGAGAACACAGTAATTTATACTTATTAAAACTAATTGGAAGTGGGCACTTCAGGTCCTCTTGATATTTTTGATTAGCTTAAATCCATTCATATTTAACCTCTACCTCACAACAAACATTCAGTGTCCTACAAACTCAGAAATGTTGTAAAGCTTTGGAGACTCCTAATAGAAAATTTGCTCCATTCCCTCCTTGTATAAGAGAGTTTCAATTGGGAAAAGATAGTTGACAAAATATCTGTCTGTATCTGTCTACAGTGTGGCATTCTGTGAGAATGAACAGATCTTCAGAAATTTAATACAAAGATGAATGTGGCACATTCTATAGTAGTCTTAAAGGCTACATATAAACTACACAATACTATACACCTAATAGCATATAAGCTTGTGTCCAAAACTGGTTTCTTTTCTTCATATGTTATTCAAAGAACAATTGATGCCAAGATGATATAACAGATCGCTTGTTTTTATTTTTATGTAACAACCTTAAAGCTTTCAAAGAAACTAGATTGCCATTGATCGGTTAGAATTACAAAAGAGGCAGAAAGTATAACTCAAGAGTGCTTGACTCTTGCACAAAATCCCTCGTTGGATCCTCAACACAAAGTATAACTTGTGTAGTGCTGTAATCCAAGCTCTCTGAAAATGGAAGGAAAGAGGAAGAGACATATAAAGGTATTCTTGACTGAAAAAATTGTGGCCAACCAAGACAACATGATAACTTGTCAGAAAAGAAGGAAAGAAGGAAGGAAGGAATAAAGGAAGGAAGGAAGGAACGAACGAACGAACAAATGAGCGAACGAATGAACGAAAAGGGGGAAAAGAAAAGGCAGGAAGAACGAATGGAAGGGAGAAGGGAATTTATAGGAAAATGTACTATTTTCTCTTTTCCTTGGGAAGAGAAAAGAGTATTTTGTCTCCCTACTGCTTCTTAGAGATCTTCCAAAATAGTTTGAGAAATGACATTCTGGTACATTCTCAATAAATATGTAAGGCACGAATGCATAGCACAAAATTAACTTGCACTTAAACAGTGTCAAGATCAAAATAAACCAAAAGCTTTTGAACAGGCTGAGCGTTTCCTTCATGGAAACAAGTACCGTTAGGAGAAAAAGATGGACATACAGCAACAAAAGATAACTGTCAAAATGTTGACTATAAACAGCAGGTAAACCAGAGTATTGTATCAACAGTAAATTTTCTAATTTTGTTTATTGAAGTATAATATATAAAATAATGACTTTATTTATAGTAGTAGTATATGATATAGTCTTATTATTTTAGGGTAAAATCTGATGTCAGTAATTTATTTATGAATGATTGCAGTCATTTATACTCTAATAATTTAGCAAAAATTCTGTGTGTAGAAAAGTGACTACTTACAGTGAATAAACTCATCATATTATGGTATTTCTTGAACCTAAGTCATCATTTATGTACTATTATTCTAAATCTATAGCAAATCAAAATCCATACTTTGCAAATTATAAGAAAAGTGAAGCTTGACTATCAACAGATCAAAAGTAATGTTATTAATTATCCAGGTGAAGTGACACACATATTTTGTCCCAGCACTTGGGAGGCAGAGGGAAGGAAATTTCTGTGACTTGGAGACCAGCTTGATCTGCATAATGAATTCCAGGACAGCCCTCTGTACAGTGAGGCCCAATCTCAAAAATTCCAACAATGAAAATGTTATTTTATTGGTAATAATAAGGTAACAGTTTACATCTGAATGCTAATAATTAAGGAAGCATTACATATACAAATTGCCTTTATATCGTTTTTTGGAAAACTGTAAAATCATGGATATTTTTATCTCCATAATAAAGATGAAGAATTGAAAACAGAAGCACTCAGGAATCTCATTTTAAAAAGATTTGAGTTGGAGTCTTTCTGTGTAACTGCCTTCCTCAGGTCAAGAAGGCAAACATATGTTTTGTCTTGTGTTCACTAATGCGCTTTCTATGTTCAAGAATTTAGGTAACTGTGGATTACCAGGTAGCTGTCATCTACAATAGGCCTTTCTCTATCCTCATAGCAAGGTGTCATTCTTAATTCCAAAAGTGCACTTGTTTTTGTGGGCTTGATTTACAGCAAGGTTGAAGTTTTAGGAGAGAAAGAAGAAACCCTCTTGATTAGGCACCAACAAAGATAGGAAAAAGAGAAAATGAAATTTTCAGCGGATCTGAAAGAAATCATTGAAGAAACCTTATTTTCATGTTTTCTGGAGTTACATCAAAGAATTTCATTCTATTACAAAGAAATCATGGGAAATCTTGAACTTTCATTTCCACATATGATGTCTTTCTTCTTATTTAGAAGGATTTTTTTTAATTTTAAAATTACCTGAGAATCTCTGATTCCTTCAGAATGTTCAAATAATCTTAAACAATTAGCAAATGTTATAGTAACAGCAAGAATAATTTGGAGCTTACAGGTTCACAGTTTCTAAATATTGTTACTGAGCCCATGAAAGGACCCAGCAGGTAACAGTGCTTGCTGCCAAGACTGACAAACTGATGTGTAGTCCCAGGACCCACATGGTGAAATGAAAGAATCAACTCTTACAAGTTATCTGGCTTCCAAATGTGCCATTTCACACACTCACACATACATACGTATGTATGCACAAATTAGCTATTAGTTAATGGTTGATAATATTATTAAACATGCATTAAGGGAAAACAGCATAATTTAGATGCCAAGAAAATAAGTTCCAATATTATATATGATCAGGTGATTTATTTTACTATATGGTATTCAAAATTATAGTAAAAAGCAGCATGAAATTTAGGACTAGATAATCTGAGCTCAGTCACAAACCTCCACTTAGTAAATTCCTGTACCTCAGATTCCTAATTTTAAGTGTATAAATTATGACTGAATCTCCCACAGAGGGCTGGTATGATGACTGTTAGTGTAAATAAAACACAGAAGTATATTTGATGTATTGTTAACCTTCCTCTGACTGCAATACTATTTATACAATGAAATTAATAGTTTTTCCTAACTAATTTAATCTATCTTGTAAGCTGGATATAGTGATGCTACATAACTCCTCCTGTATCATGTTCTTTGAGGAATAAACAGATGGTTTACAAAAGGACACCAAGTTAGCATGTTTTATTTACCTATAAGGCAAAACTGTACTCACTTCCAAAGTAAGAAAACTAAGCAGTAATATCTGATTTATTATGTTTTCTGTGACAGTTCAAGATGTAGCTGGCTGATCCTACCTGGAGAATTTTTCTAAGACTATTATGAAGGAATCAGCTGGGAGTCAGATCTCTTCTGAAGGTATGACTCTGGAAATTTCACCTCCATTTTGCTTCACATACTTGGACTCAAGTTCTTGATTATTCATTGTGTGTTAGTTTTTAAGGTATGTCAGTTTCTTGTAACACATACTAGTCTAAAGAACACCTCATCTTACAGGATATATTTTCTCACAGAAAATAAGCAAGAGATCAAGAGTTTGCAGACAGGAAGGAGGCTACAGTATCTGTGTAACTTTCTCATCTTGCAGGTGGCACTTAATTTTTGACATATTCTAATCTTTTAAAATGAGTCACCAGGCTAGCTTCCAATAAAGAGGAGGAAAACTCATGAAAGGCATGAACACTGGTATGTATTCTTAGAGGATTCTTTGTGTAAGAGAAAATAAAGCTAAATTGTCTCTTGTTTAAGTGGCAGAAGACAAAAAGGATGAGTTTCCTGTATAGGGCTTTGCCAATGAGATGAGTTTCTCTGAAAGGAAATGACTGTATTCTGCTGGATTTTCCTATATTGTCAAGGATATAACATATACTCTAATAAACTTTCTGAATCTGAGAGAGACTATAATTCCCATCTACCAGAAACTACAACAAACCCTGGGAGAAAAGGAGACACAATTGAGACATAATTTGACAAGAGTAACATTTACCTTATATTCTTTTGAGCAATGAAATTTAATTATAAAGGCTTCATCTATTACTGGAGAGTATTGGAGAGGCACCAGAATATACCAGGCCACCTTATATCCTTGTAATATGGATTATTTTGTGTCAACTGTTGCTGAGAACCAGCAGACATAGCATATCACCAAAGCCCTGAAGCTTCTCTTAATAGAGTTCTCCTTAATTTTTCTTATGGAAAGTTAACATGTTATGCTACAAAATTCTATATTATATAAATATAAATATAGAATTAATATTCTATAGGAAAGCTAATCATAGATATTACCTTCTTGGAAACTCTACGTGTATAGGAAAACACATTCTTAACTGCTTTCTTCTCTCAGTAGCACTAGTCTTGCCTATTTCTCCTGTTCAGATTGACATGATCTATGTGCCTCAGTCATTAGGCTTAATTCTTTAATTTTCATTCTTTTGAGAACTGTTTTTTTTCTGTTTTATAAACTTCATTATAAAAAGCATGCAAATGAAAAAACTACATACCAAAGTTAATCAGTTTTAAAGTCCATACAATTCAGTGAATTTCTGTATACTTGGAACAGATACTTGGAACAGAATGGTGAAACTTCAAATCAAATTTTATGCTTTCAATATTGCATATATTTTATGTACTTATCCTAACCAGGAAAAAGCAAAAATCATGACCAAATAATAACTGGAAAAGTTAACTTGGATTTATTTTCACTTTCATGACTGTGCTCATGTCTTTCACTCCTGTCTCCATTCTTCAAAAGAGTACACGATAAATGTTACTCATGTCATATTATACCCCAATGGTGTCTCATGTAACATGAGACATGAATTTTCTCACCCAAGATAATACAAAGTTGATAATGGGTAATTTTTGGAATCCTGTTTTCTTCCTTCCCTGCAAATCTGCTCATATTTGGCTAGCTGCTTCTTATCTTGGGACTTTTACAAGTAATCAAATTTTGTCATTCATTTCCTATATATTTGGGAGTAACTAGGTAATACTGATTTTCCTCTTCTTGACTATGTAGATTGCCTTCCCTTCTTTTAGAGATTGTCTCAATTCAAGATTTCCCCAGTGGAGTTGAAGCCACTCTTGTACAGCTTCCCTCCTAATCCTCCTCTATTTACCTCAATTATTTTAAAAGTATAATGCTTGTTTTTAAATCCTATTTTCCACCTCTTGTTCATTAATGCACTGTATCATTTGTGTTCCCTTATTTAATGTAATGATGATCTATTGATGGCGACATGGATTTTGAATGCTACTGAATAGTACCTGATTGAAATCATCTTGGGACACTTCAGCATAGCTTCATATTAGGAAGACATTTTTCTTAACATTAACTCAGGATTACTTTTTCAATAGAATAATTCCAACATTATAAACTGTGGTTTCAAGCCTTTAATAAAATTTCATGTATGCATCATATGCTCTAAATTTACATTTGTCAAAAAATAACATTTCAGTGTATCTACAGCGCTTCAAGTAAGGATGATTAATACTTGTATTACTAATACTGACAATACTGTATCATGTCTAAAATGCATTTATTTGTACTATAACATTTTATTGTTAATAAAAAATATATCTTCCACACAAGATTGAGAGTGAATATAGAAGGCATTAGAGTTTCTTTAAGCTAAAGGACACATTATATGATTAACAGTTCATAGGTTGCAATCCCACCAGCAGTGGAGGAGTGTTCCTCTTTCTCCACATCCTCGTCAACAACTGCTGTCTCCTGTGTTTTTGATCTTAGCCATTCTGACTGGTGTGAGATAGAATATCAGGGTTGTTTTGATTTGCATTTCCCTAATGACAAAGGATGTTGAACATCTCTTTAGGTGCTTCTCAGACATTAGATATTCTTCAGGTGAGAACTATTTGTTTAGCTCTGTACCCCATTTTTTAATAGAGTTACTAGGCTCTCTGGAGTCTAACTTCTTGAGTTCTTTGTATATATTGGATATTAGCCCTCTGTCGGATGTAGGGTTGGTAAAGATCATTTCCCAGTTTGTTGGTTGCCGCTTTGTCCTTTGGACAGTGTCCTTTGCCTTACAGAAACTTTGTAATTTTATGAGGTCTCAATTGTCAATTCTTGATCTTAGAGCATAAGCTATTGGAGTTCTGTTCAGGAAATTCTCCCCTGTGCTCATATGTTCAAGGTTCTTCCCTAGTTTCCTTTCTATTAGTTTCAGTGTGTCTGGTTTTATGTGGAAGTCCTTGATCCACGTGGAATTGAGCTTAGTGCAAGGAGATAAGAATGGATCAATTTGCATTCTTCTGCATGTTGACCTCCAGTTGAACCAACACCATTTGTTGAAAAGGCTATCTTTTTTCCACTGGTTGGTTTTAGCTCCTTTGTCAAAGATCAAGTAACCATAGGAGTGTGGATTCATTTCTGGGTCTTCAATTCTGTTCCATTGATCTACAAGCCTGTCAGTGTACCAATACCATGCAGTTTTTAACACTATTGCTCTGTAGTACATCTTGAAGTCCAGGATACTGATTCCCCCAGAAGTTCATTTACTCTTGAGAATAGTTTTAGCTATCCTGGGTTTTCTGTTATTCCAGATGAATTTTTGAATTGCTCTTTCTAACTTTATGAAGAATTGCATTGGGATTTTGATGGGGATTGCATTGAATCTGTATATTTCTTTTGGCAAGATGGTCATTTTTACTATATTAATTCTGCCAATTCATCTGGAAAGCAGTCTGGTGGTTCCTCAGAAAACTGAGCGTGACACTCCCGGAGGATCCTACTATACCCCTCATGGGCATATACCCAGAGGCTTCCCCTGCATGTAATAAGGACACATGTTCCACAATGTTCATAGCAGCCTTATATAATAGCCAGAAGCTGGAAAGAAACCAGATGTCCCTCAACGGAGGAATGGATTCAGAAGATGTGGTATATTTACACAAAGGAATACTACTCTGCAATTAAAAACAATGAATTCACGAAATTCCTAGGCAAATGGTCAGAACTTGAAAATATCATCCTTAGTGAGGTAACCCAATCACAAAAGAACACACATGGTATGCAGTCACTGATAAGGGGATATTAACCAAGAATCTCAGAATACCGTAGACACAATTCGCATATCAATAGATTTCCAAGAAGATGGAAGGAGAGACCCCCTGGTCCTGGAAAGACTGGATGTAGGGGAATGCCAGGACAGAGAAGCAAGATGGGGTTGAATGGGAAACAGAGGGAGGGAAAGGGGCTTATGGGACTTTCGGGGAGGGAGGAAACGGGAAAGGGGAAATCATTTGGAATATAAATAAAAAAAACTTAAAAAAAAAAGAAATATGTGAACAGATGTCTCACACGCAACAGACTGGATCCAGAATGTGACTGGTCCGATCCATTCGTTTATCAGCATGTTTTGCCTCCCTGGTCTTTCATTTCTCTGTTGCTTTAGGAGCAGAGAAGGCTTTGTGGATTCATTTCAATAGTCACCTGGAATATTAGGCTGAAACTAGAGCAAGAGTCTACAAACTCTTGTGTTTTGGGACATTGTCCAGGGAGCCAAATCACAAGGTCCTCATCCCCCATACATACAATGCTCCACTCTAATCCTTGCTCCCGGACGTTCAGACTGCTACCAAACTGCAGAGGGTATGGCACAGAGACCCTGGAAAAAGGTGGCACACTTGTAAGCATCTGGTGGAGGGAGCTTTCATTCACCCATATTCATTTACCCTGAACCTGAGATTTCCCTAATAGCACATAGTCTAGTAATAGTCTCTATCTTATCAATATTTAATAAAAACTACAGTATCCAGTATGTAATAAAGCCTGCATACACCCTTTATCTAATTGAAGCCTGTAGAAATAATCTATAGGCTATATGGTATATACAATATAACCTATAATATGCTATAATAATAAACCATATCTGGTAAATGTCAAAAAACAAAAAAATAGTTCATAGGGCCATATTTAGGTTATGTTAAACAGACATGGCCAAGAATTTAATGTGTCGTCGCTCTGGAGAGCACCTACATGGTTCCATACTAAAGCATTATGAATAAATCTCTTGAATGATCAGATTAGTAGCTAACACTACACTTTCCTATTTCACTCACTCTTTCTAAAGTAAGTTGGCAGAGAACACAGGTGTATGCACACAAAAACTTAGTGAGCATAGAGACCTCTATGTTCACTAGGCACCTATCTCAAAGCTGAAGGAAATGCAAGTACTGAAGGACAAAAACAAAACACAATCTGCCTTTATCATAAATGGTTCTCAACTTGCATTAACTTTCCTAAGAATTCAATTTGTGAGCACTTTACCTTAACCTTTAAAGATATTTTTCAATATCAGAGTCTGTTCTAAAATATAACATTATTTGAAACTCCTTTCAATTTTTCTCTTTTTGTGGAAAACAAAATTATATGCATATTTATATATTATACTCACCTCTGATATAACCATACTAGATATAAAATCTGTATTAATAATTCAAAATGCTGGTAATTTCTTATTATTTAGATTTTCAATGAGCAAGTTTTCTAGAACAAGCAGCTTTTTTAAACATAGTTTTCTTAAAAATTCACACAAAATTCTCAGTGTAAGCAGGATCACTACAGTAACCTGAGTAAGATAAACTGCAGTCAGTAAGCCAGTTTTGGAAATCATACAATATAATTATTATCATATGCGCATTACGCTCTCCAAGTAACTGAATCCAATCAAAACATGCAATTACTGTGACTCTTCAACACACAAAAGAAAACATGGTTGACCCTATTTCATTTCTAGAATAAAAAACAAAAACAAACACAACCAAAACAAAAAACAAAAACCAAACATTATTTTTAAAAAATGCCTGATATGTTAACAGAGATTAGAAGAGTAAACTGCAGGTACAGATTACCCAGTTTCAAAACTCATCCATTTGTGGATCTTCATTTTTAAACACCCTATAAAACTGAACGACTTTAAAGGGGTGTATGTTATCATTTCTGCTTTAACTATTCCAGAGTGTAGCTTTAAATAAATACTATGCTATACCATGAAAATTTACAATAATGCATTAATAGCATCAACAATTTTTGCTCCACTATTAGATATGTAGCTTTTGATTGGCAATTCATCATTTGTCTCATTTATTATATGACCTTCCTCTCCATATTATTGTTTGACAATCATTTTAAACAGAATGAGAAATCAGTTTGTAGAGTTTGTGGTTGTATGGTAATTTTGCTGCCCTCCTCAGGGCATCATTAAAAACTTCACTCAACTTCTGTCTCTCCTGTCAATCAGTAGTTAAATATAGAATCCTGATTTGACTAGATTCGACATGTTGAGAAAATTTTAGGTATCTGATGAGCATCCATCAATGTCAACAATGTTTGTTCCCCTCCCTCCTTCTCTCCTTTCTCTTTCATCAGTCACTTGTTGCCCATTGCCTTGATTTATTACTTCATTACATTGTATCATTGTAATCATTTAATTAATTCATTTTTATTCACCACATTAGGGAAAATATGTCTATTTTTTAAAAATATAAAACCTCACTGTAGTTTTTTTTTGTTTGGTTTTATTTTGTTTTGTTTTTGTAGGAACGTCAACATCAATGATGATTTCCCTTTATTTACTATCTTCATTTAGTTTGATAAATTTGATCTCTAGTAACCTTCAAATACAGCAATAAATTTGAATTTCAGTATCTTAATAAATATAGAGATACTTCATTGTTGAATAAGATTTTAGAAACTCATCAAATTTAGTTGCTTAAGATGAAACAAGTCAAGACAAAGCTTGTGATTTAAAATAAATATAAATAATAAGGAAGAGATTAGGGGAAAGTGTACCAAATAATAGTAATAGAAAATGAATAGAATTTCTAATGTACAGTCTACTAATTGAAATGGATTTGGACAAAATATAATACTTAGTAATAATAGACATTGGTATACATAATGTTCTTGTTTTATAGATTTCAGGAGATATGGATTGAGATACCATGAAATATATAAAATTATGTGTAATATAATTATGAAAAATGGTTAAAAAACTTCAGTAAATTGTGCTCTCCAATAAAACACAACAATCTAATTAGAATCTCAAAACTGCAAGTAACCATCACCTATTCTGATGTATGAGATAAGAGCAACCGAGTGACTCCAAGGATGGATTTTTCCCCTGGGGCCCCACAGTATCCAAGCACACATAGCCAGTTCTTTTCCTCCATAAAATTTCTACACTGTGCATATGAACTTCAATCAGTTTTAGCAATATGGAGACTGCCATTGGAACTGCTTCAATGAATTAGCTCTTTGAAAAGCTAATCCAGTCTTCTTTTGAATTTAGCTTCCATCACTGTCAGAATAAAGTCAATTTATAATATTTACTATTGGCATAATTCTAAAGATATACTCTTCAAATTTGCAGAAAGTTTTAATACTGAATTCTGAGCACAAACTGCTCTTTTCTAAAAAAAAAAAATCCTTTAGCCCTGAAGGGTATTTTATTTCATTTCTACTTAATGATACTTTTTAATCATTGTGTTCATTAGGATAACCATCCTAGAACGATAAACACACTCTATGAATTGCTTCAGGGGACAGATTACCAGTGTTCTAATTAAAGATCCTGTTGACCATAAGCTAATTAGAGTAAACAACATTTTAAGCATAGTAGAGACAGTATAAAATTATAAATTGCTAGAATTAAATATGTGGTGTAGTTGGAATTTTATCAGGCTGCATATTTTAACATTAATATCAAAATATTATTAGGCTAAATTTATCCATTTAAATGGATAAAAATTCATTAAATAGAATTCATAAAAATTCCATTTAAAAATTCTCTAATTAATGGTAAATATCATACTTGGCAGAGAGGTATTTGAATTCAAAAAGGGATTAAACCTTGTCCTCTGGCCCCATATTTACTTGCTTAATGGCTTGTTCTCCCACTCCTTCTTTCTGTCCTTCCCTTTTTCTCCTTCTTTCCCCCTTTGCCTTCTCAAGTTTTATATAATAAACAGTAAGTTACTATCCTATCTAATTAATATAAGCAAAGCAAACTTTCATAAAGAATCCAACTGGACTTCTTTTACAGGCTTGAATTATACTTTCTTCTGTGGAAGGGGTCATGGATAATTATGAGAATAAGAAGAACCAAAGAAATGAATTATCCTTTATTTGCACAAGGGAATGCAAGAGGACTAAATGAATCACATTTATTTTACTTTGAGGGTGAACTTTTAGCATGTGTTATCTTAGGTTGAAATGTTAAAGGCTGGGAACTAGAAAAATGCACAGCTGCATAGTAGGTTGGGGCGCAAGGTTATCTCACGCAGTTGTCTTTGTTGGTGACATTAAATACTGACCCAAGAGAAGAAAAGTTAATCACAAAAACAGCAAAAATGAAGAAACAAGCAACAGTATCCACAAGAAAATCCTTATAATGGCAAAATCTGCTTCTTATAAACATTAGAATGAAGAGACTGGAGCGTTAAGCAGATCGATCACTACAGCAGTCAGGATGCAGTAGAAGAAGCTACGCCTCACTCATCTTAGGCTACTTAGCAAGTTTGAGGCCAACCTGGAATAATTGCTTGGACTGTGTCTTTCAATAAAAGATAATAAAAAAGTAAACAATACATACTTGAACCTCGGATGCAAAGGTCTGGCGGCTTTTCTTAGCACACTGAAACATCTGTCATGCCACAATAACCTCAGAACTATAGGGGATGCAATCGAAAACATCCTACAAATTTCATTGAATAGATCTTTTACATCCTTGATAAAATATATGTCTAAATGTTTTATTTCTGTTCTTACAGCTACTGTAGATAGGACTGCTATCCCTCCTTAATATTCAGGGCATTCATTATTGATATATAAAATATTGTATTTTGTATGCTGAATTTACATCCTGAAAGTGTACAGGACATGTGAATTAATTACTTGTTTCTCAGTAGAATCTGTGGGTATATAAATAAGCATACACTCAGCTCATCTTCAAACAAAGACAATTTAACTTCTACTTAATCTAGATGCCAGTTGTTTCTTCATCTTATTTAATCATTCAGGTAGAGGCTTCCAATACAACATTGAGAGTATTAAAAATGATCATCCTTCTCTTGTTCTAGACATTACAAGTCATGTTTTGAGATTGCCCATTTAGATTTCTCATATATACCTGGAGGCTCATAATTATTAATTCAAGATATAGGGGTATAAGGAAAGTTTCAATATAAAAATTTACTTTGTACTTATCACCCAGAGGGACATTGTAAAAACATAGTTTCATGTCCCTGTGATTTACTATATTATGTTTTATTTATAAATATAAATAATTTATATTTTGATGGAGAGATTTCTTCAAATGTAATCCTGTTCCTTCCTTAGGAAATGATTCCATGGAGCAAACAGTTACAAAAGATACTGAATATAATATGAAAATAAAAAACTGGAATTTTGAGAAGAAAAAGAGCTTGAAGAAATTATGATGAAGTTATTACTAGTATCCGCAATAATCACAGATATATATTTGAGTAAGTGGTATGTGAACCAAGAGCAGAAGGAATATCACAGAGTCAAAGCAAGTCCAGGGCTTGATAAGCAGTCTTTGCTTTCTACCTTCCATCTTTTATCCTATCTTTCCAATTTCCCACTCTCTTCTTCCATTTACTACTTCATCCTTCCTTTCCTTCTTATTTATTGTTTCTTCTTGTAATAATAATGTAGATGATAAATGTATTCAAATGATAAATATGTGAAAACTGAAGCAAGAGTGAGAATGATTTTAGTGTTCCTAAATATCTCACCTAAACGTTGATTAGCTTTACCTGAACATAAATGTGAACAAGCGGCAGCTAAACAAGAAGACATTTAAACGATTATCATAACCAGAGAGTCAACAGTAATGAAAAGTGAAGGAGAGGGAGGTAGCGAGGTTTGAAGACACTCTATGGAATACATGAAAAACATGAAGTTGTATTTTAATTTCCTAAACTTAAGTTACAGAAAGTCAACTGACTTAGTATAAGCAATTAGAAAACAATCCCTCAACCTGATCGTACCTATCACTTTATAAATAAGTATGGATATATTTAGGCCAGACTGAATTGCTGCCTTGTGCTTTGTGCAACTACACTTAAACTACTCCTGAAATATAATATTTATCTTTATATTAATGCAAACAGTTATATTTATAACAGATAAGAGATTGTTCCCTGGTTGATATAACTGTATAAAAATTAATTTGTTTGACTTGGCAGAATTGCTTTAAATAGGCAAGGCATATTAAGGAGAGTGTCGTGTCTGTTACATATTATATTCTAGGTTTTATTTGGCCAGATTCAGAGAAAGAAAACATGTCAAAACTATGATTATTAGTAAAATGTGAAATGTTTGACCTAGGCGCAGAACCTGTAAAATTTCAAATTTTCACTGTGTACACATTTTTGGACATCTTCATTAGCAGCACAGAAAATCATACAACTCAGAAAATTAACATTTGCTATCTGCACAGTATTCTCTCTCTCTCTCTCTCTCTCTCTCTCTCTCTCTCTCTCTCTCTCTCTCTCTCTCTCTCTCTCTCTCTCTCTCCCTCTCTCTCTCTCTCTCTCTCTCCACACTTCCCTTGCACCAGTTACATTTGTTTTGAACAATATTTTCAAGGAATGAATATGTGGATATGTGGTTGACAGTCATAGAGAATAGAAATGCAATCTCTGGTTCTTTTGTGAATATGGTGTGTTGGGTATGTTTATGTTGGTGATGTAGCTGTTTGTATTCTAATGTTAATGGGGTCCCCCAAATTAGTTTGCATGAAACGGTCTGATCATAGCTTCTGGGAATTTGTCCACAGTTAATTCTGATTGGTAAATAAAGATGCCAACAGCCAATAGCTGGAGAGGAGAGATAGAAGAGGGGTTTAGGATTCCCAGACTTGGGATCTTGAAGAAGAAGAGAAGAAGGACAGATGCCATGATGGAGAGTACAGGACAGAGAAGCAAAGCTGCTATGTAAAGGAGCTGGGAGAGCACAGCCCAGAGGGCTGCTCAATTGCAACAGGAACATAGAAATTAGTTAAGTGGAAACTTGGAATTATGGACAGGATGTAGATTCTAGCAGCATGGAGGCTAGGAAGTTGCTCAGCTATTGGGCTACATAAGTCATATTAAATATAAAGGCTCTGTGTGCATCATTCATTTGGGAACATAAACCTTGAGGCAGGAAACAACCCACGCCAGGATTTATTTTGAAAAAAATTAATGCTATTAAATTAGATTTACTAAAATTAAGACTTATCTTATTTTACATCTCCTTGAAGATATTGGGCATGAAAACCTTGTGTAAGAAACTACTTGTATCCTAGCTGTTGTTATAATGGTGGACAAGGCTTGTAAGTCAGTGAAACTGCAACATGCTCAATTGTTAGCTGGAAAATAGAGGGCAAACACCAGACTCTTTGTAATGCTCAACAGTATTTAAAACAGGACCACTGTATTTAAATATACTGCAGTCTTCATGTATTGACTTCTGATTGAGATAAATCGTTTAATGCAATTTATGCTCAGCAGAATCACACTAACTGACTCATACATGACTAAAGTTTGCTTCTAGGTATAGCTTCTGTTGAATCACATGAATAAATTTCTCTGTGCATGGTTTAGTTTAGTTATCTAGTATAGTATATACCTAAAGATTTTAGCACCTATGTCCATGAGCAATACTGACCTAAGATTTCCTTTATAATAGTATACCCGGGAATCTTTTGAAATTGTTCTTATTCACCTTGAAGAAAGACCCAGTTTTCCTAACTGACTACATTTTGTCCCTCTAATCTATTTCCCATGATTGTTTTTTTCTAACTATATTATCTCAAACCTCAGGAAAAGTTAGCTATGCAGACAATCATTTCATGAAGGGAAAGCATCTCTCCTTTGAAAAGCTTCATGCCAGGAGGATGTCTTCAGAACCCACAGAACTAAACTAGAAATAGTCTCAAAGTAGGAGACTACAATGCCCATACAGATGTACTGGCTCCCATGATCCCTCTCCTCTAAATGTTACTGGAACTGTTTCTTAGTAGGTTTCTATACCTTCTGTACTCCTACTATGGCTGAACAAAGCTTACATTTTTTATGCTTGCTTTCTTTCTGTCTCTTTTGCTCTCTTCCTTCCTTTCCCTCTTTTTCTCTTTTTCTTCATCTTTCTCTGATACTCCTTGCCTCTCCCTCTGTCTCTGCTTCTTCTTATCCCTATCTCTTTTACCTCCCCATTTTCTTCCTCTTTCTTTCTTCCCCCTTCATGCTTTTTCTACCACCCCCTTGCCTTCAACCCCTTTCCTTCCACATTTTCTCTCTCTTTATCCATATTGGACATCAGGTATAAGGTCTCAACCCCTAGTAAATTAAGAGTCCTGGAAATAGAACAGGGGATAACAATATCCCTGGTGTCCTTGTTTAGCTTTGGGCGAAGCCTGCTAGTGGCCTCGGAAAATGAATTTGCGAGTAATCTTTCATGGTGGTTAATGGTGATTGTCAAAGTGATGGGATTTAGAATTGCCTTGGAAATAAACCACAGGCCATATCTGTGATGGATTGTCTAGATTTGCTTAATTGATGTAGAAAGACATGCCCTGGCCATGGCCAGAACTATCACATGAGTTTGGGGCTTGGAATAAATAAAAAGAAGAACATGAGTTCATCTCCAGCATTCATTGATTTTTGTTTCCTGACTTGAAATAGTGCAACCAGCTGTCTGACTTTCCTGAAATCATAATGGATCACTTCAAATTGTGAGAGATAAAGCCTTTCATTCTTTTATTGTTAGATATTTTGTTATAGCCGTAAAAGGTAATTAAAATACCTCCTCTGAGAATTTTAGCAGAATTTGACATTATATGTTATTTGGTTCAAAATATTTCTCTCTCTCTCTCTGTCTCTCTCTCTGTCTCTCTCTCTCTCTCTGTCTCTCTCTGTCTCTCTCTCTCTGTCTCTCTCTCTCTCTCTGTCTCTCTCTGTCTCTCTCTCTGTCTCTCTCTCTCTCTGTCTCTCTCTGTGTGTGTGTGTGTGTGTGTGTGTGTGTATGTATACATATATGTGCCACATCATTTATAGGGTTCAGAAGACCACATTCAGAATTAACTTTTTCTTTCTACCATGTTGATCCCAGACATGCAATTCAGGTCATCAGGCTTGACAAGAAACCCCTCTGCACACTGAGAGGGCTTCCTCAATAGCCAAGTATTCATTTTTCAAAATTTTTAAAAATCCATACATCAAACAAATATAGTATGAAGTGGAAATTTCTGGTTTGTCTAGAGACTTGGTTGTGTCATGTGATGCACTTCTGGAAACTTATGAAAATATTTTCATAATAGTATTATAATAATGTGTTTGCTAAAGCAGACATATGGGAGCATGTTTGCAAAGAACAGAGGCATGGTATTTTTCTGGAAGCTGCATGGAAAAAGGACATGTGATATTTTGCTAGAGGAGTCATTGAGATAGCACATACTTGGAAAGGGTACAAATATAACCCAACAGACAGTGGGGGACACTATGTGGTATTGGTTTCCCTTGGCTTCTTTGCTGATCTTCCTTTGTCCTGAATTTGTAGAGAGAAATACACCAAAGAACTTCTGGTGGTGTTCTGGCAGGTTCTTGCCACTTCCACAGTGGACTCGGGACTCATTGGTAGAGCCTCTCTGTTTCTTCTGGATCAAACTGCCATTGTTGATTTGTGAACAGTGTTTGCAAGTGGATAAAGTTACTGCTGCTGATTCATGTGAACTCAACTGCTGCTATCCTGTCAACTAAGATTGGGATCACCCTAAAGAACTATTTCTAAACAGGTCCACATCCCCCTTTGCCCTACTAACCTTTCCTTTCCAATGCCTCTGGTGGGTGGTGGGCTAGAAGGGAAGTTAAATCATTTAAGTACCCTTACTAGTCTAGGTTTTGAAAAATATAAGGCTATACTAGTATGTGTCTGTTTTTCCAGTAATAAGATCTCACCCCCTTTCTGTTTTGCACTTTCACCTGAACCCATGGCAGATCAGCAAGCCTGCCACTGCACTACCTCCCCCACCCCTGGGCTCCCCACAGTCTATCTACCAGAAGGTCTGCCTTATCCAGGAACACAGATCATCATGCCTGCCATGGATCCCAAAGCCAGCCTATCTCCTAGGATGTGTGCCCTATCCTGGGACACAAGGACACAGGTACACAGGAGGCTTGCTCTAATCAGGGACACAGAAGGCCTGCCCTAACCAGAGAAAGCATTTCCTGCCTCCCAGGAGGCCTGCTCTAACTGGGGTCACATAGCTTTACCTGCTTCCAAGGAGTCCTCTGCTCCAATCTGAGACATTCAGGCCACTTAACTCCAAAGATAACCAGATGGCAAAAGACAAGTACAAGAACATAACTAACAGAAGCCAGTATAATTTGGCACTATCAGAACCCAGTTCTCCTAACACGGCAATACCTGGATACCCTACCATACCTGATGTATAAGATTCTGACCTAAAATTCCATTTAATGAAGATAATAGAGGGCTTTAAGGAGGATATAAATAACTCCCTTAAAAAAACACAGGAAAACATAGGCAAACTGGTAGGAGCCCTTGAAGAGTAAACAAATAAATCCCTTAAAGAAATACAGAAAAATACAATCAAATGGGTGAAGGAATTGAACAAAAGAGTCCAAGACCTAAAATGGAAGTAGAAACAATAAAGAAATCACGAATGAAGGCAACCCTGGAGATAGATAACAGGAGCTACAGATACAAGCATCACAAAAGAATTTCATGGTTTTTGGTGATCATGATACAGGAGGAACTGTATTAAATGGTCACAGTATTAGGAAGCTTGAGAACCACTGCTCTAAAAGTTTAAGGAAGGTCCTGATTAAATGCTTCTTTCTACAAGTTGCCTTGATCACAACTTCTATAGCCATAGAAGAGTAACTAAAACATCTATTAATTATAAAAATGTACAGAAGAAAAATAAATACACAAAAAGTTCATCTCAATGAAGTTGAGAATAGGGGCTAAGATGATGGCTCAGTGGGTAAAGTTCTTGCCTTGAACAAATGGAACCCTAAAACCCAGATCCCCAGCACATATATAATGGAAGAACCACACTGAACAACAGCTTGGCAATTTTTGGTAATTTTATGACACCAAGTGATATGGTATTTGAAAGAAAATTGCAAGTATGTGTACACTGTGATTTCAGATTACATACATGCTCCAAGAATCTTTATATATAATATCAGAAACTACGAACAACTCAAAGGTTTCTGCACTTATTATTTCCTTTAATGACCTGTCCTTTATACGTAAAATAGACTTTGTGTCTTACAAGGATGGCATTCCAATTTCCTCTTCTACACTGTGTTAGGTGTTTCCAAAAGTGATCCTACAGCCTCTGTAGTCATTTCTGATGCGTACATTTTATTCAATGCTCCAAATGTCTTTCATCTCTGAACAATTGAGGATGAGGACAATGGGTGATGACTTTTCTTGGAGTATTTCCAGTTCAGAATGATTCCTTCATTCAAAAAATGGTTCTGCCACATGCCAGGAAGTAGGGATACAGATACAGAAAAAAATAAATGACTATCTTATCAAATTCCCAGAGATAAACTTTATTTGGTCACTGATAAGTGGTTATTAGCCCAAAAGTCCGGAATACTGAAGACTCAATTCACAGAGCATATGAAGCCTAAGAAGAAGGAAGACAATAATATGAATGCTTCATTGCTTTTTATAAGGGTTGACAAAATACTCACAGGAGGAAATAAGGAGACAAAGTGTGGAGCAGAGACTGAAGGAAAGGCCATCCAGAGATTGCCCCACCTGGAGATCCATCCCATATACAGTCACCTAGCGGATGTTGGGAAGTACTTGCTGACAGGAGCCTGATATGGCTGTCTCCAGAGAGGCTCTACCAGAGCCTGATAAATACAGATGCAGAAGCTTGCAGTCAACCATTGGACTGAGCTAGGGATCTCTGATGGAGGAGTTGAAGAAGGGACTGAAGGAGCTGACGGGGTTTGCAGCCCCATGGAGTGAGCCAGACCCCTCTGGAGCTCCTGAGAACTGGACTATCAACCAAAGAATATACATGGAGTGATCCATGGTGCTGGCCTCATATGTGGCAGAGGATGACCTTGTTGGACATCAGTGGGAGGAGTGACCCTTGGGCCTGAGGGTGCTCGATGCCCCAGTGTAGGGGAATGCCAGGGTGAGAGGACAGGAATGGGTGGGTGGGGGAGCACCCTCATAGGGACAGGGGAGAGAGAATGGGGGTTCCTTAAGGGAAGACCTGGAAAGGGGAACATATTTGAAATGGAAATATAGAAAATATCCAATTTAAAAAAACTTTATTTGGGTAAAAGAGTAATGTAAGGGAAAAATCTTGAGCCAAATAACATACATGTAAAAGGATTATTATATTTAAAATAAAATTCTAATAGCAAGTGATTCATTTTCCCATGCAATTTATAATAAATAGTTAAGAAAATTATATAATATACGAATATTAACACTTTTAATAAATGTATTTCATTATGGAATACTTACAACATCACTCTAACTTTAATTAACCCAATATAAGATAAGGCAGGAAGGATGTAGGTTACTAAAATGAAAGTGATTTCCCTGGAGGAAAAATAAAGAGCTTGAATAATCATAATTAAATTTATACCTCCTTTATAATAACAAAACACCCAAGGAAAGAATGCATTTTGTGCTTAGCGCTAACATAGTCTAGAAGTAAAAACTCATAAATATCCTATTAAAATTAATGCTAGCAGTCAACAATTTAATGCAATATGAAAACCCTTGTTTAGTTCATTGTTCGTTATACAAGGATGCCTCACATCTGAAATGAAGTCAACAGGGATTATCTGTGAACTGTACTTTGTCTAACTTCCTAATTATAGATTCCTGTAATTTCCCAAACTTGGAGCTCAATGTTCAGCTAAACTGGATGACCACAGAGATCCCATTATTCTTCTTTCCAGTTCCTAATACCAGGCAAGCTCATTACCATACCTGGCTTTTTACATGGTGTTGGGGATCAAATTTCAGTCTTCCTGTTTGCTCTGAAATTACTTAACCAGTGGAGCCATCTACCTAGCTCCTGTGTGTATCTATTTATAGGAACAGCTTTTACGCTGGAAGGTAATATATATAAGAACTTCAGTTTTTCAAGGCACTCCCTTCTAGTGGTACTGATTGCTTAAATTAAGAGTTTCCTCTGAAGGTGGCCTTTTCAGACATCAATGAGAGGAGAGGCCATTAGTTCTGTTAAGGCTCGATGCCCCAGTGTAGGGGAATGCCAGGTCAGGAAAGTCAGAGTTGGGGTTGGTAAGCAGGGGGAGAGGGGATGTGATAGGGGGTTTTCAGAGGGGTAATGAGGAAAGGGGATAACATTCAACATGTAAATAAGGCAAATATCTATTAAAAAGGAAGAGTTTCCTCTGAAATTCTTAGGATTCTGTATCAAAGATAGGACAAGATACAGCTGTTCATCTAGAAGAGCAGTAAGTGGATTAATCAGAAAAGTAGGGCACAGAAGAGCATCCTTCAAAGACAGCAAGATCATCAAACTGACAAGTGGCCATCAACTTGGTGTCACTCCACCTGCAGTGCCCTCGCATCCTAACCCTGCACTCATATTTTGATCCAGAAGCCAGAATCATGTCTCAGAGAAATTCACACTCTGTTATTCTCTGAATCCTATGCAAGTCAAGTTTTACAAGTCAATATCATTCTGGACAAAAGTTAGAAATTATTAAACCTCAGCCATTTAAGCCAGATCACCCACGCTTTTGAAAGTTCTTAATACACAAAGAATTAAAGTGCTGTCCTCATCAGAGCTCTATATTTCCCTGATACTCAGCAAATTTTCTTATTAAGGAATTCAAATGAGTTTTCATTATGAACATTTAATCACACTTAATTATATACTAGAAAGGGATAAATTCAATATTAGATGATCATGAATTGTCCCAAATAAATATTAATTTTTGAGACAAAACATTTGTGAAAACTCACATCCTTGAGAAATAGATATGACAAATAAATTTCTAGAAAACAAAAGACATACCTAAATTTGTTAGTAAATTTATTTACATTGGGAGAAATAAATACGTGGGTGAGCCTACTATTGCTTCTTTGCATAATGAATTGGGTTTGAAAGTGCTACCTAAATATTTCTGCTTGCACACATATATTAACGCTGTTCTCAGCCTCTATCAGGGTAGTTTCTGTTTGCAGTGGATAATGGCTTATGTAGAGAATTGTAACTAGTCACAATACTAAGAATAAATGACAGTTTACTATTGAACCCTGTGAAGAGAAATCTATCCCTACCTAATTAAAGTTGTGGGAACACTAATGAAGAAGGGATGGCAAAAATGGAAGAACTGAGGATGGGAAAGCGTGCTGGGTAAACATGCTGTTTCTCTATATTTTTCTTTTCTTTTATTAGATATTTTCTTCATTTACATTTCTAATGTTATCACCTTTCCTGGTTTCCCATCCAGAAACCACCTATCCCATCTGCCACTTTCCTGCTTCTATGAGTTGCTCCCCTACCTACCTATCTACTCTTGTCTACCTGTTCTGGCATACCCCTATAATGGGGCATTGAGCTTTCACAGGACCAAGGGCCTCTCCTCCCATTGGTGACCTACAAGGCCATCCTCTGCTACATATGCAACTGGAGCCATAGATCTCTCCATATATACTCTTTTAGTTGGTGATTTAGTCTCTGGGAACTCGGGGGGGGGGGCTCTGTTTGGTTGATACTTTTGTTCTTCCCGTCTGGATACAAACCCCTTCATTTCCTTGGGTCTTTTCTCTAGCTCCTCCACTGAGGACCCTGTGCTCAGTCCAATGGCTGGCTAAGAGCATCAGCCTCTGCATTTGTCAGGCTCTGGCAGAGCCTCTCAGGAGACAGCTAAATCAGGCTCCTGTTAGCAGGCACTTCTTGGGCATCCGCAGTAGTGTCTGGGTTTGGTGACTGTATATGGGATGGATCCCCAGGTGGGACAGTCTCTGGATGGCCTTTTCTTCAGTCTGCTCCAGACTTTATCTCCGTATTTCCTCTTGTGAGTATTTTGTTCCCCCTTCTAAGGACTGAAGCATCCACAATTTTGTCTTCCCTCTTCTTAAGTTTCATATGATCTGAGAATTGTATGTTGGGTATTCTGAGCTTTTGGGATAATATCCATTTATCAGTTGTTTTTCTCTTAAACTCACAGCAGCTGTGACTACCTGCAAAGTCCTTCATTTGGCTTATCTACCATGTTAATGGTGGGGAGAAGCACAGAAGGCCCCAGTGATGTCTGCAGAACTATAAGCAGCACATGCTTGCTTGAGGAAGGAGAGTCATATTGCTCAGTAGTCAAGACACTACTATATAGATACTCTTGCTACATGCTGGTGCAAGTAACCTTAACCAAATTAGTGAGCACAAAAGAGAGACATGAAAGTAGGAGAAGTACTTAATGGGGAAAAACTGAGGTCATTTAGAAGGGGAAAGAAATAAAAAAGGACAATGGGGGATATGTTCAAAATATATTGAATATGCATATATTCGATAAATACCATATATCTATATATAAAGATATAGATATGTATGAATCTGTGAAATAATAGAGAATAAATACATATTTTTCAAAAGCAAGACTGTCGAATTCATGTAATAAAATTTCTAGATATCAGAGCAAATATATACAAAATTATTGCTGCTTTTTAACTAAAGTTTGAATTTTAAAACAGAGTTGAACAATTTTGAATAAAAATACTTATAAACAGTAATGGTTTAAATTATTATTTATAAAAATAACTTTAAACCTGAAATAAATTAAAGAATGTATAAAAATTATGCCACTCCCATGTTTATAAAGTAGTGAATTATGTTTTTTATCTGAAGTTTATAAAATAGGTAGTAAGTTATGTTTTTTATCTAAGTAAATGGCAAGCAAACTATAAAATAAAATGAAATAAAAAATATGTATTTTAGGTTGCTGATTAAAATTATTAGCATTTTCTGTAATATTAAACATGAAGTATATTTTCAAAGTAATGACATGGACACACAAAAACGATGTTAGAAGTTTTAAGACATAGTGTTTAAATTATCCTCAATTAGATTATGCCCTATTCAGTTTCCTGACACAAAGTTTCTATATTCTGTAGATGGAAAATATATCAGGCAAGAATATACCACACATATGATATCGGTAGCCTCATAAAATTTTCAAAGCTCCAAAGCCCGCATTGGAAGGATTGATTTACACAGCATGGCACAGTCTTCACTCCCGTGAAAAGAATATAAGTTTCTCTCCTCTCTTTTTCCTGGGCTCATTTAACTGGCAGCTTATAAAGAAGCAATATATATTGAACAATGGGTACAGTAAAGCCTTTTTCCCTTATGTGATTTCTTTTGTGTGTGTGTGTGTGTGTGTGTGTGTGTGTGTGTACATGAGCATGTGCATGATGTGTGTTTGTTCTACATGGACATGTCTAGGTGTTTGTCTAAACACATACACATTAAGAAGCAAGAAGTTGATGTTAGAGAAATTCCTTTCTCAATCTCCAATTTATTTTTGAGGGTAGGGACCATTACTTCACATGAAACTCCCCCTTTCAGCTAAGCTGGCTGGACAGTGAGCTCTGGGTTCACCTATATATGACACCCCCCTCCCCCACCAGTGTTGGGATTTCCCACATCAACAGCTATCCTACACTGGTTTTTGCTCGTTTGTTTGGTTTTTGGTGTTGGAGATTAAAACTTAACTCTTCTTGTTTCATACCAAGCACTTTCCCACTGACCCATATTCCCAGTCCCTCATGTGATATATAGGCAGCAATAGGAAAAAATGAAGCCTCAGTAATATATCAGAAAAAAACATGTTATTTGCATGTTTCTTCTGAAAAATAAATCCAGCTGCAGAAAAAAATAAACAGCTAACTTGTAGCTGTTAGATTGTCTGGAGAAAAGAACATACTGATACACAAAATGCTCATGGTAGGGTCTTTTGTAGCACAGATAGGAAGGTAGAGAAACAAAAGAAGATAGTTATATTTTTTTAATGAAGAATTTCTTGAATTTGTTAAATGTTAACAATTTACATGCTATTAAAAAATATTCTATTTACCAAATGAGGACTCGAGCTAGATGCTGTAGTAAATGCCTGCTAACTCAGAGAGCCAGAGAAAGCACCCAGCTGACCTTTCTACTCAACCTACATCGAAGAAGGAAAATCCCCATCTCCTTCTCCTTGTTGTCTTAAATATTCTTCAACTCAAAGACCCTCCTTTCTCTTTCCTGGCTTTTCTTATGTTCACTCTCTGCCAACTAGGTTCTTGCTCTATGTCTTGTGCTATTGACTTTATTTAGGTCTTGTTCACTGAAAGCTCTTGGGTTAAGGGTGTGTGCTAGGGCTGAGAAACCCCACAACATGATTTCTCCAGTTCACAATCTTGGGGTTCACAATGTGATCAAACACACATAAATTGGACCTTATATCTTTTTTCTGCCTTAACTTTTTCCTCAGCATTTTTAATTCATTTATATTCTTGTTTGTGACATTACCATGCTACTGGCAGTGGCTGCTATCCCATTTTAACCCCTAGCCATACATTACCAATCTTCTCTTTTCTTTTTAATAGCTGGCATTTTGACTGTTTCCAACCAGAAACTGTCACTATCAATTAAACTCATCTGAATTACATATTAATGCCTATAAAAATAAAACTATTATTTCTCTTGACAAATACTTAAACCTTCTAAAGTAAAGACTAAATCTCTGGTAATGTAAATGTTCTGGTGGCAATTCATTGAAAGGACAAAGACATAGTAGGATGGCCTGGTATTATAGGCATGTTCCACACCTTCTGGCTATTTATGCAGTTGGTTACATGTCAATTCAAAGATGTATTATATTTAAAAATGGCTACATTTCTTTACTGTATTATTATCTCTCTAAAATGTTGATAAAATAATTACAGGGCATGCTTCCCTATGTTAGTTTTATTCAAGAGGAAATATTTCAATAGTTTCATCTGGTATATCTTCATAAAGTTATCTTCATAAAGTTTGAGCCATAAAGTTATCAAAGATAGTTCTCAATTTCACCACATTACCCAAATTAAAATTGTTGGGACTGTAGTTTACAAGGGGGAATTGCTAGTGTTCAACTAGACAGGATGTTCTATCCATTTCCCACCACTATATGGCAACTTAAGGAAGATATTTTACCTTGGAGAGCCTGTGATGCTCATCTTTAGAAAGTCAGAACAAATGCTCAGAGCTCCTATGATTCCTTTATCCCTGAAAAGAGGACATTTAGCCAGGATCTTATTAGAACTTCTAACATTCTTATAGGTTACAGCAACAGAATCTATTTGATTGAACATTGATTTTCCTCAATTTAAAAAAAAAGGACTATAAATTATATTGAGTATGACCATATGCCCAGGTACAAAAAAATTCTCTGACGAATCTCCATTTTAGCCAAAATGAGGTATAAAATGGAGACTGTTGAGGAAAAGTTAAGGAAAGACTCTGAAAATTTCATCATAATGAGTGGACATGTGTCTGTTCCCTTTAACTAAAAGTGTTAGCTTCAGCCTACACTCACAAAAGTGAGGATATGTTCATCATTGGATATAACTTCAGGGATACTCAATAAATGGCAAGACTTTCACTTCTTTTCTGAAAGGAAAAGTAGCCCTCTGCACAATTTAGGGAATTTCATGTCTAACTGATTTTTCTTTAAATTCTGAAAGCCACACACACACACACACACACCAAACAAATAAATACCCCCATAGCTACTACATAGGTATTGACAATAAACATGCATATTTACTTTGGCTTCTGAAAGCCCAGATTGAGCAAGCTAGGAATTACGTATTTGTTTGACCAATACCAATATAGTGCTCAATTTCATGATGTACCCTTCAGAATATGAATGGGCTTGCTATAAATATGGCAACCTTTGAGACTGTGTCAGGTGAGCGGAGCCTGCAGGGCAACATGTCAGCTATGTTAAATGAGATCTGCCTATGAAGCTGGAGGAAGAAATTATGTGAGCTAATTCCTAAGTGTAATTCCTGTATACTCCAAGATCCGGTGACTGAACTCATTTTTAATTAACTGTATTTGCCTATTTTGTGTGATTGGAGAGATTTGGCCTAGGGATACAGAACTATGTATGTTGCAACCCTATGGTAATATTTCTTCTCAAAATTATTAGTGAACTAGAGGGAATGTTCTTTTGGATGTAGTTTTGCTAAAGGTCACAGACAACTTGCAGGTATTCAGTATCTTAAAAGATAAATGATAACCATTTTAAATGGCGATCAAACTGTTTTCAAGAATTTACGTACAGAAAATAAATTGCCTTCTAAATGTGGTCATCTATAATGTTGGCTGGTGCTCTCTTTGGTATTCTGAACTCAGAATTCTATGAAGCTTTAAAATTTGAGGGTAAAGTAAAATATAGAAAAAGAAAGAGTACACTACCTCTCATGACTGTACTATTATAATCTGAAAACTTGATGTTTTCTAGCTTAAATTATTATTTTGGAGAAGCTATACCTATTACACTTTCCAATGCTGCAAAGATGGAGTGTGGTTCTCATTTCCAAAGGGTGGCCTTGTCAGATACTTCTGTGTCTGTGGTCACAACAATATTATGGTATCTGGTGCTAAGGAACAAGTGTTGTAGGCTTGTTTTCAGTTGAAAGCAATGGGGTCTGCAAAAGCCAACAAGTTTTTTTACTGTTTTAAGTTCTGTGACCCTCTGAAGTTGTCACAGTTTCCTATCACTGTCTATTTGTTGAAATAATGTGAGAATACCAAATCAGTACAGCAGTACAACCTCACTGCTGAGTTTCTTCATGATTAACATGCCACAGAAGGATAGAAGTTGGACTGGGAAGACAGTTTGTATACTATCAGGTACAATACTCCCAGGCTCCTTTGAGGCTCCAGGGGACTCCATGTCACAATGAGACCCAAAGCAGAGCTGCTAACAGTCTAGGCCAGTTCTCACCTAGGGTTTATGCCTCAAAAGTTCAGTGTGTAAAAGCAAGTTTCCACTATTTTATTATCTTGTCTTAGGAGTTTTCGAAGTACTTCATTTTATTAATGTTTGTTTAACTGACAGGTAAGAATGTCAGAAGATGCTGCTATGATTTACTCCTTTTCAAAGAAATCAGATGATTTTCTAAAGCCGTAGATAATATCACACAGGGTAAAAAATTATTCTTTCCATTTTGTTCAGTGTTTGGGAGTGAGCAATGACTAAGGAACCATGTCACTATCTTTCATATATAGGCTGACTTTGTCCAGTGACATGTCTAGACAAGTATATCTTAGATATCATGTAACAATATTCAATATAATCTTAGCACAACACTCTTCAATTTCACACCTGTGATAGGTGGATTAACTCAATTACTTTCTAGAGGTTAGGAAAAACTCTACGCCATCTTTGAGACTGGGAAGTGGAGCATTGCTATCCAAGCAGAGTATCATAAAAGTACATGCTCAGATAGAGTATTCAAGAAGGAGAGCTCTATGTAGCTAATAGTGTTCTCAAGAATTCTCCCTTTGGCTTCTTTGATGGCTGTGAAGCATGGGGCATATATTTAAAATACCAATTGGAATTATATTGCCAGTGTACAGTACCAGTATTGCCAATATCTTGGTTCTAGCCTTGAAAATACCACAAACATATACTTATATGTATTAGTGTATTTATGATTATACATTACATATGTATTATTATGTTTATGTTTGCTCAAATATATACCTATTATTATGGTTACATATATGCATCTCTTCTCTCTGTTCACATACACACATAAACATACAAACACAAATAGATAGAATATATTCTGTAATAACTCACAAATCCACTTTACTGAATTTGTTCTAGGTCAAAAACAACATGGGCCAGCCCAAGAGTCACTGCATAATTATGAACTGTATGTTTTCCTGCTTGGAATAGTCCAAATGGTGACATGCACTCTAACAAGTCATCCATCTGATCATCCCATAGTAAATTTTTGACTTGTGACTGGCACAGATCACAGAGACAGTAATTTACTTGACACAATTTTCTTTAGATATAGTGTTTCAACGCACAGGATCAGATGTTCAAGCAATAATGTTTTCTCTTCATACAACATGGAGGTCATATAGATGCACATAATAAGTGCCTTTTAATCTTGTGTTTTATTGTTTTCTCTACTTTCCTTCTAGTGATTTATGATCTGCCCTTTGAGGAGACAAGTGTACTCCTTTCATTTACTTTACCCTGATATGTATACTTTGTTTAATGGTAAGCTCTATTTGCTCTGTTAGATAAGAAAGAAGATGTCATTAACTTAGAGCAGGGAGGAACAGGTAGATGGGCCGTGGAGGTTCAGGCAAAGATCTCAAGTGCAACACTCATACAAACCATTTCTTTTACTGTAGGTTATTTGACTCAAGGGCATGTTTCAGTATATGAGTCATCTGAACGATAACTTAAAGACAATAGATCTTGTAATGTCACCCCAAGTGTACAAATCATAAAATATAAGATACTTAAGACTTTGTATGAATTTCTAGAAACCCCAAATTTACTACGGATTTTTCACACATTCTCCATAGTTCCTTTATGTGCCCCGGCATTCTCTTTGTTTGGCTTTGATATTTACCTTCATTTTCCAGATGTGATTGTAGTTCCGCTGTGTTTTATCCAAAGGATAAAGACAGATAAACATTTCAGAAATCAGGAAAATCCTTATTTTTTTTTTCTAAGAAAAGGAAAATACAGCTTAGGGAAGGTGCAAGTTTGAATTAGTAAAACTAATTAGGGCATTTAAATAATGCTTCACAGAACTCAAAACAGTCACTTCATTGTTGAATTACACCTACAAACAACCAAACACACCTGTAATTGCTTTTATGCACAAAGAAAAGTGTGTTTGTGTTAATTCTGAGCAGACAGAGGTAGGAAGTTCTTTCTACTTCTAGGCTTGTGTTTTCTAGGCTAGTCAGACCTACTTTGTTTTACTCTGTCTCTACAAAACAGCCAAACACATAACATTCAAAAGTAAACAAGGGTCTGGAAAAGAGATATGTATAAAGATGTAGAAAAAAGTTACACATTTATAATACAGGAAAAAGTAGCCCTTTAAACCATACATGATGATGCCATTATTTTATGTGTGTTTGTGTGTGTGTGTGTGTGTGTGTGTGTGTGTGTGTTAGAGTTCAAACAGAACTGTGACTTAAAGAAATGAAAACAACAATTAAATGAAAGGTTTAAATACAAATACAAATACAAAATTGAGAATCAGTCAAACAAAACAACAGGTTGATAAAGAGGAGGAAAAGGAGACAAAGAGACTCTGAGTTGGGACAGATGATCTCCTGGATTCCAAAGTGTAAGAGCTGATAAACCTGGGAGAGTTACTTCCTATAAGAAGATGTAATCAACTTTAGCAATTTTTTTCAAAGGAATGGAAATGAAAAGCCCTCCTGAAAATAACCTAAAGCATCCCTGACAACTCCATAGCAATGTACATCGCCTTAGGTGGAAAAACATTTTTGTGTTTCTAAGGGAAGACAGCTGATTAGTAGTGAGAAAGGTGTCACACGCATTCAGAACATTTCCATAGCTGCTCTGAGAAGTCAAAGCACTGGGGAATTCTGTATAAAAGTTGTATTAACTTTGTACACCTAACCAAAGTAATATCCAATTATATGACTCAATAACATTTCTAAAACTACAATGCCTCAATTTAATTCTTTTACCTCTACCTATCCTTTCTAAGAATGTAACAGAAAATTTGTTTATTTCAAATGAAAAAAATAATAAGAAGAAGAAAACCATGGGACCAAACAAGAGAGTAGTAAGAGGGGCGATTAAGGACTGGTTAGTTGTTATGTTTGTGGTTGTTTACAGATTTGAAAATGGTGAAGACAAAGAGGAAGAGGGCAACAGCCCACCAACAAAATTTCTCAAGGAAAAGGTAGAGACAGCAGTCATCTTATTTGCATGTAGTTGGGTGATTACAGTAAGGTTGAAGAGTTGGGATGGGTAGAAAGGATACTCACAAAAGGAATGAATGGGATTAGATTGACACTATTGCTAATTAGTGACCGATGCCTATGTAATAATAAATACAAAACTACTAAATACTGATTAGATTAAAAGTTGGGAAACATGAAATAATGAGCAACTGAATAGAGTGTGGCTTGTACTGAGTGATAGCAATGTCATTTTCTTCTTTATCATGAGATCTCAGTCCAACATTTACAAATTTCAGCATGAAAATAGTATTTAGAAATGTAGTTTAGGAGTTGGAGAAGGGACTGAAGGAGCTGAGGGGGTTTTCAGCTCCATGGAGGGAGCAACAGTGTCAACAGACCACACCCCCAGGAGCTCCAAAGAGTACACATGGAGGACCTATGGATCCAGCAGCATATGTAGCAGAGGATGGCATTGTTGGCATCAGTGGGAGGACAGACCCTTGAGCCTGAGGGTGTCTGATGACCCAGTGTAGGGGAATGCCAGGGCAAAAAGACAGGGCTGGGTGGGTGGGTTTGGGAGTACTCTCATAGACTCAGGGGAAGGAGGGATGGAATCTGGGTTTCTGAAGGGGAGACCTGAAAAGGGAAAAACATTTGAAATGTAAATAAAGATGATATTCAACTTTTAAAAAAAAGGAAGAAACAGAAAAGAAAAAATGCACTTAAGTACAAGATATATGAATAAAAATAATTTTAAATGGTTACACTTAAGATACATGTATGGCACTTCAAAGGGGCGAGACATAACTTACTTATTGCTGTCCTGCCTTCTCTGTCCTGCATTTGACTTTCCTTCTATGTCCCTCTTTCTTCCCCGGCTTTCTTGCCTAAAGATTTCTAGAACTAACTCATTTCTTATTGATGAAGCACTATTGAATCCAAAAACTAAACATTGAAAAACCTTGTAATGCTTAGTGATGCCTGCGATTTGTGATTCTCTTCTGTAAGAATCATGTTTTCTCATTTCATAAGAGCAAATAGATCCATTCTTATCTCCTTGTACTAAGCTCAACTCCAAGTGGATCAAGGACCTCCACATAAAACCAGACACACTGAAACTAATAGAAAGGAAAGTAGGGAAGAACCTTGAACATATGGGCACAGGGGAGAATTTCCTGAATAGAACTCCAATAGCTTATGCTCTAAAATCAAGAATTGACAAATGGGACATCATTAAATTACAAAGTTTCTGTAAGGCAAAGGACACTGTCAATAGGACAAAACGGCAACCAAAAAATTGGGAAAAGATCTTTACCAACCCTACATCCGACAGAGGGTTAATATCTAATATATACAAAAATCTCAAGAAGTTAGACTCCAGAGAGCCAAAAAACACTATTAAAAATGGGGTACAGAGCAAAACAAAGAATTTTCGCCCAAAGAATATTGAATGGCTAGGAAGCACCTAAAGAAATGTTCAACTTCCTTAGTCATTAGGGAAATGCAAATCAAAACAATCCTGAGATTCTACCTCACACATGTCAGAATGGTTAAGATCAAAAACTTAGGAGAGAGCAGTTGTTGGCGAGGATGTGGAGAAAGAGGAACACTCCTCCACTGCTGGTGGGATTGCAAGCTGGTACAATCACTCTGGAAATTAGTCTGGCAGTTCCTCAGAAAACTGGGCATGATACTCCCAGAGGACCCTGTTATACCACTCCTGGGCATATACCCAGAGGCCTCCCCGGCATGCATTAAGGACTCATGCTCCACTATCTTTATAACAGCCTTATTTATAATAGCCAGAAGCTGGAAAGAACTCAGATGTCTCTAAACAGAGGATTGGATAACAGAAAAAGTGGTATATTTACATAATGGAATACTACTCAGCAATTAAAAACAATGAATTCATGAAATTCTTAGGCAAATGGTTGGAACTGGAAAATATCATCCTAAGTGAGGTAACCCAAACACAAAAAAACACACATGGTATGTTGTCACTGATAAGTGGATTTTAGCCCAGAAGCTCAGATACCGAATACACAATTCATATATCAATTGATTCCCAAGAAGAAGGAAGGAGAGGCCCCTGGTCCTGGAAAGACTGGATGCAGCAGTGTAGGAAAATACCAGGACAGGGAAGCAGGAGGGGTTGACTGGGGAACAGGGGGAGAGAAGAGGTCTTATGGGACTTTCAGGGAGGGGGGAACTGGGAAAGGGGAAATCATTTGGAATGTAAATAAAGAATATAGAAAAGAAAAAAAATTCTGAAAATTGAAGAGAGTTACTATTCCACAAGCAAAGCATTCTTGAGATCTTTCACAAGGATATTAAAGACATGTACGATGCATAAATAAGTATTCAAATCATGAGGTGGATCACACTGGGTCAACACTACTGTTTCTCTCCTTTTTTCATTAGGTAGGTGATGCATGTGGGGTTGAAAGCGGATTCTACTTCCTGTTATTCAGTATGCTCCCTCTGTTGCGCTTCATGCCAAAGAGTAGGAGTGGCTCTTCATAATTGCCATTGTAGCTGATGTTCTAATTACAATGAAGAGTCATGGAGTATTTTTCTGCGATGGTCTTGGAAACATATCATTAATTCAAGTGGCTATTTGCCTTTGGCAAAAAAGAATGAGATGATTCTCCAAGGTCATTAGTTTTCTGGGAGGTCATTGCAGTAAGCTGCATAATTATTAACTAATTACTCTCAAGGATGATTGCATATTGGAAATAATTGAATTTTTAAGAATAATGAGACTAACTGGCAGTTAGAGGTTCCTACTTAAGAGATTATACAAGAATGGTTGGTGTCCACTTACTGCTTGCAAGGAGCATTAGCACAGGCAAATTAAATTCGTACTGACAACAGATTAGACATGACGTTATAAATGCTGGCACAGTTCAGGAGCAAGCGCTGAGGCAGCAATGATGATTCTGCAACTCTGGACGGGACTCTTTCCTGTTTCCTATGGGAGCAATTTTGACAAAGGTTTACATCCTTGACTATTCTTTGGAGTTGAAGGGGGTCACTCTCTTCCTGCACCAATTAGCATGAATGGACAGTCTTAAAACACTTTCATCAATTATGCCAACTTTGGGAGGGTGAAGGTGTGGTGTTTTGTTCCATTCATTATCCTTTTAAGTGAGTAGGTGTAAAGTAGTGATGATGTTCAACAGCACAATGGAGGGCTTTTGGTTCATCCTTGCCATGAAGGATGATACAGGAGTGGAAGCCAACAGCGTAGAGGAAAACTGTGTGCCACCACCAAACACCGTAACTTAAACATGGATGAGGGGCTGGAAAGGGAAGAAATGGGCTGAAGAAGAAGGCCAACCCAAACCCATCAGTGTGGAAATTTCTTGAACCTGATATTTTGTAAACTAAGAACTAAACTTAAAGTTTCTAAAACTTTTAAATCTTAATTTGTGCTCAAAGAAATGATAATCTCTCTTAAGTCACAAGACCACAATTGAAAGTGGGAATGAATGCGAATTCTGTTTGATGATTCCTGTGTGTGTGTATGTTTGTGTGTGTGTGTGTGTGTGTGTGTGTGTGTGTGTGTGTGTGTGTGTGTGTGTGTGTGCTCATGCACTTGTATCTTCATGGACATGCATGGAGGCCCGAGGCCAACCTCCTTGTCTTGTGTCTTCCTCAATTGCTTTCTACCTTATTTTTGACACATGGTCTTCTTTGAACCCAAACTTCACTGATACTGCTAAAGATGCAATGGGCAAGCCTCAGGAATCTTGCTCCCCCTATCTCGCCAGCACTGGGATTACAAGTGTGTGTCATAACACATGGGGATGGCATGGATACTCAGATGCAATTCAGGTCTTGTGGTTATACAGGAATTACTTTACTAACTGAGAAATATTACTAGTCCCTGGTGTATACTTCTGCTAGTTTACCCGAACACATTAGGCTATTGTTTTAAAAATAAAATTAGATGGGATGAAATGTCATCCTAATCTAGTTCTCAAACTACACTCCATAAGGTGGTAATTATTTCTGAAACTAAAAATTATAAATTAAAAAAATATAAACAAACAAAATTACTTAAGAAAATCTAGAATACTATAATAAGAACACAAAAATCCATATTCTGAACCAAGGTAATAAGGTAGAAAATATGAAGAGGGAAATTATTGCTTGCTACAACTAAAAAAACAACATACAATAAAACTGCATGCATATTCATGACAGCAAGTGAGCTGAGAAGTTTGAATCCTATAATAGAAAGTTAAAATGCTATTCTGCTATTCTTTATGCTGCTTAGTTATAAGTACTTTATTTTAAAAAGATTTTTTAGAAAATTAGTTTACTTGGGAATTTTTAAGTGCACTTCAGCTACAGATATTCTTCATGAGAGAGTCTCACCCAAGCCCTTCTCCTATCTTCAAGCCAACTTGCCTTAGCTGAGAGCATTGTGGTTCCTGAGTGCAGTCTATGTCATCAGCAATTCTGGTGGTGACAGCTTCCTACTGATAGGAGCTTCTGCTTGTCCCCACTGTCTATAGTGCTGGTTCAAATTTAACCAATTTGAATCGGAATACCTTTGCATAAAATACTTAGCATTGGTCTTTGGTAAGAATCATATTCTGAACTTTGCCTTTTTCATAGAACCACATAATTATCAATATTGGATGTAAGGAGGACAAATATCTTATTGTTTATATTGATTTAAATAGACAGAAACTGAAGTATATTATAACTAAGAACTTTGAGGCATTAATCTTCAGACTATGAGCTTTAGTATGACAGACCTTCTAGAAGGAATGATAGCATGTTTGTAAGATAGCAGTGGACTGTTACCTTTTAAATTCCCATCAAATCATGAGAGTAGGGCAAAGAACAAAAGCTTAAAGAAAGTATATTCTGTTTAATCAAATCTTTCAATACATATATGACTAGTCCTTGTATTGATGGAAAATAGAAAATATTGTTATAAGAATGCTGGCCAAATTGTGTCTGATTTTTGTGTAAAGAAATATTTTTATGTGATGATCTCTTGGTTTTCATGAAAAATGAAACCGATTTAAAAAGACTTGAGCCTAAATCATACAGCAGTATAAAATGCCATTCTCCCACAATTGATCTCTGTGACCTATTCTTTAGTGTAGATTCCATTTCTCATTTCTCAAAGCACAAGCAGAACATGGATTCCAGGTGGACGAACTATGTCTATTAAAGTAAGCCAAGTGGAAGAAAAAATATCACAGAAGGGATATAAAAATGTTTAAAGGGAAATTTTTCACTTTAAAAGAGAAGTTTCCATTACTCACTGAAAGTAAAGTGGAAATGATTGACCAGGAGAAGGGCATGACTTGAAAATAAGTTAAACTACTGAACATGAGGAATCTGGGCACAGTCTACATGCTTTAGTCTATGGAAAGAGGAATGGCAATAGTCATAGGAATAGTAGTAGTGAGGGAGGAGGAGGGAGGAAAGAGGAGGACAGAGGAGGAGGGAGCAGGAGGGGAGAGTTGCTTGAAAGTTTTTTATAGGTGAATAGATCAAGGTCCACTAGAATAAATTTAGTGGCTCTAAATCCACACCTGAGCAATAGCTCACACATCTGTTACAGTATTTCATCATAAGGCACAACTAAGTCACTTTTACCATGGTAATTTCAAATCTTCCAGATAACTCTATACTCTTCTCATGGTCTTATAATAATACCAGTACAACCTTTGAAGAAACAACGTGACTACCTGTTTTCTTTTAATACAAATGAAACCATCTATCTTCTCCGTTTGGCACAGAAGACTCCTCTCACATAAGTGACATTTCTTACAAAGCAAATAGCTGATATCCTGAGACATTCTATCATGTAAAATCTTTACATATGCACACGTGCGCGCGCACACACACACACACACACACATACACACACAAACACACACAATTTCCTTTTAACACCATTTCTCGCATGTATGGATTACTGTAGCTGGGAGATACCTGATCACTTCTATTCTTTCTTCATTGCCTTTTCCTATCCACTAGTCCTTTCCTACTTACTATATCATTCATTACCCATGTATCACAAAGATTCTACATTGCTTCTTTATCTGGGAAGTCTTCTTTAAAAACAGCATTTTAGGACTGGAAAATTATTTAATTGTTAGAGAATGAGTTTGGTTCACTGCAATGTATTTAAAGTTGGGCATTGTAGTCCATCTGTAAGCTCTGTGCTCTTATAGGGAGATGAGAGACAGATACCTTGAGACTACCTAAATGCTTTTGGACTGGATATACTGGTTTATGTAGTAGTAAACAAGAGACTGCTTCAAACAAGTTTGAATGCAAAGACCAAAACCTGATGTTTTTCTCTGATATCCACATGGGTTTAGTGGTACAAGCACATTTGAACTCCAACACACACACACACACACACACACATACACACACACAAACCCCCCCCCCACACACACACACACATACACACACCACCACCACCACCAACACCACCACCACCAAAGATACTATATGAGCAAAACAACACAGATAAAGGCTGGAGTGTGAAGATGAGACATAGGTCTAGGAAGAAATACAGTGATATGCAAGGATATGAGTGACATAGAACTATGGTTATAATGTTGAAGTCATTTAATAAATCTACAAACAGCATATATTCCTTTTGTGTGATGTAAACCTTTTAACTATTATGCAATTCAAAATGACATTATTTCCATGTAATTCTTGATTATTACAGAGACACATATTTCATAGTTTTATTCTTGATTTGTCTGTTTCATAGACAGAGAAGTTATTTTTATATGCTAACAAATTTGACAAAATCTGTTGAGTAGATAGCTTGCTATATTTGAAAGCTAGATTTGAAGCCACTAGAATAGATTCTTCAATATAAGTGGTTGTGAGATTTCAAATCGTGTCCCTTTCAAGCCAGTCTGCCACAGATCAATAAAACCTACATTTTCTTGGAAATAGTTTATCTATGACACTCAATAATAGAACAACAAAGGAGAAAACAAGAAGGTAGCTCTATTACCCAGCAGCCTTTGTCCTTAGTGAAGTGCAGGGTAGGGCATGCCTCAGTCTTCTCATGGATATCCTTTAAAACAACAGCAACCTAAATACAATATATATGGAAAGACTGCTTTATATTGTAAGGTTTTCAGAAAACTTTGAATAATTTTGGGATCAGGGATCATGCAAACCATGAATCAATTAACAGCTGAATAAATACTAAAATGTTAACTTGAGCTTTCTATAATTAATAAGAAAGATTGCCATTAGATTAGTTAATTGGAAATAGAATGCAGCAGGAATGCCAAGGAACAATACTACATGACCATGCCCAAGTTCATGCAACACACACACACACACACACACACACACACACACACACACACACATACACACACACGAGAAATGTATGCAAATAGTTCAATAACTTTTTGACCTAAATAAAATACATAACTTCCTCTTGAATTTTCCTATTTTGTCTTTGTTCTTTATTTTCTGGGTTGTTGCCTTCTTTTCTCTAAAATATAAATTTGAACTTTGGTGCTTTGTCAACTGCCTTCTTGTTACGATACTGTTTATAGACATTTCTCTAATTTCTCTACCAAGGCTCTCTGACTTTTAGGGGCATATCAGGGAACTACATTTTGATATGTGACAACAAGGAACATATGTGAATATATGATAGCTCTTAACTAACAAGATAAGAAATCTGAAGCATTATTTTCAGCCTACCATAACTGTGGGCTTAACGAGCTCAACTGGAATTTGGGGGTAGTACATTTGACAGATGGTATCTTGGTACATTTTCATTATGGTCCCTTTGTGCAGTCAGGTGTCTGATTCCATTTATTACATTTCACTGATTACAGTTCTAAGTCTAATCCCATCTTCTTTATGATCCCACATAGCAGCAAGCTGAAAGGCAAGTTCAGTAGCATGCTCTTTTATAGAAGAAAGTTTAAAGTATAGCAGGGGCCTGATCTCAACTCCATATCCCAGCCAGCAAACAAAACCAAACAAAACCAAAACAACAAACAAAACAATCCCTTTTCTTTCTGATTCCCTTCTGCCATGTATTTGTATAATACATTTTAAATATTTCCACTCTGGTCACATTTAGACTGGAGATACTATTAACGAGTAGTTTCTCAGTCTACAAGGTGAGTTCCCTCAGCTGTCCTAACCTACCACTAAACTTTTGGAAGATTTCTAGAGAGCTACTTGTCTTCAATCCAACTGGGGAGCCTAAAGAATTTTGGTTCTGACCACAGTGAAGCAATGTGACAGCCAGGGCAAAAGCAATGAGGTTGATGAACTTGCCAATAGATGCATATTCACAAGTGAGGTAAGAAGGAAGAGATGCAAGAATAAAAATTATTTCTCTTGGACTTCTTTTAATATCACTGCCTTAGGGTGATGCTAATGTTTAGAGGTAGAACTTTCCATTTCAAATAACCAAATCCAGGAAATCTCTCCCAAGTATTCATAAAAGTATACATTTTAGTTCATTCCAGATCAAAATCAAGTCAAAAATCCAGACTGTCCATCAGAAATCTACCCCCTTGTCAACTTGATACCCCTTCCATCTCCTTAGATCATATATAATTTCCAAATAAATGCAAAGGCATAATTCCACTTAATATGATACTGCTATCATACATAAAACAGAAAATGTACTAATTATTACATAAAGGAGGTTCTCTTGGGGAGTACTTAGTCTTTTAGTATTACATAACTTTATGATAATAATACAGACTTTCAATATTTTACCACTGATATCTGATATTAATGTACTAATGTATGTGTGTATCATTTTCTTAGCAAAACAGGCCATGTCATGCTAACTGGTATATAACTAACTACTTTCTTGATTACAGTTGTAATTCTTGTACCCTTACCAAGAACTCCAGAACATTCTGAAAGCATCATATAGAGTCTAAACAAATTCTTCCTTCTCTTCATTGTGGAGAAGCAGTCCAAATTCTCCCTCCTAGTATAGATCAATCACCCCTTCTGACACTGGTATTCATTTCTGATCCTGTTGATTTATGGGTATCATGAGCTTAAAGTGGCTGGAGATGCCTTAGTTTCTATTCTAGTTTAGTGGATTTTTTGTCATGCTTCCTTGAAGAAGCACTCCCACCTCTGAACCTAAATCATCAAGCCCAGAAGAGCATAAGATCATAGTGACTGGAAGTAAGACTTTCCTAGGGGATCACTAGCAGTAATGGTGACATTCCCATCTCCAGCCCTTGATTCCTAGGCCCATGATTCCTGGCTATAAGGGAAAGATTCAAATGATATATTGCCCTCTGCCCTGCAGCAACTCTCTAGGGTAATACAACACGTTTAGGAACTATAACTGTGTCTTTAGAAGACTCTTCCAATGTTCTGTTAAGTTAGGTACTTTAAGATGAGAACCATGATGAGGCCAGTGAATTCCTAGAACAGGACCTGCACTTCCTAGGCTGTGAAGTGAGTTCCTTTGATGGATTTCCTCTGACCCTTCTCTTTGAGAAAAAAGCTCTGCTCCCCACTGTGCCTGTCCTACATCAAGGGACAGGACTCTTATAATGCATATAATTTAGCTTATATTCCTGTCTTTGTGGTTTTACTCTTGATATATGTGCTAGTTCCTTTGCCTTATATTTTACCACATTTTTAATTGAGCATATACAGTAATTAGAAAATAGAGTATCAAAATAAAAATGAAGGCAGAAAACACATGAGGTAATATACTAAAGTATGAGAGAATAGTATTTCTGAGGTTACTCCTTTTTTGATTGAAAGTCTGTCTCAGGGATTAGTAGGGTTATCCTTTCTTTTTCAATCTAGTTGAAATGTGGATTTTAACTTGAAAGTATGAAAAACTAAACACATAGCTTTAGCACCTCTTGCAAAGTCTCAGGGACTGTTAAGAGTGTGTTTCTGAAAGAACAAGAACGTTATATATCTTTCCGACCACTTTTCTATTATGCAAGGCACATTTTGTTAACCACTGAAAACAAAGAGATAAGATCCAGATCATCATTATCTTCATGTGACTATGAAATAGAACCAGGGATTTCTCCATATACTGGAGATAGAACCAGGGACTTCTCCACTAGAGGTCTCATCAGTCTAGATAAATAAAACCTCTTGATTCAGAGAACAGGGGCAGTATGCAAATATTCTGTCCCCATTCAATTGTTGACTCCAGACTCACCAGGCTGCTAATATAGTATGAACAAAAGGGTACATGCTCACCCATCACACGAATACTGTGAGTTTGGGCATTAATGAACTTCTCACTCCACAAACATATATTAAGTCACATTTGTCAATGTCTCTCCTCCTACACACATACACACACAAACACACACACATAAAGAAAAACAGAAAAGTTTTGAAACAAATGATGTTATTTTTATTAGAAAGAAAAGTTTATAAGACCTATTTGTACATGGATAATTCTTGCTCCTTGGTAGACCTCAGTGTTTCTTACACACAATCAGCACTAAACATCTGAATTCAACAAAGTCATTTGGCTCCTACCACAGTTTGCACTATGCATTTTTTGGCAACATTTGATCAAGAACATGTCTGTTTGTGTGATGAGTATTCTTTCTTACTTTGGGAGGATGGAGCTTGACGGTTTAAATGACAATGACCCCTCTAGGCCCATAGAGAGCAACACTATTAGGAGGTGTGGCCTTGTTGGAGTAGGTATGGCTAGTTGAGCAAATTTATGTCACTGAGGGATAATGGGCTTGAGGTTCAGGAGTGGGAGCCATGCCCCCTTGTTGTTCTCTCTTCCAACTGCTTGCCAAATCCAGACATAGAACTCTCAGTTCCTTCTCCATGCCTGCCTGTGTGCTGCTATGTTTCTCACTATGATGAAGGTGGAGATAACGATGGAATAAACGTCTGAACCATCCCCAGTATAATATTTTAAGTCATGCTATTTTTATTCATTTGTTTGTCTACAGCCTAACAACACAACTAATACACAGGACTATTACAAACAATTGTATAAAGTACTATCTATATGTTCATTGTGCAGAGAAAATTACACATTTACCTCATTGGCAAAATTCAGAATGGTATTTTATGCATGCATTAGTATTTTAAACAATTTTATAATCAGTAATTTCATAACACTCAGGAAGTCAATAAAACAGATTAATGATAGAAGGAGCTAGATTAAGTACATATGAATGTGACCATGTGAAGGAAGAGCCATTTGATGTAAGCTATGCCCATCATATTGTCCCTGAGCCCTATTGTTCATGTTTTTACAAGAAGAGACAAAAGACAATATCACATATGAAAGGAAGACGAATATGTGAAAATGGACAAAAACTGGAAGAGGCAAGGTCAGGCCAGGTGCACCACATATTAGAGACATCCACTACAGAGTAGAAAGATTGAAGGAAGGACACTTCTGTAGAGGTTCCAAAGGACAAGGCCCTATGGACACCTCGACTAAGGAGACATCTAGTCTAAGAGAAAACATCCCTAGTGTTTTTAAATATTAAAATTATGTCATTTGTTATAAGAAAGTCATTCATAGGCTTATGATAATCCTCTGTCAATATCTCAATTTAAACGAAGAACTTCACCGAGCAAGGAAATGTATTTTTTATTTAGAAATAAGATTTCATGGGGTAGTGAGATGGCTCAGCAGGTAGAAGTATTTGCTGCCACATCTAAGAACCTGATCTCAATCCCTTGAAGTTACCTGGTGATAGAGAAAAAACCACTGGATGTTGGATGTTGTCCTTTAATAAACCATGGAATTCATTGTATGTGAGAACATTCACAAACACACACACACACACACACACACACACAGCATACAACACATTTCAAAACCTCAGATGGTCTCTTAATAAGCTATTAAGCTAGTTCTTTCCTTTCCTGAGTGTTTTCTAAACCTATTTCATTTCTTTAATACAGTTTTGATATGAAGTCCTGATCAAGTGAGCATGGAGATCCAAAGTGCATCACATGTGCTCCATCTGCTAACCTTGTCATGATGAAGAAAGCAGTGTTTCCTATGTAGCTATTAGATATAGCTTCTTTTTTTTCTCCCAATGGTTTATCAGGGTATTGTAGATTATCTATTCCTCCAGAACAAAACTACCTCTCCTTGCTCTGAGTATAATATGGAATCACATGGTGTTGACCTAGTATACTTAGTTTTAAATGTCTTCTTTAAATTCATAATCAATAGTCAATTTGTACCATATCAGATCTTTGTCTAAACCACCAAACTTGTTTTGTCAGCTGTAGATCTTTGCCTAGCTACCTAGAAGGAGATTTGACATCTGTGACCTATTTGGTTAATCTCTAGATCATAGAGAGAGCTATCAGCACTATCTTTTGAGAACTAAAACATCATGTTGAGGTTACTTTGCTAGATCTGAGAGCCTAGCCTCTGGGTGTCAGAGCTGATACTTACAATGTAAGTTCAATGTGCCAGGTACAACTCAGCCTTCCTTTCCAGTCAAAGGCTACTTGGCATGAGGAAGCAATTGTCTGATGCAGCTCTTTTTCATTTCCTAAAACTGTTGAATATGATTCTGCCCTTAATAGACTGGTTCTGGAGAAGCTCAGCATAGCTTCTGGCATTTAGTAACTGCTAAGGAAGTGTTTTGATTGGTAAAACAGTTGTTCTCACAAACACTGTTAAGTTGCATATATGGACTTAAAGGAGAATAAACACATATTGTCCATCCAACAATCTGTTTAAAAGATCAGCTTGCCTCTTGAATCCAAGCAAGTCATGGGACCCTCTCATTTGTAGTTTCTTTGTGTGTGAAATGAGAAGATTCACTAGGGTTTCTATAGCCCTAACATCAGTCATCATGGGAAAATTCAGAGTTGTCATTTGTCTTTCTGTCATGTCTCTCAGAGTCATCGAGTCGTTTTGACCGATGGTTTAAATCCCTCACATATGTAATGCATGTGAGCTCTGTTTTCTGTTGATATCACTTTTTGTGATGTAGGTTTGTACTGCTGTTTCAAGAAACTAAAGCAAAAGGGAAATCCCATATTTATGGTAAATTGAAGTACCTGAGCTACTGGGATTATCTATATATAAAATGTCAATAATTAAAAAACCAATGCCTACCTCATGTTTCTGTCTAAAGAAACAGAAATATTTGTGAAAGCAACTCCATACCTAATAAATGGTGAACCAGACCTTCCTTTTCAGAACTCTTTATACAGTAACAGCTAAAGTCAAAAGTTTTCATCCTAATAGTTTTTAATATCCTTTGCTTTGTACCAGTTCTCAGTGAGACACTAGCTTCCTTTGTTTGTCCAGTATTTCCAGATAAGCAGGAAAGAAAATGATGGGGTGACACTCATAGTTATTAGGCAAATAATGCAAATGAAATACAAATGCATACATTTCACCTACTTTAAAGTCACAACTGTTAAACAAGAGGAAGAAGTGGAAAGGCCTTGGGCAGAATGCATGGCCATTGCCCACCTCCTGGGCCATTCTATTTAAATGTAGCTTCATAGCACACCAAATGATATACCCAATTTTAAAGTTTGCAGTAGTTATCTCTGACAAAAGAAAAATATCTTAGCTATTTATTTCCACATTCTATGGCTAATTAGGTGGCAACGTACATTTCTGAATACTATCAAAAAGTTCATGCTCTTATTGAAAAAAATTAAAATGATCAGAAATTTGACTGTGAGTGTAAATATCATCGGTCACACACTTGAAACCTTCAGAAAGCTAATAATAATTGCCAATGCAACTAAATTCTAGACTTTTAAAAAACATTCACATGCATTGGTGTCTTGGCTGCATGTCTATATGAGGATATGAATTACAGACCATGAACCATGGGTGCTGGGAATTGAACCCAGATCCTTTGCAAGAACAACCATTTCTCTTAACCACTGAGCCATTTCTCCAGCCTCTTAATTCTAGACTTTTAAACAGTCTATCTGAGGCCATCTTCATTTAGGAAAATGAGATGATTCTTGGTAGAATAGGCGTTTGATACTCACGTTTTCATACATTAATTTAGTAATTCGGAGGCTTGCTTTCATCTCATGAGAAATTAACTGAAAAAAAATTACATAATATCTCTGCAGATAATTTACAGGACTTTTCCAAAAGACAATTATTTTTTTTTGTCAGATGATTAGTGAGCTCTCTGACATCTTACAGATGATTTTCTGAATCAGTTTTTTAAGGTATAGTTCTCTGGAAAAAGATGCATTTCTTGAGGCAATCGAAGCCCTTGGTAATAGCCACCAATCTCTACCATATTTAGTTACAGTATATTAATCTTAATCTTAATATTAATCTTTTTTCCTTAGGGCTTATGAAGCTCGATCTTATCTTACAGACTCTATGTAACTAGGAATGACTATGAATTCCTAATTCTCAAGCATCTTTTTCCCATCTGCTGGGATTACAAGAATACTGTTCAGGGGATTTAGTCCAGCCTCATGGGTGCCATGAGAGGGCATTCTACCAACGGAGCCTTACCTACAGAGCTTATTGTATTCACTTTTGCTCAGGACTAGTTTGTCTCAGTACCAAGCTAGATGCTGTAAGGAATTAAAACCATCATGTAGGGCATTGTCCTCAAGTATTTAATTATGCCAGTCACTGTCTTTTGCATTATTCACTGTTTACACAGAAGCAAGCAAAGTCATGCTCGCCAGTGTTCTTTCCAAAGTGGAAAATCCAGACCTGCTTCATTATTTTAATGCAGCAATGGAATTTAAAACAGAAATCCTCGGGAACTCACCAGGTCCTTTGCACTTTTCCATGGGGCACTAGGGAACTGACACAGCTAGATGACACTGGAAGCTGATTACTGCCACCCACCCTCCTGGCTACCTGTCTTTTGATCAGTGAATTTACTCCGTGTTCCTGCAATGCTCCTCATTATTAGCTCTGCTTACTGGAAGACCTAGCTGCAGCCTGCCTGGAGTCTGCTGAAGAATGCCTTAGAGCTGTCTGCCAGCACTCAGCTTCAGGAGCTGCTGTTCCTACTCCTCCGGGGCTTTGTTGTACCGCCTGAGGCTGTCCTGGAGGCCCTGCATCAGAGCCTCTTTCAAGCCTGCCCTGCTTCTAATTATCACACTTGAGCTCTACTTAACCCCAGAGTGGTTACTATGCTACCTTCCATGGTTCCAAGCCTTAGCTTGTGGAGTCTCTGTGTGAGGACTCACTTCCTTGACACCATTGCCTCTCTGCTGTATCTGACAGGGACCTTAAATGGGGTGAGAAGGGAGTGGTGGTAGTAATACTTAAGGGGAAGTCAAGGAAGTTGAGTTTTGCAGTTTGCGTTTTAAGGTCTTCTAGTAGTTCTGGGAGCCAGCTTCTGTCTGTATGTCTCCCTTCTGTGATTCTTGCAATCTCCTGAGCAGAGCCAGGCACTGCTGTGGAAAAGCCATGCTTAAGCTGGTCCAGCTCATAACTCCTTACTGATTGAAAACTCTTTCTGAAGCCAGTTTCCTGTAGCCTTAAAAGAGGTGTCTGTAGGCCAACTTGGAGCTGAATTCCATCCCCACTGCTTCCATAAGACAGCACACACTTGCAATCCCAGTGCTGGGGACAGGGAGATAGTGAAAGAATCAGTTCAGGAACTTTGGAAAATTCCACCAGACCCCTTCGAAAGGAAGGGGTTAAATTACATTCTTCAGACCACAGGGAAGTCCAGAATTATTCAGAGACCTTTGGCCACCTACCTCATTCCCTAATAACCAATTAGTTTAAAGGTAACAGTGTTCTGCAAATCACATTGTGCCTAATGGTGGCTGCCCTAAGGACTGTATGAAGGCCCGCTGGATTGACTGCACATGGTCATTCTCTCTCCATGTGCAGGGTGAACCCAACACGTTGGAACACTAAATTCCACTTGCTTTTTGCATCGATTCCTGACTTCTCGTTCACTCATGAGGTCCTGGTAAGCTAAGGCTCATCAGAGTCTTACAATAGCAAGATTACTGGGGTTTTGCAGGTCTGTAAAATTACCCTATTTGGCAACTTTAGGCCACTGAGAAACTATCTCAAAGAATATTACGTATGCATCTGAAGGAAAACACCCAAGATTATTCTCTGGCCTGCAGGCTCATATAAATGTGTATAGTCACAAACTAACATATTTCCACACATGAACATACACATAAAGGTTTGGACATACATAAACATATAACTGTTTAAATGTATGAATCATTACTACACTTAAGCACATCAGATTTTCTCATCAATGAGTGCCTGAAACCACATTCTTCCTTCCTTGAAATGTCACTGGCCATATAACTTTCCTTGTCTAAAAATTCAACTGTCATGCTGTACTACTATAGAAGTTCTGAAAGCCAGGTTCTTCTCTGGAATTCTCACACTATAGTCCACATAGTCACACAAGTTTAAGTTTTTGTGTAGGATCAAGATGTCTGCACAGGTCTTTCTTCTAAAGCCTCACTCCCTGGCTTATGGCAGCTGTGTCTGTTCCTCCTTGTTTTTGCAGGAGCCTTTCTCTTGGAGTTTGTCTCTATCCTAGCCATTTTATTTTAAATTTATTTTTGTTTCTTTGTTTTAGAAGCATGGTCTTATATGTATATCTGTACTATCCTTGAAATCACTATATTGCTGACTTTGGACCTAGACTTTTGGTTCTCCTGTCCATACCTTGAGAGTGCTAGTCTTCACTTATTAGGAGAAAACTGGTGATGGATGGGATCATGCACTAAGGTTTCCCTGTAATTTCCTCATTTCTGTCTCCAAAGACAGGGAATTATAATCTCAAATATTTAAAAAAACCTCTGTTATATTAGAGTTGTATACTTCAACACACAAATTTTAGAGAAATAGATTACTGATCAGGACATGTCTTTCCTCAATATCACCTAGCCTGTGATCCACAGACAAACCTAATGAAAAATTTTGGCTTGAGTCTAAACAGAGTCTTCATGGTACCCCATAAATGACTAATGTATCAGTTAATTATTCATATAAAATGCTTTTACTTTAATTAACATTCCTGGTTTGTGTGTATATTATTTAGTTATTCTATATCTAATGAAATTCCTTGTTTGGTTCCAGTATCCTGGAGTCTGCCAAAACCCTCCCTGAAATGGCATTATTCCTCTGAGAGAAAGATTGGAGTATTTATCTGTGCTATGCTTATGCAGGTAAGTTCTTCTATGGATTCCAAAGCCTGCTTGGAGTATTGAGATTACTGAGAATTTCAGAGGACTACCATAGCAACAACTTAAGTATGTTTATGTAATACATGAAAACTTTACAAGATACATTCTGGAAATAATTGTGTAAAGTGTATTTTTGGTTTTGGCCTTAAAATTATCATTTCAACATTCTTTTTCCAGAACATAATTGAGCTTTCGATTCCCTCACTGAAATGGGGGATGAGTCACCTCAGGGAATGGTTAGAGAAGACTAACAGTTTGCTTTTAATTTGTATTGGGGGAAAAAATACAAAGATTTTTGCACATGGTTGGCAGTAGGTTGGGACAGATCATGCTGAGTGAAGAATTAGTTGAAATACAGAGATTTTCCAGACATTAGACTACACCAAAAATTCAATTATAAATCTAATTACAGCTTTAATTGTTAAACAATCAACCAGATTACTTTCTAGTGTGAAATGTTTTGCTTCCTGCTGACTCATGAACAGGTGCGGTGTGCAGGTGAGAGCCCTCCTGTAACCACATGAACGTCACCAGCTCACCCTTTCACCCTTTTCCTTTAGCCCGCATTACTTTTGAAACCACAGCCTAGAACCACAAAATATGAAAAGTCTGCATGGTTAACTATGCATCTCTATGCATTTAGAGAAGATCTTGTAGCAAGGAGGAGAACAGACTGTGCTCGTAGGCCAGCAATCCAGGGTAAAATTGATCGATTAATAGCCCACCTAGTGTCTTGCTTAAAATTAGATCTTTCTGACTATTTTACTTCTGAAGATTAGAAAAGGCATCATAATGCAATGCAACAAGGCCAAAAAACATTTATGGTGAGGCTGTTTTTGTCAATGTTACCATGTCACAAGCCACAATTAATGCTCAGTCAGAGGTGCAAAAGAGAGGTTTGAAGGAGCCCTTACCCAATAGACACCAAGGTACGTAGGTATTATCAGATGGGCTATGCAGATATGTGTAAACCACAAAAATTGCAAATATGCAAGCAGCATCAATTCCCCCCGAAATGAAAGCTTATTGTTGTAAAGCTAATTTCACATGAGAACAACAATCAAAATCTAGCTTTTGACTTATCGCAAAGAAAAAAAAAACGTCCAAGTTCAAACTTCCAAGCAGTCTAAAGCTTAACCATTTTTTCCTTCAAAAACAAAGCATGTAAAATTCCAAAGATGATTTAATCTTTCGATTCTCAGTGAAAAATTTAAACTGAGAGATGGTTGGTAGGCAAAACAAAAGTGGAAGTCACTTTTCACGCAGCCTAAACTGTCAGAAGGAATTGAATGGGGCTGAAACTTACAAAGCTAGCAGTTTGAGGCAAATGCAATAACACTTTAAAATAACATTACAAGATTTATTTTAACATACTTAAAATGCAAAAACTCTTCTGAGAATTCTGGAAATGGAAAATGTTTACTTTAGAAGCACTTGGCTATGTTTTGGTTCTACACTAAGCCATAAAAGGATTCATGAAGTCTGCCTAACATGTGGTTCATAATGTGTACTTTGAAAATTCAGCATTCAAATAATGCCAGTGGTAAAAAATAAAATTAAATTAAAAAGATAAACAACCGTGGGTTATAATAACTATGGAGAGACAAACTCCTTGGTAATGTGAAGCAGACAGCTATCAACTTTCATATAATGTAGTAATATAGACATATATTGTGTAGCACCCATGTAGAAGTACTTCCCATTGGTGTAAATCCTTTGCCACAGCATAATGGCTCCCAACTCTTTGAAATGCAGCTAGGATGATTGGATTTTAAATTTCATTTTGTTTTAATTGATTTAAATGTGAAAGCTAAGAAGACAGTCACAGCTTGTGGCTACCAAACTGGACAATATAGATCTTTCCTTTCTCTTGCCAAGGATAAAGTCGCTCATGTCTCTGTGATACATACAATGATGCTCAGACTGTCAGACTTTTCCTTAGGTAGATAAAAGATTGCTGCTAATATCAATCCTTCTTAGACAGACTTACCTCCAATGAGTGCTACGTGGATAATAATGAGTACTTAGTCACAGTACCCTGTGCTGGACTTGTTCTTATGTGATTAAAGAACAAAACTCAACGTTTGAAAATACTTAATGGAAGACACCAAGAGGACCTTCTAAATTAATTGAGCAAAGCTCCTATGAACTCATAGAGATTGAAGCAGCAAGCACAGGGTTGCACTGGGTCCTCTGAGTTTAACTTGTAGCTTTCAGTTTAGTATTTTTATAGGGTGTCTCACAGTGGTCTGCCTCTCTGCCTGGGTGCCAGAGTGCTGCCATCATGGCTCAGGGAGAGGAAGTCAGGAACGGTGGGTGTCCTGGTCTACATTACTCTTCAGGGTGTCTATGCACCAGGTAAGAGGTGGAAGGCAAATCCCTGGCCCAACAGGATTCAGCCTGGTTGGGAGCTAGTGCTGGGAATACCAGAGGGGTTGCTGGAGAGGCAGCCTCCTTTGAGGGCTTTAGGCTCCACTCTTTCTTGGGATCTTGGGACGATCATTAATGAAGCAGTTCTTTGTGATGACTCTTGCTTGTTCATATTGCTTTATTTGGTGTAGGTTGACAATGCATACACTTTATTCGGGGTAAATCAAATATTATATACCTCTTCGAGGAAGAAATACCCAGGAAGGGAAGCTTCTTGGCTGAAGACTTAAGGCTATATATGATTGAGTACCTATGTTCCTCTCAGTAGAGTGTCATTATTACGTGTTCCAGAACAGGTACAGAGATAGGTAGAAAGAAGCTCTGCTCTTGCTGTTCTCAAATCTCTGAGATTCCTGGGTCTGAGCTCACTCAACCATATGAACTTTTATTCTGGTCTGGTAGCAAAGTCCTCCATGCCCAACAGTGGGGTCTGGATTGGGTCACCGATTCTTCTGCTTTCTTGGGCTCTTTCCCTTTGGTTGTTTTCCTTGTCTGAATTTGGTGTGATTTTTTTGTTTGTTTGTTTTATCTTACTACATTTTATTTTGTTGTGATTTGCTATCTTTTAGGAGCCTGTTTTTTCTAATAAGAGACAGAAAGGGAGTGGAACTGGTTGGGGGAGGTGAGGGGAGAAGATGGGATGTGGGGAGGAACTGGGAGGAATAGAGGAAGGGAAGACTATAATAAGAATCTATTGCATGAGAAAATAATCTATTTTATTTAAATAGAAATATTTAAAAAATAGAAAGAAATAAAGCAAAAAGGAAAGAAAGAAACTATCCTTATATGGTACAGAAGAAAAGTATAAATTCTTTATACTATAGTTTTCCAATAGGCTTTCATTGTTTCAAATTTTTAAATGGGAAAGAAAGTTATGCTGAAATATATAATTTTCTGAGGACTGCTAATGAAAGTGTGCTTTTTGAATGCTATTTCAATGTCCCTGAGGGAAGAATTTAATCTGAAAACCATAAAATACTTTTTCAAAAGTAAGTTTGGGCATTCTGTAGCTTTTCCTGTGGATTGCTAATTTCTGACTACTTGGGGTTAATTCCAGTGTTACTGGAATTCTCATTGGCAGAGTTCCTTACTTTCGTCTTTTTGCAAAATTGTGTTATGAAACAAGAGGCCATGCCAAACCACCTCACTCAAAACTTCTTCTCAGGAGTCACTTGGTGGGGTGAGGGGGCTCCCTCTTTGATAGGAAAAAGCTACTTTAAATATAAGTCACGCCAGAGTCCAGGTATAATGAACATCAATGCAAAGTAATGTTGATAAGAAGACTAAACATGCAGAGAAGAGGAAGGTTTATTTATTTATTTATTTATTTATTTATTTATTTATTAGAATATGACAGCTAATGAAGTTTAGTAATGCTTTAAAAACTTTTAGAAATAAGATTAAATGCTTCTTGCGTGCAGTTTAAATATAATAAGTAGAAAGTTCATAAAATTGGGGAAATGACTGATTTTGAATATATTCCTCCAAAACCAAAATGAAATCAAACCAAATCACCACCACATAAAAACGTAACCAAATGTCTGTGGCTAAAACTCAAAACACTCATTTAAAATATTTATTTTTATGTTTGAAGTGTATGAGTGATTTCCCTGAAGTAGGTATGGCTCCCTTGAACTTGAGTAATAGATGGTTGTAAGCTAATGTGTTGGGCTGGGACCTAAATCTTGGTCCTCTGTGAGAGCAAGATCTCTTAACTACTGTGCTATATATTAAGCTTCAAATTCCCATTTTGGCTTGCATTTTTCTCTTACACCCTTTGGTTAACTGACACCCTTTTTATTTCTTGTATAATGATTCAGTTATAATTTCTGCAGTGAAAATATTAATAGAAATATCTATGTGTCAGAGGTGGGGGGGGGGCTCTGTCTGAATTTGGATGCCATATTGACATATCTGGATATCTAGTATGATGTGAATATGAAATCCCTTCCCAGGCTTGTGATGCTGAGGAGGGGTAAGACATGGCCTTCGAAGGTATAGCACAGACTCAGGTGAGGAGCCTCACCACTTGTCCTGCCACCTCTGACTGAGTAGGTCACTCATGCCTCCCCAGCCATGACAGACTTAAACCTCTGGAACCCATGTGTCAAAATGAGTCTTTGCTTTCCATTCTCTGGCCAAGTGTTTTGCATAACACTGCAAAACCCCTCTGACACACAGCATGAGCCTCAGCACAGCTTTCCAAAGTCCTATGTGCTTCGCAGTTCACCTTTAAACTACCCTCAAATGGGCTCAGTGTTAAGCTAAATCTCCAATTTTTTTCTGCATTAAATTTAATGTTTTTTGTTTATTTATTAACAGCTCAAACATAAGCTATATACACATAAGCTATAAATGGATACAAAATATTATTAGAGAAGCAGTCCTAGCTTAGAAATTAGTAAATTTGTAACTCATATTATTGTGCTAATTAGGTTACTTTTTGATCTAGGTCAGTTTACTTATTTGGAATGTGGAGCTAGTAAAAGCTATCCTGTTTATGAAACTATTAAAGGGGATGATGAAATTCTCAGCTGTTACAATGCCTAGCTTCTCTTCCAGAAGTCTTGATTTTGGTTCCTAAGATCGGCCTCAGGATCTCAAAGCAGACTGAAGCTTCAAGTTCAAGAGATAAAGCACCTCTAATCTCTAAGGGTGTCTGTGCTGAGTATATACCCTGTCACATTTACAAATAATTTAAAATAAACTTATATATGTACGTTTTAAAAAACCACAAGGTAAAAATAAAAATTCAATAAAATTTAAGAATTATTAGTTAAATATCTTATCATAATGTGATTTGTATAAAAATGTATTTGAACATCTATTTTTAAATAGACTTTTAAAATATAACATTTTATTTTTATTCTTGTGTGTGTGTGTGTGTGTGTGTGTGTGTGTGTGTGTGTGTGTGTGTATGCAGGTACCCAAGGAGGCCATAGGAGGATGGTGAAGTCCATAGAGTGGGGAGACACAGATGTGGCAGCAAACTCAAGTCCCCTAGAAGGATTCCAGGCACTCTTAACTGCTGATTCGTCACTCAGTAGAATTTTTATAAGAACTCACCATAGGTTTCTATGGAAACTTTGGTTCTTAAGCAAAACAAATGTCTCTATCGATCTGGTAATTGTTCAAAGTAAAATGCTCCCAATACAGCAATGAAGAACAGTCTGAGTGACAGATACACCAAGCAGCAGCACACAGATTTCTTAAGAACAGTAACCACTCAGAGGCATTCTTTGCAGGTTGTACACTTAGATATTTCAGCAATCAATATAAACTATCCTGCATAGGGTCATAAATTATTTTCAAAACAAAATGTTGTTTTTAAAAGTATGCTTGAATTTAAATAATATGTATTTTTAATATTTGATGAAAAGAAATTTCAGGAAAATTTGGATGTTTAGCAATAGTTGTCCTTTAAGTAACTCTAAGAGTAGAGTTCGATAATATTTCACATAGTTAGAAATATCCAGTTTAAGTAGAGACCCATTCGTGGACTAGCAGAAATTCCTGACACTGTTAATGGTGCTCTGTTATGCTTGCAGACTGGAGCCTAGCATGACTGGCTTCTGAGATGGTCCACTCAGAACCTGACTGAAACAAATGCAGAGGCCGACAAATATTGGGTGGAGCTTGGAGACCTTTATGGAATGGTTGGGGGAAGGATTAAGGACCCTGAAGGGGATAGAATGCCAAAGGAAGATCAACAGAGTCAACTAACCTGGATCCTTGGGGCTCCCAGAACCTGAACCACCATCCAAAGAGCATACACAGACTGGAACAGGCCCCCACACATCTGTGGCAGATGTTCACCCTGGTCTTCATGTGAGTTCTAAACACCTATCCCAAACAACTATTTTGGTGCTATCCAAAAAGCTGTTGCCTGTACATAGGATATGTTCTTGCAGTTGGACTGCCTGGTCTGGCCTCAGTGAGACAGGGGGCACCTAGTCCCACAGAGACTTTATTTGCTTGGGTGGGAGAATACCATAGGAGGTTCTCCACCCTGTCAGAGGAAAAAGGGAATGAGAAATGGGAGAGGGACTATGGGAGAGGAGACTGGGAGGAGGTATTGATCCAGATGTAATAAGAACAAATAAGTTTAAAAAGGTGAGGGACGAAATACGCCAGAACATAAGCTACCATTCAGTACAGAAAATTAATATGAATACAGACAATTTCAGTATTTCCTCAACCAAGCAACAATGCATTCATTCTATGCCATAAATATCTAACACTTTGCTTCAGCAGCTAGGCTTATATTTATGTTTTCTGGTATTCTAGTCAGGGAATAGTTTAACATTGTCTCAGGTAATTTAGTGCCAAGTCAAGTCTGTCTTTAGACATTTGTCCAAGTAACTGGACCAAGGACACCTTCTGAAGCCTTGTCACAAGTCACAGTGATCATCTGATTTTGTTAGTAGTGCTGGCTGGCAGGGCTGATGCTGAGCAGACAGTAAGTACATAAACAGCACAGACCCACTGAATTGTAACAGTGGGAATATGAAATAAACTATGCCTTCTGACACACTTCAGTAGAGTAAAACCACTGAAAATAACTTCCTCTCAAGAATTTAAAAAAAAATAAAGTGGAGAAAATAAATGGTCCCAAACAGAGAGGGATACAGATAAAAGTTTTAAATAAGATAGAGTCCCAGAAGTACAGTATGCGGGTATTCAAGAATAAATCCAGATGAAAGTAATAGCTTGGATTTCAATGAAGTAGTAGGTGAAAATTTTGATATATGGTTATTTGAAAGCTACAGTAAAATTAAATATAAAAAACAATATAAATTGCAGAAGACAAATCATTACAATATAGACATAACAAGAAACTATTTCTGGTCCAATAAATAAGTTGAAATTGCTTTTCAGGCAGCCTTAATACTTTGGTTTCTTCAATATGATTCAACAAAGAATAAAGGACTTCCACTTCCTACTTTTCTGGCATATATCTATCCAAATAACTTTCTAGTTCTTTTTGCTTGGACTTACATAGCTAATAAGTGATATTAGACAAACCACAACTTCAGATATAAAAGATCGTTGTTATCATAATTATGTTTAGTTAACTGCAGTTATCAGCTAAAAAGCATCAGATATACCATGGGCTTATTTCATTCCTACAAAGTTATAAGAAAAAAATAACAAATTAACCTTTGATATGTTAACACTTAAAATTGGATAAATTTCATTTTTTGGGTGTTAACGCTGTTTATGTTATTATTTTTGCTTATTTCATTTTAATACAAGGCCAGTGCTGCACAGAAAGGTCTCAAATTCCCCATTTAGCTAAGGATGACTGATTTATTGATCATCTGCCTCAGTCTCCCAACTGCCATCAGTGCAAGCACAATGTAAAGGAATTGACATGATAGATTACATCAGTGATTAGTTAATATTTTAATTTAAATTTTTAACTTTTGGTATCCATAGAATTGTGTTTTGAGTGATAGAAAATATAATATATGAGAAGTCTTACAATACTCTTAACAAGAAGATATATAATATGAATAACACATCAGGGATAACTGCTTTCATATTTTTTGAGGGAGCAGTCATTAGATTATAGTTAGAGATTAACTAGAGGACCAACACTGTACAGGGCATCCATCACTCATGGTACCAGAAGAGATTGTTTACTCAGCCACACTGGCCTTGTATCAGTAGCCTGCTGAGAGCAAGAACTGGCCTGAAATCCAGCATGCCACGTCAGAATCCTGATTGATGTCGAGAGAGCAAATATGAAAGGCCCTGATGCTGAGAGAGCACGAGTCACAGAGTTCAGAGCACTGGCCCCACTGGTCCAATTAGGACATGGCATATGAAGTACAATAAAGGTGCTCTGGCTCAGTGCTTCTTAGAGTTGTTTGCTTCTGCACCACCAGCAGAGTGAGTTTGAAAACAGATGGATGGCTCCGTCCTTCAAAGTTCCCATCTAAGTCTGACTTGGAACTCAAGGCTTTCCATTTCCTTAAAATCACCTTGGGAGAGACACAGTGGAGCAGCATAATCTTCTTTTTACTGTCAAGAAAATAAAACTCAGAGCCCTCAGCATGTTGGAAGTATCCAAAAGATTGATTTGTTAAAGTGATGACCCCAAAACATTCTTCTCCGAGCCACATGGGAACATGTTGTTTGGAAACTATTTCTTCCCTGCTCTGATTCAATAATATTCAGGAACTACTTGGCTGGGCAATGAGGCTCAGTAAGTAGCAATTGCTTATATAGAATCCCTGTGTCTCATTCCAGCAATTCATTTGAAATGTTTGGAGGAATATTTCCATAGTCTTGACTTACAATCACCCACTCGAAGTGATGTAAAAATTGCATTAGACAAATCACAATCAGTGAGTGTGACTTATTTGGTATGGGTTTGGGGGGCATGCTGTAGAGGCAGAGGTCACAGGACAATCCATGGTACTCAATTCTCCTTTCTGCCAAGTGGGTTTTGGAAATTAGAATCAGAAGAGTGAATTTGGTTGTAAGATTCTTTGGTCTATATACCATCTTACTGGATCTGAGTCAGAACTCTGAGGTGGTGAAACAGTTCTTAGCTACATGGCCATTGGATTACATAAATGGCTCTATTTAGTTTATTCAAATTTTCTGGAAAATACTAAATTGTAATATTAGGTATTAGGGACTATGTAGACCAAACAAGAATAGCAGAATAGCAACCATTGATACAGCCACACAGATGACACTTGGTGGTTTTGTGAACTGTTCACTTTAATTTGCATATATTATAAATAAAACCAGAAGAAAGAAAATACCTTCTGGAATTTTTGTTTGTCCTACTTCTTTGGAATTTTATCCCCTTTAAAATAGGACAGAGTTTCTATTCATTGATATATTGTTTTAAATTAGTTCTGAGAGTGATTTTTTTTTGCCATAGGAACAATTGTTTGTATATTTACAAGTCTACCATCAGAAGTCTATTCTACATACCACCAAAATTAAAATACTAATAGAGAATTATTCCAAACACACAAATAGACAAACAAAAAAATAATGAAACCTGAAACTGTGAGACAAAGATAGTGAGCAAATTTATGGAAGAAGAAAATACACACGTACACACGTTGGAGCCACTGGTAGAATCCACTACAGCCACCACCTTTCCCATTCCTATCTACTATACTGAGTTTCATATGGACAAAAGGAGGCATTCTCTCTACTGGTATTATGCTTGCAAAAGAAAATTTTATTTAGTAGCTATTCAAATGGCATGGAAAAATGTAGTAGATAATGTTGTTCGTCTTTAGATCTAAAAAGTCCAACATTATAAATAATGGTACCCTCAATAGTTATTCAGTATTTCACCTTGTAAGAATATAGGCATCACTTTCTGTCACCATTAAAAATATATTCTATGCTGAGTGTTGGCTTATACCAGCAATGCAAATGTTTTGTTGTTTTTTGGTTTTTCGAGACAGGGTTTCTCTGTATAGCCCTGGCTGTCCTGGAACTCACTCTGTAGACCAGGCTGGCCTCGAACTCAGAAATCTGCCTGCCTCTGCCTCCCAAGTGCTGGGATTAAAGGCATGTGCCACCACTGCCCAGCAATGCAAATGTTTAAGAGGCAGAGGCAGGGTGATTATCAAAATAAAGAGGCTAGCCTGGGCAACAAAGAAAGTTTAAGAACAGCCTGTCTAAAGGGATTCTAGAAATGTCAAATCATTTGACATATAGTCCTGTCATTATTATAGCAGATGAGACTCATTAAACATTTCTCAACCTTGGGGATAGGGAGTGGGGGGCAGCTTAAAAGAAAAGAAGTGCTAATGTCTCCTATCACTGCCATGCAGGGTGATCACAACAGGCACTAACAGAGAAAACTGATAAATACAAAACTGAGGCTCCTGGGGTGGCATCATGGGAACTTATCACATCAAAAATAGGTTCCTTTTGATGGGCACTCTAAAGGGAATGGAATCCCTTCGGAAGTATGTTCAACAGAAGGTATGTTCGCAATTACTTGACAAGCTGACAGGGGAATCAGTGCCAAGAGTGCCAAAAAATGTATTATTGAGAATATTACCGAATAGAGAAAATTAAAAAACATGCAACTAAATGCAGACTTGATTTCAAGATTGAAGGCAGCACCATATACAAGCAAACAACAACACAACCAATAAAAATTTGGAGATAGTTTATAAAGTCTGTAATTAGTGAAATTATATAAATGTTATTTAAATTGCCTTGATAATTGTAGAATGACCACAAAGATATATGATTAGACAATGGTGGGTGAAAAGAATATGAATTTTGTACTTACCTTGGTCATACTGAATTATTGTTGTCAATTTGTTGACATTTCCCTGAGAAGGGGTTAAAGAGCTGCCCCCCTCTGCCTAACTCTGCGGACAGAATATATCCCAATGATACACCAAGCAGAAATGTAAGGATTCTACAAGCATCTGCCATAACTGCAGTTGTCCTGCTCATGTCTCATGTTCTACACTGTGCTGAACACAACTTTCCAAAATACAGAAGGGTGCTTAAGAAAAAGGTCATATCTGTAATCTCATAGAAATAGGTCAGTCTGAAGAAAGTTCATCATATGAATTCATACTTTCAAATATCTTCCTCCACTGCTATTCAACCTAACATAATATAGCCTTAAACACTGGACTCATAATTATCACAACAGGCCCAGTGCAGCAGTGACAAACAAGAATTCCAGGTATTTGCTTGTGTGTGTGTGTGTGTGTGTGTGTGTGTGTGTGTGTGCGTGTGTAAATTAATTGGTACTAACATATGCTTGCTGTATGTCCATAGCATAGATCACTGAAATGAAAACCTACTATAGATTTCTAAAAAGTGTTTTATTCTAACAGATTATTAGTACATACTTTGGAAAAGATATTCACTTTAATGTATGAAACACTTAGATTTATTCTATGTGGTATCCATCGAACAAATTAGATAGTATACATTTACAAGTCATAACTACATAAGGCTTACAAGAACAAGCTTACCATGACTGGGGTATCCAGGTGTAGAGGGGTCTCCTCCTGGATTCAGCGTCACCATAAAAGGCTCAGAGTTAAGGACTGCAGACTCTGGTGCATCACAGGGATCAATGTAGAGAAGAGCACCTCCAAACCCAGCCTTTTCCAATAAGGAAATCTACAGGGCAAACAGATAGTTGAAAGTGTTATACACGTTAGATGGTCCTTTACCGCTGTGTTCTTATTGTTACCAGACAGAATGTTTCTTTCAACATTTAAAAGAAAATGCTTTGATTTTCTGTTTTCCAAAAATTGAGATGTGCACTATTTTCCGATTTTCCTTTTCATCACTGTGGTAAAATCATGACCAAAAGGTAACTTGTGGATAGAAGGTTTATTTCTCTAACAGTTCCACATCACCAAGGGATTTCAGGACAGGAATTAAGGCAGGAACCTAGAAGGAAGATTTGAAGAGACCTTTAGAAAATACTGCTTGCTTATACAGCTCAGATCCACCCGCCCAAGGATGGCAATGCCCACAGTGCGCATGGGCCTCTTTTATTGTTAAACAACTAAGAAAATACATCACAGAGGTGCCCAAAGGCAAATCTTATGGAGACAATTCTTCAGGTGAGATTTGAGCAAGTCTAGGTTTGCATGAAGTCAGCAAAAACTTAGTATACTAGTTACCATTAAAATATAAAACCATCTGGAGTGTACATGGATGAATTTTCTTATTTTATTTTTATTTTAAATATAGCATGTGGTACTTATTCTTTGAAAATATCATATAAGCATATAATGTATTTGTATCGTATCTCCTCAATCCTTCCAGCTCATTCTTGATTTTAGGGCAAGTACCTTTCCAAATTCATGTCCTCATTTTTTGTTTTGTTTTGATTTGATTTTAAGTTACTTCCCAGTCCAATTGGTACAGCCCATATATACATGAGTTTAATTTCAGGTTAGCTTCTGTAGGACTGGGCAACCACAGCTGTTAGGAGGTCATAATGCAGCAGTTCTAACACATTTAGAAGACACTCTTTCACCCCAAGCCCCCCTGATCTCTGGCTATTCTAATGATTTTATGGTGTTTTCTAAGCCAGAGAGTGTGGTATGAATGTCCCATTCTTAATTAGAGGTCTTGACTACTCCCTCCTACCTCCTAGGCAACATTTCTATATTTTTTATACATAATTTCTTTGTCTGCTAAAGACTTTCACACTCTCTTTTAAAAATTGTCTAAGGATTTTCTACTGTTGTGAAGCTATCAGAGGCTCCCTCATGTACGGTGTTCTGCTTTTATATCGATGGTATTCTGTTTGTTCTTCTGTTTCTCCAGAACCCAAGCCAGTTCAGTATGATGGTGGACTTCCTTCAGAGGCAATGCGCTCCTACCAACAAAAAAATTAGAAACCTCTTCTCTTGCTCTTTTGGATAGTAGCTACTGTGAATCTTTCAAGATCCTCCACGGCATCACTCAGTTTGCATCCCCAGTCTCACCTGGGAGACAGGAAAGTTAAAGCATTTCCAACAACCTCACCAGAGGTTTGTTTTTGAACAATTCTTTCCTGTCTGATCATGCTAGAAAACATTTGAAAGCAGTCCCAGGGAGCTTTCTTCAATACACTTGATATAAAGATTTATTTTGTTATTCAAAGTACACAATGTGTAGTTTAATGGGAAAGATGAGGCTGACAATTTCCCATGCTCCATATTATTTTATCATGCTTAACTGATTTATTTTTGTTACATACCCTACTGTGACTTAATCTAATATGAATAACAATGATCATGATTTGCTACTTCTATTTGTTTTCCATCAGAGAGTAAAAGTAATTAGAGGTCATTTAAGTAATAAAACAGGGTAAGATTAACACCCATACTGAGTGTAGTTGATCCAGGGACCTGACTTAATACTTATATTTTACTTACCAATTAACTTCACACACAGTTGTTTATTGAACTATACACTAGGCTAAGGACAGTCACTGTGACCTTGAGTTGGCCCTGTGTTGAGGGCAAGGATCAAGCTTATTCTCCAGACCTCAGGTTAATGATGCATATCATGGAATGCCTAGTAGGCAAGAAACAGTATTGCTACATAAACATTTCTGTGGGAAGATTAATCCTGGCATAGCATCTATTCCTAAGTAAAATGGAGCCCAGAGAAAACATTTGGAATATTCAATGTATTCACTTATTATGGTAAAAACAAACCGTGTAATCTCACACACACACACACACACACACACACACACACACTCGTGCTCACATGCACATGTCCTAGTTTGGTTTCTGTTACTGTGATAGAGAGGATGGCCAAAAGCAATTTAAGGAGGGAAAAGATTTAATAGATCTGGAGGTTACAGTTCATCATTTATGGAAACCCAGGCAGCAATTAAAGGCAGGAACTTTAATCTGGAAACATTGAGGAACTCTGCTTACTGACTTTAAGACTTGTATTCAGCTACCTTTCTTATATACTATATGGCCATTGGTCCAACAGTGGCATCTTTACATTGCCTGTGCATCCTAAGTAGATCAACAATTAAAGAAAAATCGTTTGGAGACATGACATGCCCAAAGGCTAATCTGAGGAAAGAATTTCTGCAACTAAGAGCTAGTCTTCCACGTGTGTAAAGTCAACAAACATCATTAGGTATCACACAAAGAAAATAACTTGTGAAAATAAAATTAAAACATTGACATTTAATATATGTTTGTCATTTCAATGTGATTTTGTTGAAATGTTTTATACTTTATAATTTTGCTATAATTAACGATGGTTCATACTTTGTAATTAGAATATAGGTGACACTGAGAACCTAGAAGGAAATCAATTGCCTTCTACAGCAATCCCCTCAAGCCAGACAGACCTCTGTCTTCCACATTCTGAGCTTCTGCAGAAAGAAGGATGTTAAAATACTGTTAAAATTCTATGTTAAAATACTGTTTTATTCATAAAATGATTTTAGTTAGTTAAGATTAAAACTTTTCATTAGGTGTGTTCAGATTTTTGTCACTGCAACATGATATGATCATTTGCAAAGTAAACTGCACAACATAGTTATAAAATTTGTAACAAAATTTCATAATGTTTTAAGATTGCATTATTGTGTTATATTGGCCTGCAATTATAAGTATCACAGGTCACATGTGAATGACAGACTAGTATCATTATACAGTTTCTTTCCTTGTTTCTTAATAAATAATAAACATTTTTCTGTGTTTAGTTCTACATGATTTCCATATCTATTGTTAGACTACATAAATAATACTATATCAAGAAGGTATCAAATGTTATTTATCCAACCCATTATATACAATACTTAATTTTATACTGAAATAGATGGCTTTTTGGATAAAATTCTGTACAATATCTACTTTGTAAAATATTGCAACATTTTGTAACTGCATTGGAAATCCATCATGAAGTCGTACATGAAATTAAAAGTTACTGCATTAAGCTTTCTGAATGCAAAATAAAGTTGACACTAGAGAACAAATATAACAGCATAGGAGTGCTTCCCACAAGGCCAAGATTTGCAAAGGGATATGGAAACAGAAATCAGGTCACATTAGGGTTATCCTTTAAAGACTCAGAGAAGCAATGTATCTTAGAAAATGTATTCAGTTTTCCCCATCGTTTCATTATAGTTGATTAGCTGCAGAAAATGTCATGGAATCATGTCAGCACCAATAAGAGAAGCCCAGGAAGGGTGAACCTTAACTGAGAAATTGTCTCTACCAGATTAGAATGTGAGTATTTCTGTTGGACATTTTTTTGATGGGAAATTTCCTAGCACATTGTAATTGGTACATACCTTGGACAGACAGTTCTGAGTTGTATATATATAAAAACAAAGGTGAGCAAGCCATGAGGGGCAAGTCAGTAAGCACTATTTCTCCTTGACCTCTGCTTCACTTCCTGCACCTAATTTTCTGCTTGAACTCCTACTCCATTCCCTCAGAGATGGAATGTTACCAACAAGTATAACATTTTTTTATTTTTTATTTCCATTCATTTTTTGTAAATCTTTTCCTTCTCCATGTTATTGTTTAGTGTTTAGTGTTAGTGTTTAGTGTTAGTGATTAGTATTTTATGAAAGAATCAGATACTAAGTATAATATTGTGGCAGACATATTTTATTAGACAAATATGTTTGTTAGTAGGTAAAAAATTAATTTCAATACAATGTGAATGCGTAAAAGCAGATAAGCTTGCAACATAATCTTTTGGCATGCGCATTTTTACGAGTGAGAGTATTTTACACTGCCCAACACTTTTTATTTTTTTTTATTTTATTTTTTTAATTTACATTCCAAATCATTTCCCCTTTCCCGTTTCCTCCCTCCCCGAAAGTCCTATAAGCCCCCTTCCCTCCCTCTTTTCTCCATTCAACCCCCTCTCGTTTCTCTGTCCTGGCGTTCCCCTACATCCAGTCTTTCCAGGACCAGGCGTCTCTCCTTCCATCTTCTTAGAAATCTATTGATATGCGAATTGTGTCTAGGGTATTCTGAGATTCTGGGTTAGTATCCCCTTATCAGTGACTGCATACCATGTGTGTTCTTTTGTGATTGGGTTACCTCACTAAGGATGATATTTTCAAGTTCTGACCATTTGCTAGGAATTTCGTGAATTCATTGTTTTTAATTGCAGAGTAGTATTCCATTGTGTAGATATACCACATCTTCTGAATCCATTCCTCCGTTGAGGGACATCTGGGTTCTTTCCAGCTTCTGGCTATAATAAATAAGGCTGCTATGAACATAGTGGAGCATGTGTCTCAGATAACTTCAGTTTCTGGATAATGACTATATTTGCAGTATAATCCTGAAACCAGGAGGCAAATGTTAGGCTACAACTTCCTGTTTGGTTCTCTTCAAACTGTTAACCATACTGATGGTAGAATTCAGATAGACACAATATGGACTATTCAGGATACTGGTAACAAACCAGAATCGGGTGACAGGAAGAGAAGGCATGATCTTCAGGCTTCAGTCAACCTCCTTTCTTTCAGTTTGATTAGCTCATATTTTTCTCTTTCTGTGAAAGGGCTTCAATTATTTCCAAATAAATCTGTACTAACCAAATAAATGCAAAGGTGTCCTTAAGGAAGTGATTTGTGAAGTCTAGCATATATTTGTCATTATAAATACAGGACAACATAATCTCTCTCCTCCTTGGTTTCATCATCTACAAAATGTAAAGCTTGAATTATATTTTCAACAAACATCTTTTTTGATCCGTGTGAAAAACCATGAAGTCTACCCAGTGATCTTGAACCATCAATGAAGTCTTAATTATTGTGTTTTAGACAGGTATCTGTTCTTTAACAACAAAAACATTTTCTCAGGAACTGTTTTTAGGAAAATTCTCTACTGCACAAACATTAGAGCCTCTGTGTGTACACAAACTGGAATGGGGTATGTAGTCTGAGTATATATGGTCCAGAGTAGACAAAAGTAACAATATCTATCTATCTATCTATCTATCTATCTATCTATCTATCTATCTATCTATCTATCTATCTATCTGTCTATCATATTGCCTATATATTGTATAAACCATGTATAACGGTACTTGCTTTAATGCCAGCACTTGGAGATAGCACAGAAGAAATAAGTCCAGGATCTATCACAGTTACATATAGTGTTCAACACTCTCCTGTAATACATGAGTCCCTATCTCAAGAACCCCAACACCAAAAAATAATTTCTTTTAAACCACTGGTCAGGAATGCATTCACCAAAAAATAATTTCTCTGATTAAAAATACATTTAAGTAGTTTTATGATTGAGTTTCTCAGAATATAATATATTGTTATTTAAATATGTGTTTATATCCAATTAGGAATACTAAAAAAGTATCAAAATAATGCACTAAAATAGTTGTGAGCCTCCAAATGGATCCTTTTTTTCCCATTCAGATATAATTTGATATTATACTGTGAAATACTGTTTTTCAAAACTTATTCACATTTTATACACTAAACCTTGAGACTTATTGCTTCATATAAGACTATTAGGGAAGGGGGATTATGGGACTTTCGGGGAGGGAGGAAACAGGAAAGGGGAAACCATTTGGAATATAAATAAAAAAAACATAGAAAATAAAAAAAGAAAAAAAAGACTATTATATAATCATAAGATTAAGTAAACATTGTTGTCATGAAACTTTCAATATTGTATTTATCCTGAGAATATTTGTACTTTTTTTCAATTTTCTATATTTTTTTATTTACATTCCCAATGATTTCCCCTTTCCCTGTTCCTCCCTCCCCCAAAAATCCCATAAGCCCTCTTCCCTCCCCCTGTTCCCCATTCAACCCCCTCTCGCTTCTCTGTCCTGGTATTCCCCTATATCCAGTCTTTCCAGGACCAGGGGTCTCTCCTTCCCTCTTCTTGGAAATCTATTAATATGTGAATTGTGTCTTGAGTATTCCATTTGTGGGTTAATATCCCCTTATCAGTGACTGCATACCATGTGTGTTCTTTTGTGATTGGGTTACCTCACTAAGGATGATATTTTCAAGTTCTGACCATTTGCCTAAGAATTTCATGAATTCATTAATTTTAATTGCAGAGTAGTATTCCATTGTGTAAATATACCACATCTTGTGTATCCATTCTTCCGTTGAAGGACACCTGGGTTCTTTCCAGCTTCTGGTTATTATAAATAAGGCTGCCATGAACATAGTGGAGCATGTGTCCTTATTGCATGCAGGGGAAGCCTCTGGGTATATGCCCAGGAATGGTATAACAGAATCCTCTGGGAGTGTCATGCCCAGTTTTCTGAGGAACTGCCAGACTGCTTTCCAGTGTCGTTGTACCAACTTGCAATCCCACCAGCAGTGGAGGAGTGTTCCTCTTTCTCCACATCCTCACCAACAACTACTCTCTTAGCCATTCTGACTGGTGTGAGGTGAAATCTCAGGATTGATTTGATTTGCATTTTCCTAATGACTAAGGATGTTGAACATTTCTTTAGGTGCTTCTCAGACATTTGATATTCTTCAGGTGAGAACTCTTTGTTTAGCTCGGTACCCCATTTTTAATAGGGTTATTTGACTCTCTGGAGTCTAACGTCTTGAGTTCTTTGTATATATTGGATATTAGCCCTCTGTAGGATATAGGGTTGGTAAAGATCTTTTCCCAGTTTGTTGGTTGCCACTTTGTCCTTTTGACAGTGTCTTTTGCCTTACAGAAACTTTGCAATTTTATGAGATCCCATTTGTCAATTCTTGATCTTAGAGCATAAGCTATTGGTGTTCTGTTCAGGTAATTTTCCACTGTTCCCATATGTTCAAGGCTCTTCCCTAGTTTCTTTTCTATTAGTTTCAGTGTGTCTGGTTTTAGATGGCAGTCCAATCTAATTGGAGAGAAACTTGAAGCAATCCCACTAAAATCAGGGACTAGACAAGGCTTCCCTCACCATATCTTTTCAATATAGTACTTGAAGTTCTAGCTAAAGCAATTAGACAACAAAAGAAGGTCAACGGGATACAAACTGGAAAGGAAGAAGTCAAACTATTACTATTTGCTGAAGATATGATAGTATACTTAAGTGACCCAAAGAACTCTATCAGAGAACTCCTACAGCTGATAAACAATTTCAGCAAAGTGGCCTGATATAAAATCAACTCAAGCAAATCAGTAGCCTTCCTATACTCAAAGGATAAGCAGGTTGAGAAAGAAATAAGAGAAATGATACCCTTCACGATAGCCACAAACAATATAAAGTATCTTGGTGTGTCTCTAAACAAGCAAGTGAAAGATCTGTATGACAAGAACTTCAAATCTCTGAAGAAAGAAATCGAAGAAGACCTCAGTATATGGAAAAATCTTCCATGCTCATGGATTGGCAGGATTAATAGTGTAAAAATGACCATCTTGTCAAAAGCAATATACAGATTCAATGCAATCCCCATCAAAATCCCAAGTCAATTCTTCATAGAGTTAGAAAGAGCAATTCAAAAATTCATTTGGAATAACAGAAAACCCAGGATAGCTAAAACTATTCTCAACAGTAAAAGAACTTCTGGGGGAATCCGTATCCCGGACCTCAAGCTGTACTACAGAGCAATAGTCTTAATAACCACTGGTATTGGTACAGTGATAGGCATGTAGATCAATAAACAGAATTGAAGACCCAGAAATGAATCCACACCCCTATGGCCACTTGATCTTTGACAAAGGAGCTAAAACCATCCAGTGGGGGAAAAAAAAGCCTTTTCAACAAATGGTGCTTGTGCAACTGGAGGTCAGCATGCAGAAGAATGCAAATCGATCCATTCTTATCTCCTTGAATATTTGTACTTTAAATGATTCAATCACTAGTTTATTTTAAGAAGAGAAGCTAACTGCTATAAACTGTTATTGAATGTTTATTCAAAATGTCCAACATGTTTATTCAAAATTATATATATGCTTGAAATTATGCTTTCCTTAATAAATGGAATAATACAAACAACTTCACAAGAGCCCATTGTACTAGACAGTGCCAAATACTTTGTCCAGTGACAAGGGGAACTCTTCCAGCATTCAAAAGAGACAAGGCTGTTTGAAAGTTCTTGCCAGACTTTCAGATTACCTCATTATGACTAATGTTCCTGATGGAGCTGCTAGACGAATCACTAAGGAGTTCCTTAGCTTTCCTGAGACACATTCAAGTTGTTATACCAGATGTCATAGATACATTTTATACTGTTGTTATTAAATATCCTAGTAAAAGATAATTAGTGGAGGATGGCTTATATTGACTCAGTAGTGGTAGGGATTGGTTCTAATGCTGTCTCAATTCAATTCGGCTACCAAAGTCTGAGGGTCTCCATCCCCTGTTGGATTTGATTGGCAATAAAGAATTGCTATGATATAGCTGTCTCCTGAGAGGCTCTGCCAGAGCCTGACATATACAGAGGTGAATGCTTGCAGCCAACAATTAGACTGATGGCAGGGTCCCCAATGGAGGAGTTAGAGAAAGGACCGAAGGACCTGAAGGTGTTTGCAACCCCATATTAATATATTATATTAATATAATATCAACCTAACAGAGCTCCCAGGGACTAAACCACCAACCAAGGAGTACACATGGAGGGACCCAGGGCTCCAGCTGTATATGTAACAGTGGATGGCTTTTTTGGGCATCTGTGGGCAAAGAAACCCTTGGTTCTGTGAAGACTTGATGACCCAGTGTAGGGGAATGCAAGGGCAGGGAGGTGGAGTGGGTAAGTGGGTGGGGCACACCCTTATAGAAGCAGGAGGGGGAGGATGGGATTGGAGGTTTCTGGAGGGGGAAAATCCAGAAAGGGGATAACATTTGAAATGTAAATAAATAAAATATCCAATAAAAAATATTTTAGAAAAAAATTACTGTACAGCCAATGGCTGGGCAGTTAGACTGAGGCTGGACCTGGAGAATCGAGGGGCTAGGATCTTGGGGAGATGGGTCAGATATTTGCCATGATTAGAGCTGCAGAAAGAAAATCATCAGAAACGTATGTGAGAAGGAATGTGGTCCCAGAAGGGATGCCCAGAAGCATCCAAGGCAGCAAAAACTAGGGAGCCTCTCAGAAGGAGCCAGGGCAACAAAGATAAAATATAGAATTAAAGAACTTTAAACCAGGATTACAGGAGGGAAATGTGTGCTAGAGGAAGGGAGATTAGAACTGTCCAACCTATGAGCTAGTCAAGGCACATTTTAATTAACTGGGGTGTGTGTGTGTGTGTGTGTGTGTGTGTGTGTGTGTGTGAGTGTGTGTGTGTTTCATTTGCAAATCCAGAAAGCTCCTGGGTGGGTGTGCACTGGTGCAGCTTGCTGGTGAAACTTCCGGGAACCAAAGGGGGGGAGTAGCTAAACTTGCAGTAACACAGTAGAAACCTGAGGCACCTGATCACATGACATCCAAAAATCAAGAAGCAGGCAATGAAGAATCCATGTAATCAGCTCATTTTCTCTTTGTTTCATAGTAGAGATCATAGCCCAGGAAATGGTTCCACCTAGAGTGGGCTGGTCTTTCCAGCACGATGATCTGAATCTGAATAATATTCATAGGCATGCTCAGAGACATGTCTGGCAGATAATCTCAAGTTTGCACGTGAGAGGAACCATCCACACAGAGATTCAACCTTGTTAAATCTATATCATATCTTCTCTGCTACACTCCTGTCACTGCAAGACAGAAACCCTCATTTCCAAGTATATGAAGCATAACCGAAAATCAAGTAATATTTTGTTTTTATTTCTAACAATTACAATGTGTTTGGAGAAAACCTTTAACAATAGCAAATTTTGACCAACTTGAAAAGAGATCTATATAACTTCAAGTTACTTACTTAGTACCTAGTGCAGTAAGTGACAAAAATGATTTTTCTACTTTTGCTGGACAGCTGAATATTTTACTGTATTATCAACTAATAAATGACTGAATAAGTAAATGTTTCATATGGGTCTGTCATGTACATACTGCACAGAAATATTATTTTGTCCTATTGTTCACACACTGAGACTGAGAAGCTCATATAACATATTTTGTTTTGGCATTTACAGACATTGTTACATTATGACTGTAAGTATTAAGGCAGATTGTTTTTTAAAATTTAGAAATCAAAACATTTAATTAAATGTGTTACATTCTCTCATCATTCTTTAAAATACACGTTAAAAATAATTTTATTTTGTTTATATTGCTATCTTGTTATTGAAGAGTGGAGGCAGACGTGAGAATTCCCCTAGAAGGCTTAGATGTTATGATTTTTGTCTTGCTGACAAGTTCTTATACGTGAATATATTGGGCCATTTCTAGGTTGCTTGCCCATACATCATAGCATGAACAATACTTACACATTTCTTGTTGTTTATAGTAAAAGATAAATTGCCAAAAAATCAAATGCCCAAAAATGGCAGTACCAGTGCATGGTCAGATAATAGGTGTTTAGTTGCAAAGACCAGACCCAGGTGTTACATTTTTGAGACTAGTATATATAGCTGATACCTGAGAATGCTCTGTCATAGGTCACCATTCATTGCTTTAAACAAGTTGAATCTGAACATGGAGTGGGTATATACTTTTTTAGATACCAAGGGAAAATTCAGACCAAGAAATTCAAATGCAAAGATACAAGAAAAGTTTTTCTGTTACTTCTTATACTTCTGTTTCTTCTTTCAACCTTATCTTTCAATGTCCAGTTGTTCATTTTTTAACATAACTCATTTCTTCAGTGTCCAGTAAGAAAGTATCAGTTGAATTCATCAGCTGATATACTTCTCAACTACTGGGAACTCAGCTACCATGTTCTAATCATCTCAGCCATCAACTGCCAACTTACCCTTTTGGACTGATGCATGTTACCCTTGATCTTTTGATTTTCCTTGCACAAAATTCATGGCACTTCTAGAATGCCATAGTCATCTCGAGCATCAAATGGAGGTGGTTCTTTTTTCCATCCTTTAACACCTTTACAACATTGGTACAGCATTAGGAATAACATTTGGACATTTGTGGTTACTACAGCTTTTTGAGCTCTAATATGGGAAAACAGAAGCATAACAGAAAAACTATAGTTTAACAGAGAGACTGACTTTCTGTTGCCAGCTAAGTAGTGTTCCCTCAAAACCCATACATAGATGTCCTCATCCTCAGCACACATTAAAATGCAACTGTTATTGAAGTTATCACCTTGGACAAGGGGGATAATATTGATAAATGCCAAATATATGGACACTAATCCAGAAGGATTGATTCCTGATAAGGGAGAAGTACCTGGAGAGATTGTATAGTTAGCACAGTGTATGTTGCACAAGTCTGAGGACCCAGGTGTGTTCCCTGCAACACAACAAAAGAATCCAGGTATAATGGCATATGCTCATAATCCTAGTTTTAGGGAAGTGAATACAGTTTGATTCCTAAGGCTTACTAGCCAGCCACCTGAGTGTCATGGTAAGCTTTAGAACATGTAGAGACATTCTTCAAAATATGTATGGAAGGATACCCCTGGAATAACATCTTATTGTCCCCTTGCTTCCACAGGTATGTATACACCATCCTGGGCACCTGCCACACACATACACAAACACACATATACAGGCAACTGAATGCATCCATATTCAACACACACACACACACACACACACACACACACACACACACACACACACCATTATCATCATCATCATCATCATCAGTTAGGGACAGTGCAAAGGCTTTTATGGAGACATGGAAATGAGAGCCAACTGAAAGCTAAGAGGAGAAATCTCAGGAAAAAATTAACACCGTGTTAATATATTGGATGTGAAATCTTCTGAGGAAACTACTTTTAACTCTTTAAATAACCCAATCTGTGGCATTTTGTTACAATCAGCCCTCAATGCCCTAAAAAAGGAACATACCCACATAAGGAAGTATCAGATAAACTCTGACAAGGACTCAGGAACACAGGTGAGGATATCATCCTCCAAGTCAGTTTGATAAAACCTGATGTGTTTATTACACATCTGCTGTGAGCCAGGTGCTGATTTTAATTTATTAATTGATTTATTTTCAGATCATTAGAATTCTCATTATATAGCTGCTAAAACTGTGAGTACTGAAGGCTTGGCCAACATCCAAAGGTAGTATGTGATCATGTTGTGGATTAAACTGGAGTTTCTCTGATTCAAATCTGGGCATTTTTTTTTCTATTGTAGCACATCTGTGTTTTTAGGGTTTTTTAAGCATTTTGTTTTGTTTTGATTTTTTGATTATTTTTTATTTTATTTTTTTTCAGCTTGACATTCGCTAGAGTCATTTTGGAAGATGGAATTCAAACTTAGAAAATCCATGCACCTGATTGGCCTGTGAGAAAGCCAAGCCTCTAGAATGTTTTCGTGATTAATACCTAATGTGGAAATTCCTGACTCACGTGTGGGTGTTGACACCTGTGGGCTGGTAGTTCTGGGAGCAAGCTGAGAAAGCCAGTAAAAGTAAACCAGGAAACAGAAGTCATTTCTGGCCTCTGCATCACCTCCTGTGTCCAGGCTTCTGCCTTGGGATCCTGCCCGACTCCCATCTGTGAGGCCCTACAACTATGCACAGAAAATACCCTTCCTTCCCAGATCATGTTGATCTTGCTATCACAACCGTAGAAACCCCAATAAAGACAATGCATTCCTCAGAGTTATGCACTCACCCCTTAAGCAGACATTGACTAGAGGGTAAGTTTATAAAGCAACAGATTGTCCCTGCTACAAGACATTTTCTAATAGGACACGTCTGTCAGTATTGTAAGAGTCACATGCTTGTCTGGGTAGACTGTTAAAATAAACAACCTCAATTTTATAAATGTTCTGTTGTGGAGATTGAAGAATATTAAAAAAGACACTAAGATGTTTTGTAAATTCTGGCCTTAGTAATATAAACATAGTTATTTTTAAAAAGAGAGAGACCTTAGATGAAATGCCCTACAGTGGGGAGATGGAACTTGTAGAGTTCACCTCCAGTAGAAAGACAGGGCATCAAGTATAGGGATAAGATTGCCATCCCACAGTAAAAACTCTGACCCAGAATTGTTACCGTTTAAAAGAACTGCAAGAACAAAAAAAAAGGAGGTCCAGCAACAGGCCCTAATTGGGATCCAGCTCAAGGGGAAGCACCAAGGCCTGACACTGTTACTGATACAACAGTGTACATACAGACAGGAGCCTAGCATAGCTGCTCTCTGAGAGTCCCAACAAGCAGATGAGTCAGATGCAGACACTTACACCCAACTAATGCACATAGACCCCTGTGGTCGAATTAAGGAAAAGCCAGTAGAAGCTGAGGAAGAGGACCATAGGAAGACCAGCAGTCTCAACTAACCTGGAAACCCAAGATTCAAGACACTGAGCCACCAACCAGGCAGCATACATACATCAGCTGATATGAGGCCCCCAACACATATACAGCAGATGATTGCCTGGTCTGGTTTCAGTGAGAGAAGATGCACCTAACTCTGGAGAGACTTGAGGCCCCAGGGAGTGGGGAGGTCTGGTGGGATGAGGGTGCTGGTGGGGGTGGAGACATTCTCTGGGAGACTAGGGAGGATCTACGGGATGAGGAACAGCCAGAGGGGACCAGGAGGGGGATAACAACTCGACTGTAAAAAAAAGATTTTTTAAAAAAAAAAAAGAATGCATACTAACAATGTTAAAAAAAATAAAGAAAATAACATAAATCTTATATTACATAATATTTTTCATACATGTAAATTAAGTAGTTCTTGGGAGGTAAAAATCTCAAAATTATATAAATAACATGCAGTCACTTGTAAGCGGCTATTTTTACCACACGAAGTTACAGCTCAGGTTTTATTACAGATATTCTGGTGATTGTTATTCCCACTGGCAGACAAGCAATTGTCCTTTACTCGTGTATTGTATTGAAGAGATGACATGAAATCGGTCTGCAGAGTCTTACATGCTTTGTTATGTTTCAGAATAAACTCAATTTTTTGTTATCTAGAAAATGACGATTAGGGCAAGACAATTTACTGCAATCAGAAAAACTATGCCCAAGGATGATCACACTATTCTTTTTTTTTTCTTAAAGTCACTCCACACCTTAACTTGTGATTTCAAATTGCCATATGTGATACATACAGAGTTCGTTCAATAATTCCGGTGACTTTCATAAGAAGTGATGGCTGCTCTTGTGAGGGAGATAGTGTGAAGCCACTGGATGTTGAACCGTACTGCAGAGATCTGAAACTAACAAAAGCTTTTAGTTTGTAACTTTATAATTTGAGAAAAAAAGGGGGAGGAGGAAGGAATAATGTTTGGGAGGAAAGGAAGAGGACAAGGAGGTATCCCTGGGTATTTATGTTTTATTCCATGTGAACCAATCACCTTATTGTTGCTTCAGATTCACCTGGAGTACTCTTAACTCAAAAGTGAAGAAGTGACTTAAAGAGCAACAGGTCAGGAACACTCTGTTATTAGTAGCAGATCTCAGAGTGAAGAAAATGTCCTTAAATGTTATTCTTCACACCTTTCCCTTCCCAATCTACATTCTTGCTAGATAGTGAGAAAGTAATAATAGGCTCTCAAATCTCATTATTTAAAATAATATATTTTGACATCTTTTGCAACATTTGTAGGGTGGAGAATTTCCATTCTTTTAAAAATGTTTTACTTTTCATCCTTCATTATTAAAGTGCTCAATGAAGTAGTAAAGTTAAAGGGCACTTGCCTGTCACCATTTCCTGCTGTGATTCTATCCCTCAGACCCAGTACAGGGGAGATGAGTCATGTTACTAGCTACATGCGTCTACACATCTCTACACATGGCAAGGTTTTTAAATAATGTTCAAAAGAATGTTCAAAAGAAACAGAAAGGAGTATTAATCATATACATAGAGAGACTGTCATGAGATAAACACAGTTCAGTGACCAGCATTTATAGTATTTGTGTGCAAGGAGAGAGAATGGAACAGGAGGTGGAAGACTGGAGTTACATCTCATAGACTGGCATACATATATGCATCTGAGATTGTATAATATTCTGGGTCGGCAAAGAAAATAAAGATTACACAGTTCCTCATTTAGTGCTTAGAAATTTACATTTAGCTGTTCAAGGTATATTTTAAGAATATTTTAAATTAAATGTGTACTTTAACCAAAGCCTTGGTGAATAGAGAGAAATTCAGGGGTTGTCACTAACATGCACTATCTCCTTTCTTCTCTATTTACCCTCCTCCCACTCTCTAAAGGCTTCTCTTTCCCATTTCCTTGGGCAGTTCACTTGTATTCTACTATTTTTCTCTCTAATGTTCCCATCCCAGCTAACCTGGGAATGGTTATCTATTACTTTTCTTGTTTCTGCAGTTGCTCAGGGATAGGCAGTCACATTTGAATATTTAAAGCTCTGAGCTACCTAAATCTGCCACAAAATTAGCTATTGCTTAGGTTTACTGACGTAAATAATCTTCTGATATTTTGATGTACATAAAAATGTACAGTAAATAATTCTATTTACTTTGTTTACAAAATAACTCTCTTCTATAATTGAAATACTAAGTAGAGCTCTTCATATGTAAAAAACACAGCTTAGATTATTATATGCATACAGACAATGAACAATATCTTCATGCTCTTATTTTTTTTAACACTATGGATTTTATGAACACTAAAGGCATGGTGTTTGCTTACCAGTCACTGGAAATAACCAACAAAGTCAAAGGAAATAATGTGGCTGAAGGATTTTACTGAAAAAAAAATATATATATATGTACATTATTCACATATATATATATATATACATATGTATGTGAGTACATGTACTTGTGTATTCTTTATATTTATTTTAGAGTTGATAATAAGTAAGGAAAAAGAAAAGATGATGGTAGTTGATGTGAATGCAATTTTTTTCTAATTATCTGATGAGGAGCCTGTGGCAGGACAGGAAAAATATCCATATGGAGAAAAACGCATCTCGAGAGTCTGTATACTGATATTTCCAAAAGTAGATGGTCATTTGGAGTTGCTCAACCACCATCACCAGCACACACCAGGCCCTGTCTGCTTCTCCTTCCATATAAAACTGGAAGAAACACAGTTCTCCAGGTCTTCCAAACTATATTAAATAAGAAAGATAAAAATATTTTGCTTACAACATCAATTCTTATCTTTTAAACCCAGTGTAATGACTTCTCATATTTTTCTTGCCAACCAGAGAAATACTATTTTAGTTGCAATATTTTCTTATTTTCCTACACTTTTAAAACAGTGAATTACCAAAAAATTGATTTTACCTTCTCTCAAAATTAGTTATTCCATTACCTAGGATGAAGGAGAAGATGTGAACAGGTAAAGGATATTATTGCTTGTGGACTTTCTCAAGTGATCTTTGTGGAAATGAATTAGAATATGAAGGATCTCCACGTTATCTTTTCTGTTTCTACTAATCAGAATGATCATTGTGTACCAAGGAAGTGTATGAGTCTGTGTGTCCTGTCTCCTCATTGCATTTGCCACTGCCTCAGACAGAATTCACAGCAATATGAGCTTTCTGAACATCAATGTTAGAGTTTTCATTTTCCTACTCCCCAAAAAATCCTTTGACTTATGGCAGCATGATGATTCTTTAGGGAAAAGAAATCAGTTATCTCCATGAAACTTTTTTCCATTCAAATATTAAAAGCTATTTTAAAAACTAAAAGAGTAAAAGTCTACTTGCTTTTGATTTTCTCTTTGATGGTAAGATTACCTATTAAATGAACCTGGTGGATTGTCCATCACAAGTGTCTAGGGACACAGTCTAAATGATTAGTTCCATAGACTGCCCTAGGGACTGAAACATCCATCACAATTCTGCAGTCCTACCATGTCTCTGGTTCCAGGTCTGTATTAAGGTAAGAGTCTAGATAGAGATCACACTCAGTTTAATGTCTAGGTATATAGAAATAAGAAGATATTATGCCACATAAACAACCTCAAGAGCGTTTTCTGAAGAAAATTTGAACCAAAAAAACAGCAAAGAAATGTTGACAAGGTCAGGAACATCATGAATTTTATGCTTCACTTCTTTCTTCATGAGAATATCACAAAGGAAACTATTCCATTGAGGGCCCTGTGCTCAGTACATTGGTTGGCTGTGAGCATCCACTTCTGTATTTGTCTGGTAGTGGTAGAGCCTCTCAGAAGACAGCTATATCAGGCTCCTGTCAGCAAGCACTTGTTGGTATCCACAATAGTGTCTGGGTTTGGTAACTGTATATGGGATGGATCCCCAGGTGGGGTAGTTTCTGGATGTCCTTTCCTTTAGTCTCTGCTCCACAGTTTGTCTCTGTATCTCTTCCCATGGGTATTTTGATCCCTCTTCTAAGGACTGAAGTATCCACACTTTGGTGTTTCTTCTTCTTGAACTTCATGCGATCTGTGAATTGTATCTTGGGTATTCTGAGCTGTTGGGTTAATATTCACTTATCAGTGAGTACATACCATGTGGGTTCTTCTGTGATTGGGTAACTTTACTCAAGATGATATTATCTAGTTCCATCCATTTGCCTAAGAATTTCATGAATTCATTGTTTTTAACAGCTAAGTAGTACTCCATTGTAGTACTCTATTGTGTAAATATGTCTCATTTTCTGTATCATTCTTCTGTTGAAGGACATATGGGTTCTTTCCAGCTTCTGGCTATTATAAATAAGACTGTTAGCACAGTGTCCCCAAAGGAGGAGCTAGAGATAGGATCCAAGGAGCTGAAGGGGTTTGTAGCCCTGTAGGAGGAACAACAATATGAACCAACCAGTACCTCCAGAGCTCTCAGGGACTAACCACCAACCGAAAAGTACAGGAGGAGGGACCCATTGTCTCCAGCAGCATATGTAGCAGAGAATGGCCTTGTCGAACATCAATGAGAGGAGAGGTCCTTAGTCTGGTGAAGGTTCGATGCCCTAATGTAGGGGAATGCCAGGACAGGGAAGCAGGAGTGGATTGATTGGTGACCAGTGGGAGGAGGAATGGGATAGGGGTTTTCAGAGAGGAAATGAGAAAGGGGATAACATTCAAAATGTAAATAAAATATTTAATAAAAATATTTTAAATAAACCTATAAAATAAATTTTGGAATTATAAAAAACAAATGAAAATGTTAATAATTTTTCTTTATATTGATTATTTTATTTATTTACATTTCAAATGTTATCTCACTTCCCATTTTCCCCTCCACAAGCCCCCATCCCCTCCTGCCTCTATGAGAGTATTCCCCAACCCTCCTACCTACTCCTGCCTTCTCCCTATCTGTGTTAATCAATCCTTCACTAAGGGACTCCCCTCACGGTGATACCAGATAAGGCAATCCTCTGCTACATATCCAGCTGGAGCCATGGTTACCCCCTATGTACTCTTTGGTTGGTTGTTTAGTCACTGGGAGCTTTGGGGGTTCTGGTTGGTTGATGTTGCTGTTCTTCATGAAGTTGCAAGATAATATTTTTAAAGTAGAGAGTAGGGATATATACCCCACAGGGATACATATAAACTGCATTAAAGTATGAATATTTAAGAAAAGCAATGTCTTTACCAACATATCTTCTGCTCTAATACATTTATAGGCACATTAGGTACTAACATGTACATCAAACGGGAATAAGAATTACATAATTTTTGTTTTAATTGAGTAAGTTTAGCTCAGATTGTGATAGCTTTATTTGAAATTGAATGCAATTTGTTATAGAGAGGCAGCTCTTGTAAATGGAAACTTCAGAAACAGAAAATTGAAAAATGTTTATGTATTAACTATACTATTCATTCTACACAGTAAGTTCCAGAATCATAATACAAATTAAATGGCTACTTTGTTGCTAGATGTTGCTTAGTGGGGATAAGAAATTCACAATGTTAAGCTCTAATTAAAAAATGAAATTGAATTGTAGTTCCCTGGAAACAAGGGCTGGTCAGACTCAATAAGCTTTACTTAATTTATGTAAAAAAAATAATTGAATTGCTTACAAAGACAAAATGCACATATCATTAAAGAAAGGCATGCTTCCTAACCTCTTGTAATGTATATGCTTTCAAATACTGACCACTGGTTATAAATTCTAGGTATGTTTGAAGATTATCAAATAATGTCCTTCAGAACAATGGGACTAATAGACTCACAAAGACTGTGGCGGTACACATAAGGACTGCACCTGTGGATACAGGCTCCTATACCTAAACAAAAGGCTATCTACAATTGATACCCACTTAGAAAGAGACAAATAGACTCCAATAGAGTCTCACTGAGTATATTAACCAAACTTAAAAGTCGGCTGCATGCCCAGTGGTAGATGGCCAAAACAAAACAAACACAATGCTACTTTGGTAGATCTTTTATCTCATACTTCTTTGTCTTGGCATTTTTTTAATATTACTTATCTTTTCCATGTTTATTATTGTTTTCAATGTTGTGGTATTTATGGGTTTAACATGTGCTTCCTGGTGCTTTTCTAAGTTTGAAAATCCTGGTTTGCTTAGGTGTTTGGTTTTTGTTTTTGTTTGTTTTAATTTGCCTGGTTAAAAGAGAGAGAGAGAGAGAGAGAGAGAAGGAATGTGTTGAATTAGATGTATGAGTAGATGGCAAGGATCTAAGAATGACTGGGGAAATAGAAATCATGATCAGAATAACCTGTATGATTTTTCCATATATCACAGATACTTTTCTCATTAACAATAATCATGTGTATTCTACCTAGGGCTGTACCATACAAATTTAATCATTCTTTATGTTTTAATAGACCATATGGAGGTGAAAGAACACATGAAGTAGAATATAGTAGCAAGTGAAGGGAGCAGACAAAAAGGGGAAATAATGCAAATATAGTCTAATTTCAAAAATAAAAAATTGAAAGCAATTATTCTTTGTGATAGTTTACTTTTTAATTGAACTTTTTAGTTTAAATGACTGAATAGCATTTCATTATCAATGCCATTCTAGGATATTTTGAAACTACCCATTTCTGTTTGTTTCTTTTTGGTTAAATGTTATTTTGTTTCATTAATATTAAAAAATTCAAACGGTAAAGTACTGTATTTTTTTCTAAGATTATACATCACTTTAGGGTGAAAATACAAACACTGACTTACAAATAATTGAAAAATATGGAGAAATGACTAGAATCTTAATGAAGACAGAGTAGAGAACATTGTTAGGGAGGAGCAAGACCCATGGTTGACTGCTCATTTCCCAGCATCTCCACTTCTGTCAGCAAGGATGTATTCTGAAACCTGCCAAGAGGGGTCACAGAGATGACTTTAAAAGACAGCTGCAATTGAAGTATATTTAGATCATAAATATTGGGACCCATGACTATTTATAATTTTTCTAGATAGGCTAAAAGAACAAAGACAGTCATGTTTCTTTTATGCTTGGACATGTGAAGATAAGAAGAGGGTTGCTCGCTAACATATTCATCTGTAAGAACTCAGAAGTTCTTGACTTCTGATATCATGGTGGAGGTGGTCTCTCATGTGTAAAGACCTGGCCAGATGCTAAGAACTCACTGAGCAATGATTTACATCAAACTCTTTATTTTTTTTGTTTCTTGAACATATAATGCTATTTTGTAACTAGAATAACAATTCCCACTTAGTATTAATTTGCAGAAAGTAAAATTATATGTATACATCTCTCTCTCTAACTCTCTATCTCTCTGTCTCTATATCTCTCTACATCTCTCTATTTGCATTTCTCTATATCTCTATATTATATCTATCTCTATCAATCCATACATATATATATATATATATATATATATGGAGAAAGAAAGAAAGAAAGAAGAAGAAGAAGAAGAAGAAGAAGAAGAAGAAGAAGAAGAAGAAGAAGAAGAAGAAGAAGAAAGAGGAGGAGGAGGAGGAGAGAGAGAAAGTGGAAAAAAGCTAAAGGAATGAAATACAGAAAGTGATGCAATAATATTTTGGTAATATTTTCCCTATTCACGGGATGCAAATTTTAAAATCTTCTAATGCAAAGGCAAGTCCTTGGAGCTTTGAGCTGTGTGATTATGTATGTGGTTTAAGTGTTTTGCTGCTATTTTATCCATAGAAACAAAGACCACTTAGTAAGTGAGTTCCTACAACCTGACAGGTTTTGCAGACAGACCTGTTATTAATCTCATTCTAAAAGTTGGCTTTGGGAGCACATTTTATGTATTTTTCACAACTACTCACCACTCCAAAGTGGTAGAATTAGTAAGAATTACATTCATCTTTACAAAATTCTTAACCTTTCTACTTGGGCATGTTAAAGAGGCCTGTGTGCTGTCAGTATAGGAAGCACAATTCAAACACAATAAAACTGTCTACCTAAAGGCCCCAAAATTGACCCATGGCACCTGCACACATATGATTCCAATCTCGATATCTACAAATATACATAGAAGTATATATTTATATGTTTTCATATTTGTTCAAATGTCTAGAGAGATTTATGGACATGCACATATTAACAGCATGGACGAGTCAATGTTTGTTATAAAATTAATCCAAGTATATACCAGCCACAGTCCAGTTTTTTTTTCCATAGAAACAAACATGGAATGATATAAAAGCATGAGAATATGTTTTATTTTGTATTTATTTGAATTACTGAGATACTAGGAAAATTAATGAGAACAAAAGGCATGCTGGAGCCACAAATCATGTGCAGGCAGGTGCCATGAGTCAACTCTGTGACCCTCAGGGCGTTTGTGTGTTCTGGCCACAAACTATCTCACTGACTGCCATTTTTAGCAGTTAAAAATCAAACTACACACTTGGTCATTCAGCATTATAGTTGTCCTTTAACACTGCATTTTTATCAATTAAACCTATACATGGGGATGAATGAATTATGATTTTTGCTTCTTTGTAATTCTTTTAACTGTTAACATATTTCAAACAGAAAATGTTAACAAACATTTACTATTATGGAGAGTGACTACCAGTTTGTAATATTATTTTCCTGTTAAACATTATGGGATTTTTTTCATTATCTTCTTTACTAGTGGCAATACTTAATTTATTTCTCACTCTGATGAGCATTAACTAGCTTCTTGAGAATATTTTCCCATTGTATATTATTTTTTGAAATCTATTTATTCATTCATTTCTCTATCATATAATATATTTCGGTTTCCACTTCTCTTTCCAGCCCCCTTCCCCACCTTCCCTTTTCCCCAGATCCACACCATCTTCATTTCAGAAAAGAACAGGCCTCCCAGGAATTTCAAACCAACATGGCACAACAAGTAACAATAAGTCTAGGCACATACACTTCTATCAAAACTGGATGAGGCAACCTAGTAGGAGGAAAAGAGTTCTAAAATCGGGAAAAAGTGCTTAATCATAATATTTATCCCTCCTTTGTCTTCCCTCCAAATCTTCCCATATAACCCTTTTTTGTCTCTTTCAAATTCACGGTCTCATTTCTCATCATATATGTATACATGTATACAAATTTATATTCCTAAATGTATCCTTCTGAGTCTGTTGTTACCAGTATGTATGCTGATCCCTCATCAAAGTAACCTCTCTTTGTAACAGATGAAGATAAATACAATATATAAGCAAGAGAAATATTCTCACCTTTCCTGAAGGGCAGCCACTCAGAAAGGAAATAGGAAATTTGGTCTGCAAAGTTGGGAGTACTAGAAGACTGCTGAAAGATTTCAGCAACCAGACAGACTGATTTTAGTTTTAAAATTGGACAATATTGAGCTAAAAAAAATATGAAGTCTAAAATGCGTAAATGTTCTTTCACATATTTTTCTTTTGTGATATTCTTGCTCCAAAGTCGAAAGAAAATTGCTTCAAAGTCTAATGAAAACTACTACTACTTTACACATCTTTCAATTGAATATTATCATATCCATGCATAGTAATTTTTATGCTCCATCAAGCCATAACCAATATCTAATATGAAAACAAAATAGGGTAATGAACATATTCTCTTAGAAATAGCATATGCCAGAAAGTCAGCAAACTTTTACTTTCTTCCACCCATGGTTCCTCAGGGTAAAATCATCTAAGAGGAATTTACTACAAGTCAAATGAGTTATATTTCAATTAAAACCTAGTCTATGAAGAAAATATGAAAATTCCAGCTATTGGATATGGGTCTTTTCTCTGTTTTGCTTTTATAAGTTGCATTATTAGAATTGTGTTCCCTGAACAAAAATACATCACCAAGTATACAAGTAGATATGTTACCACCAATTGTCACATTCAAGCACTGAAGTAAGGTAATTAATACAATAAGGTACAGGGTTAATAGAATATATGGACTACCAATGGATAGTGAGTAATATCATTATAATGTCATATTGCAAATTGTACAAAGTAAGTAAATAAAACTGGAGATAATATGACAAAAGTGTCTTACCCAACAAATGTACACAGACAATCCTACCACATAAATTATCTTTTCTTAGCTTCTAGCAACTGGTTCATAAATGCTATCCTCTGAGGAAGTTCAGGAACTGTTTCTCAAACACAAGTATTTCTTTAAGTGGAAAATGAATATGCTTTATTAGAATTTTACACTAGTGACATCAGTTGGTTATTTGTTTTAAAAGATCAGCATGGTAAAAATAGTTTGAAGTACTATGCTGAAACCTTAATTATTTGTCAACTTTCTCTTGCAAACCATATGCATGTTTACATGTTCAGGTGTGTGCATGAGTGGGTGAAAGTCAATATATCCATGTATGTGCCTATGCATGATATGCAGCTTAAGATGGCTGTCATTGCCTCTCACACTCCACTTTATTTTTTGGCGTAGTCTCTTCACTAAACTGTAACTCATCAATTGATCAAAGTGGTTGGCTCATGAGCCCCATGGATCTGAATGATTAGGTCCGTACATAGTGTTTTATATGGGTGCTGGGAATCTAAAACTAGACCTTCATACTTTCACAGAAACCACTCTGATTACTGAGCCATCTACTATATACTTTTAGATATAAATAAAAATGGGGAGGGGGCTCAATGTTTCTGAAAACTAAGTGTTGCTAATATGGTAATTAGTTAGACCCGAACAGTGTAGTATCATGTAGATATAGCAACACAGCACACTGTTGGTAACTTTATGTATATTGTCCCCATATGCTCATTGCTTTTTCATATTATGCTTGATAACTATAGTCAAAATGTGAGTTAAAAATCTTTTGATTCTGTCTTCAAGTGTTCCCACATTGATGACCCATATCTGCATGCACAGTAAGCCAAAATAAGCCCCCCTTCACTTAAATTGTTCTTATTAGGTATTTTTCAGGGCAGTGGAAAAAAATCACACAAATACACATTCTGCTAATAATTATGGTAATTTATGGACTAAAACTGATAAACACTAATCAAAACTTTTCTAGATATCCAAATACTATGGACCTGATACTTAACATGGAAGCATCACTGACTGTGTGTGTTTCAAAATATCAGAGCAATACAGAGTATGTGCCAATCCAGGAAAACAAGGGGCAGAGAGAGTTGTACTTGAGAAGAAGTAATAGCATAGAAGATTAAAGACACGTTAAAAGTTGCAAGCTTTGGCGATATTCTAAATGAGGGCATCGAGAGAGAATCAAGGGTAGTGTATTGATTTGTAACTTGTGTAAAGAGGTGGGTTGCTCTGCTGCTCACAGACACAAATGAATACAGAAGGGAAAGGGAACTGGAATAGCAATGAATTCAGGTTAACAATTCTGAGTTAGCATACATCTGTAATGGCTCAGTGGATCTGTCCAGCACTCATTGGCTAAACTGTGATGGGGGAAAACATCACTTGACTGATTTTGCTATAAAGTCAATACAAACTTCTTGTTTGATAGAGCATTCGAAGCTCACTTTAAATATTTATGGACTTCATGTGATCTATTATTTACTCCAAAGTCTCTTATCTCAATCTTTAATTCTGAAAATGACAATGACTGATACACTTAACTTGGTGTTAGATACTCTCACATGACCTGTGTATTGGTTTATGTGCTCCTTGTAGAAATACTGACAAAAGTTCTTCTATTATATATTCCAATAGCAAAAAGAGTTGAAAAAGTAAAATTAGCCTATGACTTCGCAGGCAAGTTTAATATCAGAGAAGCAGGTTTCAAATGCTTAAAGATAAATAAGCATGGAAGTCAGCAGTAAACAAGCAAGTCAGTAAGCTCCTTCATCTTGCACACGCTGGGGCTCTATGTACCTGCTATTCTATTGCTATGTCCCTGGTCTTGAAGAAACACCACAGTATGCTATTGTCAGGTGTTTGGCCAATTTTCTGTCTAGATTTTCATGATCCTGATTTTTTTTTCTTGCCCAGTATGTGTTACAACCCCTCTGCTCAGGCCTTTAGACTCATCTATGACAGGTACTCTGCCTGTCGCAGTCGGCTTTTGCATTAGAATGTCTTTATGATCTTATGACCACCTTTCATTTCATGGTAGAGAGAAAATGTCAATAAACTTCAAGTCTCAGATTAAACATTCGTATCTAAGATGATATATTAGATAATTGCAACATGAGTGGCACAATAACAAAATGGCTCAAATAGGGTTGCTTATAAAAACAGAAATGTAGTTAGCACACTTTCAAGTCTGGTAAGACCAAGACAAAGCACTAGCACCTAGGGTCTCAGTAGACACTTATTTTTGATATACAGATGCCATATTATGTTCCTGTTTGACATCACTTTGAGGGTCAGAATTTCAACATATGAGAATATGTCTTATATGACTTATTTTGTGTGTATGGAGGGTGATTCAAATGTTCTCAGTTCTATAAATATTTATTTCATGCCTTTCCCTCTCTTGTTCCCTCTCTTCTTTCCTTTCCCCCTTCCTTCTCTTAGTTTATGCAGCCCTAGCTGTACTGGAACTCATTATGTAACTCATTATCTCGGCTGGCCTAGAACTTACAGAGATTTGTCTGCTTCTGCCTCCTGAATACTGGAATTAAAAGCAAGCATTACCATGATCAATTATAACAAGGAATTATGGAAAACACACTCAGATTGGAAATTTTATATGGACTCAGAGAAGAAAAATAGAGGACAATCATTTTCTATATATTAGCTACAGTTTAATTTGTGAGAAATAATTAGTTTATTTAAAAAAGTTTATTTTGATTTTTGCTTTAAAAATATAATTACACAATTTCTACCTCTGTTTTTTTCCTCCAAATCCTCCAAAATCATCCTATTTGTTCCCTTTCAAATACATGGCTTCTTTTATTTGAATACTCTTTTGTACCCCCTCCCACACACAGGAACACACACACACACACACACACACACAGCGAGAGAGAGAGAGAGAGAGAGAGAGAGAGAGAGAGAGAGAGAGAGAGAGACAGAGAGACAGAGAGACAGAGACAGAGAGAACTTGATCAGTCTATTTATTATTTCTATGTCATATCCAGTGAATTTTTTATTTAAATCCTAATGCATTGCTTAAATCTCAAAAATTTTGCAGCAATCTGTATTACACAATTAAGAAGCATTAAATGAAGCTCAGAGCTATAACAGTCCAAAGACAAGCAATTACTCCACCCTAAAGCCTCAACTTAGGTCCAGTAAGGTGGCTTAGTGGGTAAAGACACTTGTGACAAGTCTGACTACCTGAGTTTAATTTCTGGAATCCATACAGTGCAAAGAATGAATCATTTCTCACAGGTTGTCCTCTGACCTTAGCATACATACATTTCTATTGGAGCTGAAGACACTGCAAGTACCATACACATGCACAAATACATACATAGATCAATAGAGAGATAATAGATAAACGATGGATAGATAGATACAGCTGATAGATACAATGAAAATACTAATTTGATTCCATGTCTATCCAATGTCCATTACTAAGTACTGCCTCTGAAATCCCACCTATGGATAGAGATTTTTTGTGAAAAATAGGTGAGAATTCTGAAAATACTGCTTCTTTTCTGGATTAAAAATGGCCACAATTACAAGATATTGGGAACAGCAGTTGGTTTTTGACCTCTAGCTCTAACACTCAGCTTGCCTTTTATTGATCAACTGTTGTTAAATGGATGATTAAATGATCAGATCCTCCACAATGAATCATTTAAACCGCCTATTTTCTTGAGTGTCAAAATTAAATACCTCAGTCTAAATTCACAATCTTTTTTTAAATTAATTAATTTTTTTTACACTCCATATCTTATTCATGGCCCCCTCCCAACCTGGCCACCCTCTTACTGTTCCATATTCCATACCTCCTCATACCTATGAATACATGATGTTTGAAAAAGAAGGCAAAAACATAGAATGGAAAAAAGAAAACATCTTCAATAAGTGGTACTGGTCTAACTGGCTGTCTGTACGTAGAAAAATGAAAATAGACACATATTTGTCACTGTTAGCCAAGCTCAAGTCCAAGTGGATCGAGGACCTCAACATAAACCAGATACACTGAATCTAATAGCAGAGAAAGTGGAAAAGAGTCTTGAACTCATTGGCACTGGGGGAATTTCCTAAACAGAACACAAATGGCTCATGCTCTGAGATCAAGAGTTGATAAATGGAACCTCATGAAACTGGGAAGTTTCTGTAAGGCAAAAGACATAGTCAATAAGACAAATCAGCAACCTGCAGACTGGGAAAAAAAACTTCACTAACCCCACATCCAATAGAGGGCTAATATCCAAATTATATAAAGAATTCATGAAACTAATCACCAAATACCAAACAACCCAACCAAAAAATGGGGTATAGAACTAAACTGATTTCATAACTGAGGAATCTTGAATGAATGAGAAGCACCTAAAGAAATGTTCAAAGTCTTTAATGATCAGAGAAATAGAAATAAAAATGACCCTAGGATTCCACCTTACATCAATCAGAATGGCTAAGATCAAAACCACAGGTTACAACACATGTTGGAGAGGATGTAGAGAAAGAGGAACACTCCTCTGTTGCTGGTAGGATTTCAAACTGGTACAACCACTCTGGAAATTAATCTGGAGGTTCCTCAGAAAATTGGAAATAGATCTACCTGAAGAACCAGCTATATTACTCTTGGGAATATACCCAAAAGATGTAGTACCATGCTACAGGGACACATGTTCCACTCTGTTCATAGTAGCCTTATTTGTGATAGCCAGAAGCTGGAAACAACCTAGATGTCCCATAACAGAGAATGCATACAGAAAATGTGGATCATTTACACAATAGAATACTACTCAGCTATTAAGAATGAGGACATCCTGAGGTTGTAGATTTACAAATTGATGGAACTAGAAAATATCATCCTGAGTGAGGTAACTGAATTCACAATCTTATGACTGATCATACATTTGTAGAGGTGAAATTTATAACATCAATGACAGCTAGTTTAAGGACATAAAAATGTTATCTATAGGGTAACCAAAGAGTTAAGGATTTTGTAGCTTGAATATACCAATATAAAAATGTCAGTTCAGAAAATCAGTCTCCCTGGAAACCTATAAAGCTTCTATCATTAAAAGTTGATGTACATTTTAAAACCACCATCTATCTATCTATCTATCTATCTATCTATCTATCTATCTATCTATCTATCTATCTATCTATCTATCATCTATCTATCTATCTATCTATACATATATATTCATATGCTTTTAATTTTTGATTTATAACTATAAATCAAGATAGTCATTGAAAACTTTGGCCAGCAGATAGAATGCACAACCTCACTCTTGTATCTATATCTCTCTGTGTCTCTGTCTCTGTCTCTGTCTCTCTGTCTCTCTCTCTCTGTCTCTGTCTCTCTCTCTCTCTCTCTCTCTCTCTCTCTCTCTCTCTCTCTCTCTCTCTCTCTCTCTCTCTCCCTCTCCCTCCCTCCCTCCTTCCTTCCCTCTCTTGACCTATAAATGACACTAAGAGGCTGAAGATATGGTTCTAGTGGTTACAAGAACTCATTCCCTTTTAATGCATTCATTTACCCTGTTTGGCCATCTATTTAGTCTGAAGAATTTGCTTTTCACAGTTGATAGTTTTAATTTAAAATAATGTGTATATTTGACCCTGATGGCAAAAAAAAAAATAGGTTTATGTTTGGTGCTCTTATTGAAATGACAAAGACATCAAGAAGGAAGATACCCAGTTGGGAGAATATTTCAACATGTGGGACTTAATTCAATGAAAATTCATGTTTTAGTGATGTGCACCCTTATTAATTTTTATAAAATCACTTGCAAGGATAATATTTAAAAAGTATATTGGAGAAGAAAAAAGTATATAGAAGATAATCTAAAAGTTCCATCTGCCTATATTTATCAGTAAACAGTTTGTAATAAGACATATTAAAGGCATATATAACTAATAATTAGTCTCAAATTTTTATTTTGTGTTTTATAGACTCAGTCTCTTTTTACAGTCCTGGCCATCCTGGAACTGCTTAAGTACACCTGTTTGACCTTAAAATTCGAGATTCACTTACTTCTACCTCCTAAGTGCTGGGACTAAAGTTGTTGGAACTCTTCCAGATATCAGCAAACATGGTTTTGGGATGCTTTGGCTACATCACACCATTACATTCACATCCTTCCACTAAGGATGTATGTACCAGGTAAACTCACAATGCTCAATACCATTTGTGTCTCTGAATAAATTCCCACATGTCACTCATCTAATGTAGTTGATTGTCTACAACATTTAAATTCTGTTCATTTTGGTATTTTATAGCTTAATAATACATGTAACATCTGACATATTTAGATATATATTAGTTGGAAAAAATAATCAGCCAATTAAAATTTATATTCACTTACAAAATTAAACTTGTGATTGATTAGTAGGCAAAGTTTATCTTTAAGTAATTTAATACTGTAAGATAAAATAAATTTTATTCTTATTTAAATATACAAATAATCAATAAAGCATTGTGATAGAGGCAATTCTAATTTAGATAATATTGATCATTGCTGGAAACTGATTTTATTTGGAAGAAATTTTATAAAGCACTCAGGGATGCATTAAAGACATATACAACTATACAACTAAAGAACTATATAACTTAGCATTCAAATAAGCTATTTCCTTTGTACCAAGATGAATTCATAGTGATAAATCCTACTTAATTACTAGTGTTCAGCCCTCATCATTGATTATTAAACTAGATATAGTGAATCAGTCTACAGAAACTGTCTGAAGATAATAGTACATTATTTTGTGGTACTAACATACCCAATTATATGTACATCCATGTAAGAAAGCAGATTAGTAATATTGTCTAAAAATTTATGTTCTACTTATTCCCAAATAAATTATTTTTTAAGAAAGCAGCTCAAGACCATTTACATTCAAATTAAAGGTACATTTTCTTCCATTGAGGGGACAGACTGATGTGGAGATCCTGACAGTGACTATATATCTCACTATGTTTTCCTATCATTACAATGGTTTGTACAAAACCTCCTGTACATTATAAATGTTCATTTTAGATATGCAATTTTTATGTAGGAAAATGCACCAGTTTTTAAGAGCGTATACTAATTAGTTTGAACAAAATAATACAGCTGTGTCTGTTTTAAGGCGAGGAGCATTTCTCTTGCTCAGTATCCCTGAGAGGCACCAAGTTTTGATTTAAGTAACCATTTATCCAATCTCCACTGAAAGCAATTATAAATTACAGCTGCTGGTGTGACTATGCAACTTGAACTCTTTCAAATATTCCTCTTGGCTAAGCTAATTATGTTTTTTAGATTCATCCTCTTGTCCAGAATACTAGTAATTTGGTTCTTTACTGGAGAAAAATATTCCATGTTATCAATAGCTACAATTTGTTTATCAATTGCTGATTCATTTGGAAGCTATAGCTAGTTTTGGGCTTTCATGTAAAATTTCTAATGAACAGTCATGGTCAAATTATTTTTTCTTAAATACGAGAAGTAGAAACTCGGGATTATTTGATAGGATTATATTATATATTAAAAAGTTGCTAAACTGTTTTTGAATATTGGGTCATTTTCTACTTTCTTTGTGCTTACAATATGTTTCTAATGCTCAGGGAAGCTGTGCTGTTGCTCAGTAGTTTGTCTTGCTTTGTCTTTTATATTTATTGTATATTGAAGTACTTGATATTCATGAGTCTTTCTCATGCTTTGTAAGGCTAATTTGCATAATCCTTTCAATTTATGTTTTATTAGAGGTATATCCTGTTTAAGCTCTATGTCATGCTCGTGTATCAGTGGTATTTTATCAGTTTTGTATGTTTGCATTTTTGGTGTGTTTATGTGTGTGTTGGTGTCTATGTCTCTCTGTGTGGTTTTTTTATGCATGTTTGTGCATGTGTGTGCGTGTGCGTGTGCGTGTGCGTGTGTGTGTGTGTGTGTGTGTGTGTGTGTGTGTGTAAAGCTGGAGTTGGGACCAATCAACATGCTTTGCTTTCCTCATGCTTTATTACTATGCTCCTCAACACAGCCTTTTACATTGCCTTAATTATGATATTTATACAACAAATCATTTTAATTCTCTTGCAATTTAGTATCTAACTTTCTATTTGGTTGATGTGTATATTTCCTACCTAAAAATGTTTCTCAAGTTTTTAAGATTTATTTTCCATTGATGTTAGATATATGGTGTTAATTCTGGGTAAAAGATGCTTCCTTTGCACCTCTTTGAAAATATAATGACCATGAGTGTACACTCATTTCTAGACTGTATCTGTTAAAGTATAGATTGGATCTTCATCTAACCCCATCCTACATGAAAACAATGGAATGTATTTGTTCTATGAATTGAAAGATTTATTGAAACTATTTTAGATAAAAGCTAAAATTCTTGCATTAAACTTGCTGAAGCATCATATACTTATCGCTTAGAAATACAGAAAATGTATATTTCCATAAACATTACAACTTATAGTACTTTTGAGCTAATCTTATCTTGTCATGTTGATATTCAACATACATGTAGGTCAGTGCTTTTGTCTCTTTTGCCCTCATAAGATGTTGTTTTATCAAAACAAAATAGTAGAAATAGTTGGGAGATACCCATAGTTAAAGTTTTGCATGAGAACAGAGGCAGTAACTGATTAATCTGAAAACAGAGCTGAGCCTCCCACAGAGAACACAAATAACATGTATGTGATCATCTAGATAGGGGTACAGATAGTAGGGAACATATTTAGCTACTGTGTGCAATAGAAACCAATAAATCAGTATTGATTCTAAGAGCCAGGCAGATAAATGCTGCAATGCAATAGCTGCCTCTGGATATCACTCCACAAAGGCTCCTGATGGTGGAGCTTCAAGAGAAAGATGGATGAAAGTGTGGATGGATGGATGGATGGATGGATGGATGGATGGATGGATGGATGGACGGATGGATGGATGGGTAGATGGATAAATATGTGATTTGGAAAATTTCATATTTTCCTAAACGACTTGTTTTAAGGCATTAATATGATATCTGATATATTTCATTTTCATTAACTTATAGTCGTCCTTATCAAATTAAATTGAATTTTGAGGAAAGACTCATTTAATTTTATATGAATATGAATGTTGGATAAAAGGACCATGATATTCTGGGCAAGCAAGAATGAAATAAATGGGGGCTAGAGAGATGGCTCAGTGGTTAAGAGCAATGACTGCTCTTCCGAAGGTCCTGAGTTCAAATCCCAGCAACCACATGGTGGCTCACAACCATCCATAATGAGATCTGACACCCTCTTCTGGGGTGTCTGAAGACAGCTACAGTGTACTTACATATAATAAATAAATAAATCTTTTAAAAAAAAGAATAAAATAAATGTTTTTTTATTTTACTTCTGGCAAGTGGAGGATTTACATACATACATACATACATACATATATACATACACACACACATACACACACATACACACACACACACACACACACACACACACACACACACACACCATCCATATATCCTTGACACAGAGTGAACAGACACCTCCATCAGGAGGCGCTCAATAAGGCTTCTTAGTATAAATTCATTTCTCTAGGCATCACACAAGTCTGCATCTTCCTCTCCAAAAGATGTGAGTGTGTTCCATGGGAGACCTGTCTGATAGAACACAACTCCCATAAAGAACTGAGTATGGGCATGTGAGACGTGTCTGATAGAACATCAACTCCATAGAGTGCTGAGTATGGGCATGGGAAACCCATCTAATAGAACACCAACTCCATAAATCACATTGTAGGAACACTGCCAACTTCTAAATTCTGCTATGGAGTTGAGAGGATAGTAGAAAATGAAATGACTTTGTTCCTCCCGTGAGACATTTAAGAGAATTTCGAGGTAGCCATTCTGCCTTTGATTCTAATAATTTGATTCTAGAGCAGGCATGCAGAGCTGCTGACTTTCAGCTGTTCTTAAACATAGGGAGAACTAAAGGTTTTGTTTGAACAGTACTAAGAGCAACAGCCAAAAGTGACAATATTTTAAGTAAATTGATGACCTATTCTATACTTGTCATAGCTTAATTTTAAATAAATATTGGCACCATTAACTGGTTTTAGGTTTTCTTTGTTATAGTTGTTTGATTTTAAATAAGAAAACACAAGACTTATTGCCAGTATTTGTAAAATGTAAATTTTATATTGTTAGTGGTAATTATATTACAGTTAGTAATAAATTATTTAAGAGGATTTTAGGTAAAAAATTAGTTTTTAATTTTGGAAAAAGCCAGAGGATATTACAAATAGAAATATAGAGAAGCTTGGGATACCTCTTTGTATTTAATTTATGCTGAAATGATGGAGGTAATATATGTAAAATGAGTCTCTGACTAATTCTGTATATATAGTGTGTATATGTGTATACATGTGTATGTGTGTGTATATGGGTGTGTGTTTACATGACTGTGTGTGTGAATGTGTGCATGCATGTCTGCGTACATATGTGTGTGTGTGTTAATGCATGAGTGTGCATTTCAAACAATTAGATTTTAAAGAACAGATTCAAGTCATCTTAGACAATGAGTATGTAATAAGCTGGAACATATATATGGCAGAAAAATCATGCGTATTATAGACAGAAAATAAAATTTTAAAAATGAAACAAAAAAATGGAAAAATGGGATAAATACTGAAACAAAAAAATGGAAAAATGGGATAAATACTGAAAAAGAAGATGATCAATGGAATAGAATCAAAGACCAAAAACTAAACCCAAACACCTATGTACACTTGATATTTCATAAAGAAGCAAAAACCATACAGTGGAAAAGAACGCATCTTTCACAAGTGGTACTGAATGTCTTCATGTCCAAAAATGCAAATAGACTCATATCTATTACCCTGGACAAACTCAAATCCAAGCGGATCAAAGACCTCAACATAAAACTGGATACACTAGATTTAATAAAAATGAAAGTAGAGAACTGCCTTAAACACATTGCCACAGGTGACAAATTACTACACAGACCACCAATAGTTCAGGCACTAAAATCAATAATAAATTGTGCCTCATAAAACTGAAAAGCTTTTACAAGTCTAAGGACATCATCAATAGGACAAAATGGCAGCCTACAAAATGGGAAAAGATCTTTAGCAACCATACATCAAAAGACTACTAATATTCAAATTATATAAAAAACTGAAGAAATCAAGACACAAAGAAAACAAATAACCCAATTAAAAATGGGGTATAGACCTAAACAGAAAATTATCAACATAGGCATCTCTAATGGCTGAGAAGCACCTAAAGAAATGTTTAATGCTTCCTTAGTCATCAGGAAAATGCAAATCAAAACAACTCTATGATTCCATCTACACTTGTCAGAAAGGCTAAGATCAAAATCACAAATGATAAGGACATATTTGTGAGGATGTGGAGCAAGGGGAACATTCCTAAATTGTTAGTGGGAATACAAACTTGTACAACCACTTTGAAAATCAATTTGCTGTATTCTCAGAAAATTGGGAAGAGTTCTACATCAAGACCATTCCTGTACCATTCCTATACCATTCCTGGTCATGTACCTAAAAGATGACCTACTATACCACAAAGACACTTGGCCAACTGTGCTCATAGCAACTTTATTCATAATAACGAGAAACTGGAAACAACATACATGTCCCTCTGCTGAATAATAGATGAAAATATGTGCGAGCTCTACACAATGGCATAATATTCGACTATTAAAAACATGGACATCATGAAATTTTCAGGTAAATAAATGGAACTAAAAAGTATCATCCTGAGTGAGATAACCCAGACCCAAAAAGAGATGTATGGCATGTACCCACTTATAAGTGGACATTAGTCATAAAGTGCAGGATAACTATGATACAATTCACAGATACAAAGAAACTAGGTTATAGGAGGGCCCAGGGGAGGATGCATGAATCTAACTCAGAAGAGGAAATAATCATCAGAGGTGGATGGAGAGAGGGAAGTGCTGGGAGAGGTAACTGTTGTGAGAGGTATTGAGGAAGGGAAAGGGAATAGAGATCAGATATGGGGTTGAGGGAACAGGAGAGGGCTGTGAGTGAGAGTGGAAATCTGCAGGGTGCATCTCTCAGACTAGCTGGAGATTTCAGACCAGCAAGGCTTTAGGATGACTACTGGGGTGACCCTCGCAGAGATTCCTACCAGTGTGCAGATATGGAAACTGAATGGCCACATACTCTAGCCAAGTATGACTTCCAGTAGAGAGAGGGGGCATCAGCCCACCCCAAAAACCGTCAACCCCAAATTTCTCCTGCCTGAAAGATGCTTAGGAATAAAGAATGAGCGGAGATTGAAGGAACCGCCAAACAGTAACTGCCCCAACTTGAGACCCATCCCATGGGCAAGCACCAGTCCCTGACATTATTAATGACACTCTACTATGCTTGCAGATAGGAACCTAGCATAACTGTTTCATGAGAGGCTTCATCCAGCAGTGGATGGAAACAAGTACAGAAAACCACAGTCAAACATCAGACACAGCTCTGAGCATCTTGTGCAAGAGTGGGGATAGAGTTGAGCAAACCAGAGGGATCAAGGACACCACAAAAGACCTACAGAGTCAACTATCCTGGGCCCATGGGGACTTACAACAACTAAAGAGCATGCAGGGTCTAGGCATGGAATTAGGCACCCTACACAACTGGAGAAGATATGCACCTTGGTCCTCATGTGGGTCCCCTAACGATTGGAGCCATGGCTGTCTCTGTTGGCTGCCATTGGATATTCTTCCCCAAACTGGACTGCCTGGTTGGGTCTCGATGGAAGTGGATGTGCTTTGTCCTGGGATGTGATTGTCCCAGGACAGGGTGGTACTCAATGAGCACTTTCCCTTTTCTGAGGAGAAGAGGAGGGAGTAATAGGGGAAGGGACTTATAAGGGTGGGGCTTGGAGAACAGGAGGCAGGGGGATAAAATTGGGATGTAAGATGATTAAATAAATAAATTAATGAAAAAATAATAACGAGAGGGGGTTGAATGGAGAAAAGAGGGAGGGAAGGGGGCTTATGGGACTTTCGGGGAGGGAGGAAACGGGAAAGGGGAAGTGATTTGGAATGTAAATTAAAAAAATAAAATAAAATAAATAATAAAAAATAAAAAAAAATAATGTTATTCTGGTGAGGCCCAAATGACATATAACATATACTTGTGGGTATATGTTGTTAGAATTTCAATAAGGAAATATAAAGTTGCCTCTCTCAATTATTTTCCATATTTAAGAACATCAATAAGAAACCGGTTATATCATTTCAGGAAAACAACATACCTTTCAAATGGTGTGTCCCCTGGTATTTGTTGACTCACAGCAGCTGCCTGATCTTAACATTCATAGTATCCTGCTTTCTAAGCACAGCTAAGTAAGTATACAGTTGAAGAGGTTGATCCCAAACTAACAGCATTGGTTGTTTTTTCTCATTTGAATAGATTGTCAAGATGTGGAGGAAAAAAAAGAATGAGCTACCTTTGCCCTGTGCTTTGTAGTTTTCTGTTTACACAACAAATAGGTTTAAATGAAGGCTTAAGTGGAAGAAATAGCTGGTGAGAAAAATCATAACAACACTGGAAAACAGGTTTCTACTGGAATGGCAAAAGATCTACTCTCTTTTTAATTCCATGATGATCAAATTCCTCTTGAAAAATAGATGAATAAAATGTGATTGCTGTTTCCCAAAACCTGCTCTAAACAACAGGTAATACTTGAAAATATTTTTACATGACTGGAAAAGAAGAAATTTTTCCATCTGTCAATTATGCTTCATCAATAAAGAATAAAGAAAAATTCCCACCAGTACAATTTTCTAAAATCTCCATAATTCTTATGGCTACATGCTCTGACATCCTAGGTTATACCTATGTACCCTGTGATGAAATCCATAATCACACGTTCTTGAAATCTGAGAGTTGTTTGTGCTATGTATCTTTATGGATATTGCTTACATATACTAATATGAAGAGGATCTTATTCAGAGATTTGTGTAAAATTCTGAATCATCTTTTATTACATCACCCTTCCTGACATTATCACTCTAGATCACTCTTCCCTCTCCAAATTTCAGGAAGCAGTAAAATGCCATGTAATATCTTCTGCCATAAAACATGTACAGATGGCTTGAACTCAGAATTAAAGTGAGACATAATATATAGTTTTATGTCCATAATACATTCAAGCTACAGATTTACTACATCTTTTAACCAAAATGGGAAGTTTAGCAAAAAAACCACCCCTCTTATATTTTTACTTAAGGTATATTTTTAATCAAAAGCATCAGCAGTCTGCACAGAGTTTAAAATGAAGGCAGGCATGAAAGTCTACACTAAGCAGGCTGTTTTCAGGCAGCATTATTGTGAGTTTTAAACACTTTAAGCTCCTTGGTGGGTGGGTTGTTTTCCCCAATCTGTGGATAGAACACTTTAACAAAAATGACTATATTGACAATTATACTAATAAATCTCTTTTGGGGTTCCATGTAAAAGGATCCCAGTTTGAGTGTTTCCTTTTCTTTTGTCTTTGCTGGTGCATTTATCGGTAGCTATGTCTGGGAACCTTTCTATTTCTATCAATGAAACACAACTCATTTGTCTCCCCTCATATCTCCTTTCACATATTGGGCGACCGAGGAACATTCAGTAACTTTATTTTGAGGGAGGAGCTGATCTTACAGGACACTTGACTAAATGACCATGAAGGAAAATAAGGCATTTTCTTTGTCTTTAGACTTATTCCAATACTTAAAAAATAAAAAAGAAAGACAAAAGGCCTCTTTTGGTCTTTTGTTTCTTGACAATCACTAGAGAAAAAATCATTTAATGAAATAAGGGGTTTCTTTGTTCTTTTTCTTTTTTTTATAACACTTGAAAGTATAAAATGCTACATTTCCAAATATATGGGTTTTTTTTTCTGCACCAGCACTCTTGTATAGTAAAAGTATCTCCTTTGTGTTCATTTGTTTCAATGCACTACACTTTATCTACAATTTCATTATATGTGTACAGCAAATAGGCAAGCATGGCTTTTACATCCTTAATGATATTTTCTATACAGGGAGGTTTAAAATAATTGAACAATATATGCTGTGCCATTTTGATTTTTATTTTGGTTGGTTGTCTGAATAAATATGCAACACTCAGAACACTTGAGGTGGTTGGTTTTTTTTTTTTTTTTTGTAAAAAAAACCAAAACAGTACCAGTATTTGATCCGGTCTCATCTCAGCTGTGTTATACCTGGACATTTTAGATGTTTATCAAAGGTCTTTTATGGGTAAGAAAGCAAATGTGTAAAATAATAGACATGTGACGTTTATGAGTAATTGTGGTTCTGAACAAACTTTTGAAAAATTAGTTGACAGTGTTTTGAGTCAACTGAAAAAAGCATGACTTTTGGACTCTCTGAATGCCTTGGTTCTCAGTATTATTGCTTTGTTGAATTTTTTTTTCTTATTAAACTAAGCAGTTTTTAAGACATTTTCCTGACAGTATTGTGTAATTTTATAGCATGGGTAGATGTGAGTATCGTTTGTATGCTACCATACAACTGACATGTATTTTTTGTCTTTTCTTTATTATCTTCGTAGTTTCATGTTGTGTATGTACCATAACCAAACAATTGCCTATACAAAAAATGTAAGATAATATATTTACAGCCATTGTTACAAGTTTATAATGCATTTTTCTATCTTGTTTTATATGTATGCTATATAACATTCAAAAGTATTTTTTCTTGATTGAGAAAAGGATACAAAATGCAAAATCCACAATTTTAATAACTGGAAATTGCCCATTGTTTGCAGTACTTTATTATACTGGATGTCTTGTCTTTCTTGGGCTTTTAGTTAGCTGATCAATGAATACATTAGACATCTCTGGGTTTTAGTTGGGATTTTACATAGCTTGCAGTTTAGTTCTTTGTTTCTTTACTGTTTCTATTAACCCATAGCATTATTTTAATAAATGTTATAATAGCAACCTACAAAAAAATAAACACAACTCTGATGTAAAGAACTTATTTTTCTGAAATGAAAAATACATTATAAAAATTTGCAAAATGTATGCCCATTTTATCTGGAACACAGACTTGGTAAGCAAAACAAAAAACAGAACCACAACCTTATGAGAACTAAACTGTAATATGCTATTCCATAGGTAAGTAAATAGTTTGCCCAAAATCATTCACAAATTGTTGAAATCAGTACCTGTAAACTTTCTATCTCTCATACCTAAACTTAGCAATTTTCTGAAAGGCACTTTTTCATTAATTAATGAAAGTGAAACTTGGTTTATAGTTTGTATAGTGAATTTAATTTTATTCTAAAAGAAGAGAGGAATATGTTGAATGCACCTGGTAAAAAAATCAGGTGAAGTATTATTCTAAAGGTACAAAAATTAAAAGTCACATCTGTTTATCTTGCTTACAAAAATAAGAATATAAACATGGGTGGATAACATGGGCCAACTCTGTCCCTGCCATCAAATTCCAGCCTGTAACTTAGAGCTCTATGGAGTCTTAGGATCTGTTTCCTCCCTAGATTATTGCACTAATGTGTGTCAAGGTAGGAAAGTAGAAAGTACTATATTTAATGTATTAATATGATCTATAAATATTTAAATGTATGGTATATGGATTACTTGTAATTCTGCCTGAGACCCTAATAGTATGCAGCAGATTTTGAATCCAATTTTATTAGATTCATTAAAAACATTTATTATGTAAAAAAAAAAGGAGAACACACCATGTTGAAGTACTTTCACTTCATAGAAAACACTTTACGGTGTATGAAGAAATTACCTTTACAGACGAATAAATGTACAGACAGATGAATGTTTAAAGCTAATAAATTGAACTTGGGTATTGATATAAACTATTTCAGAGCCTATATTATTAGCTGATAGGGCTGTTTACATCACTTGTTAATTATGTCATGCTAATTGCTACTGAAAATGGAAGAATGAAACAATTTTTACGTGAAGGAGAGGACAGGAAGATAAGGCAGTTGAGCAGGCAAAGGTGTTTGACACTGAGGAAGGTGATCTGAATTCAGTTCTTGGGACCCACATGGTAGAATCAGAGAATTGACCTACACAGGTTGTCTTGTTACTTTCTTTTATATCCTGGTATACCCACCACTACCACACACACACACACAATACAGAAAATGTAAGAAAAATTAAATACAGTAAAGGAGTTCACACAGTTCTCTATGCTAAAAAATGTGACAGCATAAAATCTGTCTAAAGATAATATAAATATTTTAATTATTAAAGTATTTTCATGAAATATATGTTTATTTTGCCTTCTGCTGGTTTTTTGATTATATGACATGGTATGTTGCATTATGATCCATTTCCACTTTTAAATAACTGAACTTCATTAATATAAAGCTAGTTACAAATAAGAGAAATAATACTCTTTGTGCAGATATTATAATACTGCAGAGAGACTATAAAAAAAATCCACCAAAACTCTTAGAGAAGATAAACACATTCAGCAAAGTGGCAGGGTACAAAATTAACATTAAAATTGGAAATCTTCCTATACACCCATCCTGTCCAAACTTGAAAGAATTAAAGAAACATTCTCATTTACAAACAGCCAAACTACACAACAATTAAAATAACTGAAATAAACCAAAGATGCCATACTCTAAAACTAATACAAGAAAAAGGGGCAGCATGCTTCATCGTATAGGTATAGGAGTAAAACACTATAGGCAAAACAAGTATGACAAGCCATCAACAATGGAATTTGATAAAGCCAAAACTTCTATATAACAAAAAAAACTGTGAATTGAGTGGATTATAGTCTATAAACTGGAAGAATATATTTTCCAGCTACTCATCCAGTAGAGAATTAGTGTGTAAAATACAGAGAGCACTCAGATAACTAAATGGTAAGAAAATAAACAACTCAATCAAAACTGGGGAAGGAATGCAAGTAGCAATTTCTGTAAAGAAAGCAACTAGCTAGGACACACTTTTAAAAGTTTTCAGCATCCTTAGCCACAAGGGGAATGCAAATGACATCAATTTTAAGTTTTCTTCTCACCCCATTTGGAATGACTATCAGTGAAGTTCAAATGTGGAGAACATGGGAGAAGACTCATATATTAATGGCAGGACTGTAAACTAGTGCATCCACTTTAGAAATTTCTAAAATGGGAGAAATAGACCTATCATATGACCAAGTAATACCACTGTGGGTACATAACCCAAGGACTTTGTATCATTCTACAGACTCTCTTTTATTCTATAGTTATTGCTGCCCTCTTCACAAACTAGAAATCAGAGTCAATAGCAATGTCCACAGGAGTGGTATGTTTATTTTGGAGCAGAAGTGAAAGCAGGAACCCAGGATAAGGCCTTCAGGGAATACACTAAAGAAAAGTGGACAGCTCACTTAGGTAAAATAAAAGTAGAAACTGGAATACTGGCTGCAGAAATGTTTGAGCAGGAAACCTTTATGGGAGTGTTGGGTGGAGACAAGGAATACTCCAAATAAAGAATGTGTAAAACCTACATGGACACCACCTATGACACGAGGTGATTAAGGGAATATTCACAATAATTCTAGATTATGTGTGAAATGAAAGAAGAGGAGCAAGAAGATGTATTTAGTCATAGAGGCAGGGAGGTGGCTTAGCAGTTAGGAGCGTGTGTTGCTCATGTAGAGGAGCTGAGGTGTTTTGTTTGGTTGTCCGTTCATTTGTTTTGTTTTGTTGTTTTCCCAGCAGCTTTTTAAGGCAGATCATAATTGCTGTAACCTGTAACTCTAGATCCATGGTGATCTGTCAGTTTTGGTCTCAGCGGGCACTTGAACTCTTACACACACACCCACTATTTAGCACGCATATACAGATTTTTAACAACAATAAAAGAAAATCTTTAAAAATGTTGTAGATTGAGGAGATGGATCTACATGATAAGCATCTGTCCAGCAAGCATAAGAAACTAAGTTCAGATCCCTAATAGCCAACATATAAGTCTAGAATCCATAGAAACCCACCATAATCCTAACACTATAGAGGCAGACATGGAGGTCACTCAGAACTAGCTGGCTTGCCAGTCTAGCCAAATGGCTTTATCAAGGGTCAGAGAGAGTTTCAGTCTAAATGGATTGTTAGTTGAGAATGGGGATAACATTAGAAATGTAAATAAATAATCAATAAAAAAGAAAATCAATATTTTATTTAAAAAAAAGAGTGAACAAATAACACACTGAACACCCAATTTTGGGTTCTCTATTTGCACATATCTGCATATGCACCCTGAATACATATATACAGACACACACACACATACACATACAGGCACACACACACAAACATTTCGCTCAGCTCATGGAAACATTCATAATCACACATATAACACATAAATTCATATGTGATGATGTTTCAAACTATATTCTTGGAAAGAGAAGGAAGAACTAGGGCTGAAATATGCTAGCAGATGTGTGGCTCTCAACCCTCCATATTTATCTGATGTCAAATACATACATAGCCTGTGATCAAGCAAATTGCTAGAAGCCAATTTCACATTAGGATGATAAACATGGCTATCAACAGAAATCAGGGGCCGTGGTAATCAGATCATCTGGGTTAATTAATTTTAACTGTGTCACAAAGATTCCTCGAGACTGGAATGTCATAAGGCAGGAGGGGTGCATTTCAAACATTTTGTTTTATATCTGCTGTATGTTCATCAAAAAATGGGCAAGGCTGTTGAAACAGAATTAACTGCTCATGTTTCTTGTGTCTTAGAGTATTTTCTGGAAATCTACATTAAAAAATCCATTGTTATGTGTATTCTTTGCAGCCTGAAACAAAAATTTAGTATAACTGTCATCATACAATGAAATACAATCAATCAAATTTATAGTAGTAAAGAAACTGCAGGCTTCACACAGAGCAAAATAATTCAAGTCTGAGGTAAAATGGAAGGGTCTCAACACTCTACGCATGTTGAAATTATGTCAGTAAAGATAAGACACAGGCCTAACTATAATACCAATACAATTTCAAAGGAATTAAACAAAGATTATTGCAGAGACAATGCTAATTCTAATGAAAACAATTTAACCATTTATAAAGCTTTCATGTCATACTAAAATTTACACTCAATTACAGAGTAAATTCTTTTTCTCAATAGCATACATAAAATTTTCTTTGAGCAATTTTTAAATGGATGCATGTCTAAAACAGCTATGTGAAAAGTATTTTTCACCCGAACTTGATCTTATATTTACTGAAATATATTGAGTAAGCTAATAATACTTAGAACTCTATTTATAAAATGTGCAAACTCCCAAATCTCAGATCACAACCACCACTCATATAAACATTATGAACTTCTTTATTTTGAGATGATTACAGTGACTAATTTGGATATGGTTACTCTACAATGTCTGCTGAACATGCCTCTACACTTTGAGGAATAGCAAAGGCTAAAATTTAAAATAATCTAATTAGAAAAGAAGATACATTAAATACCATGGCAGCTCAAAGACTAAGACAATTAACTTGTATTTCCTTATTTTTATAACCATAAATATAAACTAAAATGATATCTATAATTAAGTCTAAGTTTTATATTGGAAGAGGTTCTAATTTTGTAATACATGAAAACAATTTCATGGCATGAGGATCCTTTGTAATATTCTTTTCTGCTTTATTTATTCAGATTTAAAAATCCTCAAGTAACACTATTTTTTATATTCACAGATGACATTTTTATCCATTCTTCAATTTCTTTAATTCATTTTAAAATTCAGAAAATCTAATTCATAATACATAGTTTTAGAAGTATAGTTTGCCCATTCTATTTATATTCTAAGATTAACCAAGTATTTTCTACTTTTTGCTTTTTATCATTTTCTTTAATGAAATTGTTTTGTTGTGGAATAAACTTGACATGTACTCTTAAACCAAACCACTGATATTCTTCTCTAACTGAAATCTGATGAAATTTTCTTTGGATTATGACATATTGGGGCTAGAAGCAAGTACATTTATACTGAATCTCCATCCTTGAAAAGGAATGGATATTAATTTATTAAAAACTTCTTTGTTCAAGCTTGCATTCTAAAAGTATATTTTAATAAAAAACACCAACTCTTAGTCCAAAAACATTTGAGATGTACTTACCATAATAATATAATTTTATCATTTTAAATTCGTAATTAGAAAGTATTTTGATAAGTAATGATCTTAGCAGGCTGCTAAATCAACAGAATGCTTGAAGAGTTCACAAAAGCCCAGCTGGCACATTGTACCTTTGCACTAAATTTTTTTATAAACATTAATCAAATGCTTACCCTACTCCATGAATCTACCAACATGGTTATTAAACAAACATACAGCTTAAGATGATTATGGTGAAAGAATATTTTCAAGTTACAATCTCTTTTCATTCAAGGTAAGATTTAGTATTAATATTTTAATGAAGAACTTAATGAGAACTTTGATCTAATAATAAATTAACTCAGAAATTCAGAGGTCCTATGATTCCGAAGTCACTATGTGAGAGAGTAAATTCAAAACCAATCCACTGTATTTTTGTTTGGTTGTTCGTTTGTTTGCTTTAGGCTCTGCCTTCTTGCATGCTACTAATCTAATAAAGAGTCAATTTGCATGAAGAGTGATTTAAGCTGAAATGACCACATCCAGTCCATTGGTTGCTTTTCACCATTTTTGCAGGCAGAATATCAAGTGACACTTTTTTCCCTGTTAGTCAAGTTGAATTTTGGACAGTTAAATTGGAAAGTCCAAGTCCTCTGATTAGTATGCCTTATTGAGTAAGAGCAGAGATGAGTGAAAGATTCTTCACATCAATGAAAATTTGTGTCCAAATGGAGAGCTTTTCTTGAAAGCACTCAATCAACTCCCGTGGAAGAAGGACTAGCTCAATTACTGCTGAGAGTCAGAACCATTTCCAAGGACCTGCTGAGAATCTTGTCTATATTTTTTTTCAATTATTGTAGCTAGAAATTTTTGTTTAAACCAATTCAACAGAAGCACAGGTATCACAAGACGAACACTCCCATGCCCATCAGTTTCCTCGATGAGTTTAACATGTTTTTGCGGTTCCCCCTTCCTTTCCTATCTTGCTTATCCTGAAGCATTAGAGGGGGATGCTCTCAACCAACCATTGAAATGAGCACAGGGTCCCCAATGGAGAAGCTAGAGAATGGACTCAAGGAGCTGAAGGGCTTTGCATCCCCATAGAAGGAACAACAACATGAACCAACCAGTACCCCCAGAGCTCCTAGGGACTAAACCACCAACCAAAGAGTACACGTGGAGGGACCCATAGCTCCAGCTGCATATGTAAAGAGGCTGGCCTTGTTGGACATCAAAGAGAGGAGTGGCCCGTGGTCATGAGAAGGCTCAATTCTCCAGTATAAGGGAATGCCAGGACAGGGAAGCAGGAGTGGGTGGGTTGGTGAGCAGCGGGAACGGGGAGGGGTTTAGGGGGTTTGGGAAGGGGTTTAGAGGTTTTTCAGAGGGGAAAACAGGAAAGGGGGTAACATTTGAAATGTAAGTAAAGAAAATATCTAATTAAAAAGAAAGAAAAACAAAAGAAAAGAATCCGGAAGTCTATTTGTTCAGTTGTGAAGAAATGTGACAGAGACCACAGCATGGCAAGTGTCTCAGAAAAGTCATCTAAATATTTTTGAAAACAGGTAAATTCACAACAGTGAGGTTCAGAGTATGCTGATTTTGGAAGGCAGGCCTTGGTGTCACATTACAGATTGGACACTGTTAGAGAAGTTATTCTTTCATACTTGGGAACTTTGTTCATTGCTCAACAATTACCATCCTACTGCAGGTATCAGAACATAAAAATAAATGTCTGTTGGAATTCATGCACTGAGAAGAAAGGAGAAATAATACACAGGTACTTTTCAAATAATTATTTAAAAAAAATATCTCTGAAGCTGGAATGCAGATTGCCTTTTTCTATGGGTTGCATTAAGGCCATCCAGAGACTGTCCCACCCAGGGATCCATCCCATATACAGACACCAAACCCAGACATTATTGTGGATGCCAAGATGTGTTTGCTGACAGGAGCCTGACATAGCTGTCTATTAAGAGGCTCTTCCAGAGCCTGGCAAATACAGAGGCAGATGCTCGCAGCCAACAATTGGACTGAGCACGGGGTTCCCAACGGAGGAGTTAGTGAAAGGACTGAAGGAGTTGAAAGGGCTTGCATCCCATAGGAAGAACAACAATATCAACCAACCAGACCCCCAGAACTCCCAGGGACTAAACCACCAACCAAAGAGTACACATGGAGGGTCCCATGGCTCCAGCCAGATATGTAGCAGAGGATGCCCTTGTTGGACATCAATGAGAGGAGACGCCCTTGGTCCTGGGAAACTTCGATTCCCCAGTGTAGGGGAATGCCAGGGCAAGGAGGGAGAGTTGGTAGGTGGGTAGGTGAGCACCCACATAGAAGTAGGGGGAAGGAGAATGGGATAGGGATTTCCAGAGGGAAAACCTGGAAAGGGGATAATATTTGAAATGTAAATAAATAAAATATCCAATAAAAATTCATATAAAAATACTTTTCTAATATCATGAACACTAGTTAGTAGTGGTAAAGGCTCTAGGTATGCACCAGTTTAAGTTCTGTATTTTCTATGAGTTTTGTGGGTATTATCTTCTACAATAGGGCCTTACGATCAGTTTGTAGAGAGCAATAATTGTCTGGTAATAGCTTGGGTTGACAGGAAGTTTTCTTGGTGTTCTTTTGGCCAGGAACTCTATTAGATACAACCCATTCCCAAAAATGAAGTCTTCATTTGGAAATGTGAGATCTTCCCTTGGTTCTCCATCTCCTCAGTTATTTGTTCATTCTGTTTTGATCTCCTTCAAATATGCATATATTTTAGGAAGCTTCTATTGTATGAGATTTCTATTCAACCCCTCAAATGGCCCTTAGTTTTTATTGTTTCTCCCAAATTCCCTCTCTTAACCGTTCTTACTTCTCTCTTTCCATTTGCTTCTTTTCCATCTAAGGAAAGAGAAAAAAAGTGTGGATTTGGTTGGGAGGGTAGGTTAGATCTTGAAGGAGTTGGGGAATAAAGACTAGAAACAAAATATTATGTAACAAATAGTTTTCAAAACTGAAGTAAGTATTCTTTGATATGCTTAAAATTCATCATCATCATCATCACTGTCATCATCGGGATAATATTTTCAATCTTTTACTAAAAGACAAAATAAAAAATACCACTGTTCTGAAAATAAAAAGTAGCAATAAAATTATTACTAATGGTATTCTCTTATACTCCTAGGCCACTTCCATCATCAAAGAAGCATACTCCTGTAACATATGAGATTAAATCCATTTTAATTGGAATAATTTTAACAAATTCCATTTTGATGTAAGTGAATTTAATAGCTTAAAGCACTTTATATAAAGTTAGCACTTTGTATAAAACTGAGCCTAAAGTTTGGTATCATCAAAAATGTAAAGAAAAGAGGTACCCAGGACACCACATGAAACTGCAAAGAATAACTAACCTGGACTTATAAAGATGAAACCACCAACCAGGGAGCCTGCTTGGGATTGAAGTAGGCACATATGTTACACTTGTGTAGCTTTGTCTTCCTATGGAACTCCTAACACAGGAGCAAGGGCTGTCTCTGACTCTGTTGCCTGCCTTTTGGACCTGTTCTTCTATCTGAGTTGCCTTGTGTGTCCTTAACAGGAGAGGAGGTGCCTAGTCTTACTTCAACTTGATATGCCATGGCTGCCTGATATCCATGGAAGGACTGCCCTTTTCGAAACACTAGACTGAGTGTGGGGACTGGGAGGAGAAGGGGGAAGCTGTGGTTGAGATATAAACAACCAACCAACCAAATGAATAATAATAAAGCTATGTTTCAAGTACATGATAGAGCCTTTAGTGTTCATTATTCCATAAATAATTTCTGTTATTAATTTATCATAGACATGTTCTTACTGAGGCAAACTTACAGTATAGCAATTGCTATTTGGTGTAATATAATGTCAAGTATGTGTGGCACACCAAGAGTGTAAAAATATTCTCTTAAATTTCATGCAATTGCTATTATTCTATGAGGAATTCCAACCTATAGCTTCATAAAATTAATCCCTGAGAATTACAAATGTCCTATAAGGGCACATGCTTCCTCTCTAGTCTTACATGCATGAGCACACTCGTTCCAGGTTCAAAGGAGTGTTGATAATTTAAGCAGTCTGTTCAATTATAGCAATGTAGATTTGAAACAATTATAACTGGAAATGGAAAAGCTGACAATTTCTTTTAAGAACTTGCTGATATCAGTTAGGTAATTATGAGTGTTAGTCTAAATTTATCTAACCTAGTTTTGTAAATTAATTGAACTATTTAATTCTTTCATTTTTAAAACAATAAATTATTTAAAATGTGCGATTGTTCTAATAATGGTCAGAACCATTAATATTGTGCTCTAAAGTTTAGCTAGATTATCATATCAAACTATCGTTAATTTATTATTAATTTAAGTAAATGGGAAAAAGAAACGTATATTGAATTAGGTTACCAGGTGTAATAAAAAATGCAATGTAAGTTAAATATATAAAATAATACTTATGTGTAGACAATAATAAATGGAACTGTAGCAAATGAAATGTAAACTTTTTAGTTCTAATAAAAGCTCTTTTAAAATATTCATTATTCAAGCACACACAAAAAAATGCTTTTTTAGCTATAGTATATATGGACCATAAAACTTTAAATAGCTTTTACATAAGCTGCATGTATGTGTATATTTAGTTAAAGAAAAGTTAAAGAAGTGTATGAGGTCAATAAATTTAGTTGTATATTAACAATTACTAATTAAAATAATATTTTATTAAATAGAAGTTTTTTCAAAATTTAAGTAGATTGGTTTTGGTATACTAATAGTTTGTATAGCTGATTAAATTGTAATTTTTTTGTAAAATAGGGAGTCTAATGAACTTACATTTAGATACATCACACCATGCAGTTTTTTTTTAATTTACATTCCAAATCACTTCCCCTTTCCCGTAAATATATTTGATCATATTCATTCTTTTATTTGTTGGTCAAATATTTTTGAACATGGGACCAGATATGGAGTGGTGAATAAAATCCAGGTTACTCCATTGGAGAAAAATTATTTTCCCTCTCCCAGAAGTTATAAATGACAGTTTTGTTGTTAACCTTTACCCTAGTAGCTAGATATTCATTCATCCATTCAATTTTAAAAACTATATCAGAAAGTGTAATAAGATGAAGAAATGTTATCACAACAAAGTTGGACAAGACAAATCAACATAAAGAGTCCAAGAAAAGGCACATTTATCAGAGACCTACTCATTCACACTTAGCAATACCATAAAAACACTAAACTAGAAGCCATAATAGTTATACAGAGAACCTTGTGCAGAACAGTGCAAGCTGTGTACATGCTGTCTCAGTCTCTGTGAATTCATATGAGCTTTGCTCATGTTGATTAAGAGGGCCTTGTTTTCTTGGTGTTCTACATCCATCTTTGCTCTTGAGTTCTTTCTGCTTCTTTTTCTTTTTTTCCTATAGGGTTCTCTGATTTCTGAGGAGAAGGAAGTGATTAAGACAGCCAAAACAGGGCTGAATCTTCCAAGGTTTCTCAATCTTTTTCTATGGCTTCTTATGGATCTCTATATTTATTTTCATCAGGTTCAGAAACTTCTAGTTGAATGAAGCACTGATCTATGAGGGTAGAGGAATATCATTAAGAGTTACTACATATCTTTCTACATTTTTTGATCATTATTATTTAGTTTGGCCTGAGATTCCTGGGGGATCTAGTCTATTGGTCACCCAAGAAGTTCCAAGAATGGGTTCCAACTTGTTATATGGGCCTTAGGTCAAATCAATTATTGGTTAGTTATATAAGCATTGTGTCGCAAATGCTCTAGCCTGTCCTACAGGTAGTAGATAAGATTAAGGATTTACTACGGTTAGTTTGGTGTTTGTGGTTAACTTTTGATCGATAGCATACACAGTCATTTCCTGTACAAAGATGCTGTATCATAAGTATTTCTCATACATTTGTATTTCTTTTGTTGCATACATCAATACCTTAGTTTTTAAGATTGGATTATTTGTTTTCTTGATTTGTAGTTTGAGTTATTTAAGTATTTAGAATATTAGACCTTTATTAGATTTGTAGTTAGTGAAAATCTTTTCTCATTTTATAGGCCACTTCATGCAAATGGTAGTAACCACCTTTTCAGTTTCATGTGGTCCCTTTTATTAATTGTGAATTTTAGTGCCTGTGCTAATGATGTTCTGTTCAAATCTCTAGAGCCAATGAGCTCAAGGCAATTCTGCACTTTTTCTTCTATCATGTTTAGTATTGTCTGGCTTTATGTTGAGGTTTTGATTCATTTGGAGTTAAATTTTATGCAGGGTGATAAGGATGGATCTTTTTGGATCATATAAATGGCCACCCTGTTTACCCAGGACTATTTGCTGAAGATGCTGCCTTCTTCTAGTATAAATTTCTACGTTCTTTTTCAAATATAATGTGTACAGAGGTGTGTAGATTCCTGTATGGGGTTTCAGTTCAAATCCACTGATTCTCAGGCTTTCTTTAGTGTCAAAACCATGCTGATATTTTTTTTAATTTTATTTTATTTTCTAAGATTTTTTTATTTACATTCAAAATCATTGCCCCTTTCCCGTTTCCTCCCTCCCCGAAAGTCCCATAAGCCCCCTTCCCTCCCTATTTTCCCCATTCAACCCCCTCTCGCTTCTCTGTCCTAGCATTCCCCTACATCCAGTATTTCCAGGACCAGGGGTCTCTCCTTCCATCTTCTTGGAAATCTATTGATATGCGAATTGTGTCTAGGGTATTCCGAGATTCTGGGTCAATATCCCCTTATCAGTGACTGCATACCATGTGTGTTCTTTTGTGATTGGGTTACCACACTAAGGATGATATTTTCAAGTTCTAACCATTTGCCTAGGAATTTCGTGAATTCATTGTTTTTAATTGCAGAGTAGTATTCCATTGTGTAAATATATCACATCTTCTGAATCCATTCCTCCGTTGAGGGACATCTGGGTTCTTTCCAGCTTCTGGCTATTATAAATAAGGCTGCTATGAACATAGTGGAGCATGTGTCCTTATTGCATGCAGGTAAAGCCTCTGGGTATATGCCCAGGAGTGGTATAGCCGGATCCTCCGGGAGTGTCATGCCCAGTTTTCTGAGGAACCACCAGATTGCTTTCCAGAGTGGTTGTACCAGCTTGCAATACCAACAGCAGTGGAGGAGTGTTTCTCTTTCTGCACATCCTCGCCAACAACTGCTGTCTCCTGTGTTTTTGATCTTAGCCATCCTGACTGGTGTGAGATGGAATCTCAGGGTTGTTTTGATTTGCATTTCCCTAATGACTAAGGATGATGAACATCTCTTTAGGTGCTTCTCAGTCATTAGATATTCTTCAGGTGAGAACTCTTTGTTTAACTCTGTACCTCACTTTTAATAAGATTACTTGCCTCTCTGGAGTTTAACTTCTTGAGTTCTTTGAATATATTGGATATTAGTCCTCTGTCAGATGTAGGGTTGGTAAAGATCATTTCCCAGTTTGTTGGTTGCCGCTTTGTCGTTTTGACAGTGTCTTTTGCCTTGCAAACACTTTGTAATTTAATGAGGTCCCATTTGTCAATTCTTGATTTTAGAGCATAAGCTATTGGAGTTCTATTCAGGAAATTCTCCCCTGTGCCGATATGTTCAAGGTTCTTCCCTAGTTTCCCTTCTATTAGTTTCAGTGTGTCTGGTTTTATGTGGTGGCCCTTGATCCACTTGGAATTGAGCTTAGTGCAAGGAGATAAGAATGGGTCAGTTTGCACTCTTCTGCATGTTGACCTCCAGCTGAGCCAGCACCATTTGTTGAAAAGGCTATCTTTTTTCCACTGGATGGTTTTAGCTCCTTTATCAAAGATCAAGTGACCATAGGAGTGTGGATTCATTTCTGGGACTTCAATTCTGTTCCATTGATCTGCATGCCTGTCACTGTACCAATACCATGCGGTTTTTAACACTATTGCTCTGTAGTACATCTTGAGGTCTGGGATACTGATTCCCCCAGAAGTTCTTTTACTCTTGAGAATAGTTTTAGCTATCCTGGGTTTTCTGTTATTCCAGATGAATTTTTGAATTGCTCTTTCTAACTCTATGAAGAATTGAGTTGGGATTTTGATGGGGATTGCATTGAATCTGTACATTGCTTTTGGAAAGATGGTCATTTTTACTATATTAATCCTGCCAATCCATGAGCATGGCAGATTATTCCATCTTCTGAGGTCTTCTTCAATTTCTTTCTTCAGAGACTTGAAGTTCTTGTCATATAGATCTTTCACTTGATTTGTTAGAGTCACACCAAGATACTTAATATGGTTTGTGGCTATCGTGAAGGGTATCATTTCTCTTACTTCTTTCTCAGCCTGCTTATCTTTTGAGTATTGGAAGGCTACTGACTTGCTTGAGTTGATTTTATATCTGGCCACTTTGCTGAAGTTGTTTATCCGCTGTAGGAGTTCTCTGGTGGAGTTCTTTGGATTGCTTAAATATACTATCATATCGTCTGCAAATAGTGATATTTGGACTACTTCCTTTCCAACTTGTATCTCTTTGACATCCTTTTGTTGTCTAATTGCTCTAGCTAGAACTTCAAGTACTCTATTGAAAAGATATGGAGAGAGAGGGCAGCCTTGTCTAGTCCCTGATTTTAGTGGGATTGCTTCAAGTTTCTCTCCATTTAGATTGATGCTGGCTACCGGTTTGCTGTAAATTGCTTTTACTAGGTTTAGATATGGGCCTCGAATTCCTGACCTTTCCAAGACCTTTAGCATGAAATGATGTTGAATTTTGTCAAATGCTTTCTTAGCATCTAATGAAATGACCATGTGGTTTTTTTCTTTGAGATTGTTTATGTAGTGTATTACATTGATGGACTTCCTTATATTGAACCATCCCTGCATCCCTGGGATGAAGTCTACTTGATCGTGGTGAATGATCATTTGATGTGTTCTTGGATTCGCTTGGCAAGAATTTTATGGAATATTTTTGCATCGATATTCATAAGAGAGATTGGCCTGAGATTCTCTTTCTTTGTCGGATCTTTGTGTGATTTCGGTATTAGCGTAATTATGGCTTCATAGAACGAGTTGGGTAGTGTTCCTTCTGTTTCTATTTTGTAGAATAGTTAGAAAAGTATTGGTGTTAGGTCTTCTTTGAAGATCGGATAGAATTCTGCACTAAAACCATCTGGACCTGTGCTTTTTTTTGGTTGGAAGTCTTCCAATGACGGCTTCTATTTCTTCAGGGGTTATAGGATGGTTTAGATGGTCTATTTGATCCTGATTTAATTTTGGTATTTGGTATCTGTCAAGGAAATTGTCCATTTCCTCAAGATTTTCTAGTTGTGTTGAATACAGGCTTTTTTAGTTTGATCTGATGATTTTTTGAATTCCCTCAGTTTCTGTTGTTATATCTCCCTTTTTGTTTCTGATTTTGGTAATTTGGATACTGTCTCTGTACCCTCTGGCTAGTCGGGCTAAGGGCTTATCTATCTTGTAGATTTTCTCAAAGAACCAATTCCTAGTTTTGTTGATTCTTTGTATGGTTTTATTTGTTTCTACTTGATTGATTTCAACCCTGAGCTTGAAGATTTCCTGCCTTCTACTCCTCTTGGGTGTATTTGCTTCTTTTCGTTCCAGGGCTTTCAGGTGTGCCATTAAGCTGCTAATGTATGCTGTCTCCCATTTCTTTTTGGCGGCACTCAGGACTATGAATTTTCCTCTTAGCACTGCTTTCATTGTGTCCCATAAATTAGGGTATGTTGTGCCTTCATTTTCATTAAATTTCAAGAAGTCTTTGATTTCTTTCTTCATTTCCACCTTGACCAAGTTATCATTGAGTAGAGCATTGTTCAGCCTTCATGAGTATGTGGGTTTTCTGTTGTTTTTGTTGCCATTGAAGACCATCCTTCTTCCATAGTGATCTGATAGGAGGCATGGGATTAGTTCGATCTTCTTATATCTGTTGAGGTCTGATTTGTGACCAATTATATGGTCGATTTTGGAGAAGGTATCATGAGGTGCTGAAAAGAAGGTGTATTCTTTTGCTCTAGAATGAAATGTTTTATATATATATATATATATATATATATATATATATATATATATATATATATATATATATATATGTTAGTTCCATTTGGTCCAAGGCTTCAGTTAGATTCACTGTGTCCCTGTTTAGTTTCTGCTTTCCTGAACGATCCATTTCAGAGAGCGGGGTGTTGAAGTCACCCACTATTATTGTGTGAGTTGTGATGTGTGCTTTGAGCTTTAGTAAAGTTTCTTTTATGAATGAGGGTGCCTTTGCATTTGGAGCATAGATGTTCAGAACTGAGAGTTCTTCTTGGTGGATTTTTCCTTTGATCCGTATGTAGTGTCCTTCTGTGTCTTTTTTGATGATTTTAGGTTGAAAGTCAATTTTATCTGATATTATGATGGCTAACCCTAACCCTAATCCTAACCCTAACCATAACCATAACCCTGGGACCATTTGCTTGTAAAATTGTTTTCCAGCCTTTTACTCTGAGGTAGTGTTTGTCTTTGACACTGAGGTGCATTTCCTGCACGCAGCAAAATGCTTGGTCCTGTTTATGTATCCAGTCTGTTAGTCTATGTCTTTTTATTGGAGAATTGAGACCATTGATATTAAGAGTGATTAAGGAATAGTAATTATTGCCACCTGCTATTCTTGACGCTATCTTTACGTTTGAGTGGTTATCTTCTTTTGGGTTTGATGCAATAAGGTTACTATCTCATTTTTTCCAGGGTGTTGTTTCTCTCCTTGTATTGAGGGTTTCCACCTATTATCGTTTGCAGGGCTGGGTTTGTGGAAAGATATTGTGAAAATTTGGTTTTATCACGGAATATCTTGGTCTCTCCATCTATGGTGATTGAGAGTTTTACTGGGTATAGTAGTCTAGGCTGGCATTTGTGTTCTCTTAATGTCTGCATGAGATCTGCCCAGGATCTTCTGGCTTTCATAGTCTCTGGTGAGAAGCCTGATGTGATTTGGATAGGTCTTCCTTCATATGTTACTTGGCCTTTTTCTCTTACTGCTTTTAGTATTCTTTCTTTGTTTAGTACATTTGATGTTTTGAATATTATGTGACGGGAGGTATTTCTGTTCTAGTCCAGTCTGTTTGGGGTTCTGTAGGCTTCTTGTGCGTTCATCGGCATCTGTCTCTCTTCGTTTTTTTTTTTTTTTTTTTTTTTTTTTTTGGTTTTTCGAGACAGGGTTTCTCTGTGTAGCCCTGGCTGTCCTGGAACTCGCTTTGTAGACCAGGCTGGCCTCGAACTCAGAAATCCTCCTGCCTTTGCCTCCCAAGTGCTGGGATTAAAGGCGTGCGCCACCACAGCCCGGCTGGCATCTGTCTCTTTAGGTTAGGGAAGTTTTCCTCCATAATTTTGTTGAAGATATTTACTGGCCCTTTAAGTTGCAAATCTTCACTCTCATCTATACCTATAATCCTTAGGTTTGGTCTTCTCATTGTGTCCTGGATTTCTTGGATGTTTTGGGTTACACGTTTTTTGCATTTTGCATTTTCTTTGACTGTTGATTCGATGTTTCTATGGTATCTTCAGCACCTGAGATTCTTTCTTCCATCTCTTGTATTCTATTGTTGATGTTTGCATCTATGACTCCTGATTTCTTCCCAAGGTTTTCTATCTCCAAAATTGTCTCCCTTTGTGATTTCTTAGTTGTTTCTATTTCCTTTTTTAGATCCTGGATAGATTTGCTGAGATCCTTCACTTGTTTGTTTGTATTTTCCTGTATTTCTTTAAGGTATCTTTGCGTTTCCTCTTTCAGGATTTCTGCCTGTTGACCCAAATTCTCCTATATTTCTCTAAGCGATTTTTTTGTTTCCTCCTCACGGGCTTCTATCTGTTGATCCATCCTCTTCTGCATTTCTTTAAGCAATTCTCGTGTTTCCTTTGTAAGGGTATCTATCCGTTGATTCATTTCTTTAAGCAATTTTTGTGTTGCCTCCCTATGGGCATCCATCTGTTGACCCATATTCTTCTGCATTTCTTTATGCGATTTTTGTGATTCCTTTGAAAGTGTATCTACACGTTGATTCATTTCTTTAAGCCATTTTTGAGTTGCCTCCTTGTGGGCCTACATCTGTTGACCCATGTTCTCCTGCATTTCTCTAAACGATATTTTTGTTTCCTTTGTAAGGGCTTCTAACTGTTGATTCATGATCTCCTGTAATTCTTTTTAAGATTTATTTGTGTCCTTCTTGAAATCCTCTAATAGCATCATGAGAAGTGATTTTAAATCCAGATCTTGTCTTTCAGGTGTGGTGGGGTATCCAGGAGTTGCTGCTGTTGGAGAGTTGGGTTCAGATGGTGCCATATTACTTTTATTTCTGCTAGTAACGTTCCTATGTTTGCCTTTTGCCATCTGGTTACCTCTGGTGTTAGTTGGTCCTGCTGTCACTGGCTGTTGGTTGGACCTCCTGTGAGCCTGCAAAGCTATTTGTGACCCCCCTGGATTACCGGGATTCCCCTGGCACCGATTTCTGGGGCCTGCCCTGCTCCTGAGTGACTTTGGAGCCCTGATGTGCCTTGCCCCAAGTGATGTTATATTGGGGAATCCCTGCACATCCAAAGGCTCAGCATAGTGGATTCCTGGAGCAGAGGTCGCCAAAGGGAGGCTGGTAGGCTCTCGCCCTTTGCAGGGTTGTGTGATCTCTCCGGGGGGGGGGAGTCCCTCTGCAGGGCAGAAGTCTCACAGCATAGCTGGCAGTTTGGTTACTGCAGACCTGCTCAGCTCTTGGGAGCAGGGTGCACACAAGCTGCCTGAGACCCAAGGGATATTATGCCTGTCTGTCCCTGAGCCTGGTGGTCCCAACTGCCCTGATGCTGGAGCAAAGATGGTGGAGTGCACTCTGACTGTCTCGGCGCAGATCACTCTGCAGGCGAGATGGCCCACAGCAGAGTTGGCGCCCAGACGACTGTGTGCTGTCCTGCTCTTGGGCGCAGATGGAAGTCCAACAGGGTGTGTCCCAAGAGATGTTATATTGGGGAGAACCTGGGTACCTGTCTCCTCAGTGCAGTTGATCCAGTAACAGAGGTCGCCAAAGAGAAGCTGGTAGGCTCCCGCCCAGTGCGGGGGGTCCCTCTGCAAGGCAGAAGTCCCACAGCAGAGCTGGCGCGTAATATTTTTATTAATATAGTTTTACAGTGCAATTTAAAATGGAGGCTGATAATCCCTTTGTAGTTCTCCCTTTGCCTCTGAAAAGGTGCCCCCCCACATGCCCTGTCACCCATTTTCCCACCACCACCTCAGCCCAAACCCCCTGGTATCCTCTTTTCCTGGTGCATCAAGTCTCTACAGGATTAGGCGCACCTTCTCCCACTGAGGCTAGACAAGGTAGTCCTCTGCCACATATGTGCTAGGAGTCACACAGCAGTCCACGTATGCTGTTTAGTTGGTTAAATGTTTGTTGGTTAGATGTTAAAGTTGTTCTTCCTATGGGATTGCTATCCCCTTCGGTTCCTTCAATCTTTCTCCTAAGTCTTCCAAGTGGTTGATTCTGACCCCTGTCCAGTGACTGCCTCTGTCTTAGTCAGCTGCTGGTAAGCTGAGAGCATTTTCTGGTGTAATTTTGCATCCTGTTGGTCTATTTTACTCTTTCAAACAAATGTGCTATTGAACACAGAGGAAAGAGAGAAGTTGAGTGACACTGGGAAGCCCTGAAAAATATAAATTGGCCAATGACAGATCGGAGGAAAGGGAACGTCTAAAATGTGAAAATGATATCTCCCTAGTGTGTTCTCTATTCTAATGATTACAAAACTGCCGGCTATGATTTCAATTATTTCAAGTAACATACAACAACATTTACAAATAGTGATGGTTTTAGAGATTAAATTAAGACAAAGTGTCTGTTTCTGTTCCTTCCTCTCTTCTATCCCTCCTCTGTCTGTAGTTAATTTTCTGCCTTCCTTTCTTCTATCCCCACCTTTCTAGGTTCCCTCAATTTCTTTTCTATCCATTCTTCCATTTTATTTCACTTTTTACTTCTCTTTATCTTTTATGTTCTTTTTATAAATGCATATAGGAATATTTAATTGGGAAAGATAAAATTCTTAGTCCCTCCATGCTACAAAGTGAGTATGAACACTTGGAAATTATTGTGAGAGGTATATTACAATTAGAAGCAGCAAAACAAAGTCAGTCATAACACATGGTGTTACTGGTTATGATATGATAGTTTTCAATATCTAAAGATAATAACATCACAATATAAGTAAGGGAATGAGAATGCCTTTGTAATTAGCTAAACCTGAGCATACGCATGATTTCTAAATTATGCAGTCAATTTTAGACAAAATAGGAAGGTTTGTAGATGCACATTTAATTTCCAATCATAACATACACATAAATATTAAAAATGCAATGTGAAATATTCATATATATATATATTTGTTCTAAATTTACTTTAATTTAATTTTTATAAATACTTTAAATGTATTTGCTGAATTAAAATGAAATACATAGTTACATTTATTTCTTGTGCAAGCGTTCTTTAGGTATTTCTATGGCATGTGCATGTTATAGTACATATGTAGTGTCCAAAGGTCACTAAGAGTGAATTGATTCTCTTCTTCCTGCATGTGATTCCTGAGAATCAAACTCAGGTGATTATTCTTGGTGTCATGTTTCTATAACCATAGGACTATCTTGCTAGTCCTCTAAATTCTTTCTTGAAGGCTGATTTCTAAGTGGTATAATGACACAGTTCAACATCTTTTCGTAAATTATGATTGAAGTTATATTTAAGTCAAAATATGTTTTGTAGATACAGTATGTTGGTCTAAATCAATAGTTTAAGTTGGTAGAATTGGGAAAGCATTCTAAAAAAATTTATCTTACTTAGCTTTTAAATGAGTTATACCATTGTATTTTTATACTGTGCTTACTTCTAAGTATGTTTTCTATAGCAAAAAGAAGCATTCCCAATTCTTATAATTACAAATTATGGAGGCATTGGTCTCTTGTAATTACTTCTGAGAATTGGGTGTGAAGTGCCCCACTAAATTATTCAGTGAATAAAATACATCTTTGCTATGGAGCAAGATAATGTTCACCTTTTATTTTTCTTCATTAAATAGTGGCAAAATTGTTTACAGGTAAAAGAGAAGCAAGTTTTTTTTCAAATGCAGAATCACACTAAACTTACCAGTGACAACATTTAGATAAGTTTTGTCCAAAGTTATTCTTAAGTTGCCATTGAAATGGTCTAGGTTCCCTAGTATAGGGAAAAAGATATATTTTAAAAGTTTCAAAAGGAAAAATATATTTCTTTTCTTTCATAAATTCTTATCCCCTTTGCCACAACTCACATAAAGCATAACTCTTTTCTCATTGCTATATACAGTATAACTGAAATTGTATATCAACAAAAAGAAAGATTCCATTCATCAAAGAAGCCTGAGCGTTTCCCAAACAACATTGGTTCTTACCATTGTTCTTAGTTGTTCTCAGAACTAGATAAGATCCTTATTGCTGAAGGCAATTTGATTTCATGAAATAGAAAGTTCAAGCTCAAACATATCTAGCAGCCTCCTGTCTGACTGCTGGCTTTTATACTGCCAAAATATGCTAAGAAGGTTTATGGGAAAGGAATGTCATCAATGATTTTTACCAGCTTT